>JBBGZY010000998.1:1437500-2637500 GCA_037952925.1 Lithobates clamitans | reverse complement strand
TTAGAGATCAGTGTGGAAAGAGGGGGCATTAGAGATCAGTGTGGAGAGAGGGGACATTAGAGATCAGTGTGGAAAGAGGGGACATTAGGGATCAGTGTGGAGAGATGGGACTTTTGAGATCAGTGTGGAGAGAGGGGGCATTAGAGATCAGTGTGGAGAGATGGGACATTAGAGATCAGTGTGGAGAGAGGGGGCATTAGAGATCAGTGTGGAGAGAGGGGACATTAGAGATCAGTGTGGAGAGAGGGGACATTAGAGATCAGTGTGGAGAGAGGGGACATTAGAGATCAGTGTGGAGAGAGGGGACATTAGAGATCAGTGTGGAGAGAGGGGATATTAGAGATCAGTGTGGAGAGATGGGATATTAAAGATCAGTGTGGAGAGATGGGATATTAGAGATCAGTGTGGAGAGAGGGGACATTAGAGATCAGTGTGGAGAAAGGGGACATTAGAGATCAGTGTGGAGAGAAGGGGCATTAGGCATCAGTGTGGAGAGAGGTGGCATTAGAGATCAGTGTGGAGAGAGGGGATATTAGAGATCAGTGTGGAGAGATGGGATATTAGAGATCAGTGTGGAGAGATGGGATATTAGAGATCAGTGTGGAGAGAGGGGACATTAGAGATCAGTGTGGAGAAAGGGGACATTAGAGATCAGTGTGGAGAGAAGGGGCATTAGGCATCAGTGTGGAGAGAGGTGGCATTAGAGATCAGTGTGGAGAGAGGGGGCATTAGAGATCAGTGTGGAGAGAGGGGGCATTAGAGATCAGTGTGGAGAGATGGGACATTAGAGATCAGCGTGGAGAGATGGGACATTAGGATCAGTGTGGAGAGAGGTGGCATTAGAGATCAGTGTGGAGAGAGGGGACATTAGAGATCAGTGTGGAGAGAGGGGACATTAGAGATCAGTGTGGAGAGAGGGGACATTAGAGATCAGTGTGGAGAGATGGGATATTAGAGATCAGTGTGGAGAGATGGGATATTAGAGATCAGTGTGGAGAGATGGGATATTAGAGATCAGTGTGGAGAGAAGGGGCATTAGGCATCAGTGTGGAGAGAGGTGGCATTAGAGATCAGTGTGGAGAGAGGTGGCATTAGAGATCAGTGTGGAGAGAGGGGACATTAGAGATCAGTGTGGAGAGAGGTGGCATTAGAGATCAGTGTGGAGAGAGGGGACATTAGAGATCAGTGTGGAGGGAGGGGACATTAGAGATCAGTGTGGAGAGATGGGACATTAGAGATCAGTGTGGAGAGAGGGGACATTAGAGATCAGTGTGGAGAGATGGGACATTAGAGATCAGTGTGGAGAGATGGGATATTAGAGATTAGTGTGGAGAGAGGGGACTTTAGAGATCAGTGTGAAGAGAGGGGGCATTAGAGATCAGTGTGGAAAGAGGGGGCATTAGAGATCAGTGTGGAGAGATGGGACATTAGAGATCAGTGTGGAGAGAGGGGGCATTAGAGATCAGCGTGGAGAGATGGGACATTAGGATCAGTGTGGAGAGAGGTGGCATTAGAGATCAGTGTGGAAAGAGGGGGCATTAGAGATCAGTGTGAAGAGAGGGGACATTAGGATCAGTGTGGAGAGAGGTGACATTAGAGATCAGTGTGGAGAGATGGGACATTAGAGATCAGTGTGAAGAGAGGGGGCATTAGAGATCAGTGTGGAAAGAGGGGGCATTAGAGATCAGTGTGGAGAGAGGGGACATTAGGATCAGTGTGGAGAGAGGGGACATTAGGAATCAGTGTGGAGAGAGGGGGCATTAGAGATCAGTGTGGAAAGAGGGGGCATTAGAGATCAGTGTGGAGAGAGGGGACATTAGAGATCAGTGTGGAAAGAGGGGACATTAGGGATCAGTGTGGAGGGAGGGGACATTAGGGATCCATGTGGAAAGAGGGGGCATTAGAGATCAGTGTGGAGAGAGGGGACATTAGAGATCAGTGTGGAGAGAGTGGGCATTAGAGATCAGTGTGGAGAGAGGGGGCATTGGTGCTAAGTGGGGGGGGGGGGCATGTTCTATTTAAGCATGCAGTGTACACTGTGTGAGCACAGTGTGCTCTGTGTGACTGTTCTGTGCATGTCGAGTGTCATATTCCACAGTGCACTTGGTTTACCTGGAGTACTCGTCAGATTGGGAAGATTTCTGGACCTGTCCATTACAGGTTGGGTAGAGCAGCACACCGTCCCTGGAACAGCAGAGGAACACAGCTCTGAGCAGCATGCTGCATGAACTGGTGACGGCACAGCGTCCCAGGACCGACAGCAAATAGGAAGCCGGGGGGGAGGGGGACTTTTTGTGGGCAGAAGGGTGACGTTCACATTGCAGAGGATGACTTGTGGCAGTAGATCACAGGGTAGGGCTGGCTGAAATAGGGGATGTTTGCTCATAGGAGACAGTAGTAGGTGTTCTCGCTCAGAACGGCAGGACCGAAGGATAACCAGAGCAGGGAGGGTTTTGTGCCGCCGGGAGAGGAGTGCTGTCACTTGTAAACAAAGAAGCTGGGCGTTTCTGTTTATAAGTGACTGCAGTGAGCAGAGGAGCGAAGGATCAGTGCTGGAGGTGGCAGAACGCCGTTCCGCCTAGTTCCGTCTGAAAAAAAGCCCTGGTGGTCAGTGTATGTAGATCAGTTCACTATTGAAAAAGGCTGATCTGTAGGATTCACAATCCAAAATGGTTTGGTAAATCATTTCTCAGTAATGCATATTTTCTTTAAAGGTTCTTATTTATACAGGTCATGGTGTAGATAGTAGTAGTTAGTCATATTCAGATGGACGTGTCCTGTAATACTGATGACATTTCAAGACATATCCAAGTGATTGTTGGATTTGATTGACAGCAGCGCAAGCCGATGTCTGTGCTGCTATCAATCTAGCCAATCAGGACACAAGACAGCAGGTAGAGCTGGTGTGCTCGTCCCCGGCGCGAGAAAAGTAAAGTTAAGGTAAGTAAAACAGGGGCACTAGGGGGCTGCTGTACTGCAAGAGGGTTTTCACCTCAATGCATTGAGGTGAAAAACTACGAAGGTTTACAACCCCTTTAATTTGTTCAAATAAAGTTTGACAAAGAAACTGGAAGCTGATTGGTTTCTATGCAGAGCTGCGCCAGATTTTGCTCTCTCCAGTTTTAGTAAATCAACCCCTTTGTTTCAATGAACAAACATGCATTTATTTTCATTTATTTTTCCATTTGTTGGCTTATCATAAAATTATAAGCAAGGTTTTTTCCTAAAATACTGTATGCAATACAAACCTTTTAAAAAAAATGTAAAATGATTTGAGTAGGTTATTATTAGTCATGTGTAAATATAAAAATGGAAGTTATTCTTGGTTCAGTGACCTCTATTTACGGCTTATTACTAAGAATTACAGGGCTATTACTTTCCATATTTATAGAAGTCCTTGTTGACTTGTAAGTGCCGTATATAGTAACTTCCAGCAGAGGAAACACGATTTCCATCAGTGACTGAGCAGTCATAACATTTTGTTTACGGTGTAGCTATGTCTTAACCTCTGTATTTTATTTATCTACATAAAAAAAAAATATTGACAAAAGTTTCCTCCTGCAATGTATATAAAACTAATTAGGAAACTCAGTGACATCTTTAAACAGTTCAGCATTTAATCTGCAGCAGCGAACACACAGATACATATCTCATATACGATTATTTCTTGTGTTGCCATGGCAATTAGCGCGCCGTTCTGCTTTGGAAGAAGAAAGACAAATGATTCTCGGAGTTTACCACGGGCTGTAATTGAACAATATACTCAGGAGAGGCAACAGCTAACAAAGAGTTACTATAATGGCGTCCTGGGATTACGCCGCACTAAATTAATATCCGTCCGGTGTCAGCAGATCTGCACCGCCGAGCAGCAGTCTTGTCAGTGTACGGGATCTGTGCTGAAACAAGTTTGCCAAATAAAACACCTTAATGAAGAGTTTAAACAGAAGAGCTGAAATCAAATACAGTTATCAAGAAAAGAATGGAATTGAGGACGAGAGAGGAGGAATGAGAGTCAAATTTCAGCCTTATCACGATGGAGGTGAGAATGGGGGAAGCGGTCCATGCAGAGATGGTATCCACCAGGTCTAATGAGATCGGGAGGGTGGCAGCGGATGAGGGATTTGCTTTCCTAGTGGATGCATCATTTCTCCTGCTAACATATCGTCTGAAAACTTCATACAAAATTTAAATGAAACTGCTGGGCAATTTAAACCAGTGGTGGTCAACTGGAAAATTTTGATGGGCTTTGAGTGCAGCCCCCCGCACTTCCAGAGGGCCACATAATACCAGCGCATTATTATATCTTAACCACTTCAGCCCCGGAAGGATTTACCCCCTTCCTGACCAGAGCACTTTTTTGCGATACGGCACTGCGGTGCTTTAACTGACAATTGAGCGGTCATGCGACGTTGCACCCAAACAAAATTGACAGTATTCAGTGCATTTTTATAGCACTGATCGCTGTATAAATGTCAATGGTCCCAAAATAGTGCTAAAAGTGTCCATTGTGTCCGCCATAATGTTGCAGTCACGATAAAAATTGTAGATCGCCGCCATTACTAATAGAAAAATAATAATAAAAATTCCATAAATCTATCCCCTATTTTGTAGACGCTATAACTTTTGGGCAAACCAATCAATATACGCTTATTACGATTTTTTTTTTTTACCAAAAAATGTAGAAGAATACATATCGGCCTAAACTGAGAAAGAAATTCGTTTTGTTATATATGTTACCTGGAGAAATGATGCATCCACTAGGAAAGCAAATCCCTCATCCGCTGCCACTCTCCTACTTTTTTTCCCACAAATAGAGCATTCTTTTGGTGGTATTTGATCACCTCTGCGGTTTTTATTTATTGCGCTATAAACAAAAAAAAGGGACACTTTTGAAAAAAAAAGCAATCTTTTTTACTTTTTGCTATAATAAATATCCCCTAAAAAATATATAACAAAACTAATTTCTTTCTCAGTTTAGGCCGATATGTATTCTTCTACATATTTTTGGTAAAAAAAAAACGCAATAAGCGTATATTGATTGGTTTGCCCAAAAGTTATAGCATCTACAAAATAGGGGATAGATTTATGGCATTTTTATCATTATTTTTTTTCTATTAATAATGGCGGCGATCTGTGATTTTTATCGTGACTGCGACATTATGGCGGACACAATGGACACTTTTAACACTATTTTGGGACCATTGACATTTATACAGCGATCAGTGCTATAAAAATGCACTGATTACTGTGTAAATGACACTGGCAGGGAAGGGGTTAAACACTAGAGGGCGATCAAGTTAAGTGTGTCCTAAGGAGTGATTCTAACTGTAGGGGGGATGGGCTCACTAGAAAATGACAGAGATCACTGCTCCCAATGACAGGGAGCAGTAGATCTCTGTCATGTTGCTAGGCAGAACAGGATAACACCTTGTTCACAAAGGCATCTCCCCATTCTGCAGCTCCGTGACATGATCACCGACCCCCGGCGGACATCGAGCTTGCGGGACCCACCGGCACGGTCACAAATTATGCGGCGGGCATGTGCCCACAATGCCACGATTTAAAGGGGACATACCTGTATGCCCATTTGCCCAGCCATGCCATTGGCCCGACATATATCGTCATGCGCTGATTGGCATGTGGTTAAAGCCCATAAATCTTGGTCCTGCTGCATTATTGCATACACTAAGTGAAGATAGAGTACAATAACTCCAGAACTGGCATCACTGGGAATAATAATTACCCCCAGCATTGGTATTAGTAGCTGCAATAATAATCCCCAACATTGGTGTCAGTACTGTTAACATTACCACACATTGGTGGTCACGGTCAGTGGCAGTGAAAGTTAACCCCTCATCCCTCCCTTGCACTGGTGGTCAGTGGTGGTGAAGTCAATACACACATACTTTAGTGATAATGGCAGTGAAAGTTAACCCTGCATCCCCCCAGCATTTGGGGTCATGGTAAGTTAACCCTTCCATCCCCTTTATTTGTGGACATGGCAATAAAAGTTAACCCACCCGCCACCCCCCATATTTGTAGTCATGGAAGTGAAAGTATTAACCCCTACCTGTATTGGTTGTAATTCCAGTGAAAATGCTAATCCCCACCCCCGAATTGGTGGTCTTGGCAGTAAAGGCATTAAACCCTCACCCCTTCCTTGTACTGGTGGTCATGGCAGTAAAAGTGTTGTTGACTTACCCATCACACACTTACATGCCACTCTCTCTCCCCTGGCCAGGACTTACTTGTACTAAGGGCAGAGATAACTCTGTTCACAATACAGTCTCCCATTCAGTGTTAGGTGCTGGAATATGGGGAGTGTTCTAGTGCCCAGCACCCTGCAATGTCACTCTGCAATCTGACTGGAGCTCAATAGCCCAAAGGCTGCATGTAGAGGGCCTGCGGACCGCGTGTTGGGCACCAAGAATCTAAACACAAGGGGGCCCATCTGGTCATCACAAGCAATAATCAAATTAGCTAGTTGTTAAATTAGATACAAGTCTTAAAGTGGTATTAAAACCAAAAAGTAAACTTTTATTATATTGCATACCAATTGCTTACCAATTCTAAGGTGTGATGTGAGGTATTGGTTTTCTTTTGTATGCTGTTTTTCTTCTATTTTTATCTGGTGATCCAGCCATCAAGTTTGTTGTTTTTGCAAAAGCCCAAGCTCTCCAGCAAAATGTATCCGTTTGCACGAATGAAACAAACCACTTAACACTGACAGGGGTGCTTAAAATGATCAGCTTTTATTTATTCATGCAAAACCTTTATCCCAAAAGGAAAACACTGTTTGCTGTAACTGCTTATGAAGTGTGAGCTGGAGTTTGGCTACAGTTTGTTAGTGTATCTAAGTCTGATAATACAGTTAACATTACCCCGCCTCCACACAGACTGACAATACTGCTGCCTGCTGTGCCCCCCCCCCCCCCCCCCGCTAATTCCTCCAGAGTTGTGTCTCACTAATATAGGACTTGTGTTAGGGCACTTTCACACTGGGGCATTGGGGGGCGTCGGCAGTAAAGCGCCGCTATTTTTAGCAGCGCTTTACTATCATTTTAGGTACGCATTTCGGCCGCTAGCGGGTGCTATTAACCCCTGCTAGTGGCCAAAAAAGGGTTAAAAGCACCCACAAAGCGGCACTGCCCATTGATTTCAATAGGCAAGGACACTTTAGGAGCACTCCTAAAGTGCCTCAAAGATGCGGCTTGCAGGACTTTTTTTTAGCATCCTGCCAGCGCACCGCTCCAGTGTGAAAGCTCTGTGCCAGCGCACCGCTCCAGTGTGAAAGCTCTGTGCCAGCGCACCGCTCCAGTGTGAAAGCCCCCTGCCAGCGCACCGCTCTAGTGTGAAAGCCCCCTGCCAGCGCACCGCACCAGTGTGAAAGCCCCCTGCCAGCGCACCGCACCAGTGTGAAAGCCCTCAGGCTTTCACACTGGAGTGACCGGAGAGGCGCTTTACAGGCGCTATTTTTAGCGATATAGCGCCTGTAAAGCGCCTCATTGTGAAAGTAGCCCTACTGGCCAGATCACCAGGTAAAAACAGATTTTTAGGGTTAATACTGCTTTAACAGTATTAAGTTTAAAGTGGTACTCAATCCCCCTCCCTCCTAAATGTTTTTTTTTCCCCATTTACCAGTAGTGCTCTTTAAAGCACATACTCACTTGCACAGTGAATCCAGTGTTGTCCCACTGTGTTCCACTGTTTGGGTGCCACACAACAGGTATTGTGTTGCCATCCTGGTCCTCCTTAGCTGGCTGCCAGCCAACTCCAATGATGGACTGGCCACTCTGTGTGCCCACACTGCATCCACCTAGGAGATGTAATGAAGTAACTTAGGTTGGAATGGCAGCAGGGGGCAGAGCTAAAAACAAAAAAAATGAAAAATGTTCTGCAATTTTGCTTGGGGAGAGAAGGAAGGGGTTAGTTTCTATTCATTCTGCCTATATTTGACGTTCCTCCCTCTCCCATCATCAACATACTAATGACATTAAATGAGCCTGTTTAAGGCTTGGTTCACACTAGAACCGGCTGCGGATCGCACAGGAACGCTGTGCGTCCATATTCTTCAGTTCAGGGACAAATCAGGGCCCAATCTTTGCCTGAATTAGGCCCTGAAATGGAGCTAATGATGCAAAGTGCAGTGCGCAGCCGCCCCAGAGATATGTGAAACGGCTCCATAGAGATCCGGTCACATTCTACTGCTATGCAAATTGGATGCAGGGAAACCCGCATCCAATTTGCATAGGTTTGAACCCAACCTTAAGGATAAATCCACTTTTACGGGAAAAAATAGGAAATAAAAAAAAAAATAACAGTCGTGACACCATTCAATCCATTCACAAAGCGGTATCTTACCGCTCTTGAATATGCGGTTAGATACCACACAACATTTTTCAAAACATTTTTTGCATTCACTAAAAAACGCTACTAAAATACCACATGAGTTATTTTATAAAGTCATGTGGTATTTAAGTAGTGAAAAGCTGCAGTAATTTCCTGCCGGTGGTAGTTGGCACCCTTACCATAGGCTGTCAATAGCTAGTTGTTAAGGAGCGGGCGGCTGCTAGCATCCTTAACAACCAGTAACTATCATGGATGTTAAGGTGTGGGCGGCCGCCATGTCCTTAACAACTGATGAGTCATCGGTTCCCTGCTGACAGCTGAGTGGGGGGGCTTATCTGAATCTGGAAACCCCTTTAATAAAAGGGCCCCCCAGATCCCCCCATGTGAGTGAGTATGGGGTACAGAGTATTTATTCACCAAAAAAAAATGTGTAATGTAACAAAAGACAGTAGGCAGTTTTTGACAAGTCCTTTATTTAAAAACAAAAATAACAAAAAATGTCCCCTGGTGTAGATCCATCGTCAATCACGATGTCCGCCACCACCACCAATCTGAAAAAAGAAACAAAAATACCCTCTCTGCTCCCGACGAAGGCCATCGGTTCCTTAAACATCGCATGCCAGGAGCACTATCTATTTATTATATGCATTTTTCTCTTTTTTAATTAACTTTTACTCCTGTTTCATGCGGTATTTACAGAGCGTTTTTGCTTTAGGCACAAAGTAATAGTGAATTGACGTTTTCAGGGTCATATGCGGTATTTGGGAAAACACCTAAATACTCCACGCGATCTGGTTCTGTGAATGGAACCCATTGTAATTTCATGTTCTTAAAAATGACCTCTCCTTTTCAATCTGAAGCCACTGTAATTTTCTGTAAAATTCAATGCAATATGGCCACCTGGAGGTGTTCTGTACACAGTTGATGTGTAGTAGTTCTCCAGAAATGTAATTTCCTGCTTGTGTGATTGGCCATGAAAACATTGATATTAGTATGGAAATTTGAATCCTGTTTTGGTTCATACGTGACAGAATTTTTTAATATAGAGTATTTAAATTCAAACTTTTTTGAATTTGTAGGAAGGGTGGGGGGGGGATACAAAATTTTGCTACCTGTGTATACCCCTGGGGAAATTTACCCTCATTATATGTCCTACAGGAAACATCTATTTAATGTTGTCATCAGAAATAAAATAGAAGGAAGATGAAACGGGACACCTGTTCCAGTATCAACTGTCTAAGCAGCATTTTTGGGTAGAGTTTCATTCACTTTCTGTTATTTTCTCCAGAACAGGAAGTGAAGACAAATTTCCACAAATGGACACAGACAAAAAAAAGACAGAGGTTTTTACTGTTTGGACTTTAGACCTATATTAAACCTATATTAAAGAATTTGCTTTTCTGCCAAATCCATTTCTGACTATGCCGCACACACCTCTACTTCACTTTAATCTTGTGATTATTTAACCTTTATTTTTTCCGCCCATTATAAGCTTATCTGCAGTCTGCAAAGGGCAGATTTCTGCAGCATCACACCAAAGACATACTTTGTAAGGCTATCCACCTACGACTTCTCCGTATCACATTCAACTGGAGAGGTTTTTGTAATTCATTTTTCACAATGGATATCGATTGGGATTGTCAGGGAGGCTGAAGAGCAGATATTCTACATATAGCTGTCACGCAAGACCAGAGGCCTATGTCACGGGTTCAGCAGACTTATCTTTAGAAATGACCTCCAGGCAAGCGGGATTAGAGGCAAGCAAGGACTTAGCGGGAATCTTAGCAGCTCCAGATCTGTATTGTGTTCAGTGACAGGCTGAGGTACAGGAGGAAGAAAAATCAATTGTGTGACTGGTGTCTAACTATATAACCCAGGATGAATCAGAAGGTGAGAGGACCCTTCTCTTAATCAATGTCAGATCAGGCGCTGCCATTGATTTCTTGGATACTTTGCTCATGTTAGACATTATTTAGAATTTCTAGCCATCCTTGTATAGATCGCTCCCAAAAAACAGCTATGATAGATCAGCTGTATGAGCGCAGGATGAACCACCCTGTATACAGTGCAGCAAATCAATGAGGGCAGACGTACCATGGAGTTACATTTCACACATGTGATACTTAAATGAGAACTTCAGTCAAAACAGATATTACCAAGTAGGTCATTGTATTGCTTATTTAATAAAGTGTTCTGATTCATAAGGGCTAATTCTTTCCTGCAGAAACACATCGCAATCATTTAGAATTCATCGTGCCACAGACTGACTTTAGCAGATTTGTTGCAATAGGCTACTGTGCTACAGAATTAGTACTTAAAGAAGAATTCCAGGTATGGATATTGTATACTTAGTTACATTAGTCATGCTTGGACCAATGTAGCTACAGTATATATACGGTATATATATATATATATATATATATATAGATATATATATATATATATATATATCTATATATATAGATATATAGATAGATATATCTATATAGATATATCTATCTATATATCTATATATATATATATATAGATATATATATATATATGTATATATATATATATATATATATATATGTATATAATACTTGGCCAATGACCTGGAAATCACCAAAATTGACACTGCTACTCCAATGATCTCCACTTGCTTCCAGGCCCCACACTCAGCGGCTGCCTTGCTACATTCTGAACACAGGAGGTTGACCACTTGGCAAGGATGACATTCAAAGAATGCTTTGCATTTTTTGTATGATGCAAAGCATTTTCCTACTACGATAAGGTGGAGAGCATGAGGCCACCATCCCACCTCTCTACCTTATCCAATCAAAGGATGCTTTACATTCATTCAGACCATGCAAAACATTCTCTGAATGACACCCATACTAAGTGGCCAACCTCCTGTATTCACAACATATCCAACTAGCTGTTCAGCATGGGATTCAGAAGCAAGTGGAGACCACTGGAGTAGCAGTGTTTACTTAAGTGATTTTAAGCTACCAGGGGCATTGACCAGATATGTTATATACATAATTGGTCCAAGCTGGATCAATGTTACTATGTATAAAATATCCACACCTGGAATTATTCTTTAAAAATCATCATATTTGTTACAATCTGATTCTATAAACATTTATGCAATCCAATTGGGAAGCTCTCCCTTTAATTTCCTGTCCTAGAGATGCAACAGGGAAAGGCAATCAAGTGAGGAGAAATTCCATTTTAGGGCTATTTCACATGGGCGGCCTTGATCCTTCTGATCAGCAGGGGATCCATGAATGGTTCCCCTTCTGAATGTATCTTAAACGGTAGATTTATCACTTTTGCAACATCTGTGTCTATTCAGTCTTTTCCTGTAAGAGCCTAATGGGCCCATGTCAGGTGTATGAGCAGGCAAGTTTACCTACTTTTACTTCTGATTAGGGCTGATTAGGGCTGTTTAACTGATTAAAATTTTCGTGTTCGATTAATCGATTTTTTTTAATCGATTAATCGACTAATTTTGATTAATTATAACGCACATACAGATCCAACTACTTTTAGCTGATTTAACACCGTTGTTATGGCAGCGGCCGAAGCCGGACATAGCAGGGCATGGCTAGGATGTCACACGTCATAAACTCAGCCTCACCGTGCCCATAATCTCAGCCTTACCGTACCCATAATCACAGCCTCACCGTACCCATAATCACAGCCTCAAAAAATTGAAAATGTACAAAGACCTCTTCCGTTTTTTTTCCAGACCTAGGCAGACTCTGAGGTAATCGGATGTAAATGTCAAGGGGTTCATTATGTTTAGGCTGAAAATTGGAAAAGGACACACACTTTTTCCATTTTTTTTTCAGACATAGGCAGACTCAGAGGTAATTGAACCTAAATGGATGCAAGTTCATTCATATCTGTCAGCTCATAGACTAACATGAAGCTTTTGTTCAGATTTGCCTAAAATACTGACGGGTGTACCTGATGAGAGCGCCCATACAAAAGGCACCTTGGTAGACCTAAAGAAGATTGTAGTGTCAGATTAGCTTGCGTGGAGACTTTGTGGGAATTTTTTGATGAGTAAGATAACATTGAACACTTCAATTTAAACTGTTATGCCAAGCAATGTAGAATATGTATTTTTTGGGGTACCCGGAGTAGTATAAATGCAGCATCACCTAAATTGTGACAGACCGTGGCATATGATTTGTAAATACTTTGAATAGTGAGCTCTTGATAGCGTGATAGATAATGTGCTTGTAAACTGTACTGATCCCCGGAGAGGGCTGTATCATAAAAGCTGAGATTAATGAGCTGTGTCACCTCTGCCCGCAACACGAACCCTATTTGTGTATGCACAGTCTTTTCTCTACTGTGTCCACATCCACAGACAATAAACCAAAGAAGCCATGAGCCATTACTCTGGAACTTGTAAATCTGGCAACAAATATCAGCCATCGGCTTCAACATATTGTAACCTGCTTTTCTTTTTTAATCATAATATTATACATGGATTTATCAAAATCTGCTCAGACTTATGTCTGTTTGGATCAGATTTGAGTTACTTTGATCATAAGCTTATCTCATCAAGACTTTTTTGTTATCCTTGATGACGAGTAGATCTATTCCAAGAGTCAGGATGTAATTGAGAGAAAATATGCCGGCTCTTGCCTGATTTGTTATTGGTACAATAGGAGGAAGGTGGACAGAAAGATCTACCCATGGACACTCTTTGGGAAGCATTCCATAATATTGCATATTACTGGCCTTAAGGCCAGTGTCAATAAGTTGTGGCCTTATGTTGATGGCAGCAGATTCCCAGATAGCAAAAAATTGTGTTGCAAGTTTAAAAATGACTTGCTAAGCTATTAATTGACTTGCCAGGCTTCACAAGTGTGTTGCACAGTTGCAGCAAGTCTACATTGCATGACTTCTTTGCAAACATTTTGCAAGTCTGCTGCAAGTTCTGGTTCAGATATGTTGTACAATAGTCATCCCACCACAGGGGTCACTGTGGCTGAACTTTCATGCTGTAGACTTGCAGAGTTCTTGCTGTAGACTCACCACTGCAACTTTGCTCTTGCTAGACACTTGACAAGCAAATTTTCTACAAATTGGAAAAGTGTCAACTAGAACTTGTGCTTCAAGTGCTCTGCAAGTCTACAACTTGTCAGTGAAAATTTGCAGCAAGTTAACAGACTACAGACTTACAATTGAACACTGCCACAGATGTGTGGCAAGTTATCCTTGCTATCTGGATTGACATCAGCTGAAAGCTAAAAATCTGTGTTTTTTTTTTTTAATTAGTATCAAGGATGGTATGTACATGAATGAAGGATGTTCCCTCTGCTGGTTGCTGCTGTGTTCCTTGAAATCTGAAGTCCTCTGCCCCTGGATGCCCCAGCATAGTTAATATGAATAGTTGCACCTGTCACAGGCAATCATCAAAAGTGACAACTATACCCACCCTTTTTCCCCCTCCTCCATTCATGTACTATCATTTCCCATAATGAAAAGAGCTCTATGAAAAGAGACCAGGTGGATGATTAAAAGGTCCAAAGCACTTTTTATTATGGCTTCTATGAACGTAGCGAGGGGGCGAAAAGAACAGGCATATTTGTCACTTTTGATGATTGCCTGTGACAGGTAAAGCTGCTCATATCAACCCCTGAAACTCCGGAGAATCACATATGTGGGGGTATTGGGGGGAGTGGGCAGAGAACTGAAGATTTCAAGGAACACAGCAGACACCAGCACATGAGACACTCTTCAGTCATGTAGGTTTCTTAAAATAATAATAAGTTTACTGACAGGGGCATTTGACATACTTTAGATTGGTCTTGCATTTACATAGACTTGCATGAAAATGGAAAAAAAATTCTGATGTGAAAAAAAGCATGGCTGACACATGTTATTACTTCATGGTGGTGCAGGCTGGATCTGGTAGTGATGACAAGTCACCCAAGCTGCTCCTCTTCTTTAATTGTGTTGCTGCCCCTTTTGCCAACTCCATCAAATACAACGTACAATGCAGGACCAGGGGCCACTGGTGGCCAAAGCACAGGTCTGCTTTAAAGCCCAACTCCAGCCAAAATATTTTAGTTTGTTATGGATAGAGCAGGGAAGGGTTTTGTGCCTCTGATAGGAAACAGTAGATGGAGGTGATGGGTATATAAAGACCACTTGCACATTATTTAATGTTATGTTAAATAAATAGGGGGGCTGCAAAAAAGACAGTAGGTTATAATTTTTTCCCGGAATAGTTCTTTTTGGCTTGTTCACACTAGCAGCGCCGTTCGGAGAGTATTTACCAGGCAGCGAGGAGGTGTAGTATCACCTCCCTATTGCCCACTTTAACCCCTTTAGCCCGCACTAGTGCGCCAAAGCCGCATGCATTGCACGTGATTTTGGGATGCTTACACAGTGGCCCCATTCACTTGGGTGTGTGGCGGGTGCTACACCAGTCAAAAGCAACAGGGGGTATAATTCCTGTCATGGCTGTGAAGCAAAGCATTGCAAAGCTCCCTGTGTACACACCTGGCCACTACCTCTGGAGCTAAAGGGGGTAGCGGTTGGGGGGTTGTAAAAGCATTGCTCAACTGCAGGGTGAATGAGCTCCTTCTGTGTATTTTTTTGTTTTTAGTGCATGTTGCTTATAAGGAAAATGCAACTACAAAAATGTTTGTAGCAGGGAGCGAATATCGCCATCTGCTCCCTGTTATACTCCTCATGTCTGCTGCACACTGCTTGCCAGAGTTCTCTCGGTTTAACTTAACTCCATTAAAAGAGAGGCTGTCATGTGACTTTGATAGGTCATTTCACTAACTTTTTTTTTTTTAACAGCTCGCTGCTTCATTATCATTGCCAGCTTCAGACCGCCAATTGCTGTGCTTTAATAAATATGCAGATTTTTATTTATTTTTTTAAGCAGAGCTATACTATTGCCTTTTAAAGAGACCCATTTTTTTTAGTATTTTTCTGCATAAGAAATAGCCCAACAATATAATAACTTTATAAGCACCCCCATGTCATAGATTTCTTTAAATCTACTTTTTTGATTTTGTGGTCTTAACCAAAGGAGGACACACCAATCTCGGTAAAATCTACAAAATAAATTTAGGAAGCTGTATATCTTCAGCATTCACACCCAGCCACAGATTACAGTGTTTAGCACTGATAAAATAAGATAAAGCAGGAAAGGAACGTATGCTGTGATTGCATAGTTTAATCAATGAGTCTCTGCACTGTCCTTGCATCGCCTCGAAAAGGCCACACCATAAATACGCAGCTCAGTACAGTACTAATGGCTCCCTGATTTATCAGTCTTTAATTAAGCACTTTTAAGGTTGATGTAAATTGCTTTTTTAATTTAGGGCAAAAAATGCTTTTATGATCACATCAGATAATTTTATGATAGATCTACATAATTCTATTTCAAGCAGAGGAGTACTTTTAGAGGACCTAGTAAACAGCTTTTTCATATATAAATATACTGTACTATACATAGATAGATAGATAGATAGATAGATAGATAGATAGATAGATAGATAGATAGATAGATAGATAGATAGATAGATAGATAGATAGATAGATAGATAGATAGATAGATAGATAGATAGATAGAGATATATCTATATAGATATATCAATATATCTATATCTATATATATCATAGACATGCAAGTTCATTTATATCAAGGATTTAAATTGTTATCTATTTTTGGAACTAAGTAAATGAAGAAAAGCTATGCTTATATTTATTTTCTATTTCTTTCATTTATTTATATAGCATAGACAGTTTACGCAGCCCTTTTCTTATTGTACATTCACATCAGTCCCTTTCCTCAAAGAGCTCATAATCTAAGGCCCCTTCTCTTCACTAGCATGTATACACATTCTAAGTTAATTTAGACAGGATTCAATTCCAGGAACCTACCAGCATGCCTTTGGTTGGTGGGAGAAAACACAACTACCACAAGGAAGCCCATGCAACCACATGAAGAGCATGCAAACTCCATACAGATAGCTGTGGCGGCTGGTGCTCAAAATTTTTTTGGGGGGGCGCAAACAGACTGAAAAATACCACCCCCCCCCCCTTCAGTTGCAGCCACTTGTGCCCATTATATGCAGCCACTTATGCCCAGTAAATGCAGCCACTTGTACCCAGTAAATGCAGCCACTTGTGCCCATCATATGCAGCCACTTGTGCATATCAAATGCAGCCACTTGTGCCCAGTATATGCAGCCCCTTGTGCCAATCAAATGCAGCCACTCATGCCCATCATATGCAGCCACTTGTGCCCAGTAAATACAGCCACTTGTGCCCAGTAAATGCAGCCACTGTGCCAGGCCAGTAAATGCAGCCACTGTGCCCATCATATGCAGCCACTTTTGCCCAGTAAATGCAGCCACTTGTGCCCATCATATGCAGCCACTTGTGCAGCCACTGTGCCCATCATATGCAGCCACTTGTGCCCAGTAAATGCAGCCACTTGTGCCCAGTAAATGCAGCCACTGCGCCCATATTATGCAGCCACTTGTGCCCAGTAAATGCAGCAAGTTGTGCCCAGTAAATGCAGCCACTATTCCCATCATATGCAGCCACTTGTGCCCAGTAAATGCAGCCACTTTTGCCCATCATTTTCAGCCACTTGTGCCCTGTGAATGCAGCCACTGTGCCCATAATATGCAGACACTTGTGCCCAGTAAATGCAGCCACTTGGGCCCAGTAAATGCAGCCATTTGTGCCCTGTAAATGCAGCCATTGTGCCCAGTAAATGCAGCCACTTGTGCCCAGTAAATGCAGCCACTGTACCCATAATATGCAGCCACTGTTCCCAGTAAATGCAGCCACTTGTGCCCAGTAAATGCAGCCACTTCACTAGCCCCCCCCCCTCCCCCCGTGTGGCCGGTCCAGCGGCAATTACCGCTCCTCTCCTGGAATGAGGGGCTCTCCTCCTCAGCAGCTCGGTGGCTTGGTGGCTCGGCAGCTCTCCTCCTCGGTGCCTCGGTGGCTCTCTTGCTCCGCGGCTAGGCGGCTCTCCTCCTCGGCGGCTCGGCGGCTCAGCGGCTCTCTTCCTCTGCTGTCTGTCCTCTTCCACCAAAGCGTTAGGCATCCAATAGAATCGCCTAATGCTTTGGCCAATTGGTAGACAGGTCTCACTGACCTGCCTGCTGATTGGCAAGGAGTAACGTTAGTGTGAAAATAGCAAAAATGAATTTGCTATGCCGCACAACAGGGTGGGATCAGGACGCAGTGCTCTGTGCCCCGAGCCCACCCTATTTTGAAGCCTATTAGAGCCTCTGGCTCTAATCATGTGCTTCAAAATACACACCCCCGCCTATCCCCACCATAGTAATTCATGTGTCCGGTGTCCTGAAAGGGGCCAGGAGCATAAATAGGGGGGGCGGCGGAGGTGTCAGGGGGGGCGGCGCCCATGCGCAGGACCCTCATGCTGCAAAGCAGGAATGCTAGCCACTAAGCCAATGAGCTGTCATTGCTGACCTCATAAACAAGCAGACACATTAAGGAAATCAAGCTGCCTGGAGTGTTAAGTGCGCCTTAAATTGATATACTAAGCTCCCCAAATATTGCAGAGTGGTCTACAAAAAAAAAACTAAAATCCACAGGGCATGTTTCCCTCTCTGCACACCTAGCTACCTTAATTTTTAATGATTTTCAATACACATTCCTTAATTATTACATGGGAACTTTAGTTATGTGGCAATCACCATCTATATTACTTTCTCTCCAGTGTTGGGATGTAGGTGGGCTTCATTGATGCTCAGATGTCCAAACGTAGTCAAATGTGAGAGCCAATCAATAAATACTGTGTGGTGACACTCAGGCCCAGGTATGTGTCCATTACAAGAAAGGGTTATTTGAAGATGGGCATCATTTAAGGGTAGTGAGCAGGACACAGAGCACCTCTAGAGTGTGCAGAAGGTAGGTAGTGCATTTACTGAAAAAAAAAAAGAGAAAATTAAAAGAAAAAAAGAGAGAAAACAAGATTTTTTTTCCCTTTAGCTGGATTTGTTTTTTAAAATGCTCTTCATGGAGACCAAAGGTTTACTCTCCATTGATTTAGCCAGAAGAAAGATGAAGTAATCATTGGAATTGTAGGATGAAGTAATCAAGCTGTGCCTATGACCTCATTGCTTTTAACATAGAGGGCCACAAGTTCCTCTATGTTAAGCCTAACAAAATAATATACAAAAATCCCTGACACTGGATAGTAGGCTTTGAGTCTTCTTTTCCAATTACAACCTCCCAGTCCTGATAGTGGCTACAATTCTGTACTCACACCAGTGAAAGAGGTGATGGGTAATTTGTATTTCCCATTTTTATGGTGCCAACATATATGTTTGTATAAATTATTTCATGTCAGTCTCTATTCAGGAAGTGAAATTATAATCTAACGCCAAGGCTACGTTGGATGCAAGCCAGGTCACTCGCCAGTATCTTTATGAATTATTACAAAATTCAAACTCCTTACAGATGGTAACCATGATGGAATCTGAAACCAGAACCCAGAGCTAACTAAGAAGAGTGCCAACTCATCAACTATCTTGTCAAGGAAACAATTTTGACTGCTTTTAGCACATTGCTGGATGAACATAGACACATCTATCACCACGAGTGGGCCATTGAACAAGATGACTGTGGTCAATAAGACACGTCTCTCAAATCTGTCCAGGAGTTTGTTATCACAGTCATGAATTATTTACATCAGAGACATTTTGATGCATCTGTTCTCATCTCCAGTCACCTAGCCAAAAGGGAACACTAATGAAAAATACATATGGCTGCCCTGATTTTTAAAAAGCACTGACACTTGTCTTTTCACTAAGTTTATATTCTTTTAAAAATGTTCGTAGCACAGCGGAGACTTGTGAAACATGAGGGAGCTGCAGAGCCACTCACTGCTTGAAGCCTCTTGGCTTCTATATCTGTGAAATAATCCAGTAGGAAATGAAGCGCTCATTGATATCGCTGCAGAACAGCACACAAAGCTCAGCATTCACCTAGAAATATAAAAACAGGTACTGACCATTTTCTGCTTCTCATTTCTGAATGAGCTGTTATGGTTTAGACCTGCAACAACAACAAAGTTGACTCTATCAATTCATAATTAGTCACTCAATACAGTATAATTTGATACCAAATATTAGTTACACAAGGTACTAACCCTTATAAGCAGCTATAGCTACAGTATCTCATAAAAGTGAGTACACCCCTCACATTTTTGTAAATATTTTATTATATCTTTTCATGTAACAACACTGAAGAAATGACACTGTAAAGTAGTGAGTGAACAGCTTGTATAACAATGTAAATTTGTTGTCCCCTCAGAATAACTCAACACACAGCCATTAAACCGCTGGCAACAAAAATGAGTACACCCTTAAGTGAAAATGTCCAAATTGGGCCCAAAGTTTCAATATTTTGTGTGGCCACCATTATTTTCCAGCACTGCCTTAACCCTCTTGGGCATGGAGTTCACCAGAGCTTCACAAGTTGCCACTGGAGTCCTCTTCCACTCCTCCATGGTGACATCACGGAGCTGGTGGATGTTCGAGACCTTGCGCTCCTTCACCTTCTGTTTCAGGATGCCCCACAGATGCTCAATAGGGCTTAGGTCTGGAGACATGCTTGGCCAGTACGTCACCTTTACCCTCAGCTTCTTTAGCAAGGCAGTGGTCTTCTTGGAGGTGTGTTTGGGGTCATTATAATGTTGAAATACTGCCCTGCGGCCCAGTCTCTGCAGGGAGGGGATCATGCTCTGCTTCAGTATGTCACAGTACATGTTGGCATTCATGGTTCCCTCAATGAACTGTAGCTCCCCAGTGCCAGCAGCACCCATGCAGCCCCAGACAATGACATTCCCACCACCATGCTTGACTGTAAGCAAGACACACTTGTCTTTGTACTCCTCACTTGGTTAGCGCCACACACGCTTAACACCATCTGAACCAAATATGTTTATCTTGGTCTCTTCAGACCACAGGACATGGTTCCAGTAATCCATGTCCTTAGTCTGCTTGTCTTCAGCAAATTGTTTGCGGGCTTTCTTGTGCATCATCTTAAGAAGAGGCTTCCTTCTGGGGTGACAGCAATGCAGACCAATTTGATGCAGTGTGCGGCGTATGGTCTGAGCACTGACAGGCTGACCTCCCACCCTTTAAACCTCTGCAGCAATGCTGGCAGCACTCATACGTCTATTTCCCAAAGACAACTATGACACTGAGCTTGTGCATTCAACTTCTTTGGCCGACCATGGCGAGGCCTGTTCTAAAGTGGAACCTGTCCTGTTAAACTGCTGTATGGTCTTGGCCACAGTGCTGCAGCTCAGTTTCAGGGTCTTGGTAATCTTCTTATAGCCTAGGCCATCTTTATGTAGAGCAACAATTCTTTTTTTCAGATCCTCAGAGAGTTCTTTGTCATGAGGTGCCATGTTGAACTTCCAGTGACCAGTATGAGAGAGTGAGAGCGATAACACCAAATTTAACATGCCTGCTCCCCATTCACACCTGAGACCTTATAACACTAATGAGTCACATGACACCGGGGAGGGAAAATGGCTAATTGGGCCCAATTGGGACATTTTCACTTAGGGGTGTATCACTTTTGTTATCAGCGGTTTAGACATTAATGGCTGTGTGTTGAGTTATTTTGAGGGGACAGCAAATGTACACTGTTATACAATCCGTACACGCACTACTTTACATTGTAGCAAAGTGTAATTTCTTCAGTGTTGTCACATGAAAATATATAATAAAATATTTACAAAAATGTGAGGGGTGTACTCACTTTTGTGAGATACTGTATATGTGTATACGCAGACCAAAAAAACCCAAAATCGATTCAGTTCTAAGCCCATTAATACTTCTGTCTTTAAATATAACAACCCATGATTTCTGTACACTATGTGCAATACAAATGAATAACCAAAGCTTTTCTAAATAAAGAAATAAAGAAAACATTAAAATAAAGTTCTAAAATTACATACACCAACTGAAGTTATTAGCCTTAGATAATACACAGAGATGATACAAATCCTTCTACACAAGTTTTACCTGTTTATCTGCAGCCTTTTCTCCTTTACAGCCATACAAATTACAGAATTTACACAGCAATTCTCAGCTCCAGAAGGCAGGGGGCAGAATCCAACCCCACACACTGCACAGCACAGAGCAGGAAGTTGAGTGTAATCTGGGACCTCATAGTCTCATATTGAAATATGCACAGCTGAGGATAGCAAAGGAAGGGGACAACAGAGAGAAATAACTCTAGTGCTTTGGATTGAGGCAAGTACACAATATAGAAGGACATGCTTTGTTCATTTTTCATTTCAGAGGTTTACAACAACCTTAATGAATCAGTCTATACTCTCCCACATTCCCAATTCCAAATTAAAGAACAGGAGATTGACTTTTAACATTTTAACCACTTGCCGCCCGCCATATAGCAAAATGACGTCGGCAAAGTGGTTGCGATATCCTGACCGGATGTCATATGACATGGTCAGGATCTGCGTGCCCCCATCGCAGTGATCATTGTTGCAGCATGTCAGTCTGACTCACCACAACTTCGATCTAGTTGTGTCCAATCACAGCTGATCAAGATGTAAACAGAAAGAGCCATTTATTGGCTTTTCCTCACTCGCGTCTGGCAGATGCGAGTACAGGAAAGCCGATCGGCTGCTCCTCTGACAGCACAGCCAACCCTGGATGCCCACTGAGGACCATCAGGAATGCCAAGAGGACCACCATGGATGGCCACCACTGATGACCACCAGATATGGCATCCTTGATGCATACATGGTGCCAATGTGTGCACACACATGAGGCAAATCAGTGCTCACCAGCAATACCTGCCAGTGCCTCCTAATCAGTGATGCCAATCAGTGCCATCTATCAGTGTCAATCAGTGCCACTCATCAGTGTCCATTAGTGCCACCTATCAGTGCCCATCCGACAGCGCTGAAAGCTGAAAATTGGCTTGGGCAGGAAGGGGGGAAAGTGCCCAGTATTAAAGTGGTTAAAAGTGTTTTCTAGTTATAGAAAATAATAAAGCGTGCTTGTAGCTAAACACAATATACCTCATTATTTTGCCATGATTGGAATTTTTTTCTGATTTAAAAAAATCAAAAGACCATAGAATCTGCTAGCATGAACGTCCTTTTTAAAGCAAGTTTAAGTTGACCTCACATAAAGATTCAAAGTATGTAAAACCACACAGTGAAAGCTATACAAAGGGTAACTCCACTTTCGCGGGGAAAAAAAATTGCAAATAAAGAAAAAATAATATAGTGCATATAATTGCGACACTAATCATATTGTAATTGAATGTTATTAACCACTTTAGCCCCAGAAGATTTTACCCCCTTCCTGACCAGAGCGTTTTTTGCGATTCGGCACTGTGTCGCTTTAACTGAAAATTGCACTGTCGTGCGACGTGGCTCCCAAACAAAATTGACGTCCTTTTTTTCCCACAAATAGAGCTTTCTTTTGGTGGTATTTGATCACCTCTGCGATTTTTATGTTTTGCGCTATAAACAAAATAAGAGCGACAATTTTGAAAAAAACGCATTATTTTTTACATTTTGCTATAATAAATATCCCCCAAAAATATATAAAAAAACATTTTTTTTCTTCAGTTTAGGCCGATCGTATTCTTCTACATATTTTTGGTAAAAAAAAAAATCGCAATAAGCGTTTAATAATTGGTTTGCGCAAACGTTATAGCGTTTACTAAATAGGGGATAGTAATGGCGGCGATCAGCGATTTTTATTGTGACTGTGACGTTATGGCGGACATGTCGGACATTTTTGACACATTTTTGGGACCATTGTCATTTATACAGCGATCAGTGCAATTAAAAATGCACTGATTACTGTGTAAATGGCACTGGCAGTGAAGGGGTTAACCACTAGGGGGCAGGGAGGGGTTAAGTGTGTCCTAGGGAGTGATTACTAAGTGTAGGGGGATGGGCTGTATGTTTGACATCACTGATCCCTGCTCCGCTGACAGGGAGCAGAGATCGAGTGACACTTGTTACTAGGCAGAACAGGGAGATGCTGTTTACAATGGCATCTCCCCGTTCGTCCTCTCCGTGAGGCGATCGCGGGTATCCCCGCGGCGATCGAGTCCGCGGGACCCGCGATCCGACTCATGGAGCTCCCGGCCGGCGCGTGCGCGTGCCGCCGGCGGCGCCCACGCAATGGCACGGCAGGGAATTTAAATGGACGTACAGATACGCCCATTTGCCCAGCCGTGCCATTCTGCCGACGTACATCGGCGTGCGCCGGTCGGGAACCGGTTAAAATAGACCTTTCCTTTTCAATCTGAAGTCAATTTTCTGATAATACATTACAATATGGCTACCTGGGGTTGTTCTGTACACAGAGTGTATACTGACCACTACCCAGAAACATCATTTCCTGCTTGTGTGATTGGCTCATTAATTTTCCCAGAAGTCTGCCTAAGATACAAATCAGATTTCAGGCATCCCCTGCAACAAAAATTACATTTTTGGAGAGATATTTTTAATAGGAACAAGTCTAAAGGAATGCAGGCCCAGCAGATTTCCTCATTAGTGCTCTGCAGCTCCACACCTGACAGTTAATTATGAAACCACTCCCATTACACGGAGCAGAGGCACAGACAAACACACATGGATTTCTTCAGAATAACAAAAGGTAGGAATCTGCAATAAAGTTTGTTATAATCCTTAGAATGTACATAGATCACCCAGAGGGCAATGTTTTTTTCTCAACAAAAGTGGAGTTACGCTTTATATAAAAAGGCTAATCCCCCAACTCCGCCTCATGTCCAGAATTTCATAATTGAATGCTTGTTTTGTCTAGAGAAGCTTTAGCCCTGGTACACACAGGGGCGACTTGTCAGGCGACCTAGTCTCCTGACAAGTCGCCTCCCGTTCTGTACAATGGAACCGTTCTAATCGGAGCGACGCAAGTCACTCCGACTTAGAAAAAGGTTCCTGTACTTCTTTTGGGGCGACTTGAGGTGACTTGCATAGACTTCTATACAGAAGTTGTTTTGCAAGTCGCCCTGGCAGTCGTGTGCAAGTCGCCTCGGTGAGGCGACCTGCAAGTCGTGCCGCCCCTAGTGTGAACTGAGCCTTAAGGAGTGAAATCAAACTCATTGTGCAGAGGAAGCCAGTTCTCCGGTGTTCTTTCCTACCCTGAAATGTGAGTGGGCCCTCAACATCATCACATACAATGCATGATCACCATTGGTTGCTAGTCCTGAATTTTACGTGATGACACTAACAAGATAGACGACGATATGGATAGAGAGGATCGGCTTTAGGGTAACAGTCATCGCAATTGGGGGCCATTTCTTTGGGGAGATGACAATGATTTAAAATAGGTATTCCACACTATTATTACCCTCCCCCCACCCTCAACAAGGTAAAAACATTATATTCTACATATATTGGGGGGGTGGCCACATTTTCATTCTTGTTTTTTTGGGGAGGGATTTAGATATCCTATAATGACATACAACAACACCATTTGAGAGGTAATTTTAGTAGCTTTAAGCACACTTTAATGTTGCCTTAAGCAACTTGTTAAATCAGGGCCACTACCCCTATTACCTCTAACACTAAGAACCTTTGACCATGCTCAGAGTACAGAGTAAATCAAGTTAACTAAGAGGTAACTAGACATTTTTCATAAGGAAATCTGCACATTTACATTATATTGTAACTGTACTGTCTGCCTTCAATTTATAAAGCGCTGTGCAAACTGTTGGCACTATATAAATCCTATAAAAAATAACAATAATAATAATATTAAGTATGAATAGTCAGTCTCTTTTATATGCCCAATCGTGACTGGTTCTCTTAAAAACTTTCCATCAGTAGTCAGTACAGAAAGCAAAAATATCACACTTTGTAGCACTTGCCATGCATTAGTCCCACAGGGATTCCTAACCTGTGGTAAATTCTGACCGTTTTATAACATGATAACCCTGTGTTGGATTTTTCATTTGCCCCATAAGGCAGTTCTCAATCATTGTCACTATGTTATGTTGTATAAGATTTCTAACCTTTCTAAAAAAAATAATATGTAATACCAGGGTGCACCCATGCACCGAAATGAAGCATGCTTTAAAAAAAGAGAAGTTATTATAAGGCTGAGTGCTTTCATGTTATTGAGACTGCAATCTAGCTAGCTCCGTGTGTTTTCAATCAAACACTGCTGACACAGCAAGGAGTAGATTTAATGCCTCTTTCTACACATTTCAATATTTCCTGAATCACCTAGTCACATGAATGCTGAATGCCATGTAAATCTACTTTGATCCCAAAATCCTTGCTGTAGAACCCAAAGGAATGATTTTTTTTTAAATACAGATAGGAAAAAAAAATGAACCACATTTCCTCAGACTGGAAAGCATCCTGGGAAGTGTTGATAATATATAAATCAAGAAAATTAGTAATGTAGACAAGTCATGACAAATCATTAGTGAACTTAAAGTGGACCTTGCATAAGGTCATTTTTTTTCATGTTAAGTGCATGCAAGTTAAAGTAAACCTATACACATTTTCTTATAAAAATCAATGTTGTTTTATGAAATAACATACATTTCACATAAAAAAAATTGTGCTATTAAAATTAGTGTGTGCTGTAAATTGCCTCCAGCATTGCCTCCATTTTGTTGAAGCCCAGAGCAGTCACTTCCTTACAGAGAACTCGTCCCTTCAGCTTAGTCTCAAAAACTGTATGTCCCTTTCTGTAATTAAAATGTGTGCATTTCAAGCCCTGAATCTATGTCTTGGCTCATCTTGAGTGGAAGGCTAACAAAAGCTTTACCGTGTTGAAGTTCATGGTGTTGCCAGGAATGGACAGAATATAAAGAATATAAGATAAGACACTATCCTTGTAAGTTTAACTCTTTTGTGTCTCCATGGCAGCAGAGTTTGTCCTGTCAACTCTCCTGCTTTTCTGTTTTCTTTACCTAATCAGTGTTCCCTCAGCACAATCTATGTCATTCCTGTTGTTTCCTCCCCGCTGAGCAACAGTAAATCTTAAGACTGTCAGCAGAACAGCCTCTAGTGACTCACTGATTGTTAGCACAGTGCCAAGAATAGAATAGAATAAATGTAACAGGGCCTTACTGGATTTTAAATTGCATAGGCACTTATTTTTAATGTTTTACATATCTATACCTGCAAAAGGGGCAAGCCTAAAGTAATTTATGAGGACTTCATTTTCAGAGTAAAGTTCTTTTTTAAGGAACATGTAAGTATAACACCTCCAGGTTATTACCTATAACCAAGATTATAATGAGCCCTGACAATGGCTTCATCTGATTTTTCTCCAGAAGGACCAAGCCAACTATGGTTAGTCACAATCCAGGGTCAGCATCCACTTTCTGGATTGAGATGCAGGCACAGAAGTAAGACAACCATGTAAACCCTGGTTCCTGTGCAGTTCCTGGATACATAGAACAAATGTCTGACACAGATCAACTCCCTGCTACAGCCTCTTTCATTGTGGCTTGCTATAAAATTACAAAGTGATAGTCTAATTCAGCCTTTCAATAATAATAATCAATGACACGATATTCCTAGAAAACATAAATATATGTCAGCCCACTCTTCATAAAACCAGAAACATTTCTAAGAATTGAAGATAAATGATTGCCACATAAGCATAAAGATACACAATGGATACCAATGAATTCTATTCGCTCTATTCTTTCTTAATCTTTACTTTTAAAACTAGCCTTCTGAGTAAGCACTTGTGTATGAAACATGTTTTTGAACAAATGCTGATGTTTTTCTATTGACTTCAACAAAGGCTACAATACCTGAATGTGACCGTGCTAACCTTTCTTGTTTGTAGTGTGTCTTTAAAGCTGGGCAAAGCTTCAGTTCTGCAATATTTACCAGGGTGAATGAACACCGGATTACCTGTCAGCCGAAGCAGGTTGTTACTTATATAGGCTGTCTTGGTGCACCACTGCTCTTGCTGATACTTACTTTCCCTATGATCCTCTGTTGCTTTGTTTGCCTTTTGGAACCCTCCAAAGGTATGTCCAGGAATTATCCCCCTGTAAAACATGCACTAGCTTTGCTTTTTTTCTTTAACCTTAGTCGTGTAGTAATAAACAGCTTATTATTACCTTTGATCAATAAGCCTGTAAATTATTTTGCAGGTGAAGTTGCTGAGAGCTCAGTTTCTAATGATGTAGGTACTCCCCCAGAACTATACCACCCAGGAGCACTTTCTCTACACATATGGGGTCGGTTTATGAAAGCTAATAGGCTGTTCACTTTGCAAGAAATTTTTCCCTAGGCTTAGTGAAAATTTACTTTGCAAAGAATACCCAATCACATGCAAAAAAAAAAACAAAAACAGTATTTTTGCTTACATGTGATTGAATGATGAAAGCTTCATCTCATTTACTTAGCTAAGTGAAAATTCCCTTGCAAAGTAAACAGCCTTATTGCCTTTACTGAATCAAACCCAGTGTGTGGGCAGGTTATAAAAGGCAAGTCAGCAATATTGTTTTGTTGGGGAAGAAATCAATGTATGCATGTTAAGAGAGACAAAGAGAGATGGGAATAGACAGCAGTTTGTAGTCCAGCAGGTAAGACTGATGCCACAGCTATGGGTTTCTGTACAGAAAGGGCACTGTGTTGTCAGCCCAAATGGGAAGTTAGGGATACACTAGGCTTTTGGTAAATCAACAGATTTTATTCTATACTTGTAGTATTTTAGAAATAAAACATAAAGCATGTTTTGAAGAAATATACCAATATTTTTTCCGCATGTATGTATTTATTTTTTTATTCCCCATGTAAGATATGGCCTGACTGTTTCTTACACTGGGCTACAGAGCTTTCTTCCATCCCAACAGGTTAGGGCTTGGGCATGGTGATTGGTCACTCAGGAAGGTGAGAAAGTCACAAGCTCTCCCATACCCATACATTCTGGACATTTTCAAGACTTGGCGCAAACCCACAAAGCACTGAGAGTCTAGCAGATTGGGGAAAGCACTATCATGGGAACTTGTAGCTTTGTCCAAAATGAACCAGTGAAACTGGCAGGTCATGGTCACAGCCAGGCAGCATCCAGTTTCTAAAGAGGAGGCTAGTAGCTTTGTATGTAAACCTTTGTACTAGGAGTTCCTCAATACCCTCCCCAGAGTTTATCATCTGCTGAGTGCAGCCTAGGACCAGGTGTACCCACATTATACCTTCATTATGTATCAACTACCTTTGAAGGAAGACACAGTCCATTTTATATCCATCAGAACCAAGCCTTACTTATATTGGGTCAGTACTTTTACACGCATCAGACACTTTCTAAAAGGGGTCTGGACTTTATTCTCTAATGACAGACTTTCTTTAAAATTGAGTGTAGCCACCCTGCCTTGTGCAGAAGTGTCGAAATTTAGTTCTGCATGGCTGTCATGCCATGCAATGACATTCTGTAGTATGTGGTTTGTTTTTTTCAGCTTCACCTGAGTCCATCCTGGCTGTCAGTTCTCACTTCAGTCAGTAGATGGCACTGTCATCTCTGGTATTAGTGTGAGATCACACAGTAGGAGTGGATTCTGAATATGCATATATTTTCCCTGCCCACTACTGGGAGTTTCCATTGCCAGTGGTGCATCATGGAAAAGGGTATACAGTAGATATTCTGGGCTGGCTGATGGCCACTCCCTTCCACCCCCCCCCTCCCACCCCTCTCCTAGGCTGTGGCCTGGGAAAGGTGCATGTGATGGAGCCTCTTCTTTAGGACTACCTGCCTGAAGGGACCCAGATGTGATTAGGCCTGGAGCTGAGGCCTGGTACTGCTGATCTTCACTGAAAGCAGGATGGAGTCCCATGGTCGGTTGTCTGACTCTCCTGTAGAAGATTAGGAATGGCATGGAGTCCCATGGAGGTTGGTTGGCTCTCCTGGAGAAATAAAGATGCTGTTGTTACTGATGATGATTGCTAAATAGTTTAATACAGGAATGTCAGTCTTACTTTTAAGGTTCCTGTTCTGTGTTGTGCCAAGTGAGATGACAGATTTCTGCTAAAGTCCTAAGCATCTGCAACCCTAATCCTTTATTCCATGGACATAATTTTGTGTTTTCACTTAAAAGTGACGGATGCCCATCTCAGACATCCCAAGTCTCCTGCAAGTTGCGGGAGTCTCCCGCATTTGTCTGCGGGCTCATGGACATCCGTGAACGCCGGGTGATCTCCCGGCTGGGCCTGCCACTCAGCCACAGACAGAAGACAGAGAAGCCCAAATGTCCAAATGGAGTACAATTGCGGTGGCCGCTCGGGCTGCTCTGTCTTCTGCCACCTCAGGCACTGATCCTTCGCTCCTCTTGCTCACTGCTGTCACTTATAAACAGAAAAGCCCAGCTATTCTGTTTACAAGTGACAGCATTCCTCTCCCAGGGGCTCAAAACCCTCCCTGCTCTGGTTATCCTTCAGTGTGGTTGCCATTCTGAGCGAGAACACCTACTCCTCTCTCCTCTGAGCAAACATCCCCTTTTTAATCTCCTATTTCAGCCAGCCCTTCCCTGCGATCTACTGCTACTAGTCATGCTCTGCAATGTGAACGTCGCCTGTCTGCCCACAATAAGTGCACACGCCCCCCTGGCTTCCTATTAACTGTCAGTCCCAGGTCACTGTGCCACCTCCAGTTCATGCAGCATGCTGCTCAGAGCTGTGTTCCTCTGCTGTTCCAGGGACGGGTGTGATGCTCTACCCCACCAGTAATGGACAGTGACATGTTTGGAAATCTTCACAATCTGACGAGTACTCCAGGTAAACCAAGTGCACTGTGGAATATGACACTCAACATGCACAGAAAAGTCACACAGAGCACACTGTGCTCACACAGTGTACACTGCATGCATACAGAGAACATGTCCCCCCTCCCCCCACTTAGCACCAATGTTCCCTCTCTCCACACTGATCCCTAATGTCCTCTAATGTCCCCTCTCTCCACACTGATCCCTAATGTCCTCTAATGTCCCCTCTTTCCACACTGATCCCTAATGTCCTCTAATGTCCCCTCTTTCCACACTGATCCCTAATGTCCCCTCTCTCCACACTGATCCCTAATGTCCCCTAATGTCCCCTCTCTTCACACTGATCCCTAATGTCCCCTCTCTCCACACTGATTCCTAATGTCCCCTAATGTCCTCTCGCTCCACACTGATCCCTAATGTCCCCCTCTCTCCACACTGATCCCTAATGTCCCTTAATGTCCCCCTCTCTCCACACTGATCCCTAATGCCCCCCTCTCTCCACACAGATCCCTAATACCCCCTCTCTTCACACTGATCCCTAATGCCCTTTCTCTCCACACTGATCCCTATTTAATTGGCATTGGCAAGGCTGCATTTCACTGGTACTGGTAAGGCTGCATTTAATTGAGGAGTGGGGAGGGTGGTGGGAGCCAATGCGAAACGTTTTTGTTACCTCCATGAAATCAGTTTTTGTCGGTTGGGATGACTGCCATCTGTTTACGTTCCACTATTTCCTTAATATTCTACGCCCTGTGGGTGAAATGTCAGCCCACCCTGTCTCTGGTGGTTACCATCATACTTCCAGGGGTCAAGGGGTACTACACATGATAAATGGAAAGGCAGAACTATGGTCTATTATGACTAATAAGATTCTAGCTCAATCGATTTTCTAGTATAGGTTATAAAATAAAAGCTTGTGCTTGGTTGCCATGAGCAACAGATATATTTCTTCCTTCCTCTTTTCCTTTCATGAATGATGTGTTTTTGGTTATCGTTACATAATAAAAGTTAGCAAAAACAGTCTTGTCGAGTGCTGCTACAGTGGCGTATTACAGTCGAATGACATCCTGGTGTAGCTGGAGTGTGTCAGGCTGAGGAGGGCAGAGGAGGCCTGATTCTTGCTGAATTTGCTGTGTGCTGATAAGCAGTCAGTGCAGAGCAAGATTGAACACTCCCGGCTCATGATTACTGTAGCAATAAAGCTCTACAAGTGAGATTTTTACATGAATATCAGATTGGAACACAATGATTGATGCTGTTAAAATGAATACGTAATGAATTCCTAATGATCAGACCCTCAGAAATACTGCCTCCCATCCTGCTATTTCCACAACTACAGCTCAGAAACAAATCCCTCTGTTTGTCTGAATACTTCCTAATGTATGAAAGCTGCCAGAGCAATGCCGGACGTGACTGGGGTTTATCTGGCTGGGGATAAGGGTGTGGGCATATCAGCGGCTTCTCTCTCCCTTACTTGATGAGGCCACAGCTATTTGCGTGAAAATCTGTCGGTTCAATTAATTCTTACTAGATGAGCTTCAGAATACAAACCATTGGGATTATTTACTAATGAAATGCAGCGATTATGTGCAGATGTCAGAAGTCATGTCTCTGCTGTTAAGGCCACAGAATCCAATTGGTTGCAATGGAATTTATTTCTCATGCTCGCCCTTTTGTAGTTTTAATGAAGTTAATCTATCCTGTTTAAAAAAAGCCCAGGGAAATTGGTAGCTATTATCTTAATAATATGCTTAATGTGGGTAAAAACTCTAAATGGCTGATATATTGCTAAATCACTGTGAATCATAAACAACTAGCATGTTTTTTTCTTTGTTTTTTGCTTCTCAGTGCTGCTGATTTCCTCCAATCCCTTTTTAAAGCCACTTGCTGTCCATATATACTGTATATACGCTATAGTGGCAGCTGTACCACAATGCTCAAGGCAGGCTTCTTAACCCTAGCTCCTGCTCCCTTTTGGGCGACAAGCATTGCGCATTGCGATTTTTCGTGACGCAATTGGGGGGCCATTAAGGATTAATGGCACCGCACAAGCATCAATCGATTTCCTGCAATTTGAAATTGCGGGCAGAATAGGGGCGATTCCACCCGCAATTTGAATCGCTCAGGTGTGAACGGAGCCTAACATTTATGTTGGAATGGCCACCTGTAGTCTTCACTGGAGGCTTAGGTGACAACACAGGAACCCAACTGAGAGACAGAGACATGGTGTTGTCACCACGTAACAGGAAGCAACCTTCACAGCAGGATCAACCAGGTGTTATTTTAATGAAAGGTACATTTTAACTAAAAGTGACTCAAAAAATTACTTTTGAAATGACATTAGTATGTTAAAGCTTATATGATATTTTAGTGTTTGAGTTTAGATTACTTTAAACAATGACTCAGTTAGGTTCCATCTCTGTATAGGATTGAAACTTGCACTACCTTCTGACCTTCTGGAGAAATGGCTTTTTATGGTATTGAGGACCCTATCTGCCAAGTACATGTGCAAAAAAATATTTGTTCTTGTATATACCTACTTGCCTTCCTCAGTGCCAGCACAAGGTCACCTAACACCTAGGGCGAAGATGCTAAATGGCGCCCCTCCCCCCAAAATGTATGAGCATTATGTGTCAGCAAACCCCCCCCCCCAAAAAAAAAAGTTGAGAACTTATCTGCATGCTTATCCCCAAGCATAAATTCCCTTTCCAAGCCAAAATTCACCCCAAACATAAACTTTCCCTCTTCCATTACAACTCCCCCCACTTAAACTCCCAACTCAGCACACATCTTTGCCCCCACCATCCCCCCTCCTAGCACAGATCCTCTACCCCTTAAATTTAGCCTCTGAGCATAAATGCTCTACCCCCTCCAAATATCCCCTCCTAGCACAAATCCTTCCTAAATTTCCCCCCCTAGCACAAATTCCCCCAATCATCACTACTAGCACAAATCGTCCTCCTTATACAAATACAAATTTCCTCTTCCCAGCACAAATCCTCTCACACCCAATTCCCCCTCCAACCCCCCTCCTAGCACTAATCCTATTCTCCTTCCCACTCCTAGCAAAAATACTCTCAACCTTAGCACAAATGTTTATTGCTCTGAAGCTGCTGTCACTAGTCCTGCCAACTTGTAGGTAGCAACTCTCCATGCAGCGCCCCCACCTCACATGATACCACTGCACCCAGGGCAGCCTCCCCTCCTGCCACCACTTGTCCCAGCCCTGGCCTTCATTAAGCTACCCTGGGGGGGGCTCTGTGAGATAATACAGGAAATATATATAGGACACAAGAGTGCTCTGAATTTCTGATAAGATCAACAGTTTTTGTTTGCATTTATCAGACATATACCCACATGAAATGCATTCAGTGGTATATTAAACAGACCAAAAGACAGCAAACCAAAGTATATTGTTAGGATTTGCATACACTTTATGAATGGACTACTAATGCATGACAATAGAACAAAAAGAAATCCTGCACAGCTTTTAAGCTGTGCTTCACAACATACCATGTGTGTGTGTGTGTTATAGTGTGCTGCAGTGCAGGTCCATCAACAAATACTGTATTGTGCATGGGATGCACTTCTAAATGAATAGCACTGTCAAGCACTGCATGGACTGACACACATTTCTGGAATGCAAAGGCATAAATTAGGCTTTAATTTTTTTATTGTTTTCCAATGTTACAGTCCAATTTAACCCATGTTATTAGGTATATAAAAAAATAAATAAATAACTTTGCTTTTAAACATCCTTCTATTTTTCCATACCTGATATATGGGCAACCTCTTCTCAGGAGTTTATTGACTAAGCTCAGGAGATGTTGAGGTTGATTTATTAAAGGCAAATAGACTGTTCCCTTAACAAGGGAAGTTGCATTTTTCAAAGGAATTTTTCCCAGAACTTAGTGAATGAGGTTAAGTTCTGCAGATTTTATCATCCAATCACATGATTGGGTAATTTGCAAAGTGAATTTTCACCACATACACTAAGCTATGGGAAAAATTTCCTTGCAAAGTGAACAGCCTATTTGCCTTAAGTAAATCACCCCCAATGTAATTGGAAAGGCAGTGAGATAATCAGAAGCAAAAGTATTTTTGGTCATACTGGAGGGTTTCACACATTGGAATATTAGGATAGGTTAAATCTAGACCTGCCAATATCGGATCATTTAATATGAAATGGGGGGAGTTTTGTTTGGAACTTCAATGAAGCCAAGGCCTGGTAAGGACATGTATTTCCATCCCTGGGGACTATATGAGTAATACATAGTAGCTTGAGGATCTGGGTGGATATTGCTAAAAGCACGGCGTTTGGTAGCTCTACGCGTTTCATGGCTTTTGAACCACTCGTCAGGAGCAAAGTGCATGGTGAATCTATAATGATGTATGAGTAATCAAAAATTAAAATTAATGAAGAACATGACCAGTGGTAGGGTAAGGAGAGCACTACACCAGGTGCATGCTTACTTACTTGGGTACATATATTGGTGGCATATTAGCCGGGTGCCACAGGCCATTTGAGGGCACCTACAACTGGGTGCTACCACGTGCTTCATGTAAAGTCCCACCCCCTTGCTCTCCTCCTTCTGAACATTGGATCATTCATATCTACTTGTCATAATCAAGTAATCACTGGCAACCTTTTAGATGTCACCCAGAACATCATTTTCATAACATAGAGATGTGAATGGGAAATCAGTCTAGTGACCCTAGTTCATTCACCACTTCATGCAATTAATAGCAATCTGTCTTTGTTTTGGGGTAACTAGCGTTTGCTTTTCATATGTATGTTGGCAGAAATGATTCAGCTGTTCTTTCCTGAAGCATAATTATATCATAATATTCTTCATGCTTAAGTTTATATTGTGCACTAAATCATACCTGTGAATCTGCCAGAGGTATACTATGTCATGTCCATAAATGTGACACAATTCAATTTAAAGCATTTGTAGGCATTTTAATCACATGCCAAAATGAACATAACTGTGGCAAATTCCCTTTATGTTGTAACTAATTTTACATAGCACAGAGTAAGAAGATTGTCAAGCTTACCATGTAAAAATGGGAAAGAACAGCAGTTGTATTCGATCCGCAGTCAATTTTGTACATTATTCTGAAATACATGTAGATGAGGTTATTCTTAAACAAGTGTGCCTTTGTGTTTTGTTCAAACAACCAATCAAATAACAACTAAGAGTTTGTGGCATCACATTATCCAAAATATAACAATTCATTATTTAACAAGTCACTGTAAAGAGCAATTATAAGTCACAAAGTGTTATTGCCCATAGTAGCCAACTAAGTATAAGTTCTGTGTAGTTACCCTAAAATAAGTTGTTTTCTAAATGAGTGTTATGAATCTTTAAAGTTGTAATATTATCATTCCTCTTTACATGAACTCATTTATCAAAAAGAGCTGCACTATAAAAAAGTGATATTCAAAACATATACATCAGAATCAATCCAAGTCTTAATTGCGTAATACAATACTAATGAAGATATCATACAATCTATTGTATAACACCTGTGCACAATAAAGTGCAAGTGTAAATGCAGCAAGAAAGTGCATCAAAAAGTGCAAAAAGTATACAAAAGTTGAAGAATGGAAATATAAAATATGAAAATATGACGTTTGTGAAGATTAGAATTCATCCTCTTCAGGAATGTTCAAATTAAATTATATAGGTAATGAGCATCCATCACCATTCTGGTTTCCCAAACTATGACATCGCCACCTCAGTAAAAATGCAGGCTTACCAAATTCAGTGGACCCTCCAATAAAACAGAGTTCAGTTGGGCATGTGGCCAAACATTCTGGCCAGGGTATTCCCATGATCCACTCAAGGATAGGGATATGTAGTGTACTGCTCATCTCAATGGCATCCCATTAAGACCGTTACTAAAACATGAAAGAAAAGGCTCCACATAGTGTAAAACCCTTCTAAATACTTTATTAAAAGTAAAGGCTGCTCTTACCTCAAGAAGTACCATGAATTGTTAAATTAGTTAGTTAAAATTCACCGGCAATGACGTCAGCACGTCAATCCTCCCTGCGCGTTTCGTCACATGTGTAGCGCGGCTCTTTTTGATATATTTGAATCTGGTCTGTGGAAGACATCTTGCAGCAGAGCCACTGATTTTAGCATTTTTTAATTGTAGATTGTATTACCATCTAAGCGCAGTCTCAAATTAAGATATTACACAAACTAATTTACTGTACAGTAAAGCAGTATTAAGCCCAAAACTAAAATTTTTATATACTACAGCTTACCAATCTTCAGATGTGGTGGCTGCATTAGATTTCTTTTTTTTTCCTTGGGCTCTGGCCAGTAACAATCTTCCTGTATTATTTTTCTCCCACTCTGAATGAAGGAGCAACAGGGACACCTTTGGACAGCATCATTGTTAATCTGGGGAGAGGACAGTGCTAGATCCATTAACAGATTTAGATACACCAGCAAACTGAATCTGAACTCCAGCTAATATGTTTTAAGTAACTACAGTAACATTTTTTTCCCTTTTGAGATAAAGGTTTTACATAAATTAATAAAAGCTTATCATTGTGAGCACTCCTGTCAGTGTTAAAGGGTTAAAGGGTAAAGAAAGAAATTCTAAAAAAACAAAACAAATACAGACATTATATTTAAGAACTGGTAAGCTGCAAAATAATAGATGTTTGTTTTTGGGTTTATTATCACTTTAAGTATCTTACAGTACTTAGTAGCCATTTAAAGTATACATATGAGGCTAACACAAATCCAAAAAAAAAAAAAAAAGTTACACAATAACTCTAGTAGAGCAATAGAAAACCAATCTACTACAGGGTAACTTGTTCACTATAAGTAACCATACAGTCTGGATTAAAAAACAGTGTAGTTCAGGTGTCTGATGAATCTCTGATGGACATATGTTGAAAAACATGATTGTCTTCTAATACAAAAAGTTAATAACAATCATATACATAATATTCTGTTTATCTTATGATAGTTTACATTGTATGCTTGGTCTAATAAATTGTCTTTTTGGTGGGCCTGGCCTATCTGTTTAGATTCAGTTTGCAACAGCAGCATGATAAAGCATATGGCATGCATTCTGGTGAGTAGTATCTTGCAGACTCCTTAGAGCCAAAGCTTTTTCAAGCATGAGTCCCCTTTGAAGCAGCAGAGAGCAGAGATTTCCCGAGATGTACACTACCTCTAGCTCTCCCCTGTTACTGTACTTTCCATCCCACTAATGTGATCTGACTGGAATCAGGTACAGAGTCTCTCACATGTGTGAACACCGGCTAAACTTGTCTCCCTTAGTTGCCAGAACTGAATTACACAGCTGACCTGCTGTCAAACTGCAGTGAAAGCAGAGATACGGAGAGGCAAGGAGCTTTCCTGGGAGCAGCGGGGGCCATGTGTTTCTTGCACTGAGCAGATATGGCTGAGTGAAGACATACAGTAAGGCCACATGTCCTACACACTACAATTATACACTCACAAATTCACATGTTAGTCTGCTGTGTTCCCTTGTTTCCATTACCTTCATAGAAAGAGTTACCTGAAAGAAGGATCTAAACAAAGATGAATGTTTGTCTGCAAAGTGCATAAACCATCTCATTCTGAAAACCGAGAGCAAAAAAAACTGTCGACTGTTGGGACAAACCAGACTCCAGCTGTAAGTGTTCAGATTGGGAAATTAAAGGACAAAATGTTATAAGGTGTTATGGGTAGTATAGTTTAATAAAAATACTTCACCTAAAGACAATAATCAAGTTTTGGCTGGAGGCTAAGTAGGTAGCTAGCCTGTCAACCTTAATAGTTAATTGTGCAACCCTACTGCTCCAGCTTGATCAGGTAGCTCCGCTAAATTTCCTAGCAGAAACTGTTGGCACCTGTCTTGAACCAGAACCACTGACTTCACCGAAAAGTCTAAAGACATACGGTATACTCTATTCAAGATAGATGGACTGACAATATGAGTATGATTTTATAAGACATGTTACATTATTACCCTGTTTAAGGAGACTACAGCCCACACCTGTGATTAACCCACATTGGCGCTCTTCTACCATCTTACACAGCACAGCGGCAAAACAATGAACCCTGAATCAATGTGCTGTCCCCACAGAAAACACAAAGGGGAACTGAAAAGCCATAGGGTGTACCAAGAAACTTCTTACTGCTTCCTTGGTTCCTGAGCACCCATAAATCTTTAAAACAAACAGAATCTTGCGAGCTACTATGTGAAAATCCAAATGTTAATTAGAGATGATTAAAGGACAGCTGCTAGCATTGATCACGTTCCATATGCTCGTGCCAAAAAGTTTTATACCAATATAATGCTGCACTATCCAAATGTAATCATACGGTAACCGTACTAAATCATAATATTACTGGCTGCAGTTAAATAGTGGTGGTGGGATATTCTATTCCTATATAAAAAATCTAGTGAATATAATAATGCAATCGTATGCAATTTTAAGTTGCGATCATGAACAATAAAAATGGCAATCCTATGCGATCCTCCCAATGACAACCTGTGTAGCATACACACCTCTATATACAGATGTAGCATTCATATGCAATAGAGAAATTTGAAACCCTGTGCGATAATTGCAATACTGCGATAATTGCAGTGACAACCGGTAATTTACATAAAGCTATATAAAAGTGCATCAATATACAATAATCAATATAGAAATAAAGTGAACCGTGTTTAAAGGTGCTCTTGTGCCAAATTAATGCATGCATTAATCTGTGTCCATAAAATCGCAGCATAAAGTCCATTCATAACTACTCCATTCTTCTGTTGCTCATTACAGATGATATAACAGTAAAGTGCTCGTGTCCCCTCTCGTACTCCCCCTTTGGTGTATGCGCTCACCTTAGAGTGTGTGACCTTGCACCTAAGCTCAATCAAAACATGCTTTTAAACCACCTCTGGGTTTATAGTCAGCATTTAGATCCTTGGATGGTTGCTCGCAGCAATATTCATATGGAAAACAGAGGAAACTGGATAGTGTATCACCGTTTTAAAAGTTTTATATAAAATGACAATATTCCCTATATTAGGGTACTCACATTTAAAAGGTGCTATGAGCGCACCGCTCTGTATCAAGCCAAACAAATATAAAGGCGCAGTGCTGATGTGTCCTCTCCCACTCTGAGAACACTCCACTGTCTCACAAACCGTCCTGTCCCCTCCCCAACGTGTGTCGATACCAGGAAATGTCTTTATGTGAAGAGCATGGACTTTATATCATCATTTATTTAGAATTGTTTTTAGGGTTTCATTTGCGCTGGTTGATTTTCTTTTTTTAGTACAGTTACCATATGATTACATTTGGATAGCGCAGCATTATATTGGTATAAAACCCATAAATCTTTAGTGCTCACTATATAGTGACCACCTCTAGCTTCGATGGGGCACTTTGCTTCTCACTGAAACCAACAATGGGGCATGAGTCCTCCCACTAACACCAACAATAGGGCACTATCCTCCCACAGACACCAACAATGGGGCACTATTCCTCCCAATGACACCAACAATGGGACACTATTTCTCCTACTGACACAAACAATGGGATACTATTCCTCCCACTGACACCAACAATAGGGCACTATTCCTCCTACTGACACCAACAATGGGGCACTATTCCTCCCCCTGATTTCAAAGATGTGGCATTGTTTACTCCCACTGACATCAGGACATTTTCTAATTCCATTGGCCCCAGTGCAGTCCCCCTAAAGTCTGAAGAACAGTAAACTGGCCCCCTTGTTTAGAAACTTTGGAGACCTCTGCTCTGGGATTTTATAACCAGTAGACAGTAGAGGCTATGGTACAGTTCCGACATCTGAGCTAGAAAGTCATAACAGCTAATATAAGAAGCATATGCTCTAAAATGTATAAAATGCAACTTTGCCAAACAATGACAAAAAAAAAAACAATTAAAGCTGGGAAAAAACAGTATTACAGTTTTACGTATAATTATCCATCATTACAAACAAAAACTGCGCCAGTCACAACTAAACCTTGAGAACATTTTAACCATAAACTGAACAAAAGACTAAACCTCTTACCATTAGTGAGGTGACATGTATTCATTTACCTAAACCATAAAACCCACTTAAAGGTATAAGTGAGCAACCAATTAAGGGCGGACAAGGTAAAACTTCCAATAAAGTTATGACAACCTCCAACATAAGCAAGGGTGGGAATCCCATCAGATTGCTGGAATCCTCAGCATTAAAATACATAGGTACCCAAGCACATATTTAACACTGCAATCAGGGCCCTTAAAATGTAAATTGTCATGATCCCCTCCTCAGGGCTTCAGTCTACTAAAGTTTAAGGGGACGTCAGCATTCCCATTTTGAGTGTCCTGGGTTGGGAAAATTTTAGAAGAGTGATTTGAAAATTCAACATAGGAAGGGGACATTTACTAAAGTGACAAGTGATCCTAACACAAGAGTATAACCGGTTGCTTCTGCTATAAGAGTTCTCCCACTATTAAAGGGGCTTGGGAGGGGGTTGGGAGGATTTCAATAGAAGGCTGAACACATACTTTAAATTAGATGATTCAGACAGGATCTTGCTTAGGTTCCTTCCTTGAGTATTCTAAAATTCTAAAAATGGTTCTGAAACCCATATGTATATAAACAGAGTCATCCATCCATTATTAAAATTCAACTATTTTTCATTACACACTTTAGTAGTAATGCGCAAAATATAGATAGTGATCAGACCTTAGTAGCAATAGTTAACATGATACACAACCCTACTACTGCATCCAAATGTATGAAATTCTTTGAAATTCTGGGTAAAATATTTGGCAAGGCTTAGGTGACCTGTGATTTGCCAGGTTTTTGTAGAGCTGCCTACAATCATGCCTAACTGAACTTTTTCTCTTCCCAGCAATCACTAAACTCTGCTCCTGGTTTTAAGAAAAGGCCACTGTCTGGTCCAGCTATAAAAAATACACACACAGTAAAATAAAAGCAGCACAGACTAAAGTGCTTTAGAGTCTTCTGGCAGATTTATACCAAGCACGAAAAGAAAAAAAATATATGTTCATTAAATGGAAATGTGAATGACAAGTGTCAGCTTTAAAAAATACCAAGCAGGATCCCAACTGTGGAGAGAGATGCTAACATTATAATGAAATGTAAAATGCTTTCAATTGATTCTTTATTTTCTGGCTAAGTGAAAAGAAGAATAAGTGTTTAATGGGGTCCTAGGGAAAATGACAGGATTTTATGCACAGATAGTTTCACTGAAGTTTTGTATAGGTTCTGCAGTCCTGTAAATACATTCCAGAAAGACCGTCTGACAGTTTAATGGAAGAATGATTAGAAGAATAAAAATTATTGCTGATAGGGACACTGTGAAGATTGATTATTTGGATGTAAGTTGGTTGCAACACCTCCCCTATTAACATAGGTCTACACCCAGTGGTGTATTTTGGTTTTGTGCTGCCCTTGGCGAGACTAAATTTGCTCCCTCCCAGCCGCTTTAAAAATGCACACGTTTGTGCAACGGCGTCAAACTATGTAAATTTTACTATCCATAGGTGACATTTTAAAAACCTTTATAGGTTACGACTTTAGATTTATAGAGGAGGTCTGGCGTTTGAATTACTACCCATGATCATGGTGATACCTCACATGTGTGGCATCATCGCAGTTTGCATGTGTGCGGGACTGACACGCGCATTCGCCTTTTTCCTGCTAGCACAGGAGGACGGGGCACTTTAATTTATTTTTTTAATTATTACTTTATTATTTCCTTTTATCTTTTTACACCGATGCTTTAATATTTTGTTTTAAACTTTTTTTGCTGCCACAAGGCATATACACATTGTTGGGACAGCAATAAGCATGTAATAGGCACTTAAAAGCATTCAATCCACCAAGATCTGTGTTTTTGAATGCTTTAGATTTTTAAAAACTGGTGCCGATGGTTTCCGAGTAAACCAGAAGTGATGTCATGTCATCGCTTCCGGGTTTACTGTTACGAACAGTTGTTCAAAGCAGATCCCTGTATTGCCTGGTTGAAAGGCCAGCTGGTGAATGCACTGGCTGGTCACTCGGGTTTCCTGGTGGGATGGGAGAGCTCGAGAGAGCCGCAGAAGGGATGGCCCCTGCCGCTGCTTGTAATAAAATTTAAAAAAAAGCTGCTCCGAGCGCTATTACAATAGAGCCGACCATCAGCTCTAAAAAACAATACTGGGGTTATGGCGTCATCTCGATACAGGCCCTCCCCCCTTTAAAAAATTCCGCCCAAGGCAAGCGCCTTGTTTGCCTCGCGGTAGATACACCCCTGTCTACATCCAATCATTAAACCTCATACAAGATTAACCATGTTATATACACAGCTCCAGAATATACCTTTTACGTAGGGACTGTCCATCTTTTGAAACCAGGTCCCCTATTCATCTTTTCTCCAGTTTACCCTCTTTTTGGTCTAATTATGCCCCTCTCTGAAAACTGTACTATTTACTACTAACAGTGTTATACTTCACCAAATCTTTCAGCTGACCTCCATAATAATGCATTTGTTATTTTGCCATTACATGGGAAAAATAGTGATAAAAAGCACTTGTGGGTTTAAGTACTCTTGTTTTGCTTATTATGTCTTCATGGCCTGCATTATTGAGGGGCATGGAAGCGTGTGTTCTTATGCCGACATATTTTGCACTAAAAGATTTCTATCTTTTTAATCTAAGAAAATTAATGTTATTTCAACAGTTGCTTTTAACATGTTTCAAATCTGCAGCTTTTATTAAAATTATACCTGATGACCCTTCCATCAAGGTCTTTGCTTAGGCACCTATCATTACCTATTACCTGTTATGAGGTGACAGTTATTTGTCCCTGTCTCCCAGTGGCTTACCTGCCTTGTCACCCAGCCATATTAACACATACAGTGCCTTGAAAAAGTATTCACCCCCCTTGAAATTTTCCACATTTTGTCATGTTACAACCAAAAACTTAAATGTATTTTATTGGGATTTTATGTGATAGACCAACACAAAGTGGCACATAATTGTGAAGTGGAAGGAAAATAATAAATGATGTACAAATAAATATGTGAAAAGTGTGGCGTGCATTTGTATTCAGCTCCCTGAGTCAATACTTTGTAAAGCCACCTTTCGCTGCGATTACAGCTGCAAGTCTTTTTGGGATGTCTCTACCAGTTTTGCACATCTAGAGAGTGATATTTTTGCCCATTTTTATTTGCAAAATAGCTAAAGCTCTGTCAGATTGGATGGAGAGCATCTGTGAACAGCAATTTTCGAATATTGCCACAGATTCTCAATTGGATTTAGGTCTGGACTTTGACTGGGCCATTTTAACACATGAATTTGCTTTGATCTAAACCATTCCATTGTAGCTCTGGTGTGTGTTTAGGGCCGTTGTTCTGATGGAAGGTGAACCTCCACCCCAGTCTCAAGTTTTTTGCAGACTCTAACAGGTTTTCTTCTAAGATTGCCCTGTATTTGGCTCCATCCATCTTCCCATCAACTCTGACCAGCTCTCCTAACCCTGCTGAAGAAAATCTTTCCCACAACATGATGCTGCCACCACCATATTTCACAGTGGGGATGGTATGTTCAGGGTGATGTGCAGTGTTAGTTTTCCGCCACACATAGCATTTAGCTTTTAGGCCCAAAAGTTCCATTTTGGTCTCATCTAACCAGAGCACCTTCTTCCACATGTTTGCTGTGTCCCCCACATGGCTTCTCGCAATCTGCAAATGGGACTTATTATGGCTTTCTTTCAACAATGGCTTTCTTCTTGCCACTCTTCCATAAAGGTCAGATTTGTGGAGTGCACGACTAATAGTTGTCCTGTGGACAGATTCTCCCACCTGAGCTGTGGATCTCTGCAACTCCTCAAGAGTTACGATTGGCCTCTGGTTAATGCTCTCCTTGCCGGCCTGTCAGTTTAGGTTGATGACTATGTATTGGTAGGTTTGCAGTTGTGCCATACTCTTTCCATTTTTGGATGATGGATTTAACAGTGCTCCATGAGGTGTTCAAAGCTTGGGATATTTTTTATAACCTAACCCTGGCTTAAACTTCTCCATAACTTTATCCCTGACCTGTCTGGTGTATTCCTTGGCATTCATGATGCTGTTTGTTCACTAAGGTTCTCTAACAAACTTCTGAGGGCTTCCCAGAACAGCTGTATTTATACTGAGATTAAATTACACACAGGTGGACTCTATTTACTAATTAGGTGACTTCTGAAGGCAATTGGTTCAACTAGATTTTAGTTAGGGGTATCAGACTAAAGGGGGCTGAATACAAATGCATGCCACACTTTTCAGGTATATATTTGTAGAAAATGTTGAAAACCATTTATCATTTTCCTTCCACTTCACAATTATGCACCACTTTGGGTTGTTCTATCACATAAAATCCCAATAAAACACATTTACGTTTTTGGCTGTAACATGACAAAATGTGGACAATTTCAAGAGGTATGAATACTTTTTCAATGCACTGTATAGAAACATATTCTGCTGTTGTCATTATTAAAGTGGTTGCAAAGTCCATTTTATTTTATTACCTTAAAGCATTCACTGCATTAAGGCAAAAAATGTCCCAGTAGCAGTATGCCCCCCCCCCCCCCCCATAAACTGACCAAATTCAACAGTCGATCCAGCACTGTGCCTGTGTGTAGCAGCTCTCTACTTTCACCCTGTGTTCTGTGTGAACACAGAGGCAACAGTGGGAGTCATTGGTTTCTGTTGCTGTCAATCAAATCCTGTAAATAACTGGTGGGGCCGAGTAATGCTGCATGCATTTATAAATGCACACAGCTGTGCTCTGGAGCGAGCCCACACATCTGCCCCCATAGCAGATGGCTTACTATGAGGGCAGACACAGAAGAACAGGAGCAGAGAGTGCTAGTGCTGTTGACCCCAAAAGAGGAGGTTTGGGTTCACTTTGTGCAATACTATTGAGAAGAACAGGTAGGTAGGGGTTTTTTTGGTAAGAAAATATATCCTTTAGAACCACTTTAAGAATATTAACCCTTTTACTGCTTTCAATTACTTTGTGTCCTTGGCTCCTCTATGTCTCCTTAGTGCCCAGGATCTCAATGGTGGGTATCAGCATCAGTTCCTTGATTTCCCCTATGAGGAATGAACCCGCAAGTGCTCAGCTCTAAGCAAATCTGGTTTCAGAGCAATTGATCTTGGTCTCCCTGGCCAGAAGAGAAGCTAATTAGGCACAGTCTGTACTTGATTTGCTTCAACAGAGAGCAGACGTGATATAGCCCCCTGATGTTTCCCTAAAAAGACCTTGTCACATGCAATATGTTATCACATAGGGGACTTATCAGCTCCGTTTTGATAGCAATAATAATCATTTTTAAAATAAAGCTTAAAGCGGAGTGCCAGCTGTTTTTGCTTTTTTTTTTTTAGATAAAATTACCCCTGTTATAGTCACTGCTCGATCTTTCCCAATTAGCTATCTTCAAAATGGTCCCCTTTTCAGTAGATATGCAATATTGATTACTCCTCTGGGTCTCTCTTCTGGGATTAGGTGCATGCTGGGTAGCGCATGTGCAGTATGAAGGAAGCGTGCCCCACTGCATGTACATGTACTACATTACTTATTTGCATCATTTCCAGTTTTGAAATAACGTAAAGCTAGCAGGTGGAATGCCAAATGACTCCTGGGATTGCTGTGTCATCAATCCCATGCACACGCGGAAATGACATACCTCGCCACAGCGAAGTTAAGACAGAAGTACACTTTCAAAAAACTAGAAAAGGTACAAAACAAATAGAAAAAAAAAAATGATGTCCAAAAACTGGGGGGGGGGGGGGGGTGTTGTATGGTCTTTTGTTCAAGACCTAGTTTCATTTTTGCCTGGAACTCTGTTTTAATAAAATCAATTTAAAAACATCCAAAAAAATGCATGTGTTTGAAAACCATGAATACTTATACATACATATTTGGTCTTGTCACACAGTTAACTGTAAACTGATGGCCTGAAAATACTTTTAATATGTCCCCTATGGACAATTTTGGATATAATTTTTTTACAACTTGACATATTTAACTTATAGGAAGGAAGTGTTTGAACTTTGGTCAGGTTTTGAACACTGTCTGTGTCCCTGGTGAGGAGACTTTTCTGGCGTATTTAAATACTGTCTGTGTTTACTTGAAGAAGATGTTTCTTACCATCTAGTTCTGTCTGACACTAATGTTTTTAGCCTAAAAAAAGGAAACTAATGTAGCTAACATATCTAAGGAAGCTACAATATATTACAATTTTGTTCTTGGGTTTGTGTACCCTTTAGTAATTTCATAGCCTGAACAGATGGATGGGATCAGTCCCAGCAAATATGTTTACTTTTGTTCTTAATAACTTTTTCTATATGTGCTTTTTGGCTTCACTTCAATAAGGTTCTATCTCATAAAAATGATAAAAGAAGAGCAGATCCCAGCTTCTGTTTTATTCATGTAGGCTGAGCTCCCCACAAGCTGTAGCAGCTACAGTATGAGGGCAGATGTCAAAAAGATGTGAGAGGTGGTACCAAGATTTGTATACACTTGAGGTTATTTTTTTCATAAAGTGATCTTCCATTTCTTGCAGTATGTCTGAACCTGAAGCTTATTACAAGTAGCCCCCAATGAGCTAGTGCTGTCCTCTGGCAGTGTTAATGTGATGACAAGGTAATTTAGAAGTATTTTTGTGCAAGATAACAGAGCCCCGTCTACTGCTGCACTCACTTAACCTCTCCTCTGATTCTAATTACAAGCCGTCCGCGTTTCCACTCCGCCGTCCTGGCATTTCGGCAGTTTCCAGGAGGAAGGAATACATAAAAATATAACCTTTAGCTGCAGGGCACAGGTCAGAATTATTCAGCAGGCAGCACACTGTGCAAAAGATGTATAAGTGCATTGTGCTGGGTGTTTAATAGGTTTTATTTAGGGAGAAAAATGTCCCTTCTGCCTGTAACCTCAAAAGAGATATCTCAACCCAGTATTTGCCCTCTTGCAAAAAGCATTGATCTTCACATAGTGATTTCCTCAGCTTTCAATCACCAAAATGACTCAGTGACAAAGAGGTCACACTTGCTGAATCATTGCTATATAGTATATCGTATTTTAAAAAAGCAACCTATGCAGAGAATATGGACACTGTCATTAATGAACTCCTGACTGATGAGAATCATAAGTTTGAACCAACACAGATACCTTTTTCTACTTATGTGAGCCTTGTATTCTACCACCCCAACATAATACACATAAGAATTTGCTTTGGAAGGGCAAGGCCACAGCTTTCTTTCATTCAAACAGCATATTTAATAAACACAATCTTTATTAAACCAACTTAACTCCAATAGACTGTGAGCATCCAATATTTTACCACTGTGTGTAGCAACCCTGTCCTATACAGTTGTGTCTCTAAATGTGTATCTAAATGTAGTGTGTATTGCTGCTAGACTGTAACCAGCCTGAGATAATGCTCTGTATAAGACTTTCTCAACCTTTTCAACACAGAGGAACCCTTGAAATAACTTTCAGGTCTCAGGAAACCCCTGCTAAAAATGAATATATCTACAACTCATGATACATCAGTGTTCGGGTCAGTGAGAAGAATGCTCTTTACACTTTTGGTTATTGGGAGGAATTTCCCCGTTTAAAATAGCTGAAAAGATAAATGGTATCAGTGGGTACTTATACGAGAGTTAAAAATTGGTCATTGCTCAAGGAACTCCTAGCAACCTTTGGAGGAACCTTAGGGTTCCACGGACCCTTGGTTGAGAAGTCATGCTCTGTATGTTATCCTAAACGAGCTGGGTTGATTGCTTCAACCTGTTGCTGGAAGGAGGTTCCAGTAATTGCTTGAGTAACAGAATGGTTGACAATATGATATCTGGCACCTCATCCCTATTGGATTGAAAATTACAGCAACAGGATAATTGGTATTACAGTGGTGCCCATAATTAGAAAGGATACATTTTATAAAAATAGAAAGTTTATTCATATAGGATTAAAACATGTTATGGGTTCAAATAAAAATCAGAGTATAATACATATAACATTAATGGACACTGCTAGTCATATATAGAAAGTGATCAGTGCTTGATATCAGATCCCAACATGTTTCACCAACATTGGCTTCTTTAGGGGATTTCTAAGGACCACCATTTTTCCATAAAGCTCTAATAAAAATAAGATTATATACATAATCAATAGTTATTCATAACGTCATAAAGAACTTATTGTCCTAAAACTATTGCTTATTGTGTCCATTCCCGTAATAAACTCACCCAGAGAGACACCAGAGAAAATCACCAAGTGAGTCCACAGAAATATGGAGGGGAAGCAATGTACCATCACAAGGGACACAAGGGGACCAGGCTATGGGAATATAATAAGCAAAATTACTTCCAATATCACATAAATTATTGGACACAAACAACATATATCCAATTGTGGGCTAACATAGCCTCAAATAACTCTGATAAGGACACAGATTAGTGCAGGGGGCTACCCCAAAGCACCCTCCCAATGTTGAGGGCATGTGGCCTGGTATGGTTCAGGGGGGGGGGCGCTCTCATCCCCCCCTCTTTTCCTGCGGCCTGCCAGGTTGCGTGCTCGGATAAGGGTCTGGTATGGATTTTTGGGGGGACCCTACGCCATTTTTTAAAAAATTTTGGCACGGGGTTCCCCTTAAAATCCATACCAGACCTGAAGGGTCTGGTATAGATTTTGAGGGGGTCCCCCACGCCATTTTAAAAAAAATTTTGGCCAGGGTTCCCCTTAATATCCATACCAGACCTGAAGGGCCTGGTATGGAATTTAGGGGGACCCCCACACCATTTTTTAAAAAAAATTTGGTTCGGGGTTTCCCTGTGGGGAAATTCCATACCGTTTTTATCAATGAACTTTTATGTGTATTGTCGGACCGACAATTCATTAATAGCCGCGAGTAGTTTTAAATGACTTTTTTCCTTTGAAATGTCATTTTGCTGTCAGACTGTTCTAAACACGGGAAACATGCGCCCCTTTACAGGCATACTATAGACACCCCCCAGGTACGAAATTTAAAGGAATATTACACTTTTATTGTTTCACTTTAAGTATTATTAAAATCAGTGCTCCCGAAAAAACAGCCATTTTTAAAACTTTTTTTTGCATTGATCCATGTCCCCTGGAGCAGGACCCAGGTGCCCAAACACTTTTTATGACAATACCATGCATATAAGCCTTTAAAATGAGCACTTTTGATTTCTCCCATAGACTTTTAAAGGGTGTTCCGCAGCTTTCAAATTTGTCGCGAACACCCCAAATTGTTCGCTGTTCGGCGAACTGGTGAACAGCCGATGTTCGAGTCGAACATGAGTTCCACCGAACTCAAAGCTCATCCCTGACTGTGACATACTGAACCAGAGCATGATCCCCTCCCTTCAGAGACTGGGCCACAGGGCAGTATTTCAACATGATAACGACCCAAAACATACCTCCAAGACCATCACTGCCTTGCTAAAGAAGCTGAGGGTAAAGGTGATGGACTGGCCAAGCATGTCTCCAGACCCCTAAACCCTATTGTGCATCTGTGGGGCATCCTCAAACGGAAAGTGGAGTAGCGCAAGGTCTCTAACATCCACCAGCTCCGTGATGTTGTCATGGAGGAGTGAAGAAGACTCCAGTGGCAACCTGTAAAGCTCTGGTGAACTCCATGCCCAAGAGGGTTAAGGCAGTGCTGGAAAATAATGGTGGCCACACAAAATATCAACACTTTGGGCCCAATTTGGACATTTTCACTTAGGGGTGTACTCACTTTTGTTGCCAGCGGTTTAGACATTAATGGCTATGTGTTGAGTTATTTTGAGGGGACAGCAAATTTACTATGTTATCCAAGCTGTACACTCACTACTTTACATTGTAGTAAAGTGTAATTTCTTCAGTGTTGTCACATGAAAAGATATAATAACATATTTACAAAAATGTGAGGGGTGTACTCACTTTTGTGAGATACTGTATCAATCATCCATAGCCTTACTAGTAATGGTCAATTATTACCTTTTACCAAAGCAAAGGATCATAGTGGTCGCCCTTGCCTTCCAGCAGATGATATGCTGCAGATGCCAGCCTTTTGTATCCCCCGCTTGGTTGGCGTCTGACGTCACCGACCGAGCGCAGACACAATGTGGTTACTGTGCATGCGCCAGCACACAGAGACCTCTACCAGCCTACAAGACCCAGGATACCATGCAGGGAAATGGAGGGGGAGGTGCTGACCGGATGACGTAGCAGCTGGGTGGAGCCAGCTCCCTCAAATCCACATCCAACAAAGCTCACCTGAGTCCGTGGAAGCACTAGAATATCTAGCACACGAGGGCTCAGATGGAAACCTAGCTGACACATAAAAAGCATTTAGAAAGTCCATGCGTCCATGCAAACCGTACAAAATGCCCACCACCTGCCAATATAAACAGCACCTGGGACATGAGCAGCACCATGAGTTCTAATGATTTACAAAGGGAGGGCAGGGGGCTGCACATTTAAAAAAAAATTGGTGAAGCTCCAGTGGGTGTGCAGCACTTGGACAGAATATATCATAATGAGACAGAATTATACAGATTATAATGCATTCTACAATTGCAACAACATATTGCACAGTATTGAATAATTCATCAACACGCAAAGTCAAACCTTCAATACTCATTTACAGAGATCATTGCAAGTTTAATAATTATCCCATAGCAACTAAATAGGGATATTGATTAACAGACAGAAAAAATATAGCAAATCGGTGAATATCAATAGGGAGGGAAAGAGAAAAAGGGAAAGGTCACACAATCAGTGAACTGCCATATAATCAGTAACCAGAAAGAACATATGGGCACATGCTCGAGAGCCATGATCTTAATTATGTTCATATTAAAGTTGTGTTGTAGTCCCATGTGTTGGTTAATAGCAGTATCCATGAGGCATTTCTGAATTGGGGTAGTATGATCCTTTATACGTTCCCCTCCATATTTCTGTGGACTCACTTGGTGATTTTCTCTGATGTCTCTCTGGGTGAAAAAGGCCTGCTGACACTTGTCCTTACTGATCTGAAACTAAAAGTAGTGACAGATAATGAAGTCACAGTACAGTAAAAACTGTAAGTATCATTTTTCTTGATCAAAAGAAAGACAGACAGGAAGAAAAATTATTTTCTTTTGTACAATAGCGGAAAGCTAGAACCCTGTCAAATTTGTATTTTTTACTGTTTTGAACATTTTATCTCACTTCCTGTCTGTTGAAATTATTGTCAGCATAACAGGAAGTGAGGGAAATTTACCTGGATTGTAAAAACCAAAGGGAGTTCCAATATTTTCCATTATCTCAAAAACTAAAAAAGAATACATTTTTGGCTTGACTTTTTAACCATGTTTGCATATCTGCATTATCAACAGCAGATGATACCATAGCCCAAATGATAATAGAAAATGATGCAAAAAGTCATACTACACTGGGTAAATGCATATATTGTAATGGACATTGTAAATGGGACACTGATTCATTATAGGGGGATAACTGTCCCTGTACACATATTTCTAATATCCGGCTATGTGGAAGGCACTGCATGTCCTGTCCCCACTGCTGCTCATAGAGAGAAAATTGATTGTGTCTGGCCTCCCTCCGTGAGAGAAAACTGCTAAAGGGCCCCCGCAGAGCCAGCGAAAATTGCTTGAGAGTACTGGACTCCCTGTCTCCTTCATGTGATGGATTTCTGGCTGCCACATTACACCGGTAAGCAGGAAAAAGAGGGATTCTCAGCCTGTAAGCTAACCTATAACCGCCAATATTACATCTTCAAAGCGAAAGATCTGCTAAGTAGTACGCACATAAAAAGGCATCCAGGAGAGATGGTAAATGTATAAAGATACAGGAATTCCAACTGCTTTGGAAAGTAATAGAAATTGACTTGTATAAAGTATACATTGTGAAGGTCACTATCTTTGGTAAACTTTCCAATCAGATTCGGTATATAACATTCTCTTTGAATGCTAGAGCAAGTCCTACTACTGCTTTTTATGTGAGTTTTTGATGCACTTGGCTACAGAAAAAGATCAAATTTGTATTTCAACTACTACTTATCTTAGGAAACTATTGTTTCCTTATTAAATCATAGGGATGGTCCATACCCTGACTTCAGCAGCAACAGAAAAATGACAAAAAAAAGGTATTCCCATTAAAGTGGGGTTCCACCCAAAAAAAAAAAACTACATGAAAAATCCTAAAAAAAAAATACAAAAAACATTTGGATATTTTTTTTTTTTTTACTCACCTCTAAATGCCTGTTGCTAGGGGGTCCCTCGTAGTCTGCCTCTTTCAGTGCCTGGGCTGGTGACATCACTTCCGTCTCAGCGCAGGAAGGGCTCAGCTCTGCTCCCTCCCTCCTGTCAATCATCTGGAACCCATTACAGGTCCCAGCTGACTGAGCGGCCAATCACAGCGCGCGGCGCTGCTCGCGCATGCGCAGTGGGTGCCAGGCTGTGAAGTCACAGCCCGGCGCCCACAGTTGCAATGCCGGTGCCGCTGAACGGAGGGGGAGACGAGCGGGGCTTCGATCCCCCGCATCGCTGGACCCTGGGGCAGGTAGGTGTCCAATTAAAAGTCAGCAGCTGCAGTATTTGTAGCTGCTGACTTTTAATATTTTTTTTTTTGACTGGCCCTCCTCTTTAAGTAACTCGTAACAGCAGACATTTGGTAAAACAATAATGTTTACACTTTGGGCACACTATAATTAAATAATAACCCAACATGTTATGGTAAGGCAAGCCCAGCAGAACTAAAATGCCCTCTATTGAACCAATGTGATGTAAAATAAAACTTTCTTAGAATAGAAGATAGCATATGTTCACAAATCCCAGTAATAAGGGGACGCCATGTAAATCATTCCTTTATGTCCCCCAGTCAACATACATCCCAAATTTTTCATACTCACCATTCTTTCACTGCTCCCCCACTCCATTTAGCTACAAGTAGTGAAGAAAATACCTGAGGAGCATGTTCTCCTTTCTCAAACACAGGTGATAGGCCCAGCACTGTCACATGGGGAAGGTGAAAGTCCTCAGACCTGTGTATGTTTTGACTTGCGCAACTTGGACATTTAAAGGGATGCACACGTACACATATTTCTAATGTCCGGCTATGTGGAAGGCACTGCATGTCCTGTCCCCACTGCTGCTCATAGAGAGAAAATTGATTGTGTCTGGCCTCCCTCCGTGAGAGAAAACTGCTAAAGGGCCCCCGCAGAGCCAGCGAAAATTGCTTGAGAGTACTGGACTCCCTGTCTCCTTCATGTGATGGATTTCTGGCTGCCACATTATGCCGGTAAGCAGGAAAAAGAGGGATTCTCAGCCTGTAAGCTAACCTATAACCGCCAATATTACATCTTCAAAGCGAAAGATCTGCTAAGTAGTACGCACATAAAAAGGCATCCAGGGAAGATGGTAAATGTATAAAGATACAGGAATTCCAACTGCTTTGGAAAGTAATAGAAATTGACTTGTATAAAGTATACATTGTGAAGGTCACTATCTTAAGTAAACTTTCCAATCAGATTCGGTATATAACATTCTCTTTGAGTGCTAGAGCAAGTCCTACTACTGCTTTTTATGTGAGTTTTTGATGCACTTGGCTACAGAAAAAGATCAAATTTGTATTTCAACTACTACTTATCTTAGGAAACTATTGTTTCCTTATTAAATCATAGGGATGACCCATACCCTGACTTCAGCAGCAACAGAAAAAGGACAAAAAAAGGCATTCCCATTAAAGTAACTCATAACAGCCGACATTTATGATGCAACAACAAACATCAGTCAAACATGGTAAAGCACTACACTTTGGGCACACTATAATTAAATAATACCCCAACATGTTATGGCAAGGCAGGCCCACCAGAACTAAAACACCCTCTATTGAACCAATGTGATGTAAAATAAAACGTTCTTAGAACAGAAGATACTGTATCTTCACAAATCCCAGTAATAAGGGGACGCCATGTAAATCATTCCTTTCTGTCCCCCAGTCAATGTACATCCCAAACTTTTCATTCTCACCATTCTTTCACTGCTCCCCCACTCCATTTAGCTACAAGTAGTGAAGAAAATACCCGAGGACCATGTTTTCCTTCCTCAAACACAGGTGATAGGCCCAGCACTGTCACATGGGGAAGGTGAATACCTGAGGAGCATGTTTTCCTTCCTCAACACAGGTGATAGGCCCAGCACTGTCACATGGGGAAGGTGAATACCCGAGGAGCATGTTTTCTTTCCTCAAACACAGGTGATAGGCCCAGCACTGTCACATGGGGAAGGTGAAAATCTTCAGATCCGTGTATGTTTTGACTTGAGTAACTTGGACATTTAAAGGGATGCACAGATACCACCAGGCAAAACAGCTGCCATCCACCCACCTTTACTCCTTGGCACCCCAGCATTGCCTAGGCCTGAAGTTAATTTACAGAACAAGGCAAAGAATAATATTTTCAATATAAATGGCACAATTACAACAAGTTTCAACTAATGTCTTGTTGCATTTCACACCCAAAGGTGCTTAACGATAAGGATAGCTATTTTAATATTTATCTTAATAACCCTTTGGTCATTCCAAATGTCTAAAAGGATCATCTTTTTTTTTTTTTAGAGAAACCCAAAGCTTACACAGAACTGTCTTTTATAATTTTTTGGTGGCTAAATTGAATGGCAGGGAAGCAAAGGGAATGTGAGTATTAGCCAAAGCACTAGTTTGCTTTAATTACAATCATTCCTTGTTCCCCATCTAAACATTTGTTAGTGTGTAGTTACTACCCAGATAGCAAGGAGAACTTGCTACAAATTTGTGGTAGTGTTAAATTTTAAGTCTTATTAACTTGCTGCACATTTTCACCTTTCAAGTTGTACACTTGTAGAGCACTTCAAGTTCAACTTCTAGTTGACACTTTTCCAATTTGTAGCAAATTTACATGGCAAGTCTCTGACAAGAGCAAAGTTGAAATGGTGAGTCTACAGCAAGAGCTCTGCAAGTCACAGTGACCCCTGTGGTGGGATGGCTATTGCACAACATATCTGAACCAGAACTTGCAGAATGTTTGCAAAGAAAGTTGATCTGGAGTCTATGCGGACTTGCTGCAATTGTGCAACAAACCTGTGAAGCCTGGCAAGCCTAGCAATAGCTTAGCAAGTCATTTTCAAACTAGCAGCTCAATTGCTTGCTATCTTGGTAATAGCTGTTTTGAAAAAAAAAGTTTGCCCCCCCCCATAAAAAAAAAAAAAAAAAAATATATATATATATATATATATATACTCACCCAGCTGTGATGGCTCACTGATCCAGCTGCTGGTCCAGGTTTCTTGGTAAATTCCGACTGTAAAGCCTTGATTAATCAAGCGCCTGGATCGGCTAGATGATGTCAGCTGACTGTGGACTTTAGCTGGCTGTTGGCTGAAAATGAGTCACAGGAGTGCAGAATGAATTGCACTACTGTGATCTATAGGAGAAGTAAGGCCAAAAAAGCTTTGGTCCTACTTTTCCTTCAAACAGTCTCAATATTTAAGTATAGGCTAGACATTTCAGTGCAGCGAGACTAAGATATAGGGCTCATTCACACATGCGGGCAGTAAAAATAGGCGATTGAGCTGGAGTTTTATAGCCCCCAACCACCCCTTTAACTTAAAACAGGTTGTAGACATGCCGCCAAAAATTATGAGCTCTATTGTGTTCTGTAGGAATCTGCTGCACTTCTGCTGTAAACTGGGTCATGTGCTGTCATCTTCTTCTGTGGTGTCATCAGGATGCTGTCTGTCTTTTCTGAGTTCTTGCAGCCAGCCTCCATGATGACAGGCATGCACCATAGCATGACATCAGGGCATGACATCAGGGGTCGGCTGCAAGTACTGAACAGAAAAACCCAACTCTTGGCACATGTACAGTGGAATAACACATGGTTCCTTGAGGTGCATGATATACCATGGGATGGAGTGAGATGGTGGAAGGTGGCTGTGGTAGGGAAAGGGGGTGGATGTCCACTGTAAAGCATAACTAAAAGCACAACTTTTTTTTTTTAGTTTTGAATAGAGTGAAGAGGGATTAGAACACTTGACAATTTTTTATTGCTCTCGCTATTTGTCCTGTTTACCATTATCATTGAAAGTGAAAGTAAAAGAAAATCCCAAATTTGTTTTTTGTTTTTTCACAGAAAAGTAATAGAGGGGACATCTTCTAATTGAGACACTAGTTCTGGTGACCTGGGGTCCCCTATGAATTCCCTTAATTTGCAGAGATTTCTTCTCACTTCCTGTTTGGCTATGGTACAGGAAGTGAAGGGAAATCTTTGCAATGGTACAGTACAAAGATGATGAAAACAAAATCTGTCAGGGGTTAGAACCCTCCCTTACTTATCCAAAATGAAAAAAAAATGCTTTGCCTGTAGTTCTACTTTAGGATGTACCTCTGTAGAAAATCTGTTGTATAATCTGTCACACTTCTCCTGTTTAGTATTGACTCATTGTACAGATTTGATACATTCTCCCCATTGTGCTTAAACACTATCTATCGATCTATCTATCTATCTATCTATCTATCTATCTATCTATCTATCTATCTATCTATCTATCTATCTATCTATCTATCTATCTATCTATCTATCTATCATAGTTGCCAACATTGAAAAAAAAATGTGTGGGACACTTTTTTGGCTGTAGGCGGAGCCGTACAATAATTAGGGGGTGGGGCATTCGTTTGTAGGCGTGGCTCAGCAAAAATTATAGGTGTGGTGCGCGAAGCGCCGAAAAATGGGCGTGCCTTACGTGAAAAGTGGGTGTGGCTTGCATGAAAGTGGCCGTGGCTTAAATGGGCATGGCTCAAGAGGGTGTGGTTAGAGTCTGAGATGAATGAGGGATGGAGAGGGAAAGGGGGGGAAGGAAAGGGAGAGAGGGGAATGACAGGACAGCAGCCCCAGATCCTACACAATAGAAATATGTGTATTCTAGAAAGTTTAACAATCAGCAGATAAAGATACTCCAAACGCCTGGTGTTAACGCTTCAATAATCCCAGCACCATGGTTGTTATGGTGTCAGGATGATTTAAGCGCATTATTTCTATTATTACATTGTAATATAAAATTAAATCATTCAACTCACCATAATGCCGAATCAGTGGGATCCCTGAGCATGTCACTAGCCACCTCGCCTGCCACCGGCAGTGTCTGTCCTTGCATCAGGTGCCCCCGGCAGAGTCTGTCCTTGCATCAGGTGCCCACGGCAGAGTCTGTCCTTGCATCAGGTGCCCCCGGCAGAGTCTGTCCTTGCATCAGGTGCCCCCGGCAGAGTCTGTCCTTGCATCAGGTGCCCCGCCAGAGTCTGTATAGACCCCCTCAGTGCAGACCCCCTCCATCAGTGCAGATCCCCTCCATCAGTGCAGACCTCCTCCATCAGTGCAGACCCCCCCTCTATTAGTGCAGACCCCCCTCGGTGCAGCCCCCCCTCTATTAGTGCAGCCCCCCTCAGTGCAGCCCCCCTCTATTAGTGCAGCCCCCCCTCAGTGCAGCCCCCCCTCTATTAGTGCAGACCCCCCTCAGTGCAGCCCCCCTCAATTAGTGCAGCCCCCCCTCTATTAGTGCAGACCCCCCTCAGTGCAGCCCCCCTCAATTAGTGCAGCCCCCCCTCTATTAGTGCAGACCCCCTCAGTGTAGCCCCCCCTCTATTAGTGCAGCCCCCCTCAGTGCAGCCCCCCTCTATTAGTGCAGCCCCCCTCAGTGCAGCCCCCCCCTCTATTAGTGCAGCCCCCCTCAGTGCAGCCCCCCTCTATTAGTGCAGCCCCCCTCAGTGCAGCCCTCCTCTATTAGTGCAGATCCTCCTCAGTGTAGCCCCCCTCTATTAGTGCAGACCCCCCCTCAGTGCAGCCCCCCTCAGTTAGTGCAGCCCCCCCCTCAGTGCAGCCCACCTCAATTAGTGCAGCCCCCCTCAATGCAGCCCGGCCCCCGCTCAGTGCAGGAACGGCCGGTGTTCTGCCGAGAAAGTTCCCCTCGGCAATGGAGGACCCCCTGTACTGCGCAGGCGCAGCGCTTGCGCAGTACGGGGCTGGGGAACTTTCAGCAAGACACGGCGACGGCGCCGTGTCTTCTGCTTGCTTCAGTGGAGAGGGGAGGGGCTGTGCAGCCAAAGAAGCCGCTTCATTGGCTGCACGGATCGAGCCCCCTTCCTCTCTCCACTCAATACTAGGGGAAGATAGAGCGGCGGCGCCGGCTGCAATTTTGCTGGAGCCCGCTGCTCCAAAAACAAAAAAAACAACATTCCAGATTTTCCTTATGGAAAATCCCGATTCGGGACAGCCTCCAATCGGGATGAGGGTCCCAAAATCGGGATTGTCCCGGGAAAATCGGGACTGTTGGCAACTATGATCTATCTATCTATCTATCTATCTATCTATCTATCTATCTATCTATCTATCTATCTATCTATCTATCTATCTATCTATCTATCTATCTATCTATCTATCTGTCTGTCTGTCTGTCTGTCTGTCTATCTGTCTGTCTGTCTGTCTGTCTGTCTGTCTGTCTAGCTATCTAGCTATGTATCTATCTTGTATACAGTATATACATATGTAATTGTCCACTCTCATGCATAAAGAGTACATTCCTAAGACACTAGTGAGACATGAAGAATAACCTTACACAACCACTAATGAGACATTATGAGGAATCCTCTACACTGAAAATGACACTCAACAAGAACTAGAATCCCAAAATGTACACTTATTTCCAAATCATATGTTCCCACATGTGCATGCAGAAGAGCCAAATTTTCCCCAAGCTTAATGTTCAAGGCCGGATTTAAAAAGACAAAAATAAAGGAATACACAACTGTGTGAAGCCACATTTTTATATTTCTGCCTTCAGCTTTGGGAATGTTTTACTATTAATATTAATATGTGCATAGAAAATAGAACTTGTCACATGGACAGCTAATGACACTTGCTGAACAGTATGTGACTAAGGACTTACAACCCAACATAGAACCTCCCTTGGAGATAATATGATGCTGTGCATTTCCCTGTGACACAATTATGGGCTTCTTTGTCATAACTGATCATCTAAAGTGCTGGTTTGATAAACAGCCTGACAGGATGGACCACAACACTGTGGATGAGAGAGAAGGGACATTTACCAAAGTGCTCAAAGGCTGCATTTTGCGATCACAGTTTGCATGCCACGTGCAGTCTCACTACCTAGAACTAACCAAGGTAATTGGATTATCATGACTGACATAGATCAATTTGTGGTAAAGTCTTTTTTATTGTAGATTATACTGTTTAGTCACTTACACATTTAAACAAGACTGAAGCATCCCAAGGGGCAAAGTCATCATTCATAATGTAATTGAATGTCTGATGAATAAATTAAGTCTGCCATCACCTTTACCTAACTAAGGAGATATGATGGGAGTGACCACTGTTCATCCCTCAAGTACTAACCTACTGAGATTTTCTTTTTCTTGTTCCTGAACCAGGTTAGAAAAATAATAAAGGGTATGACTGGAGAAACACAGACAGTCTTTATTGCAAACTTTATTGCAAAATTTATTATATAAATCCTCACAATGAATTTCTGTTATTTGGTCCCTTTTGGTCTGTTAACTATACCATTGGCAGTATTTAGTTATATCTGTTCAAAATATATCCATTCATCTTACCAGAAAACTGATAACGTCCTGTGTCTGTGCCGCATTAGCATTGTTTTCCTTATAGACTACAGAACACATCTTTCTATGTTATAGAGATGAGGATACATTGAGGAGTTCTATAGTCATAAAACTATGGTTGAGCTTTGTCACCTTAAGACAGAAGATGTGTTACTTGAAGGATCGCCAAGTAAAATAAAAATTTCAGCCACCACATCTCAAGACTGGTAAGCTGACATGGAATGGAATATTTGTTTAAATACACTTTTTAGACACCAATCCAGCCATATGTACCAATAAATATGGTAAACGATCACAGTATGTGGATCAAAATATAACCAAGTATCATTGTACACCATTCAGCCATGACATTATGTCCACCCACCATAACATGACTACCCACCTAATATTGAGTAGGTCTACTTTCTGCTGCAAAAACAGCCCCCTTTGCTGCCAAACAGTCCTGACCCATCACGGCATGGACACCACTAGACCTAAGAAGGTATGCTGTGGTATATGGCACAAAGTCATCAGTAGCAGATCCTTTAAGTCCTGTAAGTGGCGTAGTGGGGCCTCTATGGATTGGACTTTTTTTTCTAGCACATTCTACAAATGCTCAATTGGATTGAGATCAGGGTAGTTTGGAGGCCAAGTCAATACCTCAAAGACACCTTCCATTGGTCCAGTTCTGATGCCCATGTGCCTATTGTAGCCACTTTTGGCAGTGAACATAGGTCAGCGTGGGCACACTGACCAGTCTGTGGCTATGTAGCCACATACATAACAAACCAGCGTTAACTTTATCAGCTCTACGAGCTACAACAGCTCTTTTATTAGGTTGGACTGCATAGGTCAGCCTTTACTCTCCATGTGCATCAATGTACATTGGCTGCCCATGACCTTCCTTGGACCAATTTTGGCACGTCCTAAGCACTGCAGACCAGCAACATCGCACAAGAGATGCAGTTTTGGAGTTTCTCTGACCCAGTCGTCTAGCCATTACAATTTGGCCCTTGTCAAAGTCGTTCAAATCTTTACACCTGCCCATTTCTTTTAGCTTTCAAACCATCAACTTTAGGGACAATATGTTCACTTGCTTCCACATATATTTCACCCACTTGAAGGTGCTATTGTAACAAGATAATCAATGTTATGCACTTTGCCTATCAGTGGCCGCAATATTATTGTCAGAAACCATGAATCAGACTGAGACAGAAGTACAGTTAAATCACACTTGTTTAATAATAATAAAAAAAGGTAAACAGAGTAAACATAGTCAAAACATAGCCAGAGTTCAGGAACTGGAACGGATACTCAGACAAGACAAAACGTCAGGGAACTAGAGAACAGCGTAGAAGAACAGCAAGCAGAATCTGGAGCCAGAAGGAATGTCAGCCAAGCAAGTCTTTAGCAGGAACACAGGAGAGCGTCTCTATAGATGTGACCAAGGCGAAGGCAGAGATCATCTGGACTGAACGGCTTAAGTAGGCAGGACTAATGAGCAGGATATCATCAATAGGTGAGTCACTGTGGAGAGATAGGAGCTGGCAATTAGCCGACAGCTGAGCGGCCAGCTCAGAGAAGGAAGGGCTGAGGCCAGCCCTGACAATTATGGCTGATCAGTGTATGGTTTTGGGATAACAGAGTGATATATCCAATAGATACCTACATACTTGTTGTCTTCAGAAAATTGCACATGAAACATTTGAAATTAAAGAACTACACATATCATTGACATATGGAGGCATAGTCATCTCCACAAATCACTGGCAGATTTTATAGTGTGTGTGTGGGGGGGCTTTGCAATACAAAACCAAAAACCATTGTGCTGCTGCGGTGGCATGAGATGGAGGGATGATGAGCTAAAGAATTCTCCTGTGTGTACAGAATGTTCTAATCCCCGCGCAACTATATGGAATTCCCTTGTTCTTTCTCTTGTCTCTTTATGAGGGGCTGCTTTATCTGTTTTGAGATTGTTGACCACTATGTCTGAAATATTCCTTCATATTGTCCATGACATTTCTCGGTTTTGGTCTTTTTGTCAATGTATTGGCCTTTATGTATTCTGTCCATATTGTATATAGTGTATTGTAACACACGTGGCCCTGGGACCAGCTGTCGTTCCCTAACCCAGCATATAACAAAGTGTATTGGTTTTCCTCTGATTATTCCATATAATGCAATGCAAAGTCTGTCCACTAGATGGCAGAGCTTTAATATCACCGCTAATACTAAAAAATGTTTTTTATTTGATCGGTGTGGGTTTTTCCTCCTGGACCGCCCAACACAGCCAATGCCCAGGTAACTGTGGCATTCTGGATTAGGCATTTTGGATTTAACCCATATCTATTTTTCGCCTTGTCCTTTTTATCCTCTATGGTGTTCATCACCTATGGGGAGTATGGCCGTGTCGGTGGAAGGCGCGCGCAGGACATCGTTCCGCCACACATGCGCAGTGACGGCACTCACGTGTGCCACGTGGCAGCGACGTATGGCACCTCTCAGGGGCTTAATATGGATGGCAGCAAGCCTTGGAGCCTGTGCACGGCTATCGCTAATTGCGGTGGGCAGTGCAGCCTGGGGCAGCTGATATTTAAACAAGGCCTGTGATTGTGGACAGGAAGCACAACCTGTCCACATGAGGCTATGACACACGCTGTTCACTACTAACTTGTAGATAAGCCATGCCTTGCTGTTGCTCTGTTGGGGAGGCAGGATCTGTGTATAAAGGGGATCACTACTTGGACATACCTGGATCAAATTTTACAGTATGACACGGGTGCTCTCCTGGGTTGATAGGGATTAACTCTGTTTGGGAATATAATGACACATACATTTCCCACCATAAATACACACCGCCTGCTGTCTGGCTGCATTTTATGATATTGCAGCCAGATTAGGTGGAGAGATATGGCTGTTGTAATTAGTTCACAGCCACTCTTTGCATTTTTAAACACACAGTCTAGGTTAGTTTAACACCACAATTTCCAACACTATCTCTATAGTCTTTGTATTGAACCAGGTTGATCCAATATAAGCTACATGCAATTAAATACGCATGATAGCAATCTTATTTATGTATACATTCATATTTTTAACCCCCTAGTGCCTTCCCCAGATTCCACCTAGAAGGACTACAATCATCCTCTCCCCTCCGAGCCAATACCAAGGTAAGTCTAGTGTACCACAAACAAACACTTAGAAGAAACTCGGCGTATTATTCATGTCCAATATAGATACTTTTTCTACTTGAATTGCAGGATTCCATCTGTGGGCCTCAGTGGGTCCGGTTCTATCTCACACCCAGGAAGTTTCCTTCTTAAGGCTTCCATTTTTTCAACCGATATCTATTTGCTGGTTTCCAAAGGGATGGCGGCCTTCCAGGACCACGTTGTGTCTTTCTGTTTTTAATTTAATGGAGTGTTTGCAAGCAACCAACTGTTGCAATTGTAAGTTTAACAATGTAATAGATACCTGTATAGCAGATTATGGTTAAAATATATATATAAGTGTTGACTGTTTGTACTTATCTTTGTATAGTTATCAGATCCTATCTACCCCTGAGGAAGGAGTGTCTATAGTAGACTCTAAAACGCATCGGGTGAAGGATATTTTCTACATACCATCTATTTGTACTAATTGTATCACCAGTGGCGGTTGTAATGTATACTCCATGTTACACGTTTTTAACTATGTACCTTTTATAAATACGTACCGTATTTATCAGCATATAACACACACTTTTTCCCCCTGAAAATTGAGGGGAAATCGTGTGTGCGTGTTATATGCCGATTCCTGCTGTCTCTGAGGGAAGTGAGCTCTGCTGAATTACATAGAGACGTGATCTTCTGTGTACCCGGCGCTCAGTCACGCACAGCCACGCCTTATGGCCCCGCACTGGGCCACTGTTCTGTCTATTATATGAGCAGGGCCAGGAGGCATGGCTTTGAGTGACAGAGCTCCGGGTACACAGGAGATGGCAGCTCTGTGTAATTTAGCGGTGCTCACTCCTCCTCTTCCCTCTGAGACAGCAGGGATAATCCAACACTGTAATCCAACACTTGCGAGGCTGCAATGATGGGAAAAGGTGAGGCAGATGGGCACTGAACAGGCTGCATTGTTGGGCAATTTAATGGCTGCAGATGGGCACTGGACAGGCTGCATTGTTGGACAATTTAATGGCTGTAGATGGGCACTGGACAGGCTGCATTGTTGGGCAATTTAATAGCTGCAGATGGGCACTGAGTAGGGTGCACTGTGGGGCAACTTAATGGCTGCAGATGGGCACTGAGCAGGCTGCATTTTTGGGCAATTTAATTGCTGCAGTTGGGCACTGAGCAGGGTGCATTGTTGGGCAATTTAGTGGCTGCAGATGGGCACTGGTGAGGCTGCATTGATGAGCTGTGACCCTAATTTTTCTTCAAAATTCTTTATTTAAAAAAGAGTAAGTTTTTTTTTCTGAAACTTCCCTCTTAAAAAGGCGCGTGTTATAAGCCTGTGTTATAGGCCGATAAATACGGTATATACTTTTTATATGTAAGTTCCGGTAAAGTCCAAATCCCAAGGGAGAAGTTCCTTTTTTGCTAATCCCCACACAGAGCACAGATAAACTGCACAAATGGGAGAAACATCTGTGTATGTTACACATGAATGACCCTCATCATAACATTTAACCCTTGCTACATTTTTGGAAGGTATAATCCTTACAGCTATAAAGGAAATGAGGACAGGTCAACATGATTTTAAAAGGAAGTAATTTCTTAATAATTTTGAGCAGTAAAACATAAAATGATCTCTTTTTATGACCCTGACTCTGAGCTGAATCATCATATCAAACACATGGGAGTGTCACAGACTCGGTCAGAATTAGCAAGAATTTAGTTGATTTATCTTTATGTTGTGGTTTAAATTTGTACTTATTTTTTTCAGTAGCCATGCATACTTTAAAAATAACCATATGCTGGCTATGTAAAATAACAATTACATTTCTTGGTTCCAGTAGATAACCAATCATGTTTTTTTTTTGTCATGAATCAGGATGAAAATACAATAAGGCACCCCGAAGGCTTGCGATATGATTCTAGCCTCCCCTCCTGACCTTCAGCTACCTGCTGCTCCTGTGGACACTGAAGGATTAGTTTAGGATTGCTGCACAGTCTTGCCAATGTCTACATGAGCATGAACAGCTGCATTGATATGGATGTAGAGGCAGGTCTGGGACTTAGCACTAAGCTTCAGGCGTTACAAAAGAAAAACACCTGCATCCGCTTACTGTATACATCTAGTTGAGTGCTGATATATGGAATGAAAGAGCCAACAACATAGACTAATTTTATCAGCCATTCACATGAAGTTTACATCAGTGTCATGAATGTGCTAGCTTCTGGAACATGTTCCTTTCCTGCCATATTAACATCTGTTCACCTTTTTGGTAAGGTTTCGAGAGAGCTGTGTTGGGTGTCTTAAAAGCCTCAGGCTCATGAAAAAATTGCCACTGTTAATGTTTATTTCAAATTAGAATCATACTATGAGAGTTCAATATTTTAAATTACAGTGGAATGGCAGGTGCACATTAAAGTAGAACTAAACTGTAACCGGATTGCCTTTAGTTTTGTAAAACTTGGTGTATCACTACCTAATTCCCTTTTTTATATAAAATACTGAATTTAATTTTTTTTTTTAATCTTTCTTTGCATTTCAATGCTGCTGATCTTCTTAAGCTGATTTCTGCCTCTTGTTCTCTTCTTCCATGTTTTTGCTTTACTGAAAATGGTGGACCATGTAAGCACACACATATTGGTGTTAGCTGTCTGTAGTCTCCATGCATGTATGAGGGTGAGGCTGCAGGAGCAGAACTGGAAGAGAGTTGACACCTCATAACAGCAAGTGCCAGGATTGCAGGGTATTATTTGAATGAAAGCGGTTGACTAAAAACTTTTAAAATCAAACTTACATGTTAACATATGAGAATTTAGTGATTGGGTTTAAAATCCCTTTAAAGAAAGAAGTTTAAAAGTGCCACTGACCATCAATAATCATGTCAACAAGGGGTAAATGTAAGCAAACCCAATTTTTTTTTGTCTTTTTACCTTTATAAAGAATAACAACTCCAGTGGTTATTCAAATACTTCCAAAAAAGCTATATCTGTTTTTAAGATATAATGATAAAATGTATTTGGGTACAGAGTTGCATGACTGGGTAATTTGTAGTCAAAAATAACACACAACTGAAAAAAATGGCCAGGTAATGAGGGTAGTATGTATACAGTTTGTAGTACTCAAGTGGTTAAAGAATATTGTGAGTTTTTAGTTGCAGTTTAATGCATTCTCTGCATTATGGAAAACAACTTTCTTTCCCCCTTATACTTACCTGAGCCTGATCTAGATCCAGCTATGTGCACAAAAGCAGAGGCTTTTTTAGCTCCCTCCTTCCTTATTGGCTCAGACACAGCATTGGGAACCATTGGAACCTGCTGTCAATAACATCTAGGGCACAGGGAGCAGGGGGCAGGGCCAATCCAGCTTGGGAGCAAGCACGCACGACTGCTCCCATAGCAAGAAGATTGCTTTGGGGGCACTTATCAGGGGGGAGGAGCCAGAAGCGCCAGCGGGGACCCGAGAAGAGGAGGAGGAGCTGTCGCTTCCATTGCACAGAGCAGGTAAGTATGACATGTTTGTAATTTTTAACCACCTCAATACTGGGCACATTCACCCCTTCCTTCCCAGACCAATTTTCAGCTTTCAGTGCTCTAGCACTTTCAGTGACAATTACTCAGTCATGCTACACTGTACTCACATAAATCTTTTATCATTTTGTTCACACAAATAGAGCTTTCCTTTGATGGTATTTATTTACCACTGAGTTTTTTTATTTTTTGTGATATAAGCGAAAAATTTATTCTGTATTCTGCTAATCCTGATAAGTGTATGATAATTGGTTTGTGTGAAAGATATAGAGTCTTCAAACTATGCTATGCATTATTGAAAATTAATTAATCCTGATCTTTTCTTGAGGTCCTAAAATGTCAGGACAGTACAAATACCCCCCCAAATGACCCCTTTTTGGAAAGAAGACAGTCTGTGGTATTTAGTAAGAGGCATAGTGAATTTTTTGAAGTTGCAATTGTTTTGGAAATCTAAAAGATAAAATATAAAGAAATATATATATATATATTTTTTTTTCACAAAATTGTCATATTTACAAGTTATTTCTCACACACGGTATAGGCATACTTGCAATTATACCATAAAATCCATTCTGCTACTCGTTCTGAGTATGTGTGAGACTTTTCCACAGCCTGGCCACATACAGAGGCTAAACATCCATATACACATTTAATTTCCAGAGTACCTATCACATTTTTTGAAGGCCCTGGAGCACCAGGACAATAGAATTACCCACAAAATTACCCAATTTTGGGAAGAAAATAATCCAATGTATATTCTATGAGGCATAATGAGTCTTTTGAACATATAATTTTTTTCCATACGTTTTTGGAAAGTGTGGAAAGTATATGAAAACTTTTTTTATACAAGGTTGTCAATTTATAAGATCTTTCTAACACATAGCATGTACATAGCAAATTTGACTCGCCAAAATACATTCTGCTACTTATCCTGAGTATGGCGATACCCCATGTGTGAGACTTTTCTACAGCCTGGCCACATACAGAGGCCCAACATCCAAGTATCAGGCGTTCTAAAGGTGTAAATTTCACATATAGATGGCATATAGATTACACTGCTCCATGCTGTAACTTAAAGATCATCAGTAAAAAATAAGTGAAAATAATAAATTGGGGTTACATTTTCTGACTATATCTGAAGGCCTGGCTGGGCTGTAAAAAGGGGAATTACAGGTTCTACTAAAGTATTGGGCAGCCATGGTGGATACAGTAGAACATCTGGGAGGGTAGTATGGGCCCTGCCTCTGTGTGGATGGGACGCCCCATTACTAGCATTTGGCCTATCCTCTAGGAAGGTTGCCCTGCTTGTTCTTGCCACTGCACAAGGACTTTCAGAACTGCTGGTGGATGCCTGTCTATCCTGGAGTGCTGCGCTGCTGGTGGATGCCTGCATATTATCCTGGAGTGCTGTACTGCTGGTGGATGCCTGCATATTATCCTGGAGTGCTGTGCTGCTGGTGGATGCCTGCATATTATCCTGGAGTGCTGTGCTGCTGGTGGATGCCTGTGCCTGCTAATATCTCCTGACCTTCTTTGTTAGGATTCCATCCTCCTCAGTTTCCATTTCAGAGCCACTGCTTTCTACTGGCTCATAGTCGCTATCTGAGTCTGATGGAGAGAGTTCCCCGCTACTCTCATCTGACAAACTCTGGAGTATCAGGAGAGCTTCCTCACTGCTGTATAATCTTTATGATGTGGACAAATATGCACAGATGATCACAGCCAGATGTGTTACAGATGTTGATCACTGAGATGTGGCAGTTCACAGACAGATATGGCAGATGTTCACAGACAGATGTGACAGATGTTGATCACTGGGATGTGGCAGGTGATCACGGCATATGTACGCCAGATGTGCCAGATGATCATGGACAGTTGTAGAAGATTATTATGGACAGCTGTGTGCCAGATGTGGCTGATTATTAGGGACAGATGTGGCAGGTGATAATGGACAGATGTGTGCCAGATGCGGCAGGTGATAACGGACAGATGTGGCAGGTGATAATGGACAGATGTGGCAGGTGATAATGGACAGATGTACCAGATGATGACAGAGATGTGCTAGATGATCACGGACAAATTTATCAGATGATGATGGACAAATGTGCAAGATGATAGACAGTTGTGCCAGATGATCACAGACAGATGTGCCAGATGATTATCGGCTGATGTGTCAGATGATGATGGGCAGATGTACCAGATGATCACAGACAGATGTTCACTGGGACAGCTGTATGACGGTGTTTTCACTGTGTTTGGGGACACTGTGTTTGGGGACTCTAGCTGGGTAATCAGTGGGTAAAAAGCAGACAAACAGCTAAAAACTCACTGATCCCCCAGCTGCAGCACAGATTGTCTCTTCCTCTCCTCACTGACAGGTTCTGTGTGAGGAGAAGAAGAGATGAGAGCCGTTACAATGGCTCTCTATTTACATTATATGATGGCTGTGATTGGACAGAGCTGGCATGTGATCAGGGGGTCCAATCACAGAGCCCTCCTGCCGTGCAGTGCTGCCCTGTCTCTAGGGGGCACAGGCAGATTGGGACTGTGCTGCTGCGCAGGCACGCGGCCGAGTGATCCTATTTCTAACATTACCCCCCAGCTGTTTACATCACAATGACTGTGATTAGACAGGAGGGCAAATCACAGTGCCCCCTGCCGATCTAAAATGCAGCGTTTCTGGGGGACACGCATGCATCGGGATTGCATGGCTACGAGAGCATGTGGATGCACCATTTCGCTCCTTCTGAGGGACATTCAGGAACGTCCACTCAGAAGCAGGAAGCGCCCACCCGACCAAATATGTGCAGTGGCCGGGTGGGAAGTGGTTAAAAAGTAAACATTGAGCCTTTGGAATCACTTTAAAGTGGTCATAAAGGCTATTTTTCTAAAAAATTAAACAAGTTCCCTGCTCTGTGGAATGGTAGTGGCCTCTGACCTCCTTTTCTGGGGTTCCCTGCTGGCATACTCTTCCCCTTCACTTTTGTACATGCTCCCTCCAGCAAGCCAGGCACACTCCTGAGCTAGGCTGGGTGTGTCAATAGATATTGCAGCTAAGACCCACCCCACTTCTCCCTCCTCAGAGGATTTGATTGACAGCAGCGGTAAATGCCCCCTTGCTGCTACTGTGTCCTGTGAGAGCAGGGATGGAGGAGAATGCCACTGCAGATGGGCACAGCGCTGGATTGAGAAAGTTAAGTGTTTATGGCAGTGGGCATAAAACTACAGGGAATGCATTCAGGAAAACAATGTATTGACCCTAGAATGACTTTAATGCTGATAGAGATGTGTTAAATCACCTATTGGTATGTTATTGCTTTGGGGACTCCACTGCCAAGATTTTTGCTAATTCCCTGGTACATTCACCCTATATAACCTTTACAAAGGCTTTTATTCTGCCACCTGATTTTTTTTAATGTTTTACAGTGCATCTAGGAAAATATTCACACCGCTTTACTTTTTCCACATTTTATTATGTTGCAGCCTTATTCCAAAACTGATTAAATTCATTATTTTCCTAAAAATTCTACAAACAATACCCCATAATGTAAACATGACAGAAAATTGTTTGAAATCTTTGCAAATTTAATACAAATAAATTTTTTTTACAAAATCACAAAAAAAATGTACATAAGTATTCATAGCCTTTGCTCAATACTTTGTTGAAGCATCTTTGGCACCAATTACATCCTCAAATCTTTTTTAGTATGATACTACAAGCTTGGTACACCTATTTTTGGGCAGCTTCTCCCATTCTTCTTTGCAGGACCTCTCAAGCTCCATCAGGTTGGATGTGGAGCATCGGTGCACAGCCATTTTCAAATGACTCCAGAGATGTTCAATCAGGTTCAAGCCTGGTCTCTGGCTAGACCACTCAAGGACATTCATAGAATTGTCCTGCAGCCACTCCTTTGTAATCTTGGCTGTGTACTTAGGGTTGTTGTCCTGTTGGAAGATGAACCTTCACCCCAGTCTGAAGTCCAAAGTGCTCTGGAGCAGGTTTTCATCAAAGATGTCTCTGTAGATTGCTGCATTCACCTTTCCCTCGATCCTGACTAGTCCTCCAGTTCCTTCCACTGAAAAACATCCCCATTGTACCCTTCCCCAGATCTGTGCCTTGATACAATCCTGTCTCAGAAGTCTACAGACCATTCCTTGGACTACATGGCTTGGTTTGTGCTCTGACATGCACTGTTAACTGTGGGACCTTATATAGACAGGTGTGTGCCTTTCCAAATCATATCCAATGAACTGAATTTACCAATCAAGTTGTAGAAACATATCAAGAATGATCATTGGAAACAGGATGCACCTGAGCTCAATTTTGCGTGTCATGGCAAAGGCTGTGAATACTTATGTACATGTGATTTTTTTTTTTTTAATTTTTGATACATTTGCAAAGATTTCAAACAAACTTTTTTCACATTGTCATTATTGGGTATTGTTTGTAGAATTTTGAGGAAAATAATGAATTTAATCCATTTTGGAATAAGGCTGTAACATAACAAAATGTGGAAAAAATGAAGCACTGTGAATACTTTCCAGATGCATATGTTATGGGGAAGTGAGAAAGATAAGTGACTGAGGTTAAAGGATATTTCACCTATGAAGTTCCTGACAGTTAAGAGGCCAGTGACTTGTTCAGCCCATCAGCACCACCCATATTAAAATAACAGTTTTGGATGGAGTGAGTTTTTGAAGAAGCTGTTGCTGTAGTGGAGTTGAAGAGAGAGAGCTACATTTTAACATTGTCTTAGTTTACAACTAATGCACACATTTCTTCTTTTACATTGCTTTCTGTTACTTCTTAAAATAAACCCACACATTCTAGACTACGACAATTAAAACTTCCATCTCAACTATATATTTAGCTGCCTTTTTTCAAATAATAGCATATTGCTGCTTAATGGAATCAATGTACCTTGGGATTAAGTTACTAAATTAAACTCCCCATCAATTAAATAACTCCCCACATTCTTCGGTAGAAGCATTACTTAATACAAGAAAAAACAGGTCATTTCAACCCATTATTAAAAATCCAATGTTTCCATGTGGGTTCCGATTATCTGTTGTCCACTGTAGGTGTTTTATATAGGGACCTAAGTGGTTTTGAAGCCTGCATTGAGATATATTTATTCCTGCAAAAAAGGAAATGAAGCATTTCTATTTATATATTGCCTTCTCCCTTTGTAACTTTTAATGCATATACTAATGTATGGTACACTGAGGGTTCAGCTAGCACATGTCATGTACTATAACTGCAGACCTTGATAATGCCAGCTGATGGAGCACTACCACCCACCCAGTAATCTGTGAAATGTGAGAGATAGCACACCATACAGCCACTACACACTTTGATCAGACTAAGCGAAGTGTTTCCATTTTCATTTTTTATTTGAAAAAATAGCCCTCAGATTTGGGATGATTTGACTGAGTTCTTCCCCCAGCGTTACATCAAAATTAAAGATCATTAATATGACATTGTTATTACGTTCCTGTGTAAGAGACACTCATTAGATACAGTAGATGTCTGAATATGACAATTCTATGGCTGATAAAGGATATTATACTTATTCTGATTTTATCTAATTATACTGATAAAAGCTGAAATTGTATTGCTTATTTGAATTATATGGCATCATTTTTTATGTTATTAAATAGGTGACTATGTTCAGTTGGTTAGTGCTTCTGCTGAGAAACTTGTGAGTGAACAACTCTGAGAATAATATCAGACATGTTCCTGCATTGCTGGGTTCTTTCTAAAGTTAACAGGGCAGGAAAAGTTGTTATGGAACTGTCCAGATGCTGAACTGCCTGGCAGAATGGGGAAGACTGCGGTGGAGCTGTCCAGATGCTGAACTGCCTGTCAAGATAGAACTAAATCAGTGGAGCTGTCCAGGTGCTGAACTGCCCATCAAGATAGAACTAAATCAGTGGAGCTGTCCAGGTGCTGAACTGCCCATCAAGATAGAACTAAATCAGTGGAGCTGTCCAGGTGCTAAACTGCCCATCAAGATAGAACTAAATCAGGGGAGCTGTCCAGGTGCTGAACTGCCCATCAAGATAGAACTAAATCAGTGGAGCTGTCCAGGTGCTGAACTGCCCATCAAGATAGAACTAAATCAGTGGAGCTGTCCAGGTGCTGAACTGCCCATCAAGATAGAACTAAATCAGTGGAGCTGTCCAGGTGCTGAACTGCCCATCAAGATAGAACTAAATCAGGGGAGCTGTCCAGGTGCTGAACTGCCCATCAAGATAGAACTAAATCAGTGGAGCTGTCCAGGTGCTGAACTGCCTGACAGAATAGGGAAGACTGCAGTGGAGCTGTCCAGGTGCTGAACTGCCCATCAAGATAGAACTAAATCAGTGGAGCTGTCCAGGTGCTGAACTGCCCATCAAGATAGAACTAAATCAGTGGAGCTGTCCAGGTGCTGAACTGCCTGACAGAATAGGGAAGACTGCAGTGGAGCTGTCCAGGTGCTGAACTGCCTGACAAGATAGAAAATAATGCAGTGGAGCTGTCTAGGTGCTTAACTGCCTGCAATAGGCATTATTATTATTATTATTATTATACAGTGTTTATATAGCGCCAACAGTTTACGTAGCGCTTTACAACTTGAGGGTAGACAGTACAAATACAATACAATTTGATACAGTAGGAATCAGAGGGCCCTGCTCCTTAGAGCTTACAATCTAAGAGGGGAGGTCAAGAGATACAAGAGGTAGTAACTGTGGGTGATGTGCTGATTGAGAAGATAAATGTACAGTTGTTAGGTGGGGGCCAGATAGGCTTCTCTGAAGAGATTAGTTTTCAGGGATCGTCTGAAAGTGGATAAAGTAGGAGAAAAACGGACGGATTGGGGTAGAGCATTCCAGAGGATGGGGGAGGCTCTGGAGAAGTCCTGAAGGCGAGCATGGGATGAGGTGACAAGGGAGTTTGAGAGCAGGAGGTCTTGGGAGGAGCGAAGAGAACGATTAGGTTGGTATTTTGTGACTAGGTTAGAGATGTAGCTAGGGGCCAAGTTGTGGATGGCTTTGTAAGTTATAGTTAGTATCTTGAATTTAATTCGGTGACTGAGTGGCAGCCAATGGAGGGATTGGCAGAGGGGTGTAGCAGACGCTGAGCGGTTTGTGTGGTGGATGAGCCTGGCCGCAGCGTTCATGATGGACTGAAGTGGGGATAGCCTATTTAGAGGTAAACCAATGAGGAGGGAGTTACAGTAGTCAAGGCGGGAGATGACCAGGGAGTGGATTAGAAGCTTTGTGGTGTCGATGGTTAGGAAGGGGCGTATCTTGGAGATGTTGCGAAGACAGAGGCGGCAAGCTTTGGATAGTGATAGAATGTGGGGTCGAAAGGTTAGTTCAGAGTCCAGGATTACACCTAGGACCTTACCTGGCATTGCCACCTATTGCAGGCAGTTAAGCACCTGGACAGCTCCACTGAATTATTTTCCTTGTCAAAAGAAGTTTATTGAGTATACAATGATATAAAGATACATAAAGTAAGTTTACAAGGATCTATAAAGTAAGCTCATTGTTTTACAGTAGGGTTTATATAGGTAAATATCATGAAATTTCAAATATTAAACATTGGGTTCACGTAAACCTAAATGAAAGATATATATAATTTTCTTAGTTACTTTTGTAGGTATTTAAATGATTTATACCTACTATACATATTGTTTACAAGTAGCGTGTATATAGGTCAAATAAATTCTGATAATGAGCTTTAATCGTAAGGTGGAGAAAAGGAAAGAGAAAGAAGAAAAAGGGTTGAAAGGCACTGAATTATTTTCTATCTTGTCAGGCAGTTCAGCACCTGGACAGCTCCACTGTTGTCCTTCCTAACCCGTCAGGCAGTTCAGCATCTGAACAGCTCCACTGCAATCTTCCCTATTCTGTCAGGCAGTTCAGCACCTGGCAATAGGTGGAAATGTCTGTTGTAGAGTTGTTCAGGTGCTGAACTGGTGTTGAAAGTAATGGAATTAAGCAAAGTGGACCTGTCCAGATGCCGAATAGCCTGAACTGTAGCCATGCCAGCACTAATTCTTTCACTCCCCAATATTTTTTCTTTAAACCAAAAATGCATTATAGTTCAGTCTCTATCACATTACTGCATATGATGGTGAAATGTAATACCTTGGTTGTCTAGCATGAAGATAGGAGGACAAGAGTAGTCTGCTGTGTTGCTGTATGATGGGGATTAAATGTAATGTCCGCTTCTGTCTTGAAGGTAAAACCTCTTAAGTAACCAGGGATGAGTCTTTGACATTCTTACACGTGAGTAATACAGAGGATGAAACTGTATTACAAGCAATATGCCACTGTAATGAGTATGTACAAGGGTGCTCATTAGCAGGATTAATTCCCAGAATCCTCGCCAGTAAGTACTGAGGTTGAGAAATAACTACCCCAAATGATTGATTCAACAGATCAGGATCTGAATTACTTACACAGTAAAATTTTCAAACACTGATTATTCCTGGACTGCTGCTTACACTGCAATATATTTGCAAAATGAGAATATCACGATGAGAAATGTACCTTGGGCCCACAGAAAAGGTAAACACAATGAATTAAAAATAGATCAATATACATTACACAGTATTTGATAGTAAAGAACTAGTGCACATCTGTTGGGATTCCCTTCTCTGTCATACACTGCCATCATATAGGTGCTAAATACATTTTCAGTGGTATTTAGTAATAAATAGACCCCTGGGGGCCATGAAATGTAATATTTCTCCAATACACTTTATGAACAGAGAAAATCCTGCTTTTCTCCCATAATGCATGCTGCTGTTTAAGAATTCATCCGGGGAGGAGGAACAGTGGAACAATAATGACTTGAATGCAGATGTCTGGCATCGGGGCAAGGCAAAGCAGAAGAATCCCAGTGTAAGATGGGAATAATAACAGAACATGGACACATTGTTACTTATGTTTATAGTACGTCTGAACTCAGTTCTTTAATTAAAAAGCATTATGGTTTGTTTCAATTTAAAATTAGGTTGTTTTTTTTTTTCTTCAATCCTACATTAAAAACTCTAGTACATATTATTTTTTATAGCAGCCGTGAAATAGAAATATAATGAGTAATGAGTTACTGTTTATTGTATCCATATGGGTATTTTCCAAAAAATGTACACAAAATTACATTTTAACATTGTCAGTGCTGCTTCTCAATACACCATACCCTTGTAGGTCTGATCAAGAAAGAAAAAAAGCTCCCATAAGGTAAATACATTTTCACTTACTTCTGCGTGATTGGCACTGTTAGTTTATTTAAGAGAATAATGGATTAGGTTACATAGTTTGTTAGGGTGTTGTGAACTAAATAGAACGAATAATTTTTTGTTCTGTATACTGCTACTCATTTTAAAATGCTATTCAGCATTTTAAACAGTCTGGACATTATTAGAATGTAATGCCCCCTACACACGGTCGGACTTTGTTCGGACATTCCAACAACAAAATCCTAGGATTTTTTCCGCCGGATGTTGGCTCAAAATTGTCTTGCATACACACGGTCACACAAAGTTGTCGGAAAATCCGATCATTCTGAACGCGGTGACGTAAAACACGTACGTCAGGACTATAAACGGGGCAGTGGCCAATAGCTTTCATCTCTTTATTTATTCTGAGCATGCGTGGCACTTTGTGCGTCGGATTTGTGTACACACGATCGGAATTTCCGACAACGGATGTTGTTGTCGGAAAATTTTATATCCTGCTTTTAAACTTTGTGTGTCGGAAAATCCGATGGAAAATGTGTGATGGAGCCTACACACGGTAGGAATTTCCGACAACAAGGTTGTACGGGGCATAAGAATGGTGAATCTCTTCACAGGCTACCCTTTCACTCTATCATGAATGCTGCTGGCAGACTTATCTACCTTATTTATCACTCAGTGCCAACCACCTCTCTCTGCGAATCTCTTCACTGACTTCCAATCACTCAAGGAATAACTTTCAAAATACAAACAACATACAAGTCGTTCATAACTCTGCACCAAGATACATCACCAGTCTTGTCTTTAACCACCTCAATACAGTGCATTTTCGCCCCCTTCCTGCCCAAGCCATTTTTCAGCTTTCAGCGCTGTCGCACTTTGAATGACAATTGCGCAGTCATACAACACTGTACCCAAATTAAATTGTTATTGTTTTTTCCCCACAAATAGCGCTTTCTTTTAGTGGTATTTGATCACCTCTGCGGTTTTTATTTTTTGCGCTATAAAAAAAGAGTGACAAGTTTTAAAAAAAACACAATAATTTTTACCTTTTGCGATAATAAATATCCATTTTTTTTTTCTTTAAAACAAATTTTTTCTCAGTTTAGGCCAATATGTATTCTTGTACATATTTTTGGTAAAAAAATTGCAATAAGCGTATATAGATTGGTTTGCGCAAAAGTTATAGCGTCTACAAAATAGGGGATAGATTTATAACATTTTTATTTTTATTTATTTTTTTACTAGTAATGGCTGCGATCTGCGATTTTTATCGTGACTGCGATATTGTGGCGGACACATCGGACACTTTTGACACATATTTGGGACCATTCACATTTATACAGCGATCCGTGCTATAAAAATGCATTGATTATTGTATAAATGTGACAGGCAGGGAAGTGGTTAACGCTAGGTGGTGATCGAGGGGTTAACTGTGTTGCTAGGGAGTGATTCTAACTGTAGGGGGCGGGGACTCACTAGGGGAGGAGACCGATCGGTGTTCCTCTGTACTGGGAACATACCATCGGTCTCCTCTCCTCTGACAGGACCGTGGATCTGTGTGTTTACACACACAGATCCACGGTCCTGCTGTGTTACCGGTAATCGCGGGTGCCCGGCGGACATCGCGGCCGCCGAGCACGCGCACCGGGTGCCTAGTGACACGGCGCGCGCGCGCGATCGCCGTCGGCAGCGCGCGTGCCCCCTGGTGGCCTGGGAAAGCGAGGACGTCATATGACGCCTGCCCGTCACGAGAGCTGCGCCGCCTGCCCGTCAATTGACGGCCGGCGGTCAGCAAGCAGTTAAATTCCACCCAAACTATTTTCTCTGTTCTTTCTAAGACCTCCTGTTCTTTAGCTGCCTTGTCTCCTCCTTCCATGCTCATCTCCAGGACTTCTCCAGAGCCTCTCCCATCCTCTGGAACACTACCAAAATCTGTACAACTATCTCCTACTCTGTCTACCTTTAGGCAATCCCTGAAAACTCATCTCTTCAGGGAAGCCTATCCCACCAATGTCTAACAAATGATTTCCCTTTCTCCATCAACTCAACCCTCACTGTTAATATTATTGGTACCACTTGTTCCTCCCTATTAGATTGAAGGCTCTCACGAGCAGAGCCCTCCTTACCCTTGTGTTTTGAATTATATTGTGACTGCATTGACTTCCTTTATATTGAAAAGCAATATAATAATAATAAGAAGAAGAAGAAGAATATGGATGTTTCCCCACTGATGGGAAGTCTCTGATTGTTTTATAGCTACTGGGTAAGTCATATTTTGTTTTAATATTTAGTTAGTTCATGCAGAGTAAAAAAAGTCACGGCTCCTCTTTTTATTTTATTCTGGAAAAAAAAAAGTATTTTGCCTAGTGGCACAAGCTAGTACTGTACCATGAAAAGGATTTAGGTTACTGAAAAGCCGAAGCAGGCACCACATCCCTAAAAATATGAAATTTTAAGGATACAGAAAGTGGGACTTTTAAGGTGCCAATAGAAAAATCAACATATATATTTTTTAAATTGTTGTTGTCGTTGTATTTTTCCCCTCCTGTCCTGTAGTGCTGGGAGGCAGACCTGAAATATTTTGTTCCGTCCCCTAAGCATCATAAGGGCAGAAGACTTTCCAAAATGGTGATGTGCGTCATCGCATTGTGTGTATGAAGTCACGTTGGCCGCGCTGGAGTCACGCCTGTACAGTGACATGCTTTACTCGTCCGTGTGCCGCTGATGACATCAGACGCCGGCAGAACCGGGAGAGATGGAATTGATGGCGTTCAGCCATCCATTCCTGACAGAGAATCTGTGAGAGAGGTTGTCAGTATCTTCTCCCCCTCCTTATTGGCATTACCTTGCTTCCTGTTTAGAACTTATAAGTATTATGAACATTAACAATTTTCCATTTTGTTGACCTCTTCATAAAGAAATGAGGAAATCTATTGGTCATATTTCTATCTATGCTTAAAAATAAGGTAATTTCATGAAAAGTGTATTGAACAGGGCAGCCTAATATTGGATATTGGGAAATCCCTTATTAATTTATTTTATTTCAAACTATTTTTATACAGCATAAAGGAAGTCTTCTCTCCCTATGGTTGCAACATAGTGTCTTGCCCTAGATCTTGAAAGATTGGTTAATTTGTTACAAGAATTGATTTTAGATTAATAGGTAGGTTTTTCTCTCAGTCTGAAAATGATTTGATGATTTTTTGAAATGTAAAATTCATTATTATTAATTAATTGATTTGTAATGATATTTTAATGTTATCCATGATTGGTAATATTATGTACTCTCTTTACGGTATTAAACTTCATGCAGCACTATAAATCTCCTGAAGAAGCTCTTGCAGAGCAAAACATGTTGAGTAAAAGTGGCTGTATTAGTGTATGAAATTTATAACTGAATATTAAATGTATTATTTTTAAATATATTGTCTATCAAATAAAAATGATATATTTAAAAAAAAAATATATTGTTTTTTCTATTGGCACCTTAAAAGTCCCACTTTCTGTATCCTTAAAATTTAGTACTATGCCATGTCAGACTCAGAGTCTGACCTCCGAAAACCATTGAAAAGTAATGGGTTGATGAGCAAGGCTGAAGAAAGCCTAGCAGCCTCAAGCAGCAGTAGACTCAAACCTGTCCACTGATGCTGGGAGTTCTTTTTAAATGGAACACCACTGCCAATCAACAATAGGAATGTGCAGTGGTGGTGGTGAGGGAATCTTCATTTTCACTCCGAAAGAGGAAGAACTATATAAACCTTTGACAGTAGCAGGAAACCATGGGGTTTATGCTTTTGAGACAACTTAGCCCTTTCCATCATGCATGGTATAAAACTATAGTAATGCTAAAGATTTGAGCAGTTTTAATCTACCCATCTGAGAAAGAGTTCAATTATATTCTACATTTTGCTATTTATTTTTGGTTGGCCATATTTTATTGGATAACTCTCCCTGTTTTATCTATAAATGATAATGTCAAAAAAATTGTTATCTTTTCTATATAAAATATATGCATTTCATGAACATTTCTATCGCATAGCGAGATTGTTCTCAAGTAGCAATAAGACCTTTCCTTTCCTCTCAATAAGCTGTGATAGAAATGAATACATATATATATAATAAATTGAGTTGAGTAAGTCTCCCTTTTGCCGCCAAAGCATGGATGCCACTAGACCTCTGAAAGTATGCTGTGGTACCTGGCATCAAGCCATCAGTAGCGGTTTAAAGTCCTGTAAGTTGTGTGGGTGGGGCCTCCATGGATCAGACTTGTTTTTCCAGCACATCTTATAGGTGCTCAGTTGGATTAAGAGCTGGAGAATTTGGAGACCAACACTGCCATAAAGGAATATAATTTCCATGAAGGGGTGTACTTGGTCAGCATCAATGGTTAGGTAGGTGGTATGTGTCAGATAACATCCACATGAATGGCAGGACCCAAGGTTTCTCAGCAGAACATTTCCCAATGCATCACACTCCCCCCCTCCCCCCCCAGCTTGCCTGATGCTCCTGCACCCACTGTAGGCACTTTTGGCTATGGACACAGGTCAAAATCAGCACGCATTTTACTGAACAAAATTAATTAATTCAGTTTGTTTTGTTGTGATTAGCTGTGATTGGTCACAGCTAATTACATGGTACAGATGGGATGTGATTGGCCCTGCCTGTACCATGCGACCAGTGTGACCAATGACAGCTAGCAACACAATTGTACACAATGGATGTCATGAAAGGAAGCCATTCATTGTTTACAATTGTCATGTGATTGATCACAGTGGGCACATGGTATCGGCAGTGGACTGGTACACTGATCAGCCATCGGCTGTGAAACAGCCAGTGACAGATCTCACAGCAGTGTGGCCCTGCGCCTGAGTGCAATGCACGATCCGGGAGGACATCATATGAATCATATGACAAGTTGGATTGAGGAAAGAAACTGGTTAATAAAATGACTGACTGATGTATATGTACAGTATGTATATATAGATTTTTTCTTTATTATGCCTAAAAACATATGCCTTTAATGGACTATACTAGCAGAGCTGAGTAACAGCCACACCCCTCATCACAATTGTCCTCAAACAGACTTATATTTTAGAGAGGAGGGTGGTTGTCACTGTCTGCTGATTCCTGAGTGTATTGAGTCTTTGTCTGATGCCTATTTGACCACTCAGCCATGTTTTGACCCCCTAAAACAACAGTTGTAGCAGAAAAAGGAGGTAAGGCTAAAAAAAATGAAGCAGCTAAATAGTTTTAGAGCACTAGCACACTTGCCTTTGTTTCCTATTGGGTATACCTTCTTTAAGCATACAGACCTTGCCTATGGTGCATGAGATCCTGCACATGCTCAAACCAGCCAGTTAGCCTCATACAGGGCTAGTGTGAATCAATTGTTGCTTCCATTAGAAGTGTATGTGGCTTGCATTTGTGAGGTCAGGCAGTGGCAAAACAAGGCTTTTGGCTAGCACAGAACTGGAGGGGTCCAAAGACTAAGGGAATTTAATTTTAGAAGTATAGTAATTGGTTTTTCTGTAAAGAACAATCCTGTTTTTTTTTTAATTAGGTTGCAGTTCTTTGAGAATGCAGGAGAGACTAACTGATGGAACAATAATAACTTGAGATGAATCCAGGCATGCTCTACTGGGACAAGACTAAGCAGAGGAATCTGATTGTTCTATAGGGAATACTAATAGAATGTGTAACTGATACATTGTTACTGATTTTATTATTATTTTAGACCTCTGATCTTTAATGAACACAAAGCCTGTTTATTTGTTTTCTTCTGAAATGAAGCTTTTTAATTTTGGCTGACAGTCACCTCTAAGTAGATAGGGACAGATCTTGTTTCCAGGCAGAGGGAATTACCAGTGCGTGTGTTCGGTGGCCAAGCTCTGCCGAGCGGTGATAAGTTAAGATTGACTAATTCATAATTAAACAGTTTATACAGCTGCAAACTCTTCAAGAGGATAGGGGAATGCATGGAACTCAATGTAGAGACATAGTCTCCGGATGAAGCGAGCAATAAGCACAGCCGATAAGATGTTTATGAACCAGATTCCACAGCTCATAACAAGTTGGATGTTAAATGGAATTTGAAGCTGCAATGTGTAGAAAAATGTGACATTTAATTGTGAAACAGATGGATATTAGAAGTCATTGATGAGTTCTGAGAGCAGACAAGCACAAATGTCCTTGTCAGATATAGTACGTTTTTATGAATAATGAAATATCTACCATTGTTGTCAAACTTCTAAAATTTTTGCTAATTCCCATTATCAGATGACACATGTGGGATTATTCAGTAAATGGAGAATGCAGGTCATTAATAGCAAACAAATAGAACAATGCGCTGTTTAGTCACCTGTCTTCAGTAAAGGTAAAAGAGAAGTTTGGGTTTCATAAAAAAAAAAAAAAATAATAATAATTATATTCACCTAGGTGGATGTCCCCTTCCACTTATAAGACTGAGAACTGAGCTCTCTGCTCTGCCCCTCCAGTGCTCATTTGGAGCGTTCTGCTATGAATGGGGCAGCTCACTAAGAGGATGATCCAGCTGCCGGTCCAGGCATCTGGGTGGATCCTGATTGTAAAGTTGGGATCTCTCCCGGGCTTGCACCGGCTGAGTGACATCAGTGGGCTTTAGCCTGCTGTCGGCTGAAAATGGATCACAGCATAGGGGAAGTGTTGCTACCGGAACTGTGTTTTCCTATTTTTTTCAAGATGGTGGTGGCTGATAATTCTAGTGCTTTTCTCAAGCTAGTCTTTGGCTTTAAAATGATGAAATCCAAAAGCAAAAATGTAATATATTGCAGTTTACCAATCCCTAGATGTGGTGACTGCATTCTTTTTTTTGTCCTTTTTCTCTGGTGATCTGTCCAGAAACATATTTCTTGTCATAGGTATCGAGGAGCAACAGAGACACCTTTGGACTAGCATTAATAATTTGGGGGGAGGGGAGTGTTGGATGCACTAGCAGACTTGTAGAAAAATTGGTTGGAGATCAATACTCACTATTAGTAAACACAACACTGGGTATTCAATATACCTGTGTGATGTCCCAAAATTTGCAGGCTCACCAATAATAGGTGCGGTCTCTGTGCCTAAAATACTATAGAGAGAAAAAAAATTTTCAGGGGAAAGGCTCTCACTGGACGGACTTTGTTATGTATGTTGCATGTCACTGAAATCATTAGTCTGATCCACAAATGATACTTAATCCCATTAACAATAGCCTTGTTATAGGTGTGTGCATGCATGGTTGAAGCGTTATGCAGCTGCTCTTAAACAGACAATGTTGTCTATTTTTAATATGATCTTGGTGTTGGTGGTGGGTACCTGGTTTTGGCCCCTTTTGTATTAAAATATTTTTCTAATTAAATGTATCCCTTATTAAGCAGCATAGTCCACCTGTGTCTCTTCTCAGTGGGAGCCTTTCCCCTGAATTTTTTTTTTCTCTCTATAGTATTTTAGGCACAGAGACCGCACCTATTATTGGTGAGCCTGCAAATTTTGAGACATCACACCTGGTATGTGTATGTCGGCGGCGCTCGCTTCTCTCCTTTCGCAATCAGTGTAGATGGGCGGGACTGGGGGAGGAGCCGAGTCCAGACGAAGTACACGCGGCTTTGTGCATCTCGGCACCGCTCGTTCCTCTCCTCCGGCGGCGCCAATTTTAAAAGGCACTGGGAAGGCTGCAAAGACACTGGGAAGGCTGCAAAGACACTGGTAAAGCTGCAATGACACTGGGAAGGCTGCAAAGACACTGGGAAGGCTGCAATAATGACACAGGGCTGCAAAGACACTGGGGAAGGCTGCAGATGGACACTGATAAGGCTGCATTGATGGGCATTTAAATGTAAGTTTTTTTCCTTAAACTTCCCTCCTAAAAGTTTTTTTTCCTTAAAATTCCCTCCTAAACTTGGGGTGCGTGTTATACGCCGGCGCATGTTATATGCCAATAAATACGGTATATATATATATATATATATATATATATATATATATATATATATTGTAAAAAAATCCACTCCCCACATTTCAAGAAAGAGAACTCTCTTTTGGTGACACAGTACATCTAGAGATAGTGATAGACTTTAGTAATGAGTGATTTGGTTTAATAACAAAGTGAATCGACAAAAAAAATAAAAATATATTGCAAATGTTTTGATTCTCCTAAGCATATGCATGCAGCTTGTCCAGCCTGTGGAGAATCAAACATTTGTAATTCATGACGGTCTGTTTTCCTAAATTGCGTGATTCTCTCCAGATCAGCCAAATTTACATGCAGATATTTAGGAGACTCAAAATGTGATGAATTGGCCCTTTTTCGGATTCAATCAGCCCTGCTAGATTGTATCCATAACACTTTACAGCAATATAGATAAAGAAGTGTTGTACCAGTGAGTAAGACTTACAGGCTTGTAGGTATTAGATACATATTTTTATTTGAACCAATTCAACAATAATAATAATAAAAAAAAAATAATCCAATTAGATTATTTTTAACATGTTTACATTTAAATTATCTCTGCCTTTGACTATAGTTATATATTTATATATCATACATATTAAAATGCCCCTTGGGTTTTTACGCCACTACTGTTTTCCACGTAGTTTATGATTCCTTTATAAAAATCGTTATACATTTTGTTATACGTCTACCTCTTATTCGCCTGTAATCTGTGCATTGCAGTTAATATGTTATATGAATTAATTAAATTGATTAACCAATCCCTCATACATGGGGCATTTTTCTTAGTACATATTCAGAGAATTTGTGGCATAGTAAATACACTCTGTACAGTCTCATTATATAAGCCCATATGTGTCCATGCATTAGGAGGTTATAGATATTCTGTAATGTGCTACATTGTTTCAAATTCATTTTTCTAGCATTTTTCTGCTGATGCTTTCTCACACTGCAGGCTCAGAATGAATTATATTTGTACATTGGCACTTCCACCGCCAAGTGTAGCGAAGAGCTGTAGCACCCTCATCCCTTCCTAGTGTGCCTCCAATGCCAAGAAAGCGATGGGTTGGCTACAGATCCCAGACTATAATATATGCGACTGAGATTTTCTTTAATGGCTTTCCGGAATTTGTGTAAGATATCAGCCGCATAGCTGAAGACAGTCCAGGTCATATGGGTCAGTGTGACAGTGAATGCAGTGGGAACAGCCAGCTGAATTATAGCCACCCTGCCTGGTTTTTAATGAGATTACGGCTGGCTCACCCAGCCACTTTATGCAAAAGAAAATCTTCAAATTTAGGGGAATTTAATGAATAACTAGTGAGTTCCCGCTTGCCAATAGCTGCAAGTAGAACTCTAAGGATTATGGGAATTCTGGCCTTGTCTCAATACACACCTTAGCAATATGCAGGTTCCTCTGCATCTTTCAGAACACATTACTCCACAAGCCTCCGAGTGGAGAGGATGTAACAGTATCTGGTATTGCTTCGTAGCACTTGGCAGTCAGTTTGGAAATGTGTTTCTCTCTTTTTTTCTTTTTTTTTGATGACTGTGCAGAGAAGCCAAATTCTGCACTGCTCCTTCCACTGAAAAATTAAGCCACCAAATTTACTGACTGAGTCTAAATGGCAATAGATAGACAGATTAGTCACTGAGTACGGTAACATTGAACATTGTAAGATCTTCTAGTTTTTATTGGAATCACCTTCTCTGGGACTGATTGTGATTTTTCTCCCCACCTAATAGGCTTGTTCTTCTTTATATTAAGCAAATGAGAAACAATCCATGGCAGATTGTCTCTGACATCTTGGAAAATGCCTGCATTGCCTAGCAAACTCTTCTGGTGTTTTGAAACACTCATAATATGTCTGTTTTAACCCCTTTATAGCCACAATATTGCGAACAGTATATGATTTGGCAACATTGGCTGCATTCATTAGTCTGTGAATACCCATTGTAATGAATCCTTAATTGTACTCATTTGAGGGTAATTATATTTGAGTTTTATGCCACAAAAAATACATTTATCAAACTAAATATTTGTTTTACAAACCTCTGATGGAAGCAAACACATTCACCTTCAGGCTACATACATTTCCAGGGCAGTCACCCCACTTAATGTGATGCTGAAGTGGCACCTTGAACTAGTATGTAGCTTGTATGTCGTAAATTGGCACCTTCTATTACAGGCTTCTCAGGCAAGTGTTTGGTTAGATGACTAAATCTTTAAAAAAATAATAATTATAGAAGGTGAATTTTTCCTATAATTTCCTATAAGAAAAAGCAGTAGTACATAAAGAGTTGTATAGGTTCATTTTTTGGAAGTATGGCATCTGCTCATTGCTTGACATAGTAATATCTTCTAAAAACACCTCATTTTATGACATCTCTCTATGTTATCTCATTAAGTCATGCCATTTATTTTTAACACATTTGATTTATGAGGAATTTGTGGCCGGGGGAGGTATTTCATGTAGGCTAATCCTTTGGGGATTTTTCTTTATTTATTTCCATTTGTGATCATGAATTGGTGTCTGATTGGTAAATTGAAGCTGTCAGTTTATCCTACAATTTTGGAGTGAATGGCTTTAGTAAATGCTCGCCTGCCATGTTTATGCTTTGAGAATAAAGAGTGCTCTTTTAGGTTTGAAAAGATTTTTTACTTATGGTTAAATTCTTGCTTTTTGAATAATAAAACATTGTATACACCTTCTGAATGATTAATGGCTTTTAGTCTGAGACAGAATTAGAATGTGACTATAAAGCTGTAACAATGGAGTAGTTAGGTACATTTTTTGTTAGGTTTATGTGTTTGTTTGCAAATGTATCCTTTAAAAATTACCTATACCCAAATGTTACCTCAGAGCAACGTTAAAAGGCTTGCAGGGATGGATAAATAAAAGGTTACAGAAACTCTGAAATGTTTACCATTCCTAGAGAGAATGCTATTCTAGGCTCCCTCCAGTGACTTTCAAAGAGCTATAAGCTCCATAGGTCTGACCAAAGGTCAGATGATCTCAGAGGAGCCTTATCTTCAGACCAAAACTTGTGATTCATAATTGAGCACTAATTGGTTGCTAAGTACTATTGTACATTACCACTGTTTTTGTTGCGCTATATATAACAAAGAAAGAGGATGAATGTACTTAAAAAGAAAACAGCAAAAATAAGCTAATGGGTTTTAAACTTTCCCTACTCTATCCCAAAAAAAGTTTTGGCTATACATATCCATTAAATGTTATGATTAAAGAGAGTTAAAGCTGAGTTCCACCCACTTTTGAGAGGTGGTCTTAAATGAAAAACAACCTCTCCACCCCTCGTTTATGGCTAATTAAAAAAAAAAATTTTCTTCTAACTTACCTTTTTATGAAGTACAGCCTGTACTTTCCATCCATCCGGTCCACGGTTCAGGACATCATATCCTCTTCTTCGGCGATCCCCCGATGTCTTCTGGGACATGTGTGTGTCCCAGAAGACAGCCAGCCATTCACAAAGCATCTAGTGACGCATGGACGGATAAGCCTGGGGGGCGACATCGCGGGCTCCCTGGACAGGTAAGTGTCCTTATTAAAAGTCAGCAGCTACAGTGTTTGTAGCTGCTGACTTTAAAAAAAAACTTCAGGTGGAACACTACTTTAAGGAGCACATTACCACTCTTTGTGCTGTGCTAATTGTTAAAAAATATAGAGAGTGAATCTTCCCTGCAAGCACACAGACAGCAAAAAAATAGACTGAGAGGGACTTACAAATGTAAGTACACAATTAGGATCGTTCTTAGTGTTCATCTTCAACACTCTCTAAGCTGCTCTAAGCAGCTACTCATCACAAGACCCATAAAATTGTGGATCTCACTGTACTAGTATCATTAACTGTTACAGTGATGGTCATCTTCCGCAACGTTCCTTCAAGTATAAAATGTACATACTTACATTGATTCAAGCTGGACCAATGTACACATTCAAATAAAGGATAGGTTCACCTTTTGGAACATGTTACATGTGTTTCACTGGCACTGTTGAGCGATTTGGTAGTTTATTCTCTCTTCCTGTTAGTGTGTATCTGCCTTCCCGTATGAGGTACGAGCAGGCAGATACACAGACAAGTCTGCAGGAGCCCTTCATGGCACCCATGATCTGCAGATCGCTTGTGCAATGCTTTTCAGGCTTCAAGTAAAAAAAAAAAGTAAAAAAATCATAAATGCACATTTATTTTACCTGCAAAAATATGTGCCTTTTATATTTTAAAAAAAAAGGTAATCTTCTCATTTAAGAACATACCTGGAGTTTAGCTTTAGGTGTTATGGAATAGGATACTGTTAAAGTGTTTGTGCGCTAAGGGTTAACTTTTTTTAGGGGTCAGATTAGGGCAGGGGTTCTTAGTCTGGGGTCCATGGACCCCTAAGTGGTCCATGGATGGGTTCCAGGGGGTCCGTGAGGGTCAGATAAAAAGAGGTAGAGAGATAGAGTAGTAAGAGTAGAAATAGTAGTAGAAAATATAGCAGTTACCAGTAGTAGTAGAAGTAGTAGTAGATTTGAGCAGGATGAAAATAGTTTTTTTTATTTGCACAAACTGGTTGTATTTCATTTTTGTAACGAGAGATCATTACTTTTTGCACGAAAAGGAATGAGTTTTTGTTAAGACTGTTTGCTTCATTTAAACTTCGTATTTGTTATATATGTATGAGGCAATGAAATTTCAATAAAATAAAGTACATATATTCAAAGTATGCAAAGTTGTGGTTGTGTGAATATTTCTAAGGTGGGGGTCCATAGCTTTCCTTATATTCCTGAAGGGGTCTGTGACTCAAAAAGGGTTAAGAATACTGGATTGGGGAAAAGTTAGGTATTAAGCAGGTGTATACAATAGCTATTTTCAACGGGAGACATAAAGAGATTTTAGCTCTTAAAGCTACACTAAATGCTATATTGTATGGAAATCTCCTTTTTACATTGTATTAGTTTTCAGAAATATATATAGATTCCTTTCTCTCTTTAGCACTTGACTAGATATAGATAGATAGATAGATAGATAGATAGATAGATAGATAGATAGATAGATAGATAGATAGATAGATAGATAGATAGATAGATAGATAGATAGATAGATCATATACACATGTACTGTACATACTGTATGCATAGCAGCTCTATATTTTTACTCAAAGGGAAAGAAGTACGCACTGCAGCTGCACAGCACTGAATTATTTCCTATCTTGGCCAGTGATCCAGTTAGAGACAGACAGCTGTCCTTTGTGAATGATGATAGTGAAGATTAATTCTGGACAGTCTATTGTCACCAGTCTTTCTCATTGATTGATTAGGTAAAAATGTGCTTCTCAGACTATACATCTCCTGTAGCCCCGGACATTCTAACCTTTTCTTCCAGGAAAACCTTGGCGCAGTCTTGTTCTTTTACCGTCTGCTATGGCACTACCGCTAACATGGACAGGTCAATTGCTTCCTGTGAAAGGCAAAATGCTAAGTAAATCAGAAAAGTGACAGGCTAGGTCAGGCTCCTAATCTCAGAAATTGTTTTATTGTGATTTTTGTGAAATAGAAGACACCCCAGTGTGGCTTGCAAATTGGGGTGGAGTAGATTATTTTTAACACTGTACTTTACCTATCTCTGTAGTCCTTTTACTGGTTACAAGGGAAAAAAAGTATGTCTAGGCAAACCTAGTTCCAGTTGGGAATATGAACTGCAGTGGAGCTGGTTTTCATGAAAAGCTCTTGGTACATATAAGATTTTGTGCACATCCATGCTCTATATTTCCACACAACTGGCTGTCAATGAAAATTTCAATTCAACTCACCTTTTAGGCCCAGAAAGCCATTAGCGGTGCCAGGTGTTCATTGCTTCCTTTTGTTAATCATATAAACCTAGACTGACTAAGGATATATGGCAAAATAAAGTGTCCAAGACTCAAGATATGAAAGATTCAGAGCTGAGGTTTTGTTGAGTAATACTGAAAATGGCTATTCTGCATAGCTTGGTTAAGAATGAGAGTAAAAGAAACATCATTGCTGCCCTGTGTTGCTGAACTGGTTAACAGCTATATCAGGAAGCTCTTAATAAACTGAGCCAGGCAGGAGAGACTCTACTGTGTAATCAAGAGCTTTTGAATTATATTCCCTAGAGTGAGATGATTAGGGGAAAGAACTGCATTTTCTCAGGCTCTACAGGACGCAGCTTCCTCTTGCCATGAGGGAGACCTGAGAGTGCACATCACTGTCCATTGTGCACCACCACTGCTGCATTTCAGTGGCCTGAGTGGGATCTGGAGTGCTATGTTTGGAGATGCCGACAGGCAGAGTCACCTGGATGTAGAGCAGAGAGTGAACAAATTGCTGTGACCGGATAGTGAGCTGCATGATCACTGGGACTGGTTAGACAATACAGCAATCTAGTAACCTTATTGTTGCCTGCAGGCTTGACTTGAACTATCCCCATGTGCACCAAGGGTGCAACTGGGCCCCAATGTTTGCCAGCTGAAGAGTTAAGACTAAAGACTGTCCCTTTACAGCTGATAAACAGAGATCTTTACCTATTGCTTATGCTAAGAGGTACCTCTCAGGGGAAATTGCACCATATCCTAGCCATTCTCCTAGAGTGCATTCTAGACTACTTATAGTATTATTACCCAGACTGCAGTTAATGCTTATACTGTATGCCCTGTTTATTGCTGACTTGTTGAATCATGAATGAATCCCAGTCTAGTGGTACAGAACTCTGCTATAAGTTACCTTGGCATAGTGATTATACTTTCTAGCAGTCTAAACCTACCATCTGTGTGTTAATTTATGCTCAAGCCACCATTTATTGTAACCTGTAACAATACATTGAGGTGATTTTCCACTAAGCAATCTTGTGTCTATTTCCTGATGCTAATTAACCTCTGAGTTAAAGGGATTTACTGTATATTTGTGTTCTTATAAGTGTTTGCAGTAACTTTCGTTCGGCCAGGTGTGTAAGGCCCCTTTCACACTGGGGCAGGAGATGCGTTGGCGGTAAAGCGCCACTATTTTTAGCGGTGCTTTACCGTTGTTTTAGCGGCAGTATTCGGCCACTAGCGGGGCAGTTTTACCCCCCGCTAGGGGCCGAGAAAGGGTGAAAAACCACCGCAAAGCGCCTCTGCAGAGGTGCTTTGCCAGCGGTATAGCCACGGTGCCCCATTGATTTCAATGGGCAGGAGCAGTGAAGGAGCGGTGTATACACCGCTCCAAAGATGCTGCTAGCAGGACTTTTTTCAGCATCCTGCTAGCACACTGCTCCAGTGTGAAAGACCCGAGGACTTCACACTGGAGACACAGCAGCGGCTGTTTCAGGTCGGTTTGCAGGCGCTATTTTTAGCGCAATAGCACCTGCAAAACGACCCAGTGTGAAAGGGGTCTAAGAGGGGCTGAGGTTGTTCTTGAAGTCAAGGTACAAAACAGGGAACCCTGTGGGGGGTAGCGCCACACATTAAATTTACTCCTACATAGCCTTCATAACTTGCTACATTGGTGGGTCTCACCTAGCCCAATATTACTCAGAAACAATATCATTGCTACTAATTAGTTCAGACAATAATATAAGTACAACATACAGAATAGCTAATAAATTGTTTACTACTCCTAGTTTGTGTTTTTGGTCTAGCTCCATTTCAACAATACAGTGAAGTGGGCCAAAATAATCAAAACCCCCTAGAGTGACAATACAGCACTGCCTTTAGAAGAGAAATTGTTTGTATAGGCGTACTGAGGCAAAATAGAATTATTTGTGTCACTGTCCACAGCTTCTTAAATGAAGAATAAACCTCACATTATTTGGATGGCTCTGCGGTAACAGTAAATAAAGGTATACTTTTAATCACCATGAGTTTTGGCATGCAGGTAAAATGTCACTCCCATCTCCTGTATTGTTCTGCACTGCACCAGGCAGGGGTCAGCCTGTACAGAATATACCTTTAGCCTTCTCATTATGCAGTCATTAAATCACGCATTTCCTCTGCGGCAAGGTCTCCTTTTCTCTTGCCCCAGTGTAAGGACACTTTAAAAAGCAAACTGCCTCAGGTTTTCCTGTTAATATTTCTATTAGCATGCACGGGACAGAATTTTTATAGGCTTACTGCAGCAATGCTAGGGGTGACGAGTAATAAACTTTTTATCTTTAGTTCTGCATGAATTTAGCCTGTTCTTAGCCTGTTACAAATCCAATATACAGCTACATGGTAATATAAATTGTATAGCGTTAATGAAAGTATGATAGTGGCTATTTCTGCTGACTGATAAAACGGAAGAACAACTATACACTTTTAAATTACCCTTGTGAAGATCTGAATATTGTAATTCAATTAATGCATGTGAATAGCTTAAAAATGTGTTTCTCTGAATATTTTAAACCAGTATACAATATGTACAGAAGCAGCAAATTTATATTGCATCTGTACATTCTAATTCTTGCTTAGTATTGCAATAAACATAGGTTTCCGCAGCCTATTGCATTAGGCAATAGGCTGCGGAAACACATGTGTGTGTCTACATATATATGACATTTTCCTGCCTGCAAACAGAGTGATAATGCTAATGCACATGGGGTGATTAGGCTGGGCACACCTGGCACACCCTGTGTGCACACACGCTTATGATAATAAAGGGTTGCGCATTGTAAATCTAAGGGCTCATTCACACATGCAGTGCCCTCTGAAGATTGATCTTCATTGGATTGATCTTCAGAGGGCATTTGACAGGTGATGAGGAGGCGTTATGCCACTTCTTGACTGCTTGGTTAAACCCTGTAAATGCCACATTACCATGCGACAATTTTTTGCATTGGATTTGGTTGCAGTGTAGCCCCATAGACTTGAATTGTCCATGTTTGATGGCAGTAATGCCCAATGAATGTCACATGTGGTTTAATTTTTTTCCACATGTGTACAGTATGTCCAGGTTTAGGTGAGCAGTTGAGTAGGGGGGTAGGTAAGATCACGACAGCCTCCTGGTTTTACCACCCCCCTAGTTGCAAATATAAAGAACCTAACAGAGTTTGTGTTCTTAAAAATAATAGACTGTGTGCAGTCTCTAATGGTGTAAAACACTCACAGTGATCCTGATACAGATCAAATGATCTTTGACTAAGTTTGAGGTCATGTGAGGGAGCCCAGGAACCTCGTATTTGTTTTTTAATACATGCTCACAAAAATTCTTTGGCAAATTTTGGCATATACCTTTTTGATTCTGTGAAGTGGAAATTTTAATGACAGGTCTACTTTAACAAAGTACCTAGTTCTAATCTTGACAGGCAATCCAATTCAACGCACGGCAGCATTCAAAGTGGCATTCATCTCATGAAGCACATAGCAAGGAAGCAGATGCACAGACCGATATGGAAGCAGCACGAACAGACTGCAGAGCTCAAAGTAGTGGCATCAGCAGGTAGCCTTGGCAGGTGGTTGGTACAAGTAAACTACAGAGATGTCCCCACCCCTGAACTGAGAGCAGCAGCAGAATTAGGCATCTGGGACATCTCTTTGTAGAAGCATGCTCTCTGCTCATCTGTGCCAGCCAGAACTGAGCTAGCCTAAAGGGAGGCATGCAATGCCGTGTTTGATGTAACTCCTATATAGAGTTCTGTGTCTACAGACACTTTATCTGGAATGGAAGAAAATTTGAACCGACAGAACTCTTGATAATACCAGTACAGCTCTCAAAAAACATCAAGAGGAGGAAAAGTGCTAGTTAGCACATACCTCCCAACTTTATGAGATGAGAACAAGGGACATCTTTTCATACAAAGTACACAAGGGACACATCCCTGCCACACCCCCAGTTAGGCAGACTATGAAGAACTTACAAGGACTTTTTTCTCCACAACTTTACTAGAAATTGACTTTGGTTTGCTGGAGTATTCTTTATAAGAGACATTTAAAGCTGAACTCCAGGAACTATTTGTATTGCATACTTACTTGGCACAGTGTAAGGATACATATGTCATACCTGATGGACCACTGGGGAAGTTGTAAATTAGTCGCCTCTACCGCTACAGTAAAAGCTGTGTTATTTCAGGTTCGGCTCGTGTTGTGTGTGTGATGCTTCCCCTCTGCACACTGACTAAAGGAGGTTGCTGGCTCAACATCGCAACCATTCTTGGAAAAAACAAAAGAACACCGCTCGAGGCAGACATTTCATAATGCATCCCGCCTGCTGATGGAAACAGGTGCTGGCTCTGCATGTAGGAATGAATCAAAGAAAATGCTGGACGACCGCACTCTGTTAACACCTTTATTGAAGACGGTTTTAAAAATTCTTCTGGTACAAAGACATCAGAGGCACAAGGTCAATGAAAAGCTGATATGTTTCACACCACTATAGGGTGCTTAGTCATAGCTGACTGAGTCTTTCCACTCTTGGAAAAACTTATGTCCCGTACACACGAGCGGATTTTCCGTCGGAAAAAACTTGGATGGTTTTTCCAATGGAATTTTGCTCAAGCTTGGCTTGCATACACACGGTCACACAAAAGTTCTCAGAACTTTCGACCCTCAAGAACATGGTGACATACAACACTACGACGAGCCGAGAAAATGAAGTTCAATGCTTACGAACATGCGTCGAATTGTTTCCGAGCATGCGTAGGAATTTTGCGCGTCAGAATTTGTACAGGCGGTCGCATTTTCGGATAGGAACTTTTCCCGACCGAAAAATAGAGAACATGCTCTCAATCTTTTGCTGGCTAGAATTCCGCCAGCAAAAGACTGATGGAGCATACACACGCATTTTTCGCATTTTCCGACAAAAAGCTCTCATCGGAGTTTTGCTAGCGGAATTTCTGATCGTGTGTCCGCGGTATTACATTTTTCAGTGAATACAAGGTGTTCCTTGATTGGACAAATTGGAGATTCTGACATCACAGCCCCTCCAGTCCACCTCATCCAATCAGAGAAAGCCTTGTATTAAAAATGTTTTGATGCTAATCATATATGCACTGCATCTTATTGATATTCAAAATGGTGCTGTTATCCTTACTAACCTAGGATAAACATTGGGTCGGGATATAATGCTCCTTTCCCCTAGAGGAATTTATGTGGTTCATGATGAAATGCGTAGGAGTGGAGCTAGTGACATCACATGCAAGTCCAGAAGTGAACTGAAGAAGCTGTTTCCAAAGAGGTGATGCCGATGCTTAGTTTCTTAAGGGGGCAATGTACTTGTATTTAAAGCGATTTTACTGATGTGCACTGGTTTAAAGTGCACTATGTTTATGAGTGGTTTTCTTATGCTTTTTAAGAAAGGCATTGTAGTTTAAGAGATATGCAACGTGATGGCCTTTAATTGTCTTTGACCTACAATTGGTGAATGAAAAGTGTCATCATTTACCTGAAACCGAACATTTGGAACCATGTTGAGGGAAGGTGGTCTGTAGGTGAATTTGGAGAGTTCTGTGGGAGATGATGAATGCCCCAAATACAGGGGAAAGCGTGTGGTGACCTATTTATAATATAGATCAATAAGGTGAGCATATGGTGTGACAGATGGTCGACCCCACGTGGTGATCACATTAAAGGATTATATATTGGCACAAGTGGGGCACTGATATATATATTTTTGGACTGCATTTAAAGGACAACACGTGTTAATATATGAAGTGGTGATGTATATATATTAGTATTGGAAAAAAAAGTGTTTTTGGTTTGGAAACTGCAAAAAAAAAAAACAAGGTGGGTTTGAGTTTTTTACTACTATTTCATATTTATTCACTGGATAAAGGAAAATTCATAGAATAAGATAATATTAACTGGTTGCTCTGCAATTCTTTAGCACTCTATGGTAATTAATGGTGTACTATGAATGGCTGCAGTATAAAGCAAGCCCTGTGGCCAGTATGCAGAGGGGAAACCACTCACACAGATCTCAAGCAGGATCGCAGCTATCACTATAGTAGCAACAACTACTACAGTGATTGGTATGAAATATGCATATTTGCAATGTGCCAAGGTACTGTAAGTATGCAATACAAAAAATTCCTGGCGTTCAACTGTAAAGTGTACTTGAACTCAAAAAATGAAGATCTTCTATGTTGTAGGGAACATCTAGAAATGTTAAGTTTGCCTAAGCAGTACCCTAAAAATGTAGTTTTTGTCATAAATTCCTCCTTATACATAGCAGTGCATTTTTTGGTACGCGAGTGTGTCTAGGGACTGCTGTATCTACAGCCTAAGGCATCATGTACACATAGCCTATTATGAATGCTGGCTGCGGGAAAATGCAAAATGGGGCAAAATCACGCCACGATCTCTGATCTTGCCGTGTTTTGCGGCCAGGGGTCAAAACATTCCTATCCCGAACATAATTTTTCCGCATTCAGGAGAGGGTGGTTGAACCTCCTCTAACAGCAGCTCCTAAACGAACCTAAAAGCCTATGTGTACATGGAGTTGTGTTTAGGAGCTTTGGCCAAAAAAATGGCAAAACTCAAGTTTAGGAGCTGTAATGTACATGAGCCCTAATAGTAGTATATCTGCAGTATGAAATCTAGGGCACTGCTACTTCTGACTGCTAGTCTCAGGATATTTAGGCCTTGTGCATGCTGGACATTATAAAAAAGCCAGTAGCTGTAGAAAGCTGTAGCTGTAGAATGAGTTTTTCAGTAGCGTTTTTTGGCGTTTGCGCTTTTTAGCAAATTTATACTCCCACAGAAGCTTATGGCTCAAAAACGCTCATAAAATTATTTTCAGTATTTTCAAGCTTTTATCAGAGTTAGAGCATTTGTACAGTTGAAAAACTTCTCTTCAAACCCACTACTTCTGGGGTTTTTTTCCAGCCAGAAAACGCCTCTGCCAAAAAACACTGATAAAAGCCTATGTGTGCATGGACACATAGGATAACATGCTGGAGGAGTTTACTGGCTGCAGGAAAAAACACCTGAAGCCAAAAACAGCAACTGTAAAAATGTCCAGTGTCTCTGCTGTGCTGCTCACTGTTTTCTTTGCTGGAGCCTCTGACATGAGGAAGCAAAATCCTGCCTCTACCAAGATGGTCCCCTTCACACAGAGACATAGTACAGAACAAGGTTTAGTAAGTTACTAAAAGGTTCCGCTTCAGGGGGACCACAATACTGGTGACTAGTCCTTATAGGCCCTCTGCCTGTCTTTTTTGGCATATTTAGCAATAGCATAATTTATTGTTGTTTTCTACATTGCATGCATTTTCAAGAAAATCCGTGCTTCGAACACTGCTAGCAATATTTTACCAAATAGAACCGCACTAAAACATGAAGAAAAGAATGATTTAATTCCGAGGATTAGTGCCTAACTATTAATGCATTTTTGCGTGTGCATATCCAGTTAATGCACACAAAGTTCTCCCATTCTAATGCTCAATTACAACTTTGAACATTATACATTTTTAGGTAAAATCCCAAATAATTTGTGCTAATGCACTTTCATTTGAAAAATTCCTTCCTTTCCGTTTCAAATGTTTGATAACAACATGCATTTGCAGAAAGTATGCCTGGTTAATTGGCTGGTTTTCTGTGTTTTTCCCCGAGGGAGGGTATCATTTCTGAGCAGTATATATTTTAATGTGAAAACGAAGAAAAAGACTTTTCTCTGCGCTGTGCAGCGAACTAGCAAACTAGACCTCTAAATGTGCATTTTTATTTAACATAATGTAATTATGAACTATAATTACTAAACCTAATAAAATGCTTTGTAAGTTAACAATAAAACGGAGAAAATGAAGGCGTCCATAGAATGCCGAGGTCAAGTCAGTTTTAAACAAGTTTTAGAACCCTGCTAAAAGTCACCAACAAAAATTATTACATTAATTAGTTTTGGTGCTCTGGAGTTACTGACTATAAAATAGGCCTGCTGGGCTGGAGCAATTTAAAGAGAGGGTTATGCTTGTTTATTTTACTCTCGGCTTGTCTTCTATAAATTATTATATACATTGTATTGCAGAGAAAGGGCAAAGGGCTGCATCTTCACATAGGGGCTGGATAAATATAGGGGTAGACTTTGCCGAGTCAATGTCAACTAAGCCAGTGAAGTCAAGCAGTGTTCACTTTCAAAACCCAATCATGTGCAATTATACAGGCTTGTCTCCTGTACTAAAATGGTTTGCACTGATTTTACTGTACACTGTTAGCTTCTCACATTGTGCAACAGAAGGTATAGTAAGTCAGAGAGCCCAGATCATTTCCTTGCCCGAGGATGTCCAGGACCATCTACCCCATTCCTCCCCAGCTTTACTGTCTACAGCCCATCCCTATATTATTGAATCTCAGTTCTTTCAGTGATAAATACTCGGCATCACATGTGGTGTTATAGCTTCCTGTTTTTAGAAAACTAGTACAGCACCCTGATGACCCCTCTCACCTGTCATAATCTGCCTGGATTGCATAGAGAAGCAAACAAAAAGACCTAGTCATGATGTCACTGGTCTAAATTAAGGTATGCAATAGAAATGGAAAGCTTTTATTTAATAATATCATATGTTAATGAGGGGGGAGGAGATACCTGGGAAGGAAATATGTAAGATTCAACTTCAGCTTTAACCGCTTCCAGACCATCCCACGTACATTTACTGTGGCAGGGCGGCCCGGGTACCCAAAATCACGTACCTGTACGTGATTTCATGCACGCGGTTTAGGGGGGTGCCGGCGACCCACCGATCATTCACAGGAGAGACGGACCAGCCGTCTTCCTGTGTAAACAAGGCAAACGGGGGATCTGTCAGGAAGGGAGAGAGAGATCTTGTGATTTAGCTAAGCTGAATCACAGATCTCTCTTTTTCTTCAGTGGGACACTGCCCCAACACAGTTAGTAAGCACCTCCCTAGGGAACTTTTAACCCTTTGATTGCCCCTGGTGTTAACCTCTTCCCTGCTAGTGTTATTTATACAGGAATCAGTGCATTTTTTTAGCACTAATCACTGTATTGGTGTCACTGGTCCCCAAAAAGTGTCACTTAGTGTTAGATTTGTCGGCCGCAATGTCGCAGTCCTGCTAAAAATTGCAGATCGCCGCCATTACCAGTAAAAAATAAAAAAATAAATAAAAGTCCCTAAATCTATCCCGTAGTTTGTAGAAGCTATAACTTTTGCGTAAACCAATCAATATATGCTTATTGGGAGATTTTTTTACCAAAAATTTGTAGAAGAATACATATTGGTCTAAATTGATAAATAAATTCGTTTTTTTTTTGGATATATATTATAGCAGAAAGTAAAAAATATTGTTTTTTTTTTCAAAATTGTCAGCATTTTTTTCTTTATAACACAAAAAATAAAAAGCACATAAAATATTACCAAAAGAATGCTCCATTTGTAGGAAAAATAGGACATCAATTTCGTTTGAGTACAGCACCGCACTACCGTGCAATTGTTAGTTAAAGGGACGCAGTGCCGTTTCGCAAAAAATGGCCTGGTCAGGGAGTGAGTAAAACCTTCCGGAACTGAAGTAGTTTAGCAGTAATAAAGTCTGATTTTTCACTCTTACCTACAGGTAAGCCGATATTAACGCTTACCTTACCTATAGGTACAGTAAATATCTCCTAAATGTGCACCGTTTAGGAGATATTCACATTTGTAGTAGTCAGTGATGTCACCGGCACATGCACACTGCACTCTGAATGGATGGCAAACTCAAGTGTGCTGACCGTTCAGAGCGGTGTGCTGCGACTTTGATTATTGTGTGCATGCGCGGTAGTGACATCATAGCAGCCTGGCCATTCAAAACGCTGAAGCGGAAGGAAGGCCAAATGAAGATGGAAGCCCTTTCAGTGGTGACAGAGCATCATGGGAGGGATCTTCTTTACAGGTAGGTCTGTCATAATGTGCTAGTATGCAGTTAAAACTAGCACATTATGACATTAACCTGCAGGGGGATAATTTTTTTAAAAAGAGACTTTCTTACTGTTATTGATACCAACTCAGGGAGACCTGAAAATTCCTAATTGCTTGTTTAGTTTACCCAATCCTCTGCTACCCTGGCAAATGGCGTTTCCCCATGCTCCAGGGATGGAGTTTTCCTTGGTACCAGCATGGCGAGTGCAGAGCTATGGACTCTGTAATGGTCTTAATGACATCAGAACCTTAGACCACCAGAGCATGGAGGAGAAGATGGTGCAGGGATGGGTCTAGCAGCACACAGAGGCAGAGGATTGGGTAAGTAAATCTACTTTTCAATGCCCCCTAGACATAAACAAGCATTTCACCTTTGCAGTGTTGGTGCATTCAGACAGGTTTCATGTAATTCAGCTTTAAAGCTTTTGTAACCCTAAAAAGAAAAAAAGCTTCTGTTCCTTTAAAGCATGATAAATACCACAGTGCTTCTGTATTGTCATGTGTCCCATTCTATGTTGTAAAATATCTGGTTGATCCTTCCTGTTCCTGTGTTCCCCTAGGTGTACTGACCATGGTAATCATGGCTGCTGATCAATGATAACATGGTCAGTTTACCTGCCTCCGTCATCCTGCTGTGTGCTCAGAGTCTCTTCCTCTCTCTCCCTGCCTGTCATATCTGTGTATCATTCCCTCTGTTGTATGAAGATTATAAAGTTCTGTGTTTTAGTTTTTCCAAAATGATAATTCTAAATATCTTCTTGCACAGAGCCGCTGTGCGATCATGTGATCCCTCTCTGTTGGCCAGCTGATGACAGAGGGGAATTTCAGTCCCTCCCACTGCTCTCTTTAGATCGGGGAAGGAGAGTGGAGGAAGGTCACATGACCACACAACAGAGCCATGCAAAAAAGATATTTAGGATTATAATTTTAGAAAAACTGACACACAGTACTTTCTACCTTCATACAAGAGAGGGCATGCCAGTTATTTGTAAATCTGATTCTACAACCGCTTTACGTTTTGCCACGGAAGCAGGTTCTAAGATGGCTATATTGTTATATATTATTTAACTTTTTTAGTGGAATGTCATTTTACCTGTACTTATTTTATATGTGTTTCATGCTTGATCATGTCTTACTGTGAAATCAAGGCCAACATTACAGATATACAGGTTGACATAACCCTAGGAAGAGCAACAGGACTCCCTTCAAAACACTAGGCTATTTTTTGAGGAACACTGTGCTGTTATCACCCACTGAAGCCCTAGTGATTTTATGGTAATCACAGGGGTTATGTGCCACAGATATGACTCAAAATCAGGTTAGGGTTTGAAACATGCATGAACTGGTGTCTTTATTCAACCTTACCTACTATGTAACATGGCAAATGTTGCTGTGTCCTCTAAGTAGTTTGATAAGGACTACCTAAACAATCCAGTTGTTATCTAATCATAAAGGGCTTTGCATTAAATACCTGCTGGTAGATCTTGGCAAGTTTGTGGTCTACCACTAATGAAACTAAACCACCACCACCACTGGTTGCAAACTTTGGTCATGATGGTTAGTGCCAGGAGAGCATGCTTAATCTTGACTCACAGAGAAGATAGGACCCAGTATATAGCCTGGACACAAAGAATATGTTTTAAAGACAAGCCAGACACTTGCAGGTATCCCATGGTACCTGACTATGCCTTACATAAAAAAATGTGTTTTTGCCAGGCAACCTTGGCATTCCAGCTGTTCTCAAACTACAAGTCCCATTAGGAATTGCAAGACCCTGACAGTCATAGACATGACTCTCAAAGGCAGAGGGATAATGGGATTTGTGGTTGCACCATAGCTGGAGTTCTGAGATTTCTTGTCCATGGTTTATACAGTTTGCTGGATATGACAGGTCCACTTTAGCAACTGATTTAGTGCTTTATATTTCAATATCCAATGTACAGTATAATATCATCACAGTCCATGGTCATGGGTGCTCAACCTGCGGCCCTCCAGCTGTTGCAGAACTAAAAGTCCCATCATGCCTCTGCCTTTGGGAGTCATGCTTGTAACTGTCAGCCTTGCAGTGCCTCATGGGACTTGTAGTTCCACAACAGCTGGAGGGCCACAGGTTGAGCACCCATGTTCTAAAAAAAGAGGGCAGGGCCTACAACATTAACAGCCCACTGCCTGCTTGACATAATACTGTACAACATTGTATTACAAAATACTACTTTGAGCCACTATCATCATCTGTGTGTCCATGCAGCTAGGAATATATGTGCCAAATGGACAGAGTAATGTTACTCTGTGTTATACTACTTTACGGGAAGTTAATCTTCATTGACCTTACTGTAAAGTGGGAGTGTGGGATCTTTACCATGGTGTGACCCGGGAATTCTAATAAGAACTTAACACTCTTTTAGGACATTCAAATAAACTGTAACAACAAAAATATTTCAACTAGATCAATAAACTATTTAGTACAGAAAAGAAGGAGCTGTTTAACAGATTTTGGCATGGTGCCTTTACTAAATTAAAACAATTTTTCACAACAATGTTAAACCACCATAACATCTTTGTTTCCACTTTGTTTTGAATAAATGACAATGCAGTTTTACAGAAATAAATACAGGCTTATATAGTGAGGTGCTACAAAGTGCAATATGGCAGTGCCAACTGCAGTCATTTGCAGCAACTAATCGGAAAACATGTCTGATTGGCTGCTACAAGTTATACATTTGCATATTATCTTACACTAGCTTAAATAATGCCCATTGTCATTGTGGAAAGATTTTACTTTTAGTCCTGTAAAGCTTTTTATTTTTCAGCAGGAATGCAGTTCCAGCACCTTCAGCACTAAATGTGTGTAATGACAAGGGTTGCTGGGGTGTGCTGGAAGCTCTATTGAAGCTGGCTGCCGGGAAATCTGTTGTTGTTGCAGACAGGGGTCTATTGTTGCTGTGGTCCATTTTTGCTGGGGGGGGGGGGGTATTGCTGCTGGCTGGGGGGATCTATTTTACAACTTTTTTTGTTATCGTTAAAAAATTCCATACAAATTACTTAGCATGACAAAATGATATTTGGCTCTGGATTCTCGAAATGAGGTGGGTAGGGGGTGGGACCAATGGACGGTGCTCAGAGGTGGATAGGGCCCGAGACAAGAAGTGACTCAGAAAGGGGGGGTTCCAGCACCTATTTCTGTGTAAACACAACAGGAAGTGAGAGGAAATATCATCAAAGTCAAGGAAAGATATCACTTCTTAGGAAATTGTCACTGCAACAATTGTCCCTATTGGGATATTTCCCCTGTGTCTGATCTTGTGTCAGCTTTAAATTTTGGACTTTCTTCACATTCTGTCCTAGTGATAATGATCACCAGATCAGAGAGAGTGCACCTCCCTAGGAGGGATGCAGCTGGCAATACAAATTTGCCACCAGTTACCACTTTATGCTAAACTAAACTAAAATGTTGTGCATTTAGAGATACTTTAAGTCTCCGTTCACACTGGTGCGATGCGGGAGCCAGTGTGGTTCCTGTGCAGGTTCCCGCATCACATCTGACTCGCAGGCAGTGCACACTGACATCTGCGAACCGCTACGGGTGTCAATGTAAAGTTAACCGCTTGTCGACCAGCCGCCGCAGTTTTACTGCGGCAGGTTGGCTCGGCTGAGCAAATCAACGTTACCTTACGTCGCTTTTTCTTTTGGCCACTAGGGGCGCGCGCCCGCAGCGTGTGCCCAGAGCCAATGCGAGTGACCGCCAGGCTCCCGCGATCACTCGTGACAGAGCGAGAACCGGGATCCCTGGTTCTTTCAGGGGAGAGGAGACAGATCGTGTGTTCATACTATGTAACACCGATCTCTCTCTCCTCCTAGACAATCCCATCCCCCCACAAATAGAACACACATAGGGAACACAGTTAACCCCTTGATTGCCCCCTAGTGTTAACCCCTTCCCTGCCAGTGACATTTACACAGTAATCAGTGCATTTTTATAGCACTGATCACTGTATAATTGTCAATGGTTTCAAAAATGTGTCAAAATTGTCTGATGTATCCGCCATAATGTCGCAGTCCCGATCAAAATTGCAGATCGCCGCCATTACTAGTAAAAAAAATAATAATAAACATGCCTTAAATCTATCTCCTATTTTGTAGACGCTATAACTTTTGCGCAAACCAATCAATATATGCTTATTGTGATTTTTTTAACCAAAAATATGTAGAAGAATACATATCGATCTAAACCGAGGAAAAAAATAGTTTTTTTGATAAAAAATGTGGGATGTTTATTATAGCAAAAAGTAAAAGATAATGTGTTTTTTTTTGTCAAAATTGTTGCTCTTCTTTTGTTTATAGTGCAAAAAAAAAACAAAAAAACGCAGAGGCAATCAAATACCACCAAAAGAAGCTCTATTTGTGGGAAAAAAAGGATGTCAATTTTGTTTGGGTTCAGCGGTGCACGACTGCGCAATTGTCAGTTAAAGCGATGCAGTGCCATATCACAAAAAATGTCCTGGTCATTGAGCAGCCAAATCTACCGGGGGTGAAGTGGTTAATGACACCCCCAAATCATTTCGCAGAATGCAGTGCAAACTGTGAAATCGGATCACATGGGTCCCCGATGTGTGTACCCCCACACCCCCATCCCTGGCTGCTGATGCTGCCTCCACAGCTAAAGGAAGTAGTGGTTAGGGGTTTTACAGCCCCCCCCCCCTCAACTTCACAAGAAATTGAGCCTGAGGGGGTATAACCATGGCACCCTTCACAGTGGGTGAGGGGATGTCAATGTGGGTGGACCACGGGGCCAGAGCTTTAATGAAAAGGCAAGACACAAAATGGTGATGTTTAACTTTTCAATATTGTAAAATACAGTGAGGCTTGTATCTAAAATCATGCTCAAACGAAAAACTTGGTCCTTAACCACCAATCCAATTCCTTATTTCATTTTAAACCCTGAACTGTAGAAATGACAGTTGGAAGCTGATTGGTTGATGTTCACAAGAAGACACATTCTTGTTAGCGAGCTTTTCATCTATAATAGGACCACATATACTAAACAGCCCAATAATGTGTAAAACATTGGTGCAAAAGAAAAGTGAATGGAGTATCCTTGGGGAGCGTTCTCTTTCTAATTTGTGCTAGTAAAAAGTCAGGTGTTATTTGATATTCTGATGTAGCCGACCCCCCCCCCCCATTTAGTTGCTCCCTTTTCTATAAAGCTGTCCCAAAATCACTCTGTAGTTTTCATCGGTGTTATGTTTATACACAGCATTTTCCTACATAATCTCCTTATGTTTTACTTAGGAGGCATAAATCTCGGTGCTCAGAGAATGCTTTTTATGTTTAATTACATTGTATCAGAAAACAGGTGGGATCCATCCACAAGCAGCATCTGTTCCGTCCTTTTCCCTCTTTACTTTATAACTTCCTAGGCATGGCGGCTGCTCAGCTCATGTCTTCATATTTACAGTCACTGTGTACTATACATCTTCATTCACTCCCAGTGACTGGAGTACAGGGGCTGTGTTCTGCATCTGGAGTAATGCAGACGATGTCTGTTCACAGCTCTGAAGTTGTGGAGACTCTGTTATGTGAGAATCTATTATACTACAGAGAAATAAAACCAAAATGGAACAAAGAATACACAAAAAGCAGCATTTGGAATGTCTGCTATAACTACCTATAGCTATGTTCCCAATTCTTACTTACCTGCACAGCCTAGAGCAACAATCACATATCCATTCCTCATCCCTTTGCTTGTTAGGTATGAGCTGTCACTTCCATAGAAGCAAAAGGCTTATTCATAAAGGTAGTGCAAATTACAGTAGCACATTGCAACCAGTCAGAAGAAAATCAAATCTGCAAATATGAGAGCTTTATTTTTCTCAAAATTTGGATAAAAAGCAAACGATGTTAGCAAAATTTTACCATTGTGGCCAAATGCATAGGAGTTAAATGCAAGGTGAAATTAAAGTGGTATTAAACCCAAAACCAAAACTGTAAAATATACCAGTTTACCAATCATTAGATGTGGTGGCTGCATTTCTTTTCTTTTCTTAAGCCCCCACTCTGGATGAAGTAGCACAGGGACACCTTTGGACAGCAGCATTGTCAGTATGGGTGTAAGATACACTAGAAGATTTAGATACACTAACACATTGAAGCAAAACTTTGACTCATACTACAATTACACATGCAGTTACAGCAACAGTTTTGTTGCTTTTGGGATAAAGATTTTACATCAGGGGTCTCCAAACTCAGGTCTGTGGGTCGGATGTGGCCCATTGCTTGCCTTTATCTGGCCCTTGGGGCACTATTCCATCCACTGACCCCAACAAAGGGGCACAATTATTCCCAATGACTCCAATGATGGGGCACACTTCCTCTCACTGACACCAATGATGGAGTACTATTCCTCCAAATGACACCAATGATGGAGCACTATTCCTCCCAATGACTCCAATGATGGGACACACTTCCTCTCACTGACACCAATGATGGAGTACTATTCCTCCCAATGACACCAATGATGGAGCACTATTCCTCCCAATGACACCAATGATGAAGTGCTATTCCTCCCAATGACACCAATGATGGAGCACTATTCCTCCCAATAACTCCAATGATGGGACACACTTCCTCTCACTGACACCAATGATGGAGTACTATTCCTCCCAATGACACCGATGACGGAGCATTATTCCTCCCAATGACACCAATGATGGAGTACTATTCCTCCCAATGACACCAATGATGGAGCACTATTCCTCCCAATGACTCCAATGATGGGACACACTTCCTCTCACTGACACCAATGATGGAGCACTATTCCTCCCAAAGACATCAATGATGGAGCACTATTCCTCCCAAAGACACCAATGGTGGAGCTCTATTCCTCCCAATGACACCAATGTTCAGGCACTATTCAGCTCAATGACACCAATGATGGGGCATTGTTTGCTCCCACTTACACCAGGACATTTTCTACTCCCAGTGACCACAGCCCACCCCCCCTCAAATTTAAAGGACAGTAAACTGGCCCTTTATTTGGAAAGTTTGGAGACCCCTGTTTTACATGAATACATAAAAGCTAAATAAAAGACCCTGTTAGTGTTAAATGGTTTGTCTGAACACTCTAATTAACATTTTGCAGAAGAGCTTGTTCAGTTGAAAAACGACAGACTTACTGTCTGAATCAGCAGGTAAAAATATGTTGTAAAGGAAAGAAAGCCTAAAAAAGAAAACTAATACAGCCATCTCCTCTAAGTATTGGTAAGCTGCAATATTAGAAATGTGTGCTTTTGGGTTTAATACCACTTTAAGGTGACTCTTAGAGATTTGTAAGGGTACAGTGGCTTCTGATGGTCTATACTGGATCTGTTGTTGGACCAAAAACAGCCCCTCATCAGCCTTGATATTTTACTTTTTTTTCACAGAAATGAAAACACAAACAGAAAAAAGTCAATTAAAAAAAATGTAAATGTTATGAAACCTTATTAAAAATAAATAGTGCTGCAGACCTTAGCACTTACAGTTTTTGCATGCTGGTTCTTCTTCTAAGTGTTAATTTGCTTATCATTTGTTCTTTCCAAATGCCGCCTTCCCTGGGTCCCCTTTTTGGGTGGCTCTGTCTCCCTACAGGGTGCCATGGAGCAACCAATGAGTGCAAGCTCTTGGACTAACAATACTGAGGAGTCTCTATTGTCCATAAGTACATATAGTCAGCTGTCAGAACCTGCATTGCAAAAGGGCACAAGGGGCATACGCCAATACCTGAAAGTTAGGGGAAGTGGCACTGTGGGACCTGGAGCCGCAGAAGCAGTAAAATGATGTTTTCTGCAAATATTTAACAGAAAAAAAGTACTGGAGGATGTCTAGTTTTTTTTTTATTGGAGACATTAATTTAAAACAAAGTAGATCATGTAGTACTACTTTAAAGTGATAGCACACAAATAACAATCAAATACACAAAAAACTAGCAAAAGTACATCACAAATACAGTACAGAGAACTCTAAATCAAACTAAACTACCTTAATACACCACAAAAAACCTCTAAATAAAGATTAAAAATATTTTATTTTTTTTAAGCAAAGCAAATTTTGCCTCCGCAGCCTTATAAGTAAACCTGAAAGTTTCCACTTGGGTAATATTTAATTCATACCCATTGATAAATATACTGCAAGGGCTCCAAACATAGAACACTGGGGAATGGGGTTGAGGTTGAAATTGTGCCTGCAGGTCACAGCAGATGTGCGTGAAGCAGGTTGTTCTCTCTCTCCTAATTCTCCAAAGAACAATCGACATGGATTAAATAGACATTAACTTATTATATATTTGCTTTACCTCTTTTTCTTTACAGTAGCATTTACTTTCACGTATTAAATACTCTTGTCATTCGCCCGAATATTCCTTCTTTAAGTAGTTGCTGTAATGAAATGCCGCCAGTGATTTCATTTGTTAATAACACGAACTGTATGGATTATAGAACTCTATTCTTTAGCTTTACAGCTGCATGAAAAATTGCAAAAACTGAAGCTGTAATGTTTCATAAAATGCGAACATTTCATTAATATAGCAATGGATTCTGTAGCTCAAGAGCATTTCTTTTTTCAATCTCATTTCTAATACAATATAAGTCTAACAGTATGAAACAGAAGTGGAGGGGGTTCCTAATGTATTGTGTAATAATTGAAATAAAATATTAACTTAAAGCTTACATGCAACATTGTAATTGCTAATGGTATTATAATTTCATGTTAAATGTTGAAACCTGCAGTGTTGCCTCAGGGGTACGTGTTAATTGAGGCCAAATTAATGCAAAGATGTAATTTCCACTGTGCACCTTGTTTGTGAATACATCTAGGCTCACTCTCTCCCCCAAGCTATGGAGGTGTAGTGAGTGAGGGGTTTATGATATTTTATGTGATAGACATGCACTAGAACACCTCTCTTTATATGCTAATGTAATGATGGTGTACACCATCTATGAAAACCTTTCTACTTTAAAAGAATAACTAGCCTATGAAAAATGTAAAGACTCCATTAAAATTCTCTATCATTCCTTGGATATATTTGCTTTTTTCGACAATCCAGAAATATATTGGGAGCTTATTTAATTTCCATGCAAGCTGGCACTAAGGCATATGAGTATCTGTGGGGGTGGGGGTTGGGGGGTGGTAGTGACTTTTGGATGGCAAAATAAATGTCAATAGCTCAGTGTCCTCTGTACAGCTGTAGAGAAGATGTTGGCAGTACATATGACCAAAAGCATGCGGACGTTCCTCCAGATTTTTGAGTTCAGGTGTTTGCAATGAAGAGTATTGGTGATGCCCCAACCTCCAAACACATTTTAGACAACTGTGTTTTTCCTACCTTGTGGAACCAGTTTGGAAGAAGTTCTTTTTTGTTCCAGCATGACGGTACCCCTGGGTACAAAGCCATGTCCATAAAGACATGGTTTGATGAGTTTTATGTAGAAGGACTTAAAGAATATGTAAACCTAACATTTCATATGTGCCTGCTGTGCCATGTATATGTAGGAACAAGTATCCTGTCCTCTTTGTATTGCTTCCTTTGTGTGTAATCCCTGTTTTTCCTGCCAGTCCCTCTGTTTTCCTATTAAAAACTGACCATGCTAGGCAGAAGAGCACAGTGTGATCAATTTTCTAGCTGTGCTGAGAACTCAGCCTGCTTTTCTCCAATGATCAGATATGTACTCACTTGCCCCCCCTGCACAATCATTTACTGGGAAGTTCAGTGGGCTGCTGTTTCTCCTCCCCTAGCTCTGCATGCAATTGTCAGTTAAATCGACACAGTGCCATATCACAAAAAAGGGTCTGGTCAGGAAGGGGGCTGAAGTGGTTAAGTGGCCTGAACAAAGCCCAGACCTCAACCCTACTGAACTACTTTTGGGTGAAATGGAACCTACAAGCTGGATCTTTTTGCCCAATATCAGTACCAGACCTTACAAACGTTCTGTTGGCTGACTGGGCACACAGTCCTGTAGATAAATGAAAGTAAATTGACAGCGCTTGCTCCCCCTAGTTGTTAATTTGTCCTAATAGTTAATAACCTGAGAATTTAGGGTAAAACATGATACTAAATATTAAAGGAGTTAATCCTTATACCAACTTAACTTGTGTACCAAATAAAATAAATAGTAAGGTGACAATATTACTGTACATCATATTTTACAGTGCATATGTTGATAAACAATTATTATATGATGAAAGTGCATATAGTGGTATAATGCAAATAGTCCTTTTCTTTGTGCCAAAAAGTGCTATAGTGCTCCAAGTCCCAATACTGTGGTGATCCACCTCTTGGGGGTAGTGTAAAATTTATGACTCACAGAATGGGTTGGACCCTTTTTCCGTATAACAAACAGAGTCAGTCGTGCCCATAGGTCTTTTTAGGGGACCTGGCCCAGTACCATGGACTCTGGTTGCTTCCGGTGTCTCCTCTGGGATAGAAATCCTCTGTCTATGACTCCGGGGCTCCAGGAGTAGACAATATACAACCTGTGGTGAAGAAAAGACAGAGAGCTTCTCGAGTAAAAAATCCTTTGGTTTATTGGTAAAAAAACAAACTAAAAAACAGCTTTCATAATGATAGGGCCAACGTCACTATTGCAATCATTGGCCCATTTAGTTGGTGGAGACCCTTTTGGGTTTTACATAAATAAATAAAGGTTTATCAGTGTCAGTACCTCTGTCATTGGTAAATGGTTTGTCTCATCCCTATAACTGTTAAATCTGCAGGACAGCTTGTTGCTGGCAGGATCGCCAAGTAAAAATATAAGTGAGAAAGCCTAAAGAAGCAAATTAATGCAGCAATAGCATCGAAGAATTGATGAGTTGCAATATAATAAATGTGACATATAATCCACTAGAGAAAGAAACTATGTGCTTAACAGCGCTTGCTTCAAAATTTTTTCTCTAGTGGATTATATGTCACAGTTTACCCTATAGGTTTGTAACAGCAGCTGCTTTATATCACAGTATTACAAGAAGAATGTTTCACATTGTTCTCTTTGGTGTGAGTGTATATATACACTAGTATATATCATTTTTCACTTTTTGCAATATAATAAATGTTTCCTTTGGGGTTTAATACCACTTTAGGCACCACAGGACATAAATTCACAATGTGTGGACCTTGTTGTGGAAGAAAACAAGAAAGTGCTGATTATGTAACATTGGGGGTTATTTATCCACTTTGCAATGAAAGTGCACTTGGAAGTGCAGTCGTTCTAAATTTAATGCCCTGTCCACACGGTCGGACATTGATCGGACATTCCGACAACAAAATCCATGAATTTTTTCCAACGGATGTTGGCTCAAACTTGTCTTTCATACACACGGTCGCACAAAGTTGTCGGAAAATCCGATTGTTCTGAATGCGGGGACGTAAAACACGTACGTCGGGACTATAAATGGGGCAGTAGCCAATAGCTTTCCTCTTTTAATTTATTCTGAGCATGCGTGGCACTTTGTGCATTGGAATTGTCCACACACGGTCGGAATTTATGCAAACGGATTTTGTTGTCGGAAAATGTTATAGCCTGCTCTCAAACTTTATGTGTCGGAAATTCCGATGGAAAAAGTCCGATGGAGCCCACAAACGGTCGGAATTTCCGACAACACAATCCGATCGCACGTGTGTACAGGGCATAAGGGGTAGATCTGAAATGAGGGGAAGCTCTGCTGATTTTATCATCCAATCATGTGCAAGCTAAAATGCTGTTTTTTATTTTCCTTGTATGTCCCCCTTGGATCTTCAGCGACTGCACCTTCAAGTGCACTTTCAGTGCAAAGTGTATTTTCCTTTAGTAAATAACGCCCATTGTGTCGCTGAGAGTTACAAACACTCAGGTCTTGTTTCACAACTCAAATCTACATTGGGAATGTAGAACATTTGACCTGGCTGTCTGCTTCAACCAAGCACCCACAACAGCAAGCAACACAAACGTATCCAAAGGGGGATCCATCCCTGGCTTCTAGCAAAATGACATCATACCTCTCCTTAAAGCGTTATTAACTACTTGCTGACTAGCTGCTGTTGTTATACGGCCGCAGGTTGGCTCCCCTGTGCGAATCGCCTTAGCTGTACGGTGGCTATAGGGGGCGCAACCCTGGAGCTAATGCGCGAGGCTGGTGGTCGGGATGTCTGCCGGCCACCCGCAATCGCTCCTCAGAGAGCCAGAACAGGCATCTGTCAATGTAAACAGACAGATCCCCGTTCTGACAGGGAAGTAGAGAGAGATCTGCTGTTCCTAGTGATCCTAACCCTCCCCCCACAGTTAGAAACACGTCCCTAGGGAACACTTAACCTGCCAGTGACATTTATACAGTAATCAGAAGCTATTTTTCGCTCTGATTGCTGTATATATGTCAATGGTCCCAAAAAAGTGTCTGATCTGTCCGCAGTGTCATAGTCCCACTAAAAATCGCTGATTACTAGTAAAAAAAAATCATAATAAAAATGGCATTTTGTAGATGCTATAACTTGCTATTTGTAGATGCTATAACTTTTGCGCAAACCAATCAATATACGCTTATTGCAGTTTTTTTTTACCAAAAATATGTAGAAGAATATATATTGGCCTAAACTGATGAAGACATTTTATTTTTGGATATTTATTATAGCAAAAAGTAAAAAATTTTGTTTTTGTTTTCTAAATTGTCGTTTTTTTGTTTATAGCGCAAAAAATAAAAACCGCAGAGGTAACCAAAAGAAAGCTTTATTTGTGGGGGGAAAAACGACTTCAGTTTTGTTTGGGTACAGCATCGCACGACCGCGCAATTGTCAGTTAAAGCAACGCAGTGCCTATTGTGCAAAAAATGGCCTGGTCATTAAGGGGGAAAATCAGTCTGTATATACAGTAATGCTTGTTATACTCATTGTGGAACCTAACGGGTTAATCCTCTGCACTGTGTAAAAAGGCTGTTTGATCCTGTCTCCTCTGATCTTCACCTTCTTCCAGAGTCCCTAAACCATTTCCAGATAGTACAGAGGCTTGGGGACAAGATGCACATGTTCAGTTCGGTGTATATTGCTAGAGAATTGTTTTTCTTGGGAGGCATGGGATCAGCACAGGTCCAGTCAGCACTGTCCAGACAGAGGGTCAGGGGTTCTGCATCCTCATAGGACAACCATGGGAGAATGAAAACTCCTCCTACAAGCTTTAACCAGACACTGATAGAAGTCACAAGACTAATATATACTGCTGATGAGAAAAGATACTTAGCAGTTTATATACTAATACTATTGCGTGTCCATGTTCTGTGTACTGTGGGAGACCAGATATAGTGAATGCAGGGTCCTGGGTTTAGTAACACTTTAACTATTGACTAGGACTTGCAGGAGTACCTTGACATACCATGAATATAATTGCAAATGTATGTGACTAAGACCTCTGTTCATATTCTAATGCCATTTACACACGACCGGACTGGTCCGACGGAACGAATCCATCGGACAATCCGACCGTGTGTGGGCTTCATCGGACCTTCAGCTGACTTTTTCTGTTGAAAATCAGACGGACTTTAGATTTGGAATAGGTTTCAAATCTTTCCGATGGAATCAAGTCCGGTCGAAAAATACGTTTGTCTGTATGCTGGTCCGACGGACAAAAAGGAAGCAAGGGCAGCTATTGGCTACTGGCTATGAACTTCCTTATTCTAGTCCCTTCGTACGTCATCACGTTCAAACCAACGGACTTTCTAAATGGACTTTAATCCGTTCGTGTGGGGGCAAGTCCGGTCGTTTGAAAGTCCGTCGTATCTCCGCCGAAAGTCCGTCGGAAAGACCGTCGAACCTTTGATGCTGAAAAGTCCGCTCGTGTGTACGCGGCATTAGAAACAGATAGGTCCGCTTCACTGGGTAGAAGGCTAAGACCCCTTTCACACTGAGGTGGTGTTCGGGCGTTTTAGCACTAGAAATAGTGCCTGTAAAACGCCTGAAAGCCGCCTCCCATTTATTTCAGTGTGACTTTTTACATTGGGGAGGTGCGCTTGCGGGGCATTAGAAAAAGTCCTGCAAGCAGCATCTTTGGGGTGGTTTGGAAGCGCTGTATAGAGCTCTCCCAAAATGCCCTGCCTATTGAAATTAATGGGCAGCGCTTCCAAAGCGCCTGAAAAGTGCCTCAGAAGCGCTGCAACACGGGTGCTTTTAATCCCTTCATCGGCCGCTAGCGGCTGAAAAGCACCACTTAAACAGCAGCCAAAAGTTAACGGTAAAGCACTGCAGTGCTTTACCGCTAACTTTTGGCGGCCCCAGTGTGAAAATGGTCTAAATGACGGAGGTTTTGTATCATGCAGAAAATTATAGCTGGGACCTGATTGCTTGTGCTGCCTGCTGGTGATTGACAACATCATTCTTTATTTTGTTTTGTATATTCAGCCTCATAAAGATTTTATTAGACTAGGAATTCCCACAAGACACAAAATGGAGACAAAAAAAAACATTTAAATATAAGTGTAAAGAAATGAGTGGTTTTGTTCTAATAGTGTTAATGCCATGAGAGTAGTGACAGAATTAAATGAATCCCTCCGACTGAAACTTATCCAGTCTTATTTTAATTCCAGCAATTTTCCCATTAATAACATTATCTATTTAAAACATCCATTAACCCATCTCCGGCGCTCATTTGAAGGCAAAATCTAATATGTTTGGTAGGAAACCTTCCATAAAATTAAGACTGTTGACTTTAATGGATGTTTCAAATAGACACAGCTAATAGGAGAGTGAAAATACACAAATTAAAAGCTGCTTATTATCTGTGATGTAGCCACTGCGTGAAACCATCACAGATGAATTTACCAGGATTTGTTCAGAATATGGCTTACTGCTGGGGCTTGGAGGGCTCTAATGACTTTTTGTAATATTTCATCACAGTAGCCGATGTGTATTGTTTTTTTTTGTTTTTTTTTCTGTGGCAATAATTTATAGCAACCGCCTAGTAATCAAACTCAAACTACTCTAAAGTGATGAAAGGAGAAGCCTGATTGGTTGAATAACTTAGTTTTGTATATTATATTTTCACATGCTTGCTTTGTTTGTAAAATGTTGTAGTTTATGTATGATGGCCTAATTATGCAACAGAGAAACTGGCAGCACAAGGGGATGTCAAAAAAGTCAAGTATTCTGGTCTCTGTACAGCTGTGAGAACTTTTACAATCATTGTTCATTTACACCCATTTGCTGACTGCCTAACTGTAAATGTACGTTGTTACTTTGATGTTAAATACCGGGGTTATGGAAGCAGCTAGCTGCCATAACCTTGGTATCTTTTTTCAGACAGGCTTTCATATAAAAGTGGTCCTAGTGGTGGATTCCCTGCAAGATCACTTTTATAGGCAGCAGGAGATGTACACCCCCCCCACCCACCGCTTCATGGTTGTCTCCGAGCTTACCGGAGCCGCCTGTAAGCCTTGAGCCGATCCCTGTGATGCCTGGGCAGGAAACCAAGCAAGGGCAAGATAGCCCCCACTCGGCTCTATGCCCTCGGAGGACCGGAGTGACGTCTGATGTCACTTCCACCTCTCGGCTGAAAGGGATTTTTTTTTCTTCAAAATTAATTTTTATTTTTTTTGCTTTTAAAGGTAAATGAAAGATCTGGGTTTTGACCACAGATGTCATGCTTATTTCTATTACAAGGGATGTTTACATTCCTTGTAATATAAATAAAAGTGATAACAAAAGTAAATAAATAAAAGGACAGCATAAAAATAAAAAAATAAAAAGTAAAATAAATAAGAAAATAAAAAATTTATATTGTCCCATCCCTCCGAGCTCACGCGCAGAAGCGAACGCATATGTAAGTCGCGCACATATGTAAACGGTGTTCAAACAACACATTTGAGGTATTGCTGACTTCATTAGAGCGAGAGCAATAATTCTAGCACAAGACCTCCTCTGTAACTTTAAACAGGTAACTTGTAAAAAATTGAAAGCGTCGCCTATGGAGCTTTTTAAGTACCATAGTTTGTCGTCATTCCACGAGTGTGCACAATTTTAAAGGTATCTATTTACCCAGCATAACATCATCTTTCTCATTATTCCAAACAATTGGGCTAACTTTGCTGTTTTTTTCTGTGTTTTTTTTAATTCATTAACCGCTTGCCGACCAGCTCACGCCGATATACATCGGCAGAAGGGCATGTACAGGCAGAATAACGTACCTGTACATTGCCCTTTAAGAAGCAGTTTGGGGGTGCGCCTGCTGCAACCTCTATGAGCGTGATCGTGGGTCCCGTGGACTTGATGTCCGCGGGGATACCCGCGATCGTCTCATGGAGAGGAAAAGCGGGGAAATGCTGATGTAAACAAGCATTTCTCCGTTCTGCCTAGTGACAGGATACTGAACACATCTCCCTGTGATCGGGAGCGGTTATTAGTGTCGTATCACACATAGCCCCTCCCTCCACAGTAAGAATCACTCCCTAGGACACACTTAACCTCTACAGCGCCACCTAGTGGTTAACCCCTTCACTGCCAGTCACATTTGCACAGTAATCAATGCACTGATCGCTGTATAAATGTAAATGGTCCCAAAATCACGCCAAAAGTGTCCGATCTGTCCGCCATAATGTCGCAGTCACGATAAAAATTGCTGATCGCCGCCATTACTAGTAAAAAAAAATGAATAATAAAAATGCCATAAAACTATCTCCTATTTTGTAGACGCTATAACATTTGCGCAAACCAATCAATAAATGCTTATTGCAATTTTTTTACCAAAAATACGTATCAGCCTAAACTGAGGAAAAAAAAAATTATATATATTTTGGGGTTTTTTATTATAGCAAAAAGTAAAAAATAATGTGTTTTTTTTCTAAATTTTCGCTATTTTTTTTGTTTATAGGGCAAAAAATAAAAACCATAAAGGTGATCAAATACCACCAAAAGAAAGCTCCATTTGTGGGAAAAAAGGACGTCAATTTTGTTTGGGGGCCACGACGCACGACAACGCAATTGTCAGTTAAAGAGACGCAGTGCCGAATCGCAAAAAGTGCTCTGGTCTTTTCTTAAGTGGTTAAAGTGTATTCTATCCAAAATAAAATGTTCTTGAAAGCCAGCTGCACAAATACCATGTAACATAAGATATTGCAATGGCCACCATTTTATTCTCTAGGGTCTCTGCTAAAAGAAAATATATGTTTGGGGGTTCATTTTTTGCAAAAAATACAGATTTTTACTTGTAAACCACAAATGTCAGAAAAAGGCCCAATCCACAAGTGATTAAAATAACACAAGCATTAGCCACATTTATTGAATGTGCTATCAAACTAATAAATTAAAAGCACCTGTACTAATGTAGAAAAATGCAAAAGGGTGGAATAGGCAAAAAATTGTACTTGGTAGTGCCAGTTCCAAAGCCTGTGTCCAGCCCAATTAAAAAACAAAACATCCTACCCCTGTTATTAAATAAAAGTTGTAAACTTTTAAAACTTAATAAAGAAAGAAGTGTAAAAAAAAAAAATAAAAGTTGACAAGCACGGCTTCTCCTCAGTGTTGTCCTCACCTCCATTCCATGCCATTGGGCTCTTTGGCTCTTTAGTTATGAATGATGCCTAGCTCTAAAATCTTGCAAGCTCAGGCTGTTAGGAAAACATCTCCTTAGGGTGGGTCATCACACCAGTCTGGGCTCACAGAATGCCCTTATCTGCAGGGTAAAGGAATGCCAACTGGAGGAGGATAAGAAAAGGAACCCACTTCTCATGTAACTAGCTAGAAAAGATCAAGAAGAAAGGTAGGCATGCCAAAAAAAAATAGTAATAGAAAGTCTGGGGGGTGGGGGTTTTTATCCAGTGGGTGCATTTTACTGTATGTTGTAAATATCATCCTTAAAGCAAATTCTAGTCCTGTGTGCCTCTATATTATTTTTCTGTTACTATACCGGCACAGCAAGGATAAATTATGGCAGCAACTTAAAAAAGCCCAGCCCCTTTATCTTGTGTTTATGAGTTTGAGGTTATATACTGCCAGAATGTTGGTGTCACTTTTGTAGATAAAAGCTGAAAAAGGTTGAAATGTATCCATCCAGTTGTTACTTAGGGTTCTTACTTAGGGATTTCAAGTACTGCATTGCATTCTGGCGAAGCACAAGAATAAAATAACAGCAGCATGCTATGATAGTGAAAAGCCTACAGGGGACTAAATTATAGTAATATTATCCTCTAAACTGTTGTAACTTCACAATATGTAGACAAAAATATTTACAATATATAGTGCCTTGAAAAAGTATTCATACCCCTTGAAATTTTCCACATTTTGTCATGTTACAACCAAAAGTGTAAATGTATTTTTTATTGGGATTTTATGTGATAGACCAACACTTAGTGGCACATAATTGTGATGTGGAAGGAAAATAATAAATGGTTTTCAAATTGTTTTACAAATAAATATGTGAAAAGTGTGGACTGCATTTGTATTCAGCTTCTACTTTGATACCCCAAACTAAAATCTAGAGGAACCAATTACCTTTAGAAGTAACCTACTGTAATTAGTAAATAGAGTCCATCTGTGTGTAATTTAATCTCAGTATAAATACAGTTGTTCTGTGAAGCCCTCAGAGATTTGTTTGAGAAACTTAATGAACAAACAGAATCATGAAGGCCAATGAACACACCAGACAGTTCAGGGATAAGGTTGTGGAGCAGTTTAAAGCAGGGTTAGGTTATAAAAAAATATCCCAAGCTTTAAACATGCCACAGAGCAATCCATCATCCAAAAATGGAAAGAGTATGACACAACTGCAAACCTACCAAGACATGGCCGTCCACCTAAACTAACAGGCCAGGCAAGAAGAGCATTAATCAGAGAAGCAGCCAAGAGGCCCATGGTAACTCTGGAGGAGCTGCAGAGATCCACAGCTCAGGTGGGAGAATCTGTCCACAGGACAACTATTAGTCGTGCACTCCACAAATCTGGTCTTTATACAAGGGTGTCAAGAAGAAAGCCATTGTTGAAAGAAAGCCATAAGAAGTCCTGTTTACAGTTTGCGAGAAGCCATGGGGAAGACACAGCAAACATGTGGAAGAAGGTGCTCTGGTCAGATGAGACCAACATTGACCTTTTTTGCCTAAAAGCAAAACGCTATGTGTGGTGGAAAACTAACACTGCACATCACCTGAACACATCATCCCCACCGTGAACATGGTGGTGGCAGCATCATGTTGTGGGGATGCTTTTCTTCAGCAGGGACAGGGAAGCTGGTCAGAGTTGATGAGAAAGTGGATGAAGCCAAATACAGGGCAATCATAGAAGAAAACCTGTTAGAGTCTGCAAAAGACTTGAGACTAGGGCGGAGATTCACCTTCCAGCAGGGCAACGACCCTAAACATACAGCCAGAGCTACAATGGAATGGTTTACATCAAAGCATATGCATGTTTTAGAATGGCCCACTCAAAGTCCAGACCTAAATCCAATTGAGAATCTGTGGCAAGACTTGAAAATTGCTATTCACAGACGCTCTGCATCCAATCTGACAGAGCTAGAGCTATTTTGCGAAGAAGAATGGGCAAAAATGTAACTCTCTAGATGTGCAAAGCTGGTAGCGACATCCCCAAAAAGACTTGCAGCTGTAATTGCAGTGAAAGGTGGGACTACAAAGTATTGACTCAGGGGGGCTGAATACAAATATACACCACACTTTTCACATATTTATTTGTAAACCAATTAAAAACCATTTATCATTTTCCTTACACTTCACAATTATGTACCACTTTTTGTTGGTCTATCACATAAAATCCCAATAAAATACATTTACATTTTTGGTTGTAACATGACAAAATGTGGAAAATGTTAAGGGGTATGAATACTTTTTCAAGGCTCTGTATGGGCCCCAAATGGGCAATCTTATACAATGCGCAGGCAACAATCAGTATCGTTTTACAATATGCAAGCAGCAAATGCGCAATATTTATAACACACAGGCAGAAAACCGTCAATTGTGAAATAAAGGGTAACAAATACACACATTTGACTATACAGCAACATTAATTTGGCAACTTATGCAATATGTGGACAACAAAAAGAAATCGCAATATATGGCCAAAAGATACTCTTCCTCCCTTCTACCCAAGTAGAAATCTGTCCCTTATCCCCTTCCTTACCCCAGCAAAAATGTTCTCCTCTTTTGATAATATATACACAATCATGACACTATATGAGCAACAAATGGGAAAGCATGACAATATGTTGACAACAAATTGGCAATTGTGACATTATGTGGAAAACAAAAACCAGTCATCACAATATACAGCCAAAAATGACTCCTTCTTCCCCCCCCCAAGCAAAAATGCCTCCCTCTTCCTTTGCTCTACCCTCACTAAATATCCTTTCCACATAGAACCCCCCCTCCCCCCCAACCAATACCCCCCAAAAAAACCTACATTAATAAAATCCCAAACCCCTAGCAAAGCCCACTGCCAGCAAAGATCTTCCCCAACAAGCCCCAAAAATACCCCCCCCCCCCCTCCAAACAAACGACTTCCAACAAATGTTGCCACATCCCACTTACCTGACCTCAGATAACATGGTGGCCAGCAGGGGAAAGGGAAGTGCTCCCAAGCTTACCTTTAGCCATGTTATAAGACAGCTCAGAACCGAGAAGGAGCATAGAAAAGCTTATCTTGACTCTGTTTGCCACTGCATCTGATGTCTGACAGGGCTGCCAGGGTTGTCCATACAATGCAATAATGTCCTGGCTGTTCTCAGGGCTGCTGATCCCATTTCCCTTGTCACTAACAGGCAGACAGTTGATTGCTGATGGAAAACACCCAAAATTAATTCTAACAACCTGTCCAGCATTGTGAGGACTAACGTTTGCTGATTTGACCTCTTTATTCATGTCATTATCTCAGTGGTCCTCGCTCTGTGTACCAATGAGTTGGTCTGAGTTAGTAACAAATGAGTTTGTAGCAGATGCAAAAGGGTTTCATGAGTGAATAGACAGAATGGTTATAATTGCATTGTGTGTAGTTGCAATTTTTTTGTCTGGAATGCAAAGCTACTTAAAGTGGCATTAAGGTCCGGGTTGGGAATGATACCTACAGGTAATCCTATAATAAGGCTTGTAGGTACAGTAAATATGTCCTAAACGTGCATCATTACTTTAGGAGCAGCCAATGACATCATCGGCACATGCGCACTGCGCTCTCAATGGACGGCATGCCACCCATTAAGAGAGCTGAGCCAATGCCGTGACTCCCGCATGCATGCACGGGTGTGAGTTCACTGTAGCTCGGCCATTCAAAAGTCTGCAAACCCAAAAGGAAGACCTGGTAAAGATGGAAGGCCACTGAATGGCTACCTGTTAAGTTAAGTCTGTCATAAGGTACAAGTAGGCAATACATACTAGCACATTATGACATTATCCTGCAGGGGCCCGATTTTGTTTGTTTTTGTGGTTTACTACTGCTTTAATAAGGTAAAAACTCAATATTCTATATGGTGAATCCGATCAGTCAATCATCTTCAAGCATTTGTTGTACTGTCTTTTCCAAGGGTGTGAAAGGTGGTTGCTATGGATTACTGCAATTTGCAGCCCATAATTTATTTTTTGTATTGCCTTCCTAAAATAACTGTGTGGGTATAAATCAGACTCCTTTCTTTTTCTGCAGGCACACATTCTCATGTAGCATTAGTTCCCCCCTCACAAAAAATAGCTATTTATTTGGAAATTTTATTACTGAAAATGTACAAATGAAGCATATCAAGCCTAAATTAAATCCAAAGCATATCAATAAATTGAAATGAACAAATGTATATTTGGACACAATGAAATACAGTATGTCATACCATACTTGCATTTCGGTAATGTTCCCTTTCCTTTCTGCCACACCATAAACTGCAACATCAAATTGTCCCCGGTTCACCAATTCCATGACAGAATCAACCCATTTGACTAAAATCCTGCCTAATGAGTGCTTAGCGAAATAATTATCTCTGATTTAATATATCTTTTGGTTAGAAAACACTTGGCAGTTAAATTAAGATCCCTTGCAAGTTGCTAATTACTAAAATGCTTTAGGGCACACACTGGATTTTGGGCCTGCTCATCTTTGTTTTATCTGCAAATAGCCCTATAACTACAAACTAATCTAGATTTGTAATTATGAAAAAATATTTATAAAGGACGACTAAACCTAAAATAACCAATTGTCTTATAGACAAAAAAAAGCAATTACATGTTATATTTCTAAGGGAGGCCTAAAGCAGGGCCAGCAAGATTTTCACCCAAAACTTTTTTAATTTGTGTTTATTATACTCTTTTGTGTTGTTATTTATTTTTTGCAATATAAAATAATGAGTTTAAAATAAAAGTAATAATATTGTTTAGGCGATTTTATAAAATAAAGCCCTAATACATGATCATTATTCTTAGAAAAATATAGGGGTCACCATCACTGATCTCCTTCTGAAAGTGTTATTTCTTGGTAGACACTGGCTTTCAGACCCTGACCCAGAACTAGCTAGCATGCAGATCGGGAACATCACTGTTAAAGTGCCTGTTAAGTCATATATATAAATCACTTGCATCCTCTCTGTTTTAGGAAGATATAAAGCGCAGTATGTCAGTTTTCTTTCAATTATAATCCTCAATAGCTTCTTGCACAGCTCCACTGTGCGATCAGGTGACCTCCCTCTGCTCTCCTTGCCCCATCTAAGGAGAGCAGCAGAAGGGGCTGAAATTCCCTTCTGACGTAATCCAGCCAGCAGAGGGAGGCCACGTAACCACACAGCGGTGCTGTGCAAGAAGGTATGTAGGATTATACTTTAACAAAAAGCTGACATACTGAGCTTTATATATTCATAAAACAGAGGGAATGCAAGTGATTTATATACATTACTTTACAGGACTAGCAGCAGGAGGGGAGGGGCGGGGAGGAGACCAGCTCCTACTACACAGACTACTGAGCTGAAAGGCAGGGAAGGAGCAGGAAAGGGGGAGAGTCAGAGACTGACCATACAGTGTGATGACAGAGGTATGTAAACTGATCACGGTAGCATGGATTAGCAGCCATGATTACCGTGGTCAGTACACAGGGGGACACAGCAACAGGCAGGATCAATCAGGTATTTTACAACATAGAATGGGACAAATTACACTGCACAAGCACTATGCTATAGATTGTGCTTTAATCCCTATGCGAATCGGCGTAGCTGTATGGCGGTCGCTTTAAGGAGTCTAGGGGGCGCCCGCTGCGTGATGTAGGAGCCAATGCACATGACCGTGGCCGCGGTGGCCGATCCTGAGAAGGACAGAATGGAGATCTGTCTATGTAAACAGACAGATCTTCTTTCTGTCAGGGGAGAGGAGATTGATCTGTTGTTCCTACTGCTTAGGAACACCGATCGGTCTCCTCCCCCAAGCAGTCCCATCCCCCCCACAGTTAGAAACACTCCCTAGGACACGCATTTAACCCCTTGATTTCCCCCCTAGTGTTAACCCCTTCCCTGTCAGTGGCTATTTATAGCACTGATCGCTGTATAAATGTCAATGGTCCCAAAATAGTGTCAAAAGTGTCTAATCTGTCCGCTGCAATATCGCAATCCCGATAAAAATCGCAGATCGCCGCCATTACTAGTAAAAAAAAATTATAATAAAAAATGCCATAACAATATTCCCTATTTTGTAGATGCTATAACTTATGCGCAAACCAATCAATATACGCTTATTGCAATTTTTTTTTACCAAAAATATGTAAAAGATTACATATCAGCCTAAAGTGAGGAAGACTTTTTTTGGTGTAGTGGGTAGCACTCTCGCCTAGCAGTAAAAACGGGTTGTTGGTTCGAATCCCAACTACGACACTACCTGCCTGGAGTTTGCATGTTCTCTCTGGTCCTGCGTGGGTTTCCTTCGGGTACTCCGGTTTCCTCCCACACTCCAAAGACATGCTGGTAGGTTAATTGGCTTCTGTAGCTCTAGTATATGAATGTGAGTTGAGGACCTTGTATTGTGGGCTCCTTGAGGGTAGGGACTGATGTGAGTGTGCAATGTATGTGTGGAGCACTGCATAAAAATATATGGGTATCATAAATAATAAATGAGCATCTTAATGAGACACTAGGAATAGGGACAATTGTTGACACGCACCCACACTCACTTAGGATGGACTGGTGTCTTTATTCAATCTTACTAACTATGTAACCACCAAAAGAAAGCTCTATTTGTGGGAAAAAAAGGGACATCAATTTTGTTTGGGTACAGTGTCGCACAACCGCGCAATTGTCAGTTAAAGTGACGCAGTGTCGAATCGCAAAAAAGGGCCTGGTCAGGTAGTGGGTAAAACCTTCCGGGACTGAAGTGGTTAAAGGAACAGGAGCATTTTTTTTTAGGGTTATAACCACTTTAGGTAGCACAAGAAGGCAAACCCGTTGAGTGCCTTAAAACAGAAGTCTTTAGATCAGAATGACAGCCAGGCAGATTTTTTTCGCAAGGAGAGGTCAGTTATGGTAGCCTTCCTTACTACAGGTTTGCCTTAAAGACATCCCACTTGGACTGGAATTGGTACACAGAAAAGAACCAGGAGTTAAAGCAGGCAGTTACTCCAACTGGAGTTCCTAAGAGGTATAAAGAGCTAGCCACTATTTTGGGTGGACTTACCTATTAAGCATTAAAGCTGAACTTCAGGTAGTCCAGCATTGACAACCACAGTGATTCTCAGCTTTCCCAGTGGACCCTCAGGTATGACCTATGCATACTTACCTTGTGCAAAGCTGGAGTTGGATGTAGGTATACAATAAAGGTCATACCTGCAGTTAAATAAAACAACGTTAGTGCAGCGCAATAATATGAGGAAAAAGTCCATTTCAAAATATAGGGATTCAGATGTCCAAAATGAAGAATGACAAGTTCCCTTGTGATGGAAACTGAAATAAATTCTCCAGAGGTAAGTCATTGATAAGACATTGCATAACCTTAGTTTTTAAGCACTTGAAATGTTGATTTAACCAGTTGCTGACTGCCCTATAGCACTTTTACAGCAAAGGATCATGTATGTATATGTGATCTTGCACCGCCGGGTATCGGGTGCAAGTGCGTGCAGCCGGTGGCTCGCTCCAGCTGTGATTCTACACAGCCGGAGCTGATTAGTGGGTCCCGCGGACCCGACATCCGCCGGCACCTTCTGATTATTCTGTACACAAGGCAGGTCTCCGTTCTGTCAGTAAGGAAGGCACTGATCCTGCCTTCCTCTAGTCAAAGCACCTCCCCTAAAGCAGTAAAACACCAGCTAGGCAGACAGTTTGATGCCCCTGATGTTAACCCCTCCCCAACCAGTGTCATTAGTACAGTGACAGTGCATATTTTTAGCACTAATCACTGTAATAATGTCACCGGTCTCCAAAAAAGTGTCAAAAGTGTCAATGTCCAATTTGCCTGCCGCAATGTTGAAATCCCCCTATAAGTTGCTGATCACCTCCATTACTAGTAGATACAATAAAAAAATAAAAATGCCATAAATATTTGCCATAGTTTGTAGACGCTAAAACTTTTGTGCAAACCAATCAATATACGCTTATTGGGATTTTTCTTACCAAAAATATGTATCAGAATACATATTGGCCTAAATTGATAAAGAAACTAGATTTGTTTTTACATTTTGAATTGGATATGTTTTATAGCAGGGAGTAAAAAAAATATATATATATATTTTTTTTTTTTTTAAATTGTCGTCCGTTTTTTGTTTATAGTACAAAAAATAAAAACCACAGAGGTGATCAAATGCCACTAAAAGAAAGTTCTTTTTGTGGGAAAAAGGACATACATTTTATTTGGGTACAGAATCGCACGACTGCACAAGTGTCAGTTAAAGTAAACATCGGAGGTTTGTAACCTTTTTATGGTAACAGATCCCCAATGGATTGCTTAATATGTTACCATACCTACCTTGCCAGACTGTCAATTTTTATCATCAACAGTCCTATTAATTATCAGTATGACTGAAAGATGTCATACTTGGTTTTACTTTACATACGGGTAGCTAGAAACAGAACAGCTAAAAGAAAATCATAAAGATTTTGTCATATTTTCTTATATAAATAAGCGAATTACATATACACAAGCTAGCTACAACTAGTGAGATATTTGCTGACAATGTTTCTTGCTTGACAGCTGACACATCAAGTTAATTTCTTTTCATTTTTATTTTTTTCAACTTTCCATCTATTAAACCTTCTGCCGTTGTTGTTTTAACTTTGGATAGTAAAACATTTTTTTTCTGACAGTAAATACCTTATACAGCCCACTTCCTGTTTCTTGTCTGGTAAAAAGCCTAGCATTATGACATCATAAGGATTATGAAATCACAACAGATTGCAGTTCCTCTTTAAGGTTCAATAACAAAGTGAATCATGTTTCAGTCTTTTTTAAATGACTCAGAAGCCCCCCCCCCCACCCGATCACTTAGTTTAGATACCTGTGGTTAAAAAACAATGGAAAAACACATATGCGAGAGCACCCAGGCTGCACAACCCAAATGTATACATAGAAGACAAGACAAGGATTCCCCAAGGGGGTTTTTTAGGCAGCAATACATTGAATGTTGTTATAATAATAAAGTAGGTCAAGTTCATAAAGTATATAAAATGTGTAACAAGTTTACTTAAAAGTACAAAATACAGACTCTGGTTGACATGTACCAAAAATCGACATATAACATCATCCATGGTTAAAAAACGTGTCATCAATAATATCCATATGAATACCCCGATGCATTTCGACCCATTGGTCTTCTTCAGGGGGGTTTTATATTCTAGGGAAATATGTCACAGTTAGAGTTTAAACTTATAACCTTAGTCAATATGTAAAACATTTACACAGCATTTAGCATTGATAAATAATTGTATTACATTGTATCTATAGAGGTATATTTACCATTGAGTGGATGATATGGTGAAGATGCACCATATTATTGATGACACGTTTTTTAACCATGGATGATGTTATATGTCGATTTTTGGTACATGTCAACCAGAGTCTGTATTTTGTACTTTTAAATAAACTTGTTACACATTTTATATACTTTATGAACTTGACCTACTTTATTATTATAACAACATTCAATGTATTGCTGCCTAAAAAACCCCCTTGGAGATACCTGTGGTTAAGAACCCCTGATCTACAGAATTTCTCACATTTTATGTTGTGTTAAAGATGCGGAATAGTCAGCTTAGTCTATGTAGTAACATTAAATATGGACAGGATAAGCTGTGATCTAGATTAGCCTGCTTTCTAGGCTGCCCAGAAATTATTGGCTCTAAACTGCCAGTAGTACTGGGCAGCTGGCCCAATATTGTTACATGTATGATCCAACAGCTCCTGTGAACAGAAGAGCAACAAATGGATACTTATATTATGTGGACACCGTGGGTACATAAGGTTTTGTACATGTGTAGTATGCAAAATTTCATCAGGAGTAAACAAAAAAACATAAACACATATGTTATAGTCAGGACTAATTATGTACTCCTGGCAAAAATCTCAATACAAAGTTATATATATAAGATAACAGGTTTACCTACCAAAAGGATTTAAAATTTTGTCCATTCAGTCCTGAGATTTATAAATTCCTACAAAACAGCAGAGCCAGATTGATGACCTGAACTTGACTTTCTTTGCTGCAGTTAAGAAAAAACAGCTTGGTCACCCCCCGTGCCCTCAGAATGTGATTGGACAGATTAGGAGCAGCAGATGGATGAGGGTCATTCCTCCTGGACTGTTCACTATAGTGACAGTCCACTGCTACCCACATCTAGTACTGCCCCTATCCCTTCCAATCTGGGTTCTACTGAACAGGCTGATACTAAGTCAAATGTAAGTATTTACACTCGATTCATGCAAAAATAAAGTGGTTGTAAACCTTTAAATATACCCCCTTAGGTATATATAAACAAAGTGCAACGCTCTACATACAATACATAAAACATGGCAAATGTGAATCATAAATCATAAGCATTGAATTAGCAAATGTGAAATAAAAACAGAGTCCATAAAGAAAAACAAAGTCCATAGGGAAAATCAGAGTTCATAGAGAAAATCCCAAAAGAAAAATCCATGCTCAACAGGGAGATCCAAAGACCGCAGCCGTGACACCCAAAATAAGTTCACACTCGAGGCTTACCAGAGACTCCCCTTACTCAGTAAGATCAGTTAATGCTTAATCAGACCTTAGATCCACTTGCATTAGCTCAGGTGTCCTCTCGGATGGTCACTGATTGTAAGTACTGGATGCGATAAGCAAGCAACCCAGGAAGCTGCGTCTGCAAACCTCACTCATACTCGATGAACATAGCATGGCATATGTAAAATATAAACTGTACAGCTTGTAATGTTTATAAAAAAATGTAGTGCACTTACATTAAATCATCACTTATTGAGCATAAAACATATTGTGTTGAAAACAGGTCAGTTGCAGTAGCGTGTGCACATAACTCCACTGATGTGTTTCGTCATATGTGACGTCACCCCTGATTATGTCAGGTACCTACAATCTGTGATCACCTGAGAGGACACATTTTCTAATTCAATGCTTATGATTTATATTTGCCATGATGGGGCATAGTTGCTCCCAGTAACACCAATGATGAGGCTTGATTCTTCCTATCAAATGACAACAATGATAGAGCACAATTCCTCTCACCAAAAATAGGACATTGTTTACTCCCACTGATGCCGGGACATTTTCTACTTCCGATGACTACAGTCTGGCTCCCCTAAAGTCTGAAGGACACTAAACTGGCCCTTTGTTTAAAAACTTTAGAGACCCCTGCCATAGAGCATGGAACTGAGTGTAATCTGAGACCCAAGTGGAGGGAAAGGGACCCCCTCTACACAGTCTTATAGGGCAACATGCACAGGTGTGGCTTGGTAATGACCTTTTGTGTGTTGGGGGGAGGGGGGAGGCAGGGCTGCCTCTTGAGATTCTGTGGAGTCAGAAAAACCTGTCAGAGGTAACTAATGCAGATGGACAGAGCAGAGGGAAGAGAGAGGAGACAGGAATCACACTAGGTGCTTCGGTTTGAGGCAAGCACACTCTATATGCTCAGGCAATTTTTTCATTTCAGAGGTTTATAACCTCTTTATCCACTTGACCTCCAGAAGGTTTTACCCCTATTCATGACTAGGCCATTTTTTGTGATACGGCACTGCGTTACTTTAACTGACAATTGCGCGGTCGTGCAACGCTGTACCCAAATAAAATTTGTGTGCTTTTTTCCCACAAAAAGAGCTTTCTTTAGGTGGTATTTGATCACCTCTGCAGTTTTTTTTTTTATTTTTTTGCCCTATAAACAAAAAAAACCCGACAATTTTGAAAAAAAAAAAAATAACATTCTGCTATAAAACATATCCAATAAAAATATTAAAAAAAAAAAAAAAAATTCTTCAGCAATATAGGCCAGTATGTATTCTGCTACATATTTTTGGTAAACCGTATATTGATTACTTTGCGCAAAAGTTATAGTGCCTACAAAGTATGGGGTATTTTTGTTTATTTATTTATTTTGTACTAGAATGATCAGCGACTTGTAGCGAGACTGAGATATTACGGCGGACAAATCGGACACCTAACTGACACTTTCTGGGGACCAGTGACACTAATACAGTGATCAGTGCTAAATATATACACTGTCACTATACTAATGACACTGGCTGGGAAGGGTTTAACATCAGGGGTGATCAAAGGGTTAACTGTGTGCCTGACCAGTTCTTTAGTGTATTGTGGGAGGAGCTTTTACTAGGAGAAGGCATGGATCCACGTCTCTGCTTTGCAGGAACACAGGATCTATGTCTTCCCTACAGACAGAAAGGGGATCTGCTTTGTTTACATAGGCAGACTGCCGTTCGGCCTCTGTGCTGGATGATTGGTGGGTGCTGGCGGACATATGTGTATAGTCACAGCAGGAGCGGGCCGCTGGCAGTGCGCATGCACGCCCCAGAAGTGAGGTGATCACTTACTAGGTACGTGATCTGGCGCAGCAGTGCCACCTTGCCATCGGATAAGTTATACGGGCGGCAAGTGGTTACATTTTTTTTGTTTGTCTTTTGTTTTGTTTTTATGAGTACTTACAATAGCTGTACTAATTTGTATTATTTTTATTCTGCCTGCAGTTGAACACTAATTATTCAATTAGCAAATATTTCCACCCAACTATGAAAACTAGACCTTAGGTGAAATCTATGAGTTGCAGTTGTACTTTCTTTTCAGCGACTCCTGATGTAAGTCCACACAAGTCAGTCAGCCGCCTTTATACTACCAACATTTACATGTATGCAGAATAAAGGATTTACAACCCCATCTTTTAAGTTCTCCTCTTGAATTTAGTGCTGGCCACAATTATTCATTGAACTTCCAAGAAAAAGTAATTGTGTTCCATCTGCAGATGCATTCAAGTAGACTGTTTGGAGGAGCTATTGCTTCTGTCATTCATAGTGGTGATGTTACATCTCTCTATCTGGGTTAATAAGATTTCTGCCCAGGAGTTGGATTAATTGTCCATGATTTAGATTACTTTGAGAAAAAAGACTCTTATGGCTGGTGAAATATGGAAGGCGAGATGTGGAATATGTGAGAGCAGAGAGAACAGAGAGACGGGTGAGACGGGGGAGAAAAACTTTAACTGGAGGGATTCCAGGCTAATTATAGGCTGTTTCTGAACAACGCCATTTTAATTCTAATAGGAACTGGGACAAAGGAAGACTATTTTTAACATGTGGATTACATGTAAATGGGAAATCTTAGTAAAAATAACTTTCCCGTGATCACAGTTATTTGGAAACAAAGAAAAAGAACCATTCTTTTCACTGTCAATGATTATGTCTATTGAACTTAACATGGTTCTACAGCCTAAACATTTGTTACCTTAATGTAAAAAATGTTTAGGCAAAGTATTCCCCCCCCCCCATCGCCCCCTCAATCATTCCAACAAAGTGCCCATCTGTAGCGTCTCTCCCCTCTCTCACAGGCTTTGCTGAGGCAGTGGGGGCCACAGTCTACTGCCGCTGTCAGTCAAAGCCTGTTATGAGGGAGCAGGGGCGAGGCCAAGCAGTGCTGTCTGTGCCAATGGATGCAGGCAGCGCAGCTCAGGAGCAAACCTGCAAGGTGGTACCCCATAGGAAGCAACTTCCTATGGGGTACCACCAAAAAGAGGAGGAGCCAGGAGCGCCCGCAGGGTACTCGAAAATAGGGGATCCTTGGCCGCTCAGTGCAAAACCACTGCACAGTGCAGGTAAGTATGACATTTTTGCTATTAAAAAAATAAAATAATAATTTATATATATAGATATATATAACTTTACAACCACTTTAAAGTGTATGCAAACCCTAACAATTAACGTATCTTATTTGCTCTCTTTTATTCTGTTAAAGTGTTACTGACCCTGCATTCACTATATCTGGTCTCCCACAGTACACAGAACATGGAAATGCAATTGTTTTAGTAAATATAAACTGCTAAATACCTTTTCTCATCAGCAGTATATAGCAGTCTTGTGATTTCTGCCAGTTACTGATTAAAATTTGTAGGAGGAGTTTTCATAATGCACTGAGCTGTCCTATCAGGATCTAGGGCCCCTGACCCTCTGTCTGGACAGTGCTGATTGGCCCTGTGCTGATCACATGCACTCTCCCAAGAGAAAAAAAAACTCTCTAGCAATGCACACCAAACTGAGTATGTGCAGCCTGACTCCAGTAACTGTGTCTTATCCAGACCTGTTCTGTAGTCAGTGGAAGAAGAGGAGGATCTGTGCATACAGGATCAAACAGCCTTTTCACACAATGCAGAGGATTAAGCTCTTAGGTTCCACAGTGAGTATAACAAGCATGCTTTACTGAAAATACAGACTGATTTTACTGTTGTGGGTTTAGTAACACTTTAAATATACAATTGAAGACATTTCATACATATTTGATGAATGCATAAAAATCCCTGCTAATTCTACCATAAATCTAATGAGCTTGTAACTTCCTGTGACTCTGCAGTGGTATCACAAGCAGTGTTATCAGCTTTGCCCAATTCTCCTTTCTAAACTCCAATTTCCCACCCCACATATTATGGATATAAGGAGGGGGAAGGTGTATCCTAGTACACAGCCTATGCTAAGGCATAGATACTACCCACTGAGTGAGTCTTGTCACCCCAGGGCAGGAAGTGTGTTACTGGCAGGATCACCATGTGAAGATAAAAGAGAAAAAGAATAAAGGAAGAAAAGAAATGCAACCACCACATCTAAGCTGAAATATATCCACATTTCGTTGTAGTATCTTTGCTTTTTTTATCTGATAGATAAAGTCAGGGTACAGAAAAAGTGGTGTTTTAAAAAATGTATGTTATTTATAAATGTTGCTTGAGCACCATTCCAAATTTTCCTTCCTTAGCATCGTGCCGAAGACCAGGACTCCAGTAGTAAGACTCACTCCCAGTCAGCGCCGGTGCTACCACTAGGCAAACTAGGCGGCCGCCTAGGGCGCCCTGCTGCCTAGGGTGCCTGGCCATTGGTTTTCCTACTCTCTTCTCTCTGCAGCAAGCAACTAAGTCTCAGCATCAGCATGCAGCCGCCGCTCCGTTCACACATAGGGATTGATTTACTAAAGGCAAATAGACTGTGCACTTTTGAAAGTGCAGGTGCACTCTGCAAGTGCAGTTGCTCCAGGTCTTAGTAAATGAGGGAGAGCTCTGCTGACTTCCATTATCCAATCATGTGCAAGCAAAAAATGCTGTTTTTTTCTTTTTCTTGCACGTGATTGGGTGTTATTTGTAAAGGGAATCTTTACCTCATTTACTAAAGCTCCGGAGCAACTGCACTTGCAGAGTGCAATTGCACTCTCAAAAGTGCACAGCATATTTTCCTTTAGTAAATCAACCCCACAGTGTCAGAGGCGCAGCAGTGGTGGAGGACTGTGTCTGTGTCCCGACTCCCGCAGCAAGCAAACATTCATTGATGGGCACTGGAAGGCTTCATTGAAGGACGCTGGTAGGCTACATTTGATGGGCGCTGGTGAGGCTACATTTGATGGGCGCTGGTGAGGCTGCATTTGATGAGCGTTGGTGAGACTACATTTGATGGGCGCTGGTGAGGCTGCATTTGATGGGCGCTGGTGAGGCTGCATTTGATGGGCGCTGGTGAGGCTACATTTGATGGGCGCTGGTGAGGCTGCATTTGATGGGCGCTGGTGAGGCTACATTTGATGGGCGCTAGTGAGGCTGCATTTGAGGGGCGCTGGTGAGGCTGCATTTGATGGGCACTTTATTAAAAAGGTTGGATTTACATGGGCAGGGAAAAGGTGGTGGAGTCACCCGGGGGGGCGGCAAAATGAGGTTTCGCCTAGGGTGTCAAAAATCCTTGCACCAGCCCTGCTCCCAGTCTTGTGTGGGACTGATAGAGATAGACCACCATCCTCACATAGAGCAGAAGTAGTCCTGATCTACGTCATGCCTTCAGGGAAAGAGAAATTAGGATGGCCAGTGCCATCTAAAATTGTTTTCCCTGGTGTCAACTAGGACTTGCTCCCAGTCCCCTGTGTCAAACTGCCAGAGATAGACCTCCATCATTACATAGAACAATAGTCCTGATCTTTGGCATGCTTCCAGGTAAAGAGACATTGAGACGGCCCTGGAACACTATTTAAAAAAAAAACGTGAAAAATATAACTTTCTTTGCACTCTGACTTTATCTAACAAATAAAAAACAGTGGTAACATTGGGCAACTCTGACCTTTAAGCTATGCACAGGGTTGTCTTGCCTTCTAATATACTTGCTTGCTAACATATTTGTTCTATTGTACGTCTATCACCGGGGGGGGGGGGGGGGGATGAATATTCATCCAGCAAATAGAATAATTAGAGTAGTAGCTTTTTCTGTTATTTGCTCACCTTTAAACCTTAACTGCGAGATCAACAGAAGCAAACAATACATGTTTCTAGGGAACCTTAAGCTAGAATGTACGGTGTTTGTTTTCTAGTATATCTGTATTTATGAAGCTGCTTGAACTAAATCAGAGCAATGGCTCAAATCTGTCCTGAATGTAGCCACCAAGGACTGTAGGGGTGAGAGCTCTGACATTTCCCGGAGAAGAATAGGTAGAAGTGGGACATAGAAATTAAAAGCTGTGTAGAAAGTCAAGTTATCGTCTATGAGAGGCAATACTGTACACTCTGCAATATATTTTTCCCAGCACCTGAGAATAGGGAAGAGAAGCAAATTTAATGCCAGTTCACAATCAGAAAATTGTTGCCATTATTTTGTGATAAGAATGATTTATGGAAGCGATATATAAGGATTTTGATAAACAAATTCTTTCTCTTTAAAAGGCAATGATGATTATGCTTTTTACTATTTTCCCAATAAGAAAAAACTTCTATACCTAACCTTAAAGTGGAGCTTCACCCAAAAGGGGAAGCTCTGCTTGTTCGCACCCTCCTCCACTGCCACATTTGCCACTTTTTTTTTTTTGGGGGGGGGGGAGCGGATACGCGACAAAAAGAGGTACCCATTCCCATTTCTGGGTAAGAGCTACAACATTTCCAGCCCCTTCTCCTTCCCACCGCAGCCTTCTGGCAGGCACACAGGTCCTCAGAAGCCAGCACGGCCATTCAGAAAGCTCAGCACGACTCGCGCATGCACAGGAGGAAACAGGTTGTTAAGCTACAAGGCTTCACTTCCTGTGTCCCTTAGTCAGGATGCCGGCGCCTGCACCCGAAGCCGATGGACGGATCAGCTAGGGGTGCTGACATTGCGGGATATCTGGACAGGTAAGTGTCCTTGTACTGCATTTTCCACCCACCTCCTCCATTCATAGGAGCTGTACTATAGCTTCTATGAGGAAAAAATGAATAGAGGTTAGGTGGATGACCTTTTGTGACTAAACTTAGGCTGTAAAGTGATCACCAGGCATGACATAACATAAGCAGCTTTTGAATACTGATTCCAAGAATGACCTACACACCTTCATATCTTATCCCAGCCTTTCTAAAACTTTTTTTTTTTTACCATGGAGGAACTCTTAAAAATGATTTTCAGACCTCAGGGAACCTCTGCCAAAAATTATGATATCATGGTCTATTAGTACAATTAGTAAGTACATTGTGGATATAATATTACATGTAAGAATAAGGAATGTGGCATACCTGTCATATTTGACTCACAGGGAAGATCATTTTTATAGAATAGGATTATTTTTTTTATTATTATTATTATTATTTATCATGAAATAAAATAATGGCCAGTAAAGAACTGCAGACAGTGAACATTGTATTGTCTATGCGGGAAGGACCCCCTTACAGTGTGGATCAGTGGGAAAAACTCCCCTCAGTCTTTACCCACCTAAGAAACAAGGGAAGAGGCTCAACTGGTAACTGCTGCCTATGCCAAGTGGAATTGTTGTTTAAACTATATAGTCATCATCAAGTAGGATATCAATCCAGCACTGCTCAAAAACACTCTAATGCCCCGTACACACGGTTGGATTTTCCGATGGAAAATGTCCGATCGGAGCGTGTTGTCGGAAATTCCGACCATGTGTGGGCTCCATCGGACATTTTCCATCGGATTTTCCGACACACAAAGCTGGACAGCAGGAGATAAAATTTTCCGACAACAAAATCCGTTGTCGGAAATTCCGATCGTGTGTACACAAATCCGGCGGACAAAGTGCCACGCATGCTCAGAATAAATAAAGAGATGAAAGCTATTGGCCACTGCCCCGTTTATAGTCCCGGCGTACATGTTTTACGTCACCGCGTTTAGAACGATCGGATTTTCCGACAACTTTGTGTGACCGTGTGTATGCAAGACAAGTTTGAGCCAACATCCGACGGAAAAAATCCCAGGATTTTGTTGTCGGAATGTCCGAACAAAGTCCGACCACAATTTTGCCACAGTTTTGCCGTGGTTTGTGTTTTCCTGCAGCCAGCAGTCAAAACTTTCCTAACGTGATTCTTCCGCGTTCAGGAGAGGAAGGTTGAGGGAGGTTGAAGCTCCTCTAACCGCAGCAGCTCCTAAACTCTAGAAAAAGCCTATGTGTACATTGACACATAGGGGTTGATTTACTAAAGGCAAATAGACTGTGCACTTTGCAAATTGCAGTTGTACTCTGCAACTGCAGTTGCTCCAGAGTTTAGTAAATGAGGTAAATCTTCACTGCAAAGAATACCCAATCACGTGCAAGGAAACAGCATTTTTGCTTGCACATGATTGGATGATGGAAGTTAGCAGAGCTTCTGCTCATTTACTAAGTTCTGGAGAAACTGCACTTTGCAATCTGCACAGTATTTTTGCCTTTAGTAAATCAACCCCATAGGCTTTTAAGGAATTAAGTTTAAGAGTTTTGGCAAAAAAACGCCAAAAGCTCCTAAACTCAGGTTTAGGAGCACCTAGTGTACATGAAGCCTAATAATCTCCGGAGAACCCTAAGGCAGGGAGCCTTAGGACCTGTGGTTGAGATAGGCAGCCTTATTCTTTCTCAAGCACATCTGGCCAATGAGGATGCTTCTCATAGTATTGGCATCCTAAAGAAGGATGGGAGTCAGATGGAACTATTGGCCATATGAACTGATCAACATTTGCATAATAAAACACCTTTGTTTTGGGGTCTCCAGGTGCAACAAGAGGCATACGCTATACTGGGAACCTTTACACCATTGTTACTCATTTACAGCCAGCAGCTGGGGCTCTACGCTCCTCTATACATGTTTACCAATATAATCTTAACCTGCCTAAAATAATGCCTGGTGTTTACAGAGCTTAATAGCTCAAACTAAATGAGGCACACAATGGGGGTTATTTACGAAAGGTAAATCCATTTTGCACTACAAGTGCAAAGTGCACTTGAAATTGCACTGAAAGTGCACTTGGAAGTGCAGTCACTGTAGATCCGAGGGGGACATGCAAGGAAAATAAAAAACAGCATTATAGCTTGCACATGATTGGATGATAAAATCAGCAGAGCTTCCACTCATTTCAGATCTACCCCTCAGATTTACAGTGACTGCACTTCCAAGTGCACTTTCAGTGCATTTTCAAGTGCACTTTGCACTTGTAGTTTACACTTGTAGTGCAAAGTGGATTCGCCTTTCGTAAATAACCTATGACACAGCTCTCCCTTTTGCTGCTTTATATGACTCTGTGTAGGTTTTCAATCAGAGACAGTGGGATAGCAAACAGCTCTTGCTGTGCTTTGTCTTTAAAAAAAAACAAAATGCTTTGTAATACCAGTGTCATTGGTGCACCCTTACTAATCATTTATTTTTATAATGAAGATTTTGGTGATGGCTGAAAAAAATATTGAAAAATGTGCCTATTATATTCTTCCATTAGGCCACTTTCACACTGAGGCGCTTTTCAGGCGTTTTTCCTCTAAAAAATAGCGCCCCTAAAACGCCTGTAAACTGCCTCTTCTGCAGCCACAGTGTAAAAGTCTGAGTGCTTTCATGCTGGGGTGGAGCGCTTGCAGGGCAGGAAAAAAAGTCCTGCAAGCAGCATCTTTGGGGCAGTGGAGGAGCGGTGGAGGAGCGGTGTATACACCGCTCCTTCAGCGCCCCTGCCCATTGAAATGAATGGGCGTCGCTTTCAAATCGCCTTAAAAGCGCTTTAAAAGCAGCTCTAAGCGGGCACTTTTAACCCCTTTTTAACCCCTAAAAACTTACCCATAACTATTATTATCTTTTTCAGCTTTGCTCTCATTTACCATGATACAGTGAAGAGGTGGGCATAGACACAATATTATCAAGGCTGTCAAGTCTTAAAGCTGCTTTTTTGTTGTTGCTAAGACATATGTAGTGTTTCCTCTTTAGACTTGGTTTCATCTTTCAGACCATTGCATTAAACTGAAGAACAAATATGAAGATGTCTGTATGTTCTATTTACCATATATCTTACACTACAAACCCTCAGCTCTGTGATCAATAGTAAAAAAAATTAGTGCGGGTCAATCCCTGTGGGTACACCTAACAAAATATGTCTCTGATCAGATCAGTGTGCTGGTCCATGTGTGGCAGAATCACTCTGTTCAGCAATAGTCACAAGCCTCTGCCGATAGCTGACAGCTCAGCGCTTGAAGTTGTGTTGTGGTCTCCTCCATTCTCATACATAATGCATGGCCCACTACTTTCACTTAGAAAAATATGCAAATATTACACGTTCCTCATGGTGACGTCAGTCGCTTTACTGTCTGCTGTTATTTAGAACACACTAATACTTATTTCTGCTAGTTGCTGTGATCTTAATACATATTTAAACTATCTCTGTAACTATATGTTGTTCAGATATTTCCCACTTTTTTAGGCTGGCCTATGCTAGATATGTCCTTAATTATAGTGTCTGAAAGAAAACGTGTTTTTGCTGCCACTTGCAAGCAATTTAAAAAAAAAGGTGACATTTGGAATTTAATTTCCAAACTGCTTCGCCGCAAAGGATGGCATTTAATATTTGAGGTTACACCTGTTATTTCTCAGCAAAGGTTTGAATGTCTGGCTGGAGGTGATTGTAGCCTATTAGTGCACTTGGAAAAAAAAAAAAACCCAATTGAACACTTTTCGTGATACTTTTTTGTTTGCACTAACATCAAAATTTTCAGGACTAGCTTTCTGGACAAATTTTCAGAACAAGCTTGCTTAAGTACTGCTTAGACCTTATAAGAAGAGCGTACACCCCCATTTGAATCATAAACAACCAAATTGGCCCCTGTCTAACAGTTTACGTTAAAAACAAAGGGCTGTGCTTGCATCCATTTGCAAACAAATATCCATCCTACCGTGTTTCCCCGATAGTAAGACACCCCCGATTGTAAGACGTATCGGGAGTTTCAGAGGGGTCAGCTAATATAAGCCGTACCCCGAAAGTAAGACATATGTCTTACTTTCGGGGAAACACGGGGGGATTTGCCTCCAGTGACGTGCGGTACAAAGAGTGGGGCTGGGGGTGCGGGCCGCTGGGGGTGCGGGTCTCTGTCCCCCTCCGTTCTCCCCCTCCGTTCCGCTTTCCTCCTCTGTGCCTCCCCGCTGTCCCCTCTGTTCCCCCCTCCTTCTCTGTCCCCCTCCGTTCTCCCCCTCCGTTCCGCTTTCCTCCTCTGTGCCTCCCCGCTGTCCCCTCCGTTCCCCCCTCCTTCTCTGTCCCCCTCCGTTCTCCCCCTCCGTTCCGCTTTCCTCCTCTGTGCCTCCCCGCTGTCCCCTCCGTTCCCCCCTCCTTCTCTGTCCCCCTCCGTTCTCCCCCTCCGTTCCGCTTTCCTCCTCTGTGCCTCCCCGCTGTCCCCTCCGTTCCCCCCTCCTTCTCTGTCCCCCTCCGTTCTCCCCCTCCGTTCCTCCGTCCTCCCCCTCCTTCCTTTGTGAATAGACAGAGTCAGCTGACTCTGTCCATTCACATAACTGAAACATTGTAATCTCCTGTGATTACAATGTGTCAGTTTATGAATGGAGAGAAGCCGCTGTCTTCTCTCCTTTCATTCTCAGTGCAGCTGACGCTGCAGAGAAAGGGACTGGGGAATCTCTATCCTCTGTCTCTTTCTCTGTCTCAAGGGGGAGATATCAGAGGTCTGTTAAGACCCCTGATATCTCACCAAAGCCCCCCAACATATTTTCCCAATATAAGACATACCCCGAAAGTAAGACATAGTGGGGCTTTTAGGGATAAAAAGAAAGTAAGACACTGTCTTACTTTCGGGGAAACACGGTATATGTGCTCCTACTATGGCTCTGGAAATTTACAGTTAGGGCTGCAAAAACTTCTGTTTTTAACATAAACTGTTAGACAAGGTCAATTTGGTTGTTTTGTATGCTGGCTGGTAAGTGTGCTGGGAATCTTTTGTTTGTTTATGATGTGTATAGCCCTTTCATGTGCACCTTGCTGTTATAGGTTGGGGTGGTTGCCACATTTTTTTTTTAAGTCCTAGCAGCTAGACATTATTATTCAATTGGAGGTGTATGCTCTTCTTATAAGGTCTAAGCAGTACTCAAGCAAGCTTGTCCTGAAAATTTTCCAGGTAAGTGTGCTGGGAAATCCTTTGTTTGTTTGTGATCTGCTAGGGCTTAGAGCCATGTCACACCAGCGATCCTCTTGCCGGTGAGAAGTCACCACAGGCAGGCCTAACTCTGGAGGACACAGTAGGGCAGGGTTGCCAACCAGTGGCCCAGGGGCTACATGTGGCTCGTGGAGCCCTCTGATGTGGCCCGCGACCTCCTGCACTGGGATGGCTGGTTGGCAAGCCCAGATTGCGGGTCCCAAACCCGCCGACCAAGAGCATCAGAGTTGTGAATGAAGCCGGCGGTAGAGGAAGCAAGCGGCTGCGGAGTGGAGCCGCATAAGCCAATGCTTCCACTTCCAAGTGCACGCTGCCTGGGACAGCAACAGCTGGCGATACCCTAATGGAAGACTGTTATGAAAGGTACGTTTATTACTAAAATCACGGTGTATAAATGGGCATATCTTTTCTGCAGTGGTTACCTGGCTGCTTTCAAACTGATCCACAGGTGCAGTGCAGTGCACCTGCGGGTTACCTACACCGAGCCATAGACTTCTGTTCAACTGCAATTAAATTCACCTGTCAAGCAGGTGCAGAAAAATTACTCTTTGGGTGTTGGGGGTGCCTTCCCACCATAACCCTATAGAGGTACTCTTGATGAAAGCAAGAATTTGCCTTGCTCTAAAAAAAATTGCAATGATATGCACCTGTCAAACAGGTGCTGAAAAATTGGTCTTTGGGTGTTAATTGTGCCCAGGAAACCTATACCAAAAACATTCTTCCAGATGAAATGATTGAACACCCTCAAAGCTAGGCAGCCTCGAAGTCCTGCAGAGATTCCACATCCAAAAAAGACTTAATCAGTGACATCGGAATCAGGGGCTTCATAGCTTGTAATCCAGGACTGATTCATTATTATAGAATCAAACAGTCCATGGAGTCTGTGGACAGACGCGTTCTTTGATCAGTAATGAAACCTCCTGCAGCACTGAATGGTCATTCTGAAAGCACGCTGGACGCAGGGCAGCCCAACAACTCAATAGTATACTGGGCAAGTTCTGGCCAGTGGTCTATTCTCATGACCCAGTAAGTCAGTGGATCGTCAGCTGGAAAGCTCTCCATCTCTGTTTTGGCCCTGAGGTAATCGTCCACCATGTGATGCAGACGCTGCCAATGGGATGTGGAAGCTGACAGCCCTGGGCGGTGAGGACTAAAAAAAATCTGAAATGCCTCACTTAGGTGGACGCCTTCTCCAACGCTCCTCTCTTGACCAACAGAAGACTCAAAACTAAATTTTCCACGACACTGTAATTTACTAGAGTCGGGAAAAATGTTCAATAAAATCCTCTTTAACGTGTCCTCAAGAGATTTTATCTTCTGCACTCTCCGTGGGATGAGTTCTGAGACATTCCCCTTATAACAGTGGTCAAGTAGGGTTGCCAATCAGTAATCCTCCTTCTCCTTTATGCCACGTGATCTTGGAACCTTTTGAAGGCTTTGAAGCATGAGGTTGCCCATGTGCCTCAAATTTGCAGAGGTTTGAGAAGCAGACTCCTCAAGGTCACTCAAGATGACAGCATCTGGAACTTCCTCCTCCCAGCCACGTACTACTCCCAAGGGTCCTGGGGTTGGAAAGCCATCGCTTACAGATTGACGCATATCTTCCTCTTCTTCGAAGCCTATGAAAGTGCCAGAATCCTCCTCTTCATCCTCCTGACCTGTATCCTCCTTTGTGTTCTGTGACATAGAAATGATGGTGTCGGGATAAAGTGGGCCTTGAGCGGAAAGGTAGTCCTCCTCTTCCTGCTGCTGCTCTGCCTCCAGTGTCCTGTCCATAATGCCACGCACAGTCTGCTCCAGCAGGAACACAACAGGGATTGTGTCACTAATGCATGCCCTGTCACTGCTCACCATCCATGTGGCCTCCTCAATTGGTGACAATACAGTGCATGTATCCTTAATGATCAGCCATTGGTGTAGGGAAAAAAAGCTGAGGCGGCCTGAGCCTGTCGTTGTGCCGTACTGGCACAGGTACTCGTTGACGGCCCTCTGCTGCATGTATACCTGCTGCAGCATTCCCAAACTTGATTTCCACCTGGTGGACATGTCACAAATCAGGTGGTTTATGGGCGGGTGGAGGTTTGAGCCATTATAGAACACCACCATTCCTGGCTCCAGCTGTCGTGGTATGAACCACCTCTGGGCCTGTCCCTGCAGAGCTGCAAGAATCTCTTCAGTTTGGTTCCTGTCCCCTAAACACACCAGCTGAAGCACTGCATGGCACCTTTTAGCCTGACTCTGGGAATAGCCCATTGAATGCTTAGGGGGAACCTGCTGTTCATAGGACAATTCTGCAGAGGAGGGCATGGAGGTGGAGGAGGAGGAGGAGGGGGTAGAGCTCACAGGTCTGGCATCATCACCATCAGCTGTATGGAGATGTGGGGGCACAACAAGCTGCAGCACTATACTGCAATATAATGCGCCAAACGTACAGTGATGCACAGAACTATATGGCGTTAAACTGGCAGTAACACACACAAAACTATATGGCGTTAAACTGGCAGTAACTCACACAGAACCATATGGCGTTAAACTGGCAGCAACGCACACAGAACTATATGGCGTTAAACTGGCAGTAACGCAAACAAAACTATATGGCGTTAAACTGGCAGTAAAACACTCAGAAGTAAGTGGTGTTAAACTGGCAGTAACACACACAGAACTATGTAGCATTAAACTGGCAGTAACGCACGCAAAACTATATGGCGTTAAACTGGCAGTAAAGCACTCAGAAGTAAATGGCGTTAAACTGGCAGTAACACACACAGAACTATATAGCATTAAACTGGCAGTAACGCACGCAAAACTATATGGCGTTAAACTGGCAATAACGTACGCAAAACTATATGCCGTTAAACTGGCAGTAACGCACACAAAACGATATGGCGTTAAACTGGCAGTAACACACACAAAACTATATGGCGTTAAACTGGCAGTAACGCACACAGAACTATATGGTCTTAAACGGGCAGTAATGCACGCAAAACTATATGGCATTAAACTGGCAGTAATGCACACAGAAGTAAATGGCGTTAAACTGGCAGTAACGCAATCAAATAGAGGATGTTCAACCATCACTACACTGACGCTATCTGAACTGTCCCTACTGTAGCTATACACTAATGTAAAGATTACTGACTCTCTACACTACACTGACACTATCTGAGCTGTCCCTACTCTACACTAATGTATGGATGAATGATATGATCTCACTACACTACACTGAAACTATCTGAGCTGTCCCTACTCTAGCTGCACACTATGCAAAGCTGAATGATGGTCCTCCTCACTACACTCACACTATCCCTAGACTGACACTAAACTAATTTTCTACACTGACAATTGAAGCAAAATAGCACAGTATAGCATACTAATTAATAATAGCACTGAACAAAGCCCTTTTCTATCTTTCTACATGCCAAAATCACACTGAAAATGGCTGCCATCGAAAAAAATACTTTTATACTGTAGGGCGGGAATGAGCCATGATTGGATAAAGTCATAATGACAGTGTCCAATCATGACTCTGACAGTGCTCTGTGCCCTGATTGGCTGAAGCTTTCACTGCTTCAGCCAATCAGCACTGTTCAGCGCCACAATGCATTGTGGTCGGTCCTGGGGGATGAACAAACGGTCGAACGACCCGTTTGTTCAGCTGTTCACTGAACGACCGAACAAGGAAAGTTTGGCCCGAACTTATGCTCGGTTCACCCATCCCTAGTGACAGGTACTGTAGTATGAATTGGGATTTAAATGACCTTAGAAAATAGCAGTTATAATCGTAAAAGGAAAACCTTTTGCCATTGAGCTTATGTAAGTATCTAAACTGTCAAAGGGTTTGTGTATACAGGCTTTTGTTTGTGTCAGAGCTGCTTGTTTCCCCATACAAGCCTATGGCAATACATAAGCAGCTTGAATCAGGTCAAATGCAGGTCAGAAATAGCTGAGCTGCAGGTTATATACTCCTTTCAATAAATACTGAATCAACCCACTTCAACACAAGCTCAAAGCCCATCAACACTGACCCTGAAATGATTATAACTCTGCTGGTTTATCAGTAAAATCAGGGCTATAGAGGAGATATAACATTGCCTCTTTTTAGTACCAGATTACACCAGGTAGGTTGTCAATTGCATGTTTGAGCAAGGTTCTTTACAGCAGAACATACAGTGATATGTTTAATGTTTTTTACACATTTTACTTACTTTACTAAGCTGTGGCACAAGGCAGATTATACTGTTAGCATAGTTAACACTAATTAGTCAAAGTCAACTGGACTTTGTAACCACTTCAGCCCAGGAAGGATTTATCCCCTTAATGACTAGGCCATTTTTTTGCTATACAGCACTGCATCGCTATAACTGACAATTGCGCATGCATGCGACATTGTACACAAACAAATTTTATGTCCTTTTTTGCCACAAATAGAGCTTTCTTTTGGTGGTATTTGATCACCTCTGCGTTTTTTATTTTTGCGCTATAAACAAAAAAAGACAAGGCAATTTTGAAAAAAATAAAATAATATTTTTTACTTTTTGCTATAATAAATATCTGAAATTAAAAAAAAAAATAAAAATTTCTTAATCCATTCAGGCCAATATGTATTACATATTTTTAGTTTAAAAAAAATTGCAATAAGCGTATATTGATTGGTTATCAAAAGTTATAGCGTCTACAAAATAGGAGATAGATTTATGGCATTTTTATTTATTTTTATTTTTTTTACTAGTAATGGCGGTGGTCTGCGATTTTTAACGGGACTGCGACATTGCAGCGGACAGATCGGACATTTTTGACACTTTTTTGTGACCAGTGACATTATTACTGTGATCAGAGCTAATCTTGGGTCCTGCCATTCATGTGGATGTTACTTTGGTGTCCATGCCTCAATGGGTCAGGGCTGTTTTAGCAAAAGGGGGCCATACTCAATATTAGGTGGGTGGCCATAATGTTATTGCTGATCGGAGTATATTGTATGTATATGTATACACACACACACACGTATAAATAAATATAAACATGTATTAAAACATGGACAGTTTCAGAAGGGCAGTGAATGGTGTCAGTAGATCAGTGGATGTGTCAGTGGGACAGTGGATGGTGTCAGTCAGAGCAACGGATGGTGTCAGTAGGGAAGTTTACTTTGTCAGTAGGGCAGTGTATGGTGTCAGTAGTTTTTTTGTTTTTTATTATTTTTTAAGTATTTTTGACAATTTTATTTTTTAATTATTTTTCACAATATTAATTGTTTATTATTTTTTACAATATTATTTTTTTTAAAAAATTTAGGAGCCCCATTATGGGGCTTTGGTGAAATATCAGGGGTCTAACCAGACCCCTGATGTCTCACTTTTGAGCCAGGGAAAGGGACTGAGGACAGAGATTCTCCAGTTCCTTTATCTCCAGCCTTAGCTGCACTGGCTCCTTCCCCCACTCTCCATCCTGAAATATCCCCGACAGCAGCTGGCGGGAGAGGAGAGAGGAGAGGAAAGCCAACAGCACTGTGGCATGAGGGGGACACTGGGGGGGAGCTAGGTAGCAGGGAGAATCTGCACCACACGGGGTGATTAGGGTGTGCCCAGACACACCTGGCACACCCTGTGTGCATGCCTATGATTTCCACTATTCTCCACACTTACATACGAAGCAATGATGTCCAGCAATGGTAACTGTGCCAGTGATAATTTATATGAATAAAGACATCATTACATATATTATTTTGATAGCGTTAACCAAATACACTATATTTCATGGTAGTGATCCTTTAAAAGAGGTGGGCATAGACACAAATAATTCCAGACTAGGAGATCTGTTAATTTGTAATCAGAATGCTAATAGCTTTTATTTACAGATCAAAGCCTCTCTGCAGTTATACAATGTATAAAAGTTTTGTGTTTTTAAATTTTTGCTAGAGTTTTTGTTCAACTGCTTACATTTAGTTGTTTTGACAGAATCTCATTTTTGAAACAATAACCTGCTTCTTAATTAAACCGGAATTTTTATTTAATAAAAGATCTGCTTGTGCATAGCCAGTTTTTGACACAAAAAATTCTATGAGTGTTCTGCAGGCATTAGAAGTAAACAGCCAAGGCTCCCAGAGGTAACATTGTATGAGAAGAATGGGAAATAGCTAGATGCATTATATTTGATGAATTGTAATTTGTAATAACAGACACGCATGACAAGTAAATTATGCTAGTCGTGTATTTGTCTTGATGAATTGTAAATTATTGTAGTAGCATTTATGGTTATTCAAGCTGTTTACTTTTATTGCAGATTCAGTAGCCGCACTGGGTTATTAATGACTAGATTAGTAAAAATGAAATACCACAAACAGGTAACTAATTAGATACAACAGACAAGTAGGATGAAAAAAGTTTACATGTTGCTTGGTCAGTGAGTCTTCCATGGGAACATTTCCATACCATCAGTTCTTCTCCACCAGTCTTTGGATAAGTTTTCCTGGTGGACCAATCACATTCTTTCCAGTATGGGTATCACATGGAGAAATTCATCAGATAACTAGCCTTAACTTCAAAAAATGCCCAAGTGATAAAGAGGAGGGGAGAAAAAGCATTACATATAGGGTTTGAATTTGAGTTGATCATGAATTCAACAGCAAGAAATGGTAATTAGCGATGGGTGCAATAATACAACAGTTTTTTAAGACACACAATATATAGTAAGAATAAAAACTTGACCGGTCTCATAAGCCATAGGCTGGGTTCACACTGTAGATGGATGCAGCTTGCAGCAGGGGTCCGGTGCATCCCTGATCTCTGTTTAAGGGACAAATTTTTGCCTGAATTCGGCCCTGAAATGGACCAGAAGACACACATGACTCCTGTGCAAGCCTCTCCGGAGCCGCCATGGAGATGTGCGAACTGGTTCAATAGAGAGCCAATCACAATCTCCTGTCATGTGAATTGGATGTGGCGAAATCCACATCCAGTTCACACTAGTGTGAGCCTAAATCATCTCATTGTGTTGTTAAAATTTTCTGCCGATTCCCAATGATCTGCTCACTGCAATTGAAAGCTATCTTAAGTAGCTAAATATGAAAAACGGTCTCCTATTGACTTCAATGCAACTCCGGTTTGAAGTTTGAGTTTGGCAATTTTTTTTTATTTTGGTAAATCTGAGCTTTTGGAACCCGTGCTATATCATTTCTTCTCTTTCTGCTTCTTGCATTACCACTCACAGAGTTGGATCTGATTAATGTCTGAAATATCTTAAATCAAGCTTTCTGTATATGAAAGACAACACATTGGGGTTGATTTACTAAAACTGGAGAGTGCAACATCTGGTGCAGCTCTGCAAAGAAACCAACCAGCTTCCATTTTTTTTGGTCAAAGTTGAATTGAATAAGCTGAACTTAGAAGCTGATTGGCTACCAGGCACAGCTGCACCAGATTTTGCACTATCAAGTTTTAGTAAATTGCCCCTACTGAGTGTTTTAGCATGATCCCCATTCAGGGTTCAGATTACTGATAAAAGAGAATAGAGTTTAATGGTGTGCGACAGCAATACCTGAATGGGTAGACTGTGCTTTCTGTATGCATCTAAATTCTTCAAATATCCCTGTCAGATTTTATTTCTGTCTGTCTTTCCACTCACCCACTTAGCTTTCGTGGTGATTAGCTGTTGCCAGAAAAGGAAGTGAAGGTACTCATATTGAAACGACTGCCCTTCTGAACGTCATTCATCCGCTTGATGCATTTAAAGGTTTCAATCATGTTTCCCTTTTTCCTTCTCTACTCCAGACTGTACATATTAATATCCTAAAGTCTTTTCTGATAAGTGTTATCCTTCAGACCTATCACCATTTTTGTTGCCCGTTTGTGGACTCGTTCTATCTGATCAAAATGTTTATGTAAGTGAGGTCTCCAGAGCTGAACCCAGTATTCTAACTTGTGTAAGATAGTTTTTTTCCTGAATTTGGAGAGAGTTCCCCACACTTCCTCTTTTGTTTTCAGGATAGACAGTTCGTGCAGGCAGTACTCAGGGCAGCCTCTGCGTGGGTCCTCGGGATGGTGACGTCATGCGGAAGCTGATGTCCTGCCACATGTTGCTGATGTGAGAGTCGCTGTGTTGTGATTGGGCTACGATCTTTGTGTTTATGGTGACACCCATTCGGAGGTTTGTCTGTAACAACATTGATTGGGAGATCTGATGAGCGATTTGGAGCAGTAAAGCAGTGGATGTATATTATGAGCTGGATCTCTGGAAAAGCACATATACCTCTTTTTAACCCCTTGTGATTGGAAGGCTTTTGCAGACCTATCTGTTAGCTCAGTAGGTCCACTGTGCAAGGTGAGAGGCTTGTACTTCTGTCGTGTCGGTGGCGGTATTTTCACGAATTTGCACAAGAGTGAAAAGCATTTTTACCAGCACAAGTGTTCACAGCTGAGGACTTCTTCAGCCTTACTCCCTGTTTATCTGTTTACATGCATGGGCTTTCTCTCTGAAGATGTTAAAGCTATACATGTCTAATAATCCTTATTGATTTAGTTTAGTTTTTAATTAGCGCTGCACGATTTATGATTTAAAAGTTTTACTGAGGATTTGTCTTTTGACCTTGAGTGTTATAGCGGCTTCTTAGGTTAGGTTATTTGTTTGCGCCAATTGATCACAATTTATTTAGGAAGTAAATGAAAGTCTCACAATGGCAGCACCATTTGGATTGCAATGTTCCTTTGAAATGTATTAAAAGTTTAAACATCTTTTGTTGTTTTGTATTAGTGAGTAGTGTATTTTTGAATAGTGAATGGTTACAACCCCTGATACATTTTTATTGTTGTCTTTGTTCCTTTTAGGGAGATAAACTCTCTTAATTATTACTGACAAACATTGTTAACAGAACTGAGCTTTAAGAAAAATACAACATTTCCATCTGTTACCGGAACAAAATTAGAGAGAAATCTCCCAACTTGGAAAAATGTTTCTGTGGCAAGAGGACATTCCATTCTTTTTCCACTTAAACAAAACTTTTGGCTTTTGTTTCATTGTAAGGATTAGCACAAGAGCTTCAATACTTCAGCAACACACATCTACTGTACCTATTTCACTGTGTGCCAAGGTACATAATATATAGTATACTAAGCTAAACATTTGCTAGAAAGTTACCAAAGGCGTGGTTGGGTTATACTGTACCTTTAACTCGATGTATGATATTTTTAAGTTGAGTGTATGTGATATTTTATGCATAAAACAGAGGGACACGATAAACATCTCACTCCAAGAGATGATCAATGAACATTTTCTGCAAGAGTTATCCAACATGATATACAGTATAAGTTGGGGAAATCTGAAGCATTTCTCATAATCAGCGGCCAGATTGGGAGTATCATTTTCTTGTGTAGATGAAATTATTATTATATAAGTCCCATTATATGACTGATCGCTATGAGCAAAGTCGTCTCTCTCTTTGTTCGGTTTGGCCACACTGATTTTTTGTTCCACAAAAAGATATGCATGTAGAGCGGGACCCTTAACATTTCTGGTAAATTCTATTTCTTTAATTTTATTACACTGTCTGACATTATATTTTTCTTCATATTTCAAATCAAAAGGTACCATCTTTCCCGTCAACCTCCATAATCATGAATATATTCTGTTTCACATACAAAGAAATAACATTATGCTCAACTCAATAAGGATGGTTAAGTTGATCTTTATGCATAGGATTGTAAATGTGATATTTGCTTCAAATTCAATGAATTTAAACATTCCCACATGCACAGTATGAAAACAACATTACAACCTGTCAGAAACAAAAGAACATTTATTTTCCAACCAGATACATGTCCAAATTGGTTCTAGTCTGGATTGTCAGAATCCATTTCTACACAAATAAGGTGCCATCTCTCTCGTCCTGTTCATTACTCCAGAATTGCTTGCTGAGATTTTAGCCAGATGATTGCAGCAAAATTCCACCGGATCAGAGATGAAACAAGATCCAGCACCGGGAAATATTATGGAAACCATGAACACTGAATCAGCTCAGTGTTGGTGTGGCTTTTGTAAACTTCTACCCCTTGTGTGATCATTTTAGGAAAAGCTTGCATATAATGCACTATTGGAGGCATCAGGCAATATGTTTTATAACAAGCACTTCTTTTAGGCCTTATTCACAAGGCCATAACATTTTTACTGATGTTAATACATGTGTGTTTTCTAGGAGAAAAGTTCCTGCATAATGATCAGTAAAATACTTGTGTACAGATACATTTAAATGCATAAAGATGTGTATGTGTACATAATAACTTTTTTTAATGATCATTTATCTTCTCCCTTTGTTTAGGAAGAAGAGATGATAACTGGCTTGTGCTAAGGGGACATTGGCACTGATAATCAGGGCACTGATTATCAGTGTCCTAATTATCAGTTCATTCCCAATAGTGCCCACCAGCCAGTGCCTATCAGTGCCACCTATCAGTGCCCATCAGTGCCGCCTATCAGTGCTGCCTATCAGTGCCACCTATCAGTGCCCTTCAGTGCCACCTATCAGAACCCTTCAGTGCTACCTATCAGTGCAGTCTCATCAGTGCCTACCAGTGCTGCCTCATCAGTGCCACCTATCAGTGCCCATCAGTGCAACCTATCAGTGCCCATCAGCGCTGCCTATCAGTGGCACCTATCAGTGCCCTTCAGTGCTACCTATCAGAGCCCTTCAGTGCTACCTATCAATGCCCATCAGTGCTGCCTATCAGTGCCCCCTATCAGTGCTGCCTCATCAGTGCCACCTATCAGTGCCCATCAGTGCAGCCTCATCAGCGTACATCAGTGAAGGAGAAAAGTTGCCTGCTTGCAAACTTTTATAACAAACTTTGACATTTTTTCCCAAAAACTGAGTGGAGATTAAATAACACCAAAGGAAAGCTCTATGTGTGTAAAAAAATGATAAAAATGTCATATGGGTACAGTGTTGCATGACCATGCAATTCTCATTCAAAGTGTGACAGTGCTTAAAGCTGAAAATTGGCCTGGTCATGAAGGGGGGTAAAAGTGCCCACTAGGCAAGTGGTTAAAAACAATTCAGTTGCATTCAGATCTGTAATTAAATAAAAAACACATGTATACGCATATTTTTATGGCCATGAGAATGAAGCCTTAACGTGGATGTAAACCCAATTCATGAAATCTAAGCTGGGCACATATATCTGTATTGTTTTCCTAACTATCTCCAAAGCAGTCACACCCAGTAGGTCACACCCAGTAGATTACACTCAGTAGGTCACACCCAGTAGGTCACACCCAGTAAATCACACTCAGTAGGTCACACCCAGTAGATCCCACTCAGTAGGTCACACCCAGTAGATCACACCCAGTAGGTCACACCCAGTAGATCACACCCAGTAGGTCACACTCAGTAGGTCACATCCAGTAGATCACACTCAGTAGGTCACACTCAGTAGGTCACACTCAGTAGGTCACACTCAGTAGGTCACACCCAGTAGATCACACTCAATAGGTCACACTCAGTAGGTCACATCCAGTAGATCACACTCAGTAGGTCACACTCAGTAGGTCACACTCAGTAGGTCACACCCAGTAGATCACACTCAGTAGGTCATGCCCAGTAAATCACACTCAGTAGGTCATGCCCAGTAGATCACACTCAGTAGGTCACACCCAGTAGATTACACCCAGTAGGTCACACCCAGTAGATCACACCCAGTAGATCACACCCAGTAGGTCACACTCAGTAGGTAACACCCAGTAGATCACACTCAGTAGGTCACACTCAGTAGGTCACACCCAGTAGGTCACACCCAGTAGATCACACCCAGTAGGTCACACTCAGTAGGTCACACCCAGTAGGTCACACCCAGTAGATCACACTCAGCAGGTCACACCCAGTAGGTCACACCCAGTAGGTCACACTCAGTAGGTCACACCCAGTAGATCACACTCAGTAGGTCACACTCAGTAGATCACACCCAGTAGGTCACACCCAGTAGATCACACTCAGCAGGTCACACCCAGTAGGTCACACCCAGTAGGTCACACTCAGTAGGTCACACCCAGTAATCCCAGTTATCTCTTGCTCTGTAGCTCTGTTATCAGCCTGATAACTTCTCACACCTTCTCCGAGACAGGAGATAGATGTGTGTTTCGGGAGAGGTTGCTATAATTAGATTAGCACACAATCTGCCGTCTCAGAGCAGAGCTATGAAAGCATTTCTCATTCTTCTACCAATGTGGAGGGGGGTGTGTGTGCCTTTCCTCCAATCAGCTGCTCCCAGTGTAATCCAAGCCTTCTCTAACAGTGCAGAATGAGGAAGTAAAAATTCTTACCTGATGTTAGCATTCGAAAGAATATATACAGATATACAGATGAAGACAGCAGATATACAGGTAAAACTTATGTAGGGAGATTTGTTTCATCTCTGTGTATCATCTGAGGCTGTTCACTTCACTGGGTATATTGTGAGGGTTTACATCCACTTTACATTGCAACATGATTAAGGCTTTATTTTCATGACTGTAAACATTTTACTGATGTTATTACATACAGTATGTGTTCTCTAGAAGAAAAGCTTTGGTGTAATGATCAGTAAAATATCTGCGTATGGATGCACTTAAATGCGTAAAGATGCATAAGCATAAATAATGATCATTTATTTTCCCCTTTGTTTAGACATAATTTACACAAGTACAAAAGCGTTTATGCACGTATAAGCACATGTTCTTAGAAGCAGATTTTTGGATTCTGTGTTAAGGATCTGAAAGCAGCTCATGATTATGCACCTGTGTGAATGGCTCCATTGAAAACAATGTGGCTGCTTTCAGATTCATAGTTTAAAAAAAAAAAAAAAAAAATACACTTGTATATGTGTTTTCCTTACAGCCGTTTGAATGAAGCCTAAGAAAAAATGTTTTGTTTTTTTCTATTTTCTAAATTACAAAGAACCTCCTGACTCTTCGTAACATACACTGCACCTTCCCTTCCTCCTAAAGTTTCTTTGCTGAATTTAACCACAAACGTCAAGAAGTGGATAGAACACATTAGGACAGTTTGTACATTTTGTTTTGGTGCTGCTCCCTCTAACCTCTAGCCTACAAGTGCCAATATGGTAATTACAGCCCTGGGAAAAATGACAACTGTGCTAACATCAGCAAATGCATTTGGTATTCACCTATAGTCTCATGAATCAACTGCAGACAGATTCAGCAGGAAAGAAATAGTCCTACTGGGTGTGACTGCAGTATCTTAACACAAGATTCTGCCTTTTGCAACATTCCTTGCTGAGAACTACAAAGAGTGAAGCTCTGAACCAAAAAGCACTCAAGGCTTTATTTATTACAACAAAACATGCAGAGCTATTCATCCTGTGAAACTCCATGTACACTCATTCTGTGCGAAGGCCAACAAAATCAAATGTTCCAGGTCAGATGTTTTTCATTCAGAAAAATAGCGTGAATCAAGAAAATACGGTATTATGACCACCAGATGGAGTGGATGATCATAGTAAATAAATGCTTATTTGCCATGATCATCAGCTCCATCTAGTGGCCATAATTTGATATGTTCTTGATTAATGCTATCCTATGTTCGCCTGTCTCTGTTTGCTGAATAGAAAAGCTGCACGTTTGCCACCACTACCCCCTCCGCACCTGTCGTTGGTTGTCAAGGATTGTCTTATTTACAACCAACAGGCTTCTAGCAACCACTGATACTGACAGAGGGCGAAGCTTGGTAGAGAGGGTGAGGATATAGTTCTCTATCAGGTCCACTCTCTACTTGTGCTTAACAACAGGCAGTGGATTCGGTAGTCAAGAGAAGACTGTCTTTTGGCTATGGATCTAACCATTGCCTACTGTCAATCACAAGGGAAAGGACCTGATGGGGAACTAGTGTCTCTGCTACTTTATCAGGCTCTGCACACACAGATAGAAAACTCCTCAGCCAGCCACTGTGCTATCTGTGTGATAGGTGCAGTAGTGGGGTGGCATATCTATATGGACAGTATGGTCTCAGTGCACCTCTGCAGGATAAATGTTGGTGCTTGCCCCAAATTCATATACCTATTTCCAACATAAATATGTCGCCCATACCAACATTTGACATGCGATGGCACAATGAAATTCTAAAGAGTGTCATAGAAACGCTTTATGAATTCCCTTGTATGTTTTTCAAGAAGATGGATTAATGGTCTTTACAATACTGGTAGCTACTTACCTCTGCAACCAAAGTTGATGATTTCAGTTGAGTATAAAATATATTTTATATGTATATATATATATATATATATATATATATATATATATATAAAGAAGGGCTGATAAAAAGCACATTTCTGTGTCAGTACTAGAGACTGTTAAGAGTCGCTGTGCAATTAAGCAGTGAACACCCTTAGAATAGATAATACTTATCCCTGTCCACATCATTTCTTACAGTCGAGTGATTGCTGTACAGTGTTTCAGGTGGGAGGCTGTTACATTCAGGAAGGTCCTCATGATGATACTTAAGAGCTACTCAGCATCATTTGAAGAATTTCCTTTTTCCTCCTTACAATCTTATAAAGTGGACCTGACTTCACGCTAACATTGTTCACCTAATCAGCATATGATATAGGCACCATTTCTGTCAGACACATGCTTACATACCTTTCAGGTTCCCTATAAACTAAGTGACAACTTCTGTCTGTGCCATAAGGAATTTATGTCAAGAAAGTGAAAGACTAATCAGGAAAATAGGAAGGAGCAGACTCTGCCATTCTCAAAATATAAGGAGAAATATGTAGGAAAGAGCCTTTTAAAATGGTTGTAAACCTTTGATTAAAAAAAAAAAGAAGAAGAAACATGCCTATACTTACCTGCTCTGTGCAATCGTTTTGCACAGAGCAGCGCCGATCCTCTTCTTTTGGAATCCCCCGCCGGCGCTCCAGGTCCCTCCTTTTCATTGGGTGCCCCCCATGGAAAGCCGCTTTCCCTGGGGGCATCCATGCAGGCTCGCTGCTTAGCCCCATTGCTGCGTCTATTGGCACAGACAGCATCACAGAATTTGATTGACAGCAGTGGGAGCCAATGGCTTCCGCTGCTATTAATCTGTCCAATGAGGAGAGAGACAGAGAACGGAGTTGCTGTGCTCATGCACATTGCTGGATCAGATCTGGCTCAGGTAAGAGAAAAGGGGATGCCTGTGGGGGGGGGGGGGGAGCTGCAGCACAGAAGGTTTTTCAACTTAATGCATAGAATGCATTAAAGTGATACTAAAGTTTGGAGTTATTTTTGGTTAAAAATAACAAACATGTTTTTCTTACCTGCTCTGTGCAGTGGATTTGTACGAAGCAGCCCAGATCCTCCTCTTCTCAGGCCCCTCCTCCCTACTGAGTGCCCCCACAACAAGCAGCATGCTATGGGGGCACCCGAGCCAAACTGCTGCTCTCTGTATCCATTCAGACATGGAGACGTGGCTTGGCCCCGTCCCATCGCTCTCCTCATTGGCGCTCCTCACTGACTTTGAATGGCAACAGCGGGAGTCAATGGCACCCAATTCTGTGTCTCAGCCAATTAGGAGGGAGATCTCAGGACAGCTCAGTCTCTTGTGCAACATTGCTGGATCGAGATGGGGCTCAGGTAAGTATTAGGGGGGTTAAGGGCGGCTGCTGCACACAGAACGTTTTTTTTTATCTTAATGCATAGAATGCTTTAAGATAAAACACATTCTGCCTTTAGAACCACTTTATGGTGAAAAAGCTTAAGGTTTTAGAACCACTTTACCTTCTTGCTGCCCACGTGACACATATATGCAGCGGCAAAGTGGGCGGGCTTTAATGCTTATACAATGCAAATATGTATCAATAGGCACATTTTGCTGAGGGCAATTGCTCCATAACTCAACAAAGGGAGGAAGAATCCAGTGAATTTTACTTTGCAGAAAATACGGTTGATTCACTAAAATCAAATAGGTTGTTCATTTTGCAAGGGGAATTTACTTGAAGTATTAGTGAATGAGGCGAAGCTCTGCTGACCCCCATCATCCATTTGTAAAAGCAAAAAATACTGTTTTTTTTTTTATTTTCCCTGCTCATGATTGGTTATTTGCATACTGAATTTCACCACATTCACTAAATAAAGAGAACATTTCTTTATCAAACTGAACAGCCCAATTTACCATTAGAAAACCAACCCTGTTGCGGCCTTTTATAAAAAAAACTTTTCATCTGCTGATAGGTTATGCTGCCCTGAACCAATGAAAAATAATTTGACACATCAGGAAAATTAGCACATTAACAAACTACTATGAAGAAGCATATCCTGCCAACCGGCTGAGCAGTCAACCAGTTGAATCTCTGCTAGTTCATCTAGCAGAAAAAAAGATGAAATCAGATGGGTTTGAATGGGCTATTGGACTTTAAATTTGATTAAATAAGCCCATAAAAGACAATAGGCCATTAAAAAAAATACTTTGCTTCAAATTGGCTGAAATCTATGCAGTAAATGCTTTATTCCATGTGCTTCTGGGGTTGAATTACAAAAGGCAATTAGGTTGTTCACTTTGCAAAGGAATATTCATGTTGCCAGGGAATTTCCCCTTATCTTAGCAGATGGGGTGAAGCTCTACTGATTTTTATTATCCAATCATGTACAAGAAAAAAATACTGTGTTTTTTTTTGTTTTTTGTTTAGTTTCCTTGCACATGAATGGGTATTCTTTGCAAAGTAAGTTTTTCCACATTTACAAAGCCAAGGGACAATTCCTCTGTGACCAAACTCTGTTGGGCGTGACAAAACGCATAAGGGGGTAAGATACACAGCTATCTTTACATCTGAAGCACTGGGTAAGTTTGAGCGGAGTCTTCATTTTATATATATATCTACACTCCTAAATTAGTGCGCTGATGCCTGCTTCCACATTCTGGGCACCAGCAGGGAGACTTGCCATCCTCCAGCTTTAAGCGGCACTCTAGGTTTGGAAGTAATCTAAGGGAAAATTCCCTTGCAAAGTCAACAGCCTAATTACCTTTAGTAAATTAATCCTATTGTCCCCTTTTGTATCCTTATTTGGGTATGGATCAGTTATGCTGCCCTAAACCGACAGAAAGTAATATGACACATCATCTAAATTAGCGCAATAACAGACTAATATCAAGGAGCTTATCCTGACAATTCATTGAGCAGTCAAACATTTGAATCTCTGCTAGCTCAGCTAGCAGAAAAAAAGGTGAATCCTGATTGGTGACATGGGACATTGAACTTTAAATTTGATTAAATAGGCCCATTAAGGTCACTAGGCAGGAAAAGGGAGCTTTTCTTTTGGTTTTGCCTTAAAGTGACTAAAACCTGTGCGGTAAATATTTTACTTTGTATGCCAATAGGGTTAATTTACTAAAGGCAAAAAGGCTTTTGACTTTTAGAAAAATGTACCCTATCTTAGTAAATGGGTTGAAGCTCTTCTGACTTCATCTAATCATGTGCAAGCAAAAATATGTTTTTTTTTTTGTTTAGTTCTTTTTTTAATTCCCCTTGCATGTGATTGGTTGTTCTTTGCAAACAGATTTTTCACCACATTCACTAAGGTATGTAAAAATTCTCTTGCCAAGTGAACAGCCTGTTTGCCTTTTGTAAATCAGTCCCAATGTCTTTCATTCCTTCAAAAAACCGTAAGAGATGTGAACTCTCAATAGAAGTGATAGAAAGATCAAGGGAAACATGTTGAGATTAAAAGCAAATGTGTGGGCCATGCCATTTCTTGCCATGTCTTGCCAGCCCACTGTTGACAGTGAAAGGTGAAGCTAAGTGGTGGGCTTGTTAGCCAATCAGAAAAGCGTATCTGCAGGCTCAAGGTCATATGTTAATAAGCATAAGGTGAATCCTGATTGGTGACATGGGACATTGAACTTTAAATTTGATTAAATAGGCCCATTAAGGTCACTAGGCAGGAAAAGGGAGCTTTTCTTTTAGTTTTGCCTTAAAGTGACTAAAACCTGTGCAGTAAATATTTTACTTTGTATGCCAATAGGGTTAATTTACTAAAGGCAAAAAGGCTTTTGACTTTTAGGAAAATGTACCCTATCTTAGTAAATGGGTTGAAGCTCTTCTGACTTCATCTAATCATGTGCAAGCAAAAATACGTTTTTTTTTTTGTTTAGTTCTTTTTTTAATTCCCCTTGCATGTGATTGGTTGTTCTTTGCAATCAGATTTTTCACCACATTCACTAAGGTATGTAAAAATTCTCTTGACAAGTGAACAGCCTGTTTGCCTTTTGTAAATCAGTCCCAATGTCTTTCATTCCTTCAAAAAACCGTAAGAGATGTGAACTCTCAATAGCAGTGATAGAAGATCAAGGGAAACATGTTGAGATTAAAAGCAAATGTGTGGGCCATGCCATGTCTTGCCATGTCTTGCCATGTCTTGCCAGCCCACTGTTGACAGTGAAAGGTGAAGCTAAGTGGTGGGCTTGTTAGCCAATCAGGAAAGCGTATCTGCGGGTTCAAGGTCATATGTTAATAAGCATTCTGTATTTTTTTATCCATGAAAAGGCAGCACAGAAGCTGAACATGAAAAAGGGGATAATGAAACAGAAAAAAAAAGAGACAAAGCTCAATTAATCACGTTAATTAAATCTAAAAGCCACCTCCTATGTTCTTCATGTCACATTTTATTTACAGGACGCTCTGTCCTAGTTACACAGTGTCACTTTGACTCAGCCTCTTCAGAGAGATCATAGTCCAGAGACAGATACTGTTTGATCTCCAAGATTAGAACAATATCAGCTTCTGGAGAGTTTTGCCAGTGACAGGGAAGGATTTCACATCTAACATGGAGCATGCTTTGCATACTAAAACCTGGGAAAGGAATACTTTTTAAGATCAAGACTATCAGTCAAAACGTTGACTGTTTGAAGGGTTTTTCTTGTTAGGAAAATCTCTGTAGAAATGTCTGTCCAACCCGTTACAACTGCGCAAAGACTTTACGGTCTGTGATGCAGAATCTCGACACCCATTGCAGACAAATGTATAGCTTGGAAATGACCATGTGACTACGTCTTCTGAGCTAGACCAATGGGACAAAATGATAAGAAAGTTACATAGTTACAAAGTAGGTGAGATTGGAAAAAGTCAACAGTCCATCCAGTCCAACCTATGTGTGTGAGTATGTGTCAGTTCAAGTTTTTGATCCTGAGGTTAGGATCACACATATGTGGGCTGCAGTTGTTGCGTTTTCATGGTGCCAGTTATGTTTTTTGACATGCATCTTTTATTTATTTATTAAACATTTACTCACAGCAACATAAAAAAAAAATCTTGCAGAATGAAATTTAAAGGTCAAAAGGGAGCAATTTACAAAATGTTAGTATTTTGGGTTTACATCATATTCATTAAAGGTGGCCATACACAGTCATATTTATTTTTCTGTTTAGCTGTTGCTAAACAGCATGGTTAAACAAATAATTGCTGAATCTATCATATTCTGACAGTTAGCGCTCCTGGATGTCAAGATACCTGAACAGTAGCAAATTTTCCACCCAGCCCCTAGGATTTTTTAATCAAAGGGTTTGCTAAAATTCACTCATAAAGTTTGGCCAACTTTACTTTTCTAGGGGTGTTATTAACCTACTTTTTTGTTAGCATATATTGAAAAAAAAAATAATAATAATCTACTGTATCTTGTCTTTCCCGCATCAAGGTGCTACAGAAGAACTTGGCAGTCATTTGTGGTTAATCGTGGTTAAAATGTTTCCTTTTAACTTCATTGCATCTTTGGGTGTAGGAAAAACGCAATGAAGTTAATAAGTGTTAATGTTTTCACCTATACAGCAGATTTTCTTATTACCATCAAGGGGATATACATCTGAAAAAAGTGGACATCTCTTTCAAATGCTAGCCTTCCAAGAAGCTTCCTTTGTTACTGAGACTGACAACAGTAATTACTCCCTAAGCCAATGTCCTAGGAGGAGGCTGTAGATGTATTTGATGTTTGGGAATGGCTATCCCCAAGAGTCAGACATCAACTCTCATCTCGTGTGCATTGTCACCAGTGTGACCACTGACCAGCACGTTCTACAGTCACTTGGGTCTTTATATATCATACATATATACCAATGTTCTGTGTTACTTGCTTCTTTACACAGTAAATAACAAAGAAAAGATACAAGATCAATATAAACAGGTAATTTTTGGCTTGTGTACTTGCTTCAGTGTCAGCACACAGCAAAAAATATATCAGTCACTTGTTCAGGGTCTACAAGGAAAAAAAAAAAAAAACTCTATTCAGCTAAATGTTAAGTACATGTTGCCTTGTTCCCAAAGGCTTATTTGGATATCAGGCTGAATGATCATACTATTTTCCTCAAGCTCCACCCCTACATAATGTGATTATTTTAGTAAAAGCTGAAACTAGAATGAGCTGCTGGAAGCAACATTTTTATTGTAAAAATAAATAAATAAATAAAAATGAAAGGAGCGCTGATTTCATGTGTTCGAACAGTAAAGAGTCTTTGGACTCTGCTCAACTTCACCTGTGCCCCTGCGGTTCTCTCGCTATATTTAGCCACAACTGTCTAGAGGTGGGCAGAGAACATAAGGAAAAAGTTATAACAATTTCGAAGTTTTGGTGTGGCCTCTCTTAAACATTACAGCATGAAGCATTGGCCTATGAAGGTCTTGTTGGGGCATGTTGTCCATGACAGTCTAGGTTAAGAGGAAGTGGGTTAAATGACATTGGCTGTTAATTAACTTGAAAGAATGAGGGCATCTAATGGTGAAACGGTATAGTTGTAGAAGACAGCTCCAGACTAAAGATGAGTATTGCAGCAAAAGTTATTTAATACATCTGGCCTCTGAAGTTATATGGAGTTCTGCTAGGAAACTTTGGGTCCTGCCATTCATGTGAATGTTACTTTGACACGTACCATCTAACTATACATTGTTGCTGATCAAGTACACCCCTTCAGATGGATAATGGTTCAAGAATGGTTTGAGGAACGCAACAAGTTTGAAGTGAGAATATATGCATATATATATATATATATATATATATATATATATATATACTTTGTTTTTTAATCTTCATAAATAGGCACCCTTTGCATTCCTCTATCAGCTCATTTACTTCTAAAGGAAACTTGTCATGAGATAATTGAAAATTATACTTATTCTAGGTCTTTGTAAAAACAGTTCTGAAAGTGTGTGTCCAGCTATCTTGTGTTTTTAATGGTGAAGGGGGGATGTTTTTTTTTTTTTTTTTTTGCTATCCAGGGCTCCAGTAGAGATATTTCTGTTCTGCTGAAATTTTGCTAGAGAAGTGAGGGAAAATCTCCCAACAGTAACACGTGACAAAGGGGACCATTGTGTCCCTAAAGCTCCAAGCTGTCAATTTATCTACGAAGTTTGTATTTTAGTCTGCGTCCATTTGGCTGATTTTTTTCCTCGATTCCTGTCTCTGGAAACCATTGTCATGTAATAAAGCTCAGATAACAGTAAAAACCCAGCAACAATTCTAATCTTAGCCCAATATATCCAAAACTAGAAGCAAGGATTTGGCTTGACCTACACAGTGTACTACTTCTCCTTCATTGTCCAGTGAAAGGCTGAGGGTGGGAGTCAGACTAGTTGTAGGTCCTAATTACACTATAGAAAGAATATCAGATCTTCTACCCTTCTAGACAGGGCTGTGTGGTGTGGCAGAGCTGTGTAAATCTCAGGACTGGATGGATAGAAATATACCATTTTTAGCACATAAAACAGCATTCATATATGTATTTAGCCGTTAGATTTGCGTTCAGATTTAAAGCAGAGAGATACATAGAAAGTTCCTTACCTTTGAGAAACATACAAAAGAGGCATAATAAAATATAAAGAAAATGCACAAAACAGGCAAATTATTATTATTATTATTATAATCAGGGCTTTTTTTCTCAAACAATAGGTGCTGGAACTCAACCACCAAGTTCCCCCTGAAAAAAAGCCCTGATTATAATACAGGATTTATATAGCACCAACAGTTTACGCAGCGCTTTACAATATAAAAGGGAGACAATACAGTTATAATACAATAAAATACAAGAGGATTAAGAGGGCCCAACTCAGAAGAGCTTACAATCTAATAGGGTGGGGCAGGTGGTACAAAAGGTTGTAACTGTGGGGAATGAGCTGATTGAAGTGGTCAAAGATTAGTTAGAGACGTGATAGGCTATCCTGAAGAGATGAGTTTTCAGGGATCGCCTGAAGATAGCAAGAGTAGGTGATAGCCGGATAGGTGGAGGTAGCGAGTTCCAGAGGATGGGAAAGGCTCTGGAGAAATCCTGGAAACGAGCATGAGAGGAGGAGATGAGAGAGCTTGAGAGTAGGAGATCTTGAGAAGAGCGAAGAGGATGATTTGGGTGATATTTGGAGACAAGATTGGTGATGTAGCTCATTGTAAATGGCTTTGTAAGTTGTGGTTAGTATTTTGAATTTAATTCGCTGGGTGATTGGAAGCCAGTGTAGGGATTGGAAGAAAGGGTTGGCAGACACTGAGCGGTCGGTAAGGTGAATAAGTCTGGCAGCAGCATTCATGATAGACTGAAGAGGGGATAGCCTATGGAGAGGCAGGCCAATGAGAAGGGAGTTGCAATAGTCAAGGCGAAAGATAACAAGGGAGTGAATGAGGAGCTTGGTGGTTTCATTTCTTAGAAAAATACTTACTGCAACACATTATAAAGTGCACTTAAATGCATGCTAAAATGCACATATGTTTGAATGCAAAGGTGTAAACGTCCCTTAGCATGTTGTGTGGGTGTAAAGACTTATAATCAGGCAGTGTCTTATACTGGGGCCCTATTATTACTATTATTAGAAATCCATCTGGAAGAATTACCCAAGCTGTGCATACACACACATATATCAATGTATAGATATTTCAGGGTCACATTAAAAAATGGGATTATGGATGTTTTTAATAGGAAATACGCATATTAACTGTTTTACCTATTATATAGACACTGTTGGCTATACCAGTAAAAATGTTTCCGTAAAATCTATTTTACAGGTAGATTTTGTCATTATATCAGACCTTTTCAGCTGTTTTTCTCACTAAACAATTTGCTGTTAATTTACTTCACCCTAAGGCCCCATTCACAGCTGTGTGCATTACATGGGTATGCACTGTGCATAGAAATCCATTGTTTTTAATGGGGCACTATATTGTAAGGGAAATACAGTGAAAATAAGTCTGTGTCCAATTTTGGACACACCAAGGTGCTCAATTGAAGATAATGGGATGGCAAATAGACTGTGCACTTTGCAAGTGCAGTTGCACTCCGCAAAGACATTTGCTCTAGAACTTAGTAAATGAGAATAAGCTTCATGTTGCAAATAATTACCCAATCAAATGCAAGGAACATAACAAAAAAACAGCATTTTGGCTCTGCAGCAAATGCCCTTGCAGAGTATATATATATATATATATATATATATATATATATATATATATATATATATATATCACAGGTGTTGTCAAGTGCCATTTTAATACATACTATAATATGCGATGATTGACATAAATTGCTGTTAATGGACTTGCTGAGCCTGATGTAACCCATTAAAGTATGGACTGTCCTCCAGCTGGTTTTATCGCTTCATTCATTTCCAACTCATTATTCTTATCTTAACAATCTGTCCCCATGTTTTACACTTTTATTTCACAACAACTGTCTATGTAAATCTTCCAGCAACTAGAGAAGAAACTTGGCAATGTTTAGAGATGAAATGGGAAGAAGTGCAAATATGTGAATGGGAATGACTTTGTCCATAATAGGTGTATCATAAACATTTTTAAATAAAATATTTTTTATTTTTGTCCATATGCTTGTCCCCCATTAATGGCTACATTGCATTTCTTAGGGAGGTATTGATGATGACAACATGCAATTTTATATGCAACATATAACCTTACCCAAAAAACAAATATATAAAAAGGTAATAATTCATTAGTCTTTTTTTTTATCTATTTGTTTTTGGGTAGCACGTGTGCTGCATATATTTTTTTATATCATTCAGATAGTTATACAACAGCTTGGTTTGAGGGGTGTTTAGGGTGACATTTTTTAATTTGCTTTCTGATATGCCTGTGCGGTGTTTGTTTAAAAATGCCATGTGACAAGGTGACAATGCACAGTTGGCAGACAGGGACAGAGCATTGTCACCATATAACGGGAAGTGCTTAAAAAAGGATCTTCCTGATAGGATCACCAGGTATTATTTTAATGAAAGCTGTACATTTAAAAAATATTGAAAATTATTTCTGAAATCACATTAACAATATAAAGCTTTTATGCTTATATAGTTAATTTATATTTTGAAGTGGAACCTTAGCCAAAGCTTTTCACTTTGGTCAAACAGCTTATCACATTTTTTTATAGCTTTCTCGATTCCCATACTTTGCAAGGAAATAAAGGCCAATCACAGTCCATTTGTACCATGTGATTAGCTGTGACCAATCAAACTCTGACCGGATCAACTCCCCAGAGTGGTACAGTGTCACTATGGTATATATAAACAAAATATTTTAAAAAATGGAAAACAAATTATTATATATTTTTTAAAAAATTTTTTACATACTGTCACCAGTCAGTGTCCCTGTTGTCCCTGATCACCGCCACACCAGTTATATGATGATGTTGGTCTGCACTGCACTGGTGACATTATGTAAAAAAAAAAAAAAATTATTTAACCACTTGACATCCGCGCTATGGCCGAATGATGGCCACAGCGCGGACCGGAATTCCTGGGAGGCCATCATATGATGGCCTCCCCTGTGCACGCCCTGCAGGGCGGGCGCAGAGCGCGCTGTGATCACCGAGTCACTGAGACTCAGGTGATCACCGATCCGAGTAAGGGACCGGTCCTGGCCCCTTACCATGTGATCAGCTGTCAGCCAATGACAGCTGATCACATGATGTAAACAAAAGATCGGTAATCGGTATAAAAAAAGCCAATCACTGGCTCAGCTGCAAGGGACATCAGTCCCGAAGTGGAAGAGGCACATCTGCCTCATCTGTGCCACCTGCCATTGCCACCTAACAGTGCCCACAGTGCCACCTATCAATGCCCACAAGTGCCAGCTATCAATGCCCACAAGTGCCAGCTTTCAATGCCCACAAGTGCCAGCTTTCAATGTCCACAAGTGCCAGCTTTCAATGCCCACCAGTAGTGCCAATCAGTGCCACCTAGCAGTGCTGCCTATCAGTGTAACTGATCAGTGCCCATTATTGCCACCCATCAGTGCCCATCACTGCCACCCATCAGTGCCCATCACTGCCACCTATCAGTGCCCATCAGTGCCGCCTCATCAGCGTACATCAATGAAGGAGAAAAATTACCTGTTTTAAATTTTTTATAACAAAATATAAAAAAAAAAAAAATTAAATTCAGTCTTTTTACATTTTTTTAACAAAAAATAAAAACCGCAGAGGTGATCAAATACCACTAAAAGAAAGCTCTATTTGTGGGGAAAAATTATAAAAATTTCATTCAATTGTCATTCAAAATGCATCAGCACTGGAAGCTGAAAATTGGTCTGGATAGGAGGGGGGTTTAAGTGCCCAGTAAGCAAGTGGTTAAAAAAACAACTTTTTTTCTTAATTTTCCAACAAAAGTGACAAAAAGTTACAACTTCAAAAACCCACCATTCCTCTAAGTACCTCAGACTGTCTACTTTCTAAAAAGGGGGCATTTGGGGGTATTTGTACTGTTCTAGCATTTTGGTGCCTCAAGAAATGAGATAGGCCATCAATACATCAGGATTGATCAATTTTCAGACACAGTATATACCATAGTTTGTGGACTCTATAACTTTCCTACAGACTAAATAATATACACTGATTTGGGTTATTTTCGCCAAACAAATATAACAGAATACAATTTGGCCTAAATTTCTGAAGAAAGATTATTTTTTTGCAAAGTTTGTTTACAGAAAGAAAGAAAAACGCGTTTTTTTTTCAAAATGTTTGGCATTTTTTTGTTTATTCAGCAAAAAAAAAAAAAAAAAACAGTGATGAATAAATACCACCAAAATAAAGCTCTATTTTTGTGGAAAAAATGATAGAAATGGGTACGGTGTTGCATAACCGTGCAATAGTCATTCAAAATCTGACAGTGCTGAAAGCTGGCCTGGGCAGGAAGGGGGTAAAAGTGCTTTGTATTGAGGTGGTTAATGGAAGCCCCACTTGGTTTCCATACACATGCCTTCTGTTTGGGTTTGTATACTTTTTTCCTCGGTCTTGGGTTCTCACCATCATTCCCCTACTGCAACTATTCATATATCTGAGTCCTCAGGTTTCTTCTATCTGGTTGTGGAGTATTGATTTTTATTACATACATTTTTATGTATTCCTAGCTTTGTGCACTGTCAGTGTTTTCTCTGGATCTGTTGTCTTTGTCTTATGTGGGGTGCTATTCACACTCCTACACTTGTTTACTTTTGCCACATGTGACATGTTTAGTTTTGCATATTTTTTTCTGGCTATTTGGAAATTTTTCATTTGTTGCTATGTTGTCTTAGCACATCACTTGTTGTTTTATTATTTTTTTAATGATAGTAATTATGAGTGGTCCATGCCTGTCTGGTGTTTGCCATGTACTATGGCAGCCATCTTGTGAGTGTTTATAACATGCTTTGTTTTTCCACTTTTTTTGCATTTTGCCATTTTTATGTAGTAGCTACTTTTAAAAGTTAGACCTACGCTAGGAATTTGTATATTTTGCTTTTTTTTTTTATTAACCATTGTGATTTGCTCCTTTTGTAATCTTTCTTTGACCTCTACCCTGTATGTGTCTTTTAACCCTTGCACCATGTGAGGTCATCACTAGGGGCTGCTGTCTGTGGTTGGCACTTTGGGTTTATTAGTTCATTTCCATGCTGTAGTCAGTGTCTTGAGAAAGATGGACTGAGCTGCACTTTGACAATAAAAACACTGCTGTTTTTTTATCTTCCTCCTATGCAAGACCAGTGAGTGCTTCTAAACCAGTTTTAGATATATATATACACTGAGCAAAATTATAAACCCAACACTTTTGTGTTTTCCCCTATTTAACATGAGCTCAAATATTGTTCACAAATCTGTCTAAATCTGTGTTAGTGAGTGTGATACACATCATTACAGTGAGCACTTCTTCTTTGCCGAGATAATCCATCCACCTCACAGGTGTGGCATATCCAGATGCTGATTAGACAGCATGATTATTGCACAGGTGTGCCTTAGGCTGGCCACAATAAAAGGCCGCACTAAAATGTGCAGTTTTATTACACAGCACAATGCCACAGATGTCGCAATTTTTGAGGGAGCGTGTAATTGACATGCTGACCACAGGAATGTCCCCCAGAGCTGTTGCCCTTGAATTGAATGTTCAATTCTCTACCATAAGCCGTCTACAAAGGCGTTTCAGAGAATTTGGCAGTACATCCAACCGGCCTTACAACCGCAGACCACATGTAACCACACCAGCCCAGGACCTCCACATCCAACATCTTCACCTCCAAGATCGTCTGAGACCAGCCACCCGGACAGCTGCTGCAACAATCGGTTTGCATAACCAAAGAATTTATGCACAAACTATTATAAACCATCTCAGGGAAGTTCATCTGCATGCTTGTCATCCTCATCGGGGTCTCGACCTGACGGAAGTTCATCGTCGTAACCAAATTGAGTGGGCAAATGCTCACATTCGATGGCATCTGGCACTTTGGAGAGGTGTTCCCTTCACGAATGAATCCTGGTTTTCACTGTACAGGGCAGATGACAGACAGCGTGTATGGCGATGTGTGGGTGAGCGGTTTGCTGATGTCAACGTTGTGTGGCCCATGGTGCGGGTGGGGTTATGGTATGGACAGATGTATGCTATGGACAATGAATACAGGTGCATTTTATTGATGGAATTTTGAATGCGCAGAGATACCGTGACGAGATCCTGAGGCCCATTGTTGTACCATTCATCCATGACCATCACCATGTTGCAGACTTTTAATACATGGCCCCATTTTGCAAGGATCTGTACACAATTCCTGGAAGCTGAAAACATCCAAGTTCTTGCATGGCCAGCATACTCACCGGACATGTCACCCATTGAGCATGTTTGGAATGCTCTGGAATGGCGTATACGAAAGCGTGTTCCAGTTCCTGCCAATATGCAGCAACTTTGCACAGCCATTGAAGAGGAATGGACCAACATTCCACAGATCACAATCAAAAACCTGATCAACTCTATGCAAAGGAGATGTGCTGCACTGCGTGAGGCAAATGGTGGTCACATCAGATACTGACTGGTTTTCGGACCCCCCCCCCCCCCCCCGACTGCCCAATACAGTAAAACTGCACATTTTAGAGTGGCCTTTTATTGTGGCCAGCCTAAGGCACACCTGTGCAATAATCATGCTGTCTAATCAGCATCTTGATATGCCACACCTGTGAGGTGGATGGATTATCTCTGCAAAGGAGAAGTGCTCACTAATATAGATTTAGACAGATTTGTGAACAATATTTGAGAGAAATAGGCCTTTTGTGTACATAGAAAAAGTTGTAGATCTGTGCCTTCAGCTCATGATAAATAGGGGCAAACACAAAAGTGTTGCGTTTATAATTTTGCTCAGTGTATATACTGCGGTATAGTCTGCAAACACTTACAATATATGCATTATAAATATTTAACTGTGTAAAGTCTGGAGTACAGTCTACACATTTCTGTGTTAGATATGAATTAGTAATCATTGTACAGAACATATTCTTTTTATATAAATATTTTGCACAGACTTGTATCCAGTGTAGGTAAAATTCCTGCAATACTTTCCACAAATATCATTTTATAGTCATTTGCACATATTCTGTTTAGCTACGTATAGAGCATTTGTACCTAAAAATGTACACTTTTACAGTATTTACATTGTAGATATATGTGTTAAATAAAATCCATGTATAGTACAACCATACTAATGGGTCAATTATAAAAATATTAATGTGGTATTTTTTATTCCTGTGCATTATTTGTTAATCCTTGTGGAACTGCTACATTTAGAGCATTTTTATTATTTATGTAATTGTTATTTAACCACACGGACTTTCACTTAGCAAAATACAATCAGCCTTTGGCATTAACTGCGGGGCAACTGTTGAGTCAATGATGGTAGATTGAAAAAAATAAAGATTTGCCATTTTGAAAATGGCTAATTTTCCAAAGGGATCAGGCCAGCAATCATAATGTAGCATTAACTCTCGGTGGAGCTGCTGGTTTAAGCGGGCTTGTTACCTTCACTCTCGACACCCCTGCTTCACTGGCACCGGGTCTAGGGTTCCGTTGAGTTTACCTCTGGACGATCAAAGCACCAACACTTGAATACGTTTTCAATGCTTTATTGAACCAAGTAACGAAGGAAGTAGCAGGAAAGAGGCAGGAGGGAAGCTACAGGGAAGCTCAAATACCTTTCTTTAAGATTCTTGAGAATGCCCTTTAAAGTCAAATATTGTAATCGGATGCGATCCCCTTATGGGACACGATCTTTGCTCGCCTGGATAGGCCTCTCTCACTTGCCTAGCAGCCAGTACGTAGCACGAACAAAAGTCTCTGCCACAGACTTGCTTGAAATAAATCCGTACAATCCTCTGCCACAGGATGTATTAAACTTTGCGGTGAATGTCAGACACAGTACCTGGACCTCTAAGCCAACCCGGCAGTACTATGCTGTAGAACTACTTTAGGATACGTCCTCCAACCGAGTCACCAGGCCCCTCTCCAGACCAGCACTCTGCATGATCCTTCCATGACTGGTCATCCCCTGGGATCTTCTCGGTTGTCCAGCTTCTTCACTCTGGATAGACAGCTCAGGACCCTTCCTCGGATGCTGTGGTAGGCCCCAGACATGCTTCTGGGCCCACCCACGCATCACAGCGGCGTGGGCCTCCGGAACAGAGGACCATGAGGTAGCACTCATATCTGTCGGCCAGGAGGGCCAGCAGGTGGCTGAAAAACAAACCCCAAAACATGGCGTCTGTCCCATAAATACCCTCTCCCAGAATGCAACTCAGAGGACCACCTCCACCGAGTTGTCCCCGGGACAGAGGAGCACCCATACGCTTCGACATGTTGCCTTTCCAACACTAGCCAATGGTAACAGTGACACCCACCAGCTCAGTGTGGAACCACACGCAATGTCAGCCAAGCTGGAACAGATCTAACTCCCCTAATGAGCAATTTACTAAATTTACCTATCAGTTGGTAGATCAAAAATCTACCAGCGCTACAATAATATGATTTTACAACTAGGAATACATTTTACAGTAAGAAGCAGGAAAAATGATGAGGGCAATCTTTTGGGGAATAGTTCTGTCACCTGCTTGATATTTTATTAGCTTAAATGTTAAAAATGTAACTTGTTCTCATTTTGTAAGGTAAGTGTTTTTTTCCCCCCAGAAATAGCGTCAGTGTTAGGTGGGAGAGTACACAAGATAAAATGTAGTCTGCTATTAACAAGCAGAGCACTGCAGACAATGCACTTCTGTATTCTGAAATGTCTCTTCACAACACAAAATGATGCCAATTACCACAAAAATGGATGTTATTCACTGTTCACATGATCACATGAACTTCGTTCAGATACCTCTTTTGCATGGCGGGGGCATGGTTACAAACGAGGAATCCAGCCAGTGTCTGCTGTTCATAAAGCTGAGAAGGGCTGCGCAGGGGGCAACTCAGGCAGGCTGCAAATGGTGTCCTGTAGGTCTAATTACAAATGAAAGAGACACAATCTGACCACGCTAACAAGTATTACGTTTTGTAATTTGCGTGGTCAGAAATCTACAGGAAGGCAACTAGACCTGTAGGATTACCAGGTATTTAGTTAGGATTCAATTCAATATATAAAGAAAAGGAACCAATATTTGAATTAGAAAAAAAACAGCAGTCCAGTATTTGAATAAAGAAAAGCACCACAAGTTGTACTTTTAAGGCCTCATTCACATGAGGTGGACTCCGTTTTCACGGAGTCCGCCTTGGTCCGCCGGCTCAGCGGGGGATGTCTCCATTGATCTCCGCTGAGCCGGCGGATGACAGGTCCCTCTCTGCTCACTGAGCAGGGAGGGGCTTGTCAGGCACCGCTGCTGCCTATGGAGGGATCAGATGAAAACGGACCGCCGGCTCAGCGGGGGATCTCTCCGTTGAGCTCCGCTGAGCCGGCGGATGGCAGGTCCCTCTCTGCTCACTGAGCAGGGAGGGGCTTGTCAGGCGCCGCTGCTGCCTATGGAGGGATCAGATGAAAACGGACCGCCGGCTCAGCGGGGGATCTCTCCGTTGAGCTCCGCTGAGCCGGCGGATGACAGGTCCCTCTCTGCTCACTGAGCAGGGAGGGGCTTGTCAGGCGCCGCTGCTGCCTATGGAGGGATCAGATAAAAAAGGACAGCATGTCCGTTTTCATCAGATCTCACCCGATCCGCCAGCGATGGATCTGGACGTAGGGCCATCCGTCTGCTTTTTGCGGATCAGAAAAACTGACAGGCGGACCTGAACGGTCCGATCGTGTGAAAGGGGCCTTAAGCATATGTAAACTATAACAATAACCTCAGTAAGGTTATCATCCTAGGATTGGAAGCTTGTTAATAGCAGGATTATCTGGGTAAAATAAAGGAAAAAAGTGTAAAAAGAAAAACACAAATGCAGCCATCACATCTAAGAACAGTTAAGCTGCAATACTATCATTTTTTGGGGGGCTTTAGATACACTTTAAGATTTCTATACACTTTATGGGCTCTTTCACACTGCTCTGTTGTAAAAACACAGGAACATGTGTATGTGTTTTTGCCGCATTTCCCATGTGTTTTTCACCTATGGAAAAACATGTCTCAAAAAACGCACAAAAAAATGCAACCGCAAATGCATTTTTGCTGTGTTTTTGCTGCGTTTTGAGAAATCAAAATTGCCCATTTGGAAGGCTTATATGCAAGTTATTGACAATAAAAAGGGTATGGGGGCCCAGGTACTGCTTGGGGGGCATGTATCAATGCAAAAAGTTTTTTTTTTTTTTTTATTGTTTTAACAGGAACAGTGGTTTTAGTGATGTTGAAAGTGAAACAATAAAAATGAAAAGTTCCTTTAAATATACTGCCTGGGGTTCCCCTTAGTCTGCCTGTGGCACGTCTGTACCATGTATAGAACCTGCTGCAGCAAAACTGACATTTCTAAAGGAAGAAAAATGACATAAAAACTGCCAGCAATACAATACCATTTTAAAAATGTTACAAAAAATTAAAAACGCATGGGGGCCCCCCTCCAATCCATACCAGGCCCGACCGGTGCATGCTTGGTCGGTGACATCATAAGGGGGCGGTGCCACCAGGTGACATCACCAGGTTGCCCCTGCCCCTACCTTTTAAGAACTATCAAACAGAGGAGCAGGCATTCAATGGCTAGCCTTTGTTTTCGGTCTGGTAATGCAGCATGCGGCATTAATTGACGATGAATCTAAATCTGAGGGAACATGTTTTTTTTTTTTAATAAAGTAATTGTCAAAAACTGCCTCCTGTCTTTATTTATTTTTGACACTTTTTTTGGTGAATTAATAGCCATACAATGCACCCCATTCTCATTTACATGGGGGGGGGGGTGGGATCTTGGGGCTCTCTTGTTAACAGGGGCTTCCACATTTTAATAAGCCCCCTCTCTGCAGACCCCCGCAACCACCCAGGGTTTTCGGGAAGAGGCCCTTGTCCCCATCATCATAGGGATACGGGGTGCTTTTGGGGTGGGGAGGGGGGAGAGCCCCCTCTGCCTCAAAGGCCCCATCCCATGTTGAGGGCATGTGGCCTGGTATGATTCAAGACAGGGACAGGGGCGCTCGCTTGTCCCCCCCCCTTTCCTGACCTGCCGGGCTGCATGCTCGGATAAGGGCCTGGTATGGATTAAGGTGGACCCCTAGGTCGTTTTTTTTTTCACTTTTTCTTTTGCCGGCAATGTTTTTTTTTTTTGTTTTTTTTTATTTAGCTGTCAGCGGAGAAGCCTGTTAACAGCTGATGACTCATTAGTTGTTAAGGACGCTTCTCGGCCCGCTCCTTAATAACCAGTCTAATGCCCCGTACACACGGTCGGATTTTCCGATGGAAAATGTCCGATTGGATCGTGTTGTCGGAAATTCCGACCATGTGTGGGCTCCATCGGACATTTTCCATCGGATTTTCCGACACACAAAGTTGGAGAGCAGGAGATGAAATTTTCCGACAACAAAATCCGTTGTCGGAAATTCCGATCATGTGTACACAAATCTGACGGACAAAGTGCCACGCATGCTCAGAATAAATAAAGAGATGAAAGCTATTGGCCACTGCCCCGTTTATAGTCCCGACGTACGTGTTTTACGTCACCGCGTTTAGAACGATCGGATTTTCCGACAACTTTGTGGGACCGTGTGTAGACAAAACAAGTTTGAGCCAACATCCGTCGGAAAAAATCCTAGGATTTTGTTGTCGGAATGTCCGAACAAAGTCCGACCGTGTGTACGCCCTATAAGTGTAGTATAAAGATAGCACCAAGTTTATTAGGAGATAAAACACTCACAGGAGTTAGCCTTATTATTAAAGGGTAAGTTCACCTTTGTAGACTTTTCTTTTTCAAAATTCCAGCTCCCCTATGCACAATATAGCATTCATGTACTTTTTTTTGCAAAAATAGCAACGCTTTCCATTAAATTTGCAGACACTTACTTTTCTTGAGCTCATCCATGTATCCAGACGTTTCCATTAGTAATGTCTTCTTCCTGATCAATCTAGAGGTCATGACACAGGAAGGAGTTCACCAGCTGACCTCATTAGCACACACCGTGCATCATCCACCCACCCATTCTGAGGTGCACGTTTTTTAAATGAGATGCAATCAATCAGTGATCACCCTTCTCACTAAATACACAATATACAATCAGATTGCATAGTGTATGGCCATCTTTATACAAGTACATAGGAGGCAGTGGACAGAAACACTCAGCTGTCAAGCTCCATTTACAACTCTGCATAGTGGGAACTCGCGTTTTTTGGGGGGTTTTTTTAGCGGGGGGGAGGCGTTTGAGCATTTTCACTCATTACACATAGGGCAGCCCATTCACTTAAATGGGCTGCACTACACACAGCAATCACCCCAAAGAAGCTTCAGAACTATTTTTTAGAGCCGCCTTGGTGTGTTTTTTACTACGATTTTTGGTGCCATGCATTTCTGAAATACAAGGAAACGCACAGATGTGAATGGAGCCTCATTGTTCTTGTTGTTCTTGTGTTATCGCACCAATTTCATTTTCAGGCCCCATTCACATCTAGCATAGTGGGACTGAGCGTTTTGTGGCTCGTTTTTCCGGTGACACGCATTGGGCAGCCTGTTGGTTACATGTGGTTAATGGGACCTTTTGGCATTTTATGGGTTTCGTGTTTTTTACTGTGCATTTTGAAGCATTTGCCCCTCATTTTTTCACATGGCAAAATGTGTGTTTGCTTCTGTGTTTGGTGTTCCGTTCATTCACTATACAATCTGATTGTACAATCTCCTTTAGATTTACCAAATTTATATAATAGGAGGAAACACTTATGTAGTCAATCACTCTGTATCCAATCAGGCAGGCCCTTACACTACATAGTTGATGGTAGATGTAAAGGAGATTGTAAAATTAGATTGTATAGTGTATAGTGAACTTTACAGCACTCAGGAGACCCTTCTCCTGTTTTCAATACTACAGCTAGGCTGTTATCTCATCTCTCATCTCCTGCACACTTCAACATACCAAATGAAAGATTGATGCAAGATTAAACTTAAAGGGTAAGTTCACTTTTGTTCATCTTTTTTTTTTTCAAATTCCAGCTCCCCTATGTACCATTATAGCATTATTATAGCATGTACTTCTTTTGCAAAAATATCAACGCTTTCCATTAATTCTACAGACACTTACTTCACTGTCTTCATGGGTGTTTGTACAATCAGATTGTATAGTATATGGCCCTGTTTATACACCTAAAATTACTAGTTGCACTTTCAGTGCCTTTAATTGTTAATGGTGCACCAAACACAGAAGCAAACACACATTTTGTCATGTGAAAAAATGAGGGGCAAATGCTGCAAAACGCACAGTAAAAAACACACAACCTACAAAACTCCAAAATGTCCCATGAGCCACATGTAGTGCATCCCATTGAAATCAACAGGCTGCCCTATGCATGTCACAGGAAAAACGAGACACAAAACGTGCGCTCCCACTATGCTTGATGTGAGTGGGGCCTGAAAGTGAAATTTGTCTGTTCTCCCCTCAGAGAACCGGAAACTGTGTGTTTACACACACAGATCCCAATTCTCCGTGTGCCCCAAGCGATCGCGGCAGCCCGGTGATGATGGTGACCGCTGGGCACTCGCATCGGTTACGTGGGCGAGCAGAGGGCGTCTATGGTACCAACATACCATGACGTCGATTTGTGCAGCCGAGCCATGTTGCCGCAGTACAACTGCGACGACTGGTCGGCATGCGGTTACCTGACAATTGCGAGGTCGTGCGACGTTGGACCCAAACAAAACTGATGTCCTTTTTTTCCAACAAATAGAGTTTATTTTGGTGGTATTTGATCACCTCTGTGGTTTTTATTTTTTGCGCTATAAACAAAAAAAGAGCGACAATTTTAAAAAAAAAGCAATATTTTTTTATTTTTTGCTATAATAAATATCCCCCAAAAATATATATAAAAAAGAAATTTTTCCTCAGTTTAGGTCGGTATGTATTCTTCTACATATTTCTGGTAAAAAAAAATCGCAATAAGTGTATATTGATTGGTTTGCGCAAAAGTTATAGCGTCTACAAAATAGAGGATAGATTTATGGCATTTTTATTATTTTTTTTTATTATTAGTAATGGCGGCGATCTGTGATTTTTATCGTGACTGTGACATTATGGTAGACACATTGGATATTTTTTACACTATTTTGGGACCATTGTCATTTATACAGCTAACAGTGCTATAAAAATGCACTGATTACTGTTTAAATGACACTGGCAGGGAAGGGGTTAAACAGTAGGGGGTGATCAAGGGGTTAAGTGTGTCCTAGGGAGTGATTCTAACTGTGGGGGGAATGGGCTGCCTAGGACATGACAGCGATCATTGCTCCCGTAGTAGATCTCTGTCATGTCATCTGGCAGAATGGGGAAATGCCTTGTTTACATAGGCATCTCCCCGTTCTGCTGCTCCGTGACTCCGGGTCCTGCGGGGACAGTCGCAGGGCACGCAGCGGGTGCTCGCGAGCCCATAATGCTGCTTCTTAAAGGGGACATACCTTTGCCATTTTGCCGATGTATATTCCTTGTGCACTGGTCGGCAAGCCTTTAAAAAACGTGCACCTGGGAGTGGGAGTGTGGATGATGCACAGTGTGTGCTAATGAGGTCAGCTGGTCAACTCCTTCCTGTGTCATGAGTCTAGTCAGCTCAGGAAGAAGACAATACAGTGGGGCAAAAAAGTATTTAGTAAGCCACCAATTGTGCACGTTCTCCCACTTAAAAAGATGAGAGAGGCCTGTAATTGTCATCATAGGTATACCTCAACTATGAGAGACAAAATGTGGAAACAAATCCAGACAATCACATTGTCTGATTTTTGAAAGAATTTATTTGCTAACTATGGTGGAAAATAAGTAATTGGTCACCTACAAACAAGCAAGATTTTTGGCTCTCACAGACCTGTATCTTCTTCTTTAAGAGGCTCCTCTGTCCTCCACTCATTACCTGTATTAATGACACCTGTCCACAACCTCAAACAGTCACACTCCAAACTCCACTATGGTGAAGACCAAAGAGCTGTCGAAGGACACCAGAAACAATATTGTAGACCTGCACCAGGCTGGGAAGACTGAATCTGCAATAGGCAAGAAGCTTGGTGTGAATAAATCAACTGTGGGAGCAATAATTAGAAAATGGAAGACATACAAGACCACTGATAATCTCCCTCGATCTGGGGCTCCACGCAAGATCTCACCCTGTGGGGTCAAAATGATCACAAGAACGGTGAGCAAAAATCCCAGAACCACACGGGGGGACCTAGTGAATGACCTGCAGAGAGCTGGGACCAATGTAAGAAAGGCTACCATCAGTAACACACTACGCTGCCAGGGACTCAGATCCTGCAGTGCCAGACGTGTCCCTCTGCTTAAGCCAGTACATGTCCAGGCCCATCTGAGGTTTGCTAGAGAGCATTTGGATGATCCAGAAGAGGATTGGGAGAATTTCATATGGTCAGATGAAACCAAAGTAGAACTGTTTGGTAGAAACACAACTCGTCGTGTTTGGAGGAGAGAGAATGCTGAGTTGCAACCAAAGAACACCATACCTACTGTGAAGCATGTGGGTGGCAACATCATGCTTTGGGGCTGTTTCTCTGCAAAGGGAACAGGACGCCTGATCCGTGTACATGAAAGAATGAATGGGGCCATGTATCGTGAGATTTTGAGTGCAAACCTCCTCCCATCAGCAAGGGCATTGAAGATGAAACGTGGCTGGGTCTTTCAGCATGACAATGATCCCAAACACACTGCCCAGGCAATGAAGAAGTGGCTTCGTAAGAAGAATTTCAAGGTCCTGAAGTGGCCTAGCCAGTCTCCAGATCTCAACCCCATAGAAAAACTTTGGAGGGAGTTGAAAGTCCGTGTTGCCCAGTGACAGCCCCAAAACATCACTGCTCTATAGGAGATCTGCATGGAGGAATGGGCCAACATACTAGCAACAGTGTGTGACAACCTTGTGAAGACTTACAGAAAACGTTTGACCTCTGTCATTTCCAACAAAGGATATATAACAAAGTATTGAGATGAACTTTTAATATTGACCAAATACTTATTTTCCACCATAATTTACAAATAAATTCTTTCAAAAATCAGACAATGTGATTGTCTGGATTTGTTTCCACATTTTGTCTCTCATAGTTGAGGTAGACCTATGATGACAATTACAGGCCTCTCTCATCTTTTAAGTGGGAGAACGTGCACAATTGGTGGCTGACTAAATACTTTTTTGCCCCACTGTACTAATGGAAACTTCCGGATACATGGATGAGCACAAGAAAAGTAAGTGACTGTAGATTTTATGGAAAGCTTTGATATTTTTGAAAAAAAAAAGTACATGAATGCTATATTGTGCTTAGGGGAGCTGGAATTTAGAAAAAAAAAGTGTACAAAGGTGAACATACCCTTTAAGTAATAACTAATGTCTAATGTTTGAGCTTGCAGGCTTACATAGTTACATAGTTAATCAGGTTGAAAAAAGACACGTTCATCTAGTTCAACCATAAAAAATTTAAAAAAATAATAAAAAATAAATAAATAAGAAGGAAAGCAGTCAGGCACATAAATATGGAGTAAACTGTCCCCCTAGAATGATTGCTGCTATAGGCCTCAGAGAGTGTCACAAATCTGGACCTTTTTTCAGGGATAATAATGTTGCTCATTTGTATCTTGCATCCCAGCCTGCATAGGTTCTCCACTGACTGATGGATCAATCAATGTGGGATGGAGTTTAGTATGCTGGATCAACTCACAAATACTTAATTAAACAATTGATTATTCAGAACAAGGATTTATTTAAAAATGTTAGTACCGTACATTGAGAAGGTGAGAGCAACCAAGGAATGTCAAAAGATAACAAATATATTACAACGTCTACAATAGTAGTATGAACTGGTACACTTACAGACAATAAATATTTTGTGAATGGATGGATTTCAGTGCTGGCTGTCCCTTCCATAGGCGTACCAGAACTTTTCAAACTTGAATTTTGCATGCACTTTCACACCTATTTGCACACAACAAAAGCAACTTTACTAAAGGATTTATTAAAGGTTTATTGAAGAAACAGCTGTTGTCATACATTTCATAGCAAAGTTCAGATCAGGTGACTGCAAACTTCTGTGATTACGGATTCATGTGCATGCATGCAAGGAAAGGTGACCTCATGAACATTAATGAGCGAGCTTTATAATATGTGTGTTTAATGCTTTACGGTACAATTAGAATGAAAGATGTTAATATTTATTCCTCTTTCAACTCAATGTAGTGACACATCTGTTGACCTGAAAAATAGGAACTAATTAAGAAAAAGTTTTCCAACATTACAATTTTCTTCACACATAGTCATTTTATTTACTTTCTCTTATGGGTCATGGAGATGTTAACCTGGAAACAGGCAGTTATGAGCGTAAGGATATGTGTTTGACTCTCAGGGAAGCAGGTTTACATTAGGTCCATTTTGCCGGTTATCAAGGTTGTGAGTTGAGGAACTTTGTATTCCCCCAACTCTCAACTGTTTTCATGAATTGCTCCTTTCAAGCAGCTGTCATTTTGGCTTTCTCCTGACATTAGTGAATTTGAGTACCAGAGTTGAATTTCCATCACTGCAGTCTATAGGCACCAGCTCGTTGTGCCCAAAGCAAGCTCTCTCTGCCAAGATAATCTCATTTTCAGAGCACATTTTTCTTGATTTAGTTGTCTTAATCTAGTGTTAAATGTTCTGACATTAATAAGATTATATTAAAGCTTCAGCTAAGTGTTTATTTGTTTTTTGTTTTTAATCAGCGCAAGGGACAAGAAAAATCAGCAAGTGAAGTGTTGCTTGTGCTGGTGACTGCTCTCTACATTTAAATCATTAGTCCTCTGCCTCCCTTACCTCCACAGAGGCAATCTTCTGGTGCTATGGAAGTTAATATGAACTGCTGGACCATCAGTCGTCATAGGGTTCCACCCTCCATTAATAGAAGCTGTACTATACCTTCTAACAATGAAAGGCATTCTATTATTGGAGGACAGGTAAATAAATAAAAGGTTAGCCTCCTCCAATCCTAGAGTGCTTTTCATTGCTGGAAGCTATAGTACAGCATTTATGAGAGCAGGGGGGGTGCAAAAACAGTAGGCATAGTCAGTGCTCTTGATAAGTATAATTGACAGGTCCTAGCTCATATTAACTCCCATAGCACTGGAAGATTACTGCTGCAGGGGTATAGGAGGTTGGAGGGACTGAGGACTAAAGATTGAATGAATAAGTGCACCTTAAGGAATATGTTACATGTTACATCTGTATTTAGAGTGTAGCATGTAATGTGTTTTTCAATACCAAAATTACCAAGATATTAACCACTTTTTTTACCCCTTCCTGACCAGAGCACTTTTTGTGAAACGGCACTGCGTCGATTTAACTGACAATTGCGCGGTCGTGCGATGTTGCACCCAAAAAAAAATTGACATCTTTATTTTCCCAGAAATAGAGCTTTCTTTTGGTGGCATTTGATCACCTCTGCGGTTTTTATTTTTTGCGCTATAAACAAAAAAAAGAGCGACAATTTTGAAAAAAAAAGCAATATTTTTTACTTTTGCTATAATAATTATCCCCAAAAAATATATAAAAAAAACTAATTTCTTTCTCAGTTTAGGCCGATATGTATTCTTCTACACATTTCTGGTAAAAAAATCGCAATAAGCGTATATTGATTGGTTTGCCCAAAAGTTATTGCGTCTACAAAATAGGGGATATATTTATGGCATTTTTATTATTATTATTTTTTTTTATTAGTAATGGCGGCGATCTGCGATTTTTATCAGGACTGCGACATTATGGAGGACACATTGAACCCTTTTGACACTATTTTGGGACCATTGTCATTTATACAGCGATCAGTGCTATAAAAATGCACTGATTACTGTGTAAATGACACTGGCAGGGAAGGGGTTAAACACTGGAGGGCGATCAAGGGGTTAAGTGTGTCCTAGAGAGTGATTCTAACTGTGGGGGGAGATGGGCTACCTAGGACATGACAGCGACCACTGCTCCTGATGACAGGGAGCAGTAGATGTCATGTCACTAGGCAGAACCTGGGAAATGCCTTGTTTACATCTCCCCGTTCTGCCGCTCCGTGACACGATCACGAGTTTGCGGCACGCGGGCACCCACAATGCCGCGATTTAAAGGGGACGTACCTGTAAGCCCATTTGCCCAGCGTGCCATTGTGCCGATGTACATCGTCGTACACTGGTCGGCATGTAGTTAAATAAGGCAGTAGCTTTAAAAAAAGACCTAGTTGGGTTTTTGTGGATCAGAATTAGTATAACACTGCTATTTACACAGGTTTGTATTTACAAAGCTTCTCAATGACATTATGCATTATCTTGTAATGAGTGCAAATATCATCTAAGGTTCCACCATGTTTGCTGGGACCTAGGTGTAAGGGGTGGTCGGTGGTGGGATTTTAATTTTTACTTTTTTTATTTTAATATGGGCTTGTATGCGGGGCCAGTTGATTTGTACCTGAGATGGAGTAAAGGTACACAGAGACCAAGGAAAATGGCACAATTATTATTTGGTAATACAGAAGTAATAATTAACACATGGAAGACCGTGGCAGGGAGCTCACTTACAGTCCCAAACACTATGGAACCAGAGCTTCTATATTATAGTCAGCTGGGGTATAACAGCTGTTAACAACTCTGGCAGTACCTTGTCATACCAAGTCATTGTACATGAGAGGGCACTTTGGCAGGCTACCTTACTGGTAGCATCTGATGAAGGGGGCTGCTGACAGGCACTGCAGTGGTGCAGGCACATTGAATAAACAGGTAGGAAGGTCCTCATCCCAACTCAAGGGGTTTCCAGATGATGGAGTCAGGCGTAGTGTCCCTGCACTATCTCACCCTGACTGGAATCTCTCCCTAGTGCTAAGTTCAACGGCACTAGTCAGTAAGAATCCTGCTACTACACTACCCACTTTACAAATGCAGCACAACTGCAGTGGGGCTGTTTATTAGCATTGCCCTCGCTAAAGATGGCCACGGAATTCTTTTAGTGCAGCAGTATCCAATCAGATGGTTGCTCCCCTGATAACACCCACAGAGGCCTCAGAGAAACAAAACTCCTCTCAACCTCTGATCACTTTACACAGTGGCTGTCAAAACAGTACCACCTACAGAGGGGAGGCTGAACTACACCTACCTACAGATTGTATCTGGACAAGAAAATCCTCCCCTGCCCTCCCACCCCCAAACATCAGTTCAGTTATAATAGTAATTTTAAGCCTGCTGTTATAAGAAAAAATAGATGGGGCAAGAGCAAAGCAGGATTATTTCCCTGCTTCAAGATGGCTGCCAGAGCTCACAGGAAATCCCAAAGATGTCAGAGATTACACCATTGGCATTTCCAAAGTGGAACCCGGGTGGTTATTTTGTGTTAAGGAACTGTGTTGTGGAGCATTCTTTATCAGTGTCAGGCCCAGCACCCCTGCTAACAGGATGCACCACAGCTGCTGAAACCCTATTTTACAGCAGTGCTGTGCTCATGCATACCTGCCATAGTGCCATTCAAAAGCAGGGTTGGCACACAAAGTAAATTATTCTAATTGCCTGGTTTATACGATTACCTATTTTGCATATTAGCAGCCTTTTCCAGCATCAACCACTGATAAAAAAAAAATGCAGATAACTTATATTTAAAAACGTAAACAGCATTGCCATAAGGAGGTATGAAAAAAAAATTGTTAGACCCATCACTGCTACGGGTTGATGTACTTTGCACATCCTCATTGGTCTTTGCAATGCTATATTAATACATGTCAAACATTTACATTCAACATTCTTGCAGATACAGTGTTATAAATAAAATAATTCTTATATATTGCTTTCCATAGGCCTGACATATTTTCCAGCTTGGGGTACTTTCAGGTCACCTCCCTAACCATGTAGCTTGCAGCTCCCAACCAGCTTTCACAAGCTATTTGTTAGTTGTAATTATGCCATTACATAAACAGGCCAGAATTATTCCACAGCTATATAAATAATTGATAATGGGAGCTTCAGTAAGCAAGATCTGCCTGACAAGAAAATGTATCTGCCATGAATGATAAACACTTTTTATTGGGAAAATTGGAGTCACATTTGTCTGATGTGGCAAGGTGGTGTCCACAGATGTTGGCACTGTGCTGAAAGCCAGGGAGACAGCGACAGCATCTTAAATGCCCAGTCATTAACTCCCATCTAACACTTAACAGGTGCAGATGTTTTCAAAGCAGACGCAAGCCTTTCATCATAATTGCTAATGTTTGCTAGCGAATTCTGTACACTACTCATGATTCTGTGCCAATTAGGTGAGTTCTGGTGTTGCAAATTCATACATTGGCTGCAGGAACTGATCCTTCAAAGCTTTCACTCTCTCTTGTTGCTAGATATTATAAGGTAGCTGGCAAATCTGATCTGGGGAGAGATAGTGAAATTTGGGAAACACCGAGTCTTTCTCCCTTCGAGCCGGACATTTTTAATCGCTGCATTACACAGCCAGCGAACAGTCTAGCAGACCTGAATACAAATGATTACTTGCAGCAGATGCTTTATCCATTACACAGTCTACTCCAGGGGCCCAAAGATAATGGGCCTGACTAGTATCATATGAAGAGGAAAGGTATGGCCTACTGGGTAGGGCCAAAATGCCAACTGAACTAATCATGTATGGCACATGGGCTCGATCACAAAACCGTCTGGGGAAACTAAGTGCCCTTAATACCCAGCTCAGAGAAATACTTAGACTGAGATGCATATTTAATAAGAGACAATTACATGGACAATATGTGAGGCAATAAAACTGTGTAATGGTACAATATTGAGATAATTTCATCACATCATTACTGTTTTCACAGGTAAGAGTCCTGCCAGTGTTAAATAAAACACCATCTCAATGCCTGTTGGTAAACTTTAAAAAGCAGCTATTGATAGCGTGTTGAGAAGAAAAAAATTTAGCAAATGTGCCAAACGTGTAACTGTTGGCCATGTGTAATAGGACCTTGTTGTCGGAAATTCCGACCGCGTGTAGGCTCCATCACACATTTTCCATCGGATTTTCCGACACACAAAGTTTGAGAGCAAGCTATAAAATTTTCCAACAACAAAATCCGTTATCGGAGTTTCCGATCGTGTGTACACAAATCCGATGCACAAAGTGCCACGCATGCTCAGAATAAATAAAGAGATGAAAGCTATTGGCTACTGCCCCGTTTATAGTCCCGACGTACGTGTTTTACGTCACCGCGTTCAGAATGATCGGATTTTCCGACAACTTTGTGTGACCGTGTGTATGCAAGACAAGTTTGAGCCAACATCCGTCGGAAAAAATCCTAGGATTTTGTTGTCGGAATGTCCGATCAATGTCCGACCGTGTGTATGGGGCATAAGTGTGTAAAATTAGTTTTCCTTTGTTTAAAGAGGCCTCACTACAGTAATAATCCCTACCTATGGCCAGTCTACAGAGTGCTCTTGGTCACTGAGGTATTTTTATTGGGTGACATCTGTGGAAATCTTTATTTATCTCTGTGCCTGTGTTTTACGCTTGGTTCACACTGTTCACAACTTGAGATCCAACTTGTGAGACCCCAAGTCACGTGACATGTGAAATACCATGTTAGTCAATGATGGCTGTCTTAATTAGCACTACTGAAGTCGCTCTGACTTTAGAAAAGGTTGCTGTCCTACTTCAAGGCAACTTCTATCTGATTTGTGCCCATGGACATTAATAGAAGTCGCCTCCAAGTCAGAACCTCATCTATATTGATTTGGATCCGAAATTACAGAAAGATTACCCAGGCATTCCCTGAAAGTTGCTTCAAAGTCACTCCAAAGTTTCTTCAACGTCACTTCAAAGTCACATCAAGCAGTACTCAAGTCACCAGCAAATCACCAGGAAGTCACTTGACAAAGTCGCACTGTAAGTCGCAGGACTTTCAGGTCGCGGCAGTGTGAACCCAGCCTTAGGGTTTTGGTCTTGTGTCAAAGGCCTCTGTTTCATATCAGTTTGCATTCTGAGATCATTTAGAATTCATTGTAGGAGCGTTTGACCTGCAATTGATCTTTATCTGATCTGCCTTTGACCTGCTTCAAGCCGGCATCAATTGCAAAACGTTTCTGATGCAGATGAAACCCCTCAACACAGATATGTTCTCAAACGTATTTCATTGCATTGGCGGCCTATTTATAAAAAAGCAGTATGGCCTTACTACAAGCTAAGATAATCTGCTACATTTATAAAGCATAACAATGTACTTTACAAATGTGCCCTCAAAATGGGGAAAATGTATGGAAAGAAGGAGGAAACCAGTTCCATGACCTTTTAAATGGGACGAAGCTCCTCACTTTTATGAAGTGGTTATTGCCACGTTATGCACAGGACACTCCAAAGGATACCACTGTCTCCCACAGCAACGTGCATTTTATGAACATGTCCTGCAGGTAGTGGCATTCATTCTCCATTTTAAATAGGGTCTCTAAAGCTGAACTCCAGGTATGATCTTTTTTGCTTACTTAGATTGGTCCAGCTTGGACTAATGTAAGTATGTGTATCTAATACCTGAGTGACCGATATGAAAGCTGCATAGGTGTGCAGAGCCCATTGCATTAGGGTGTGCCCCCAAAGCTCAAACACACATGTGTGTGTGTATGTGTATATACAGTGTCAGTAGAGCAGTGGATGGTGCCAGTAGAGCAATGGATGTTGTCAGTAAAACAGTGTACATGTCAGTAGGGCAGAGGTTGGTGTCAGTAGGACAGTAGATGGTGTCAGTCAGTAGAGCAGAGGACTTTATCAGTAGAGCAGAGGACTTTGTCAGTAGAGCAGTGGACTTTGTCAGTAGAGCAGAGAACAGTGTCAGTAGAGTAGTGGTTAGTGTGAATAGGGCAGAGATTGGTGTCAGTAGGGCAGTGGATAGTGTCAGTAGTTTTAATTTGTATTATTTATATATTTTTTTTAAAAAAAATTTTTTTACAGTTTTACTTTTTATTATTTTTTATTACAATATTATTTTCTAAGATTAAAAAAAAAAAATAGGAGCCTCATTGGGGGTCTTTGGTGAAATATCAAGGGTCTAAACAGACCCCTGATGTCTCATTTTTGAGACAGAGAATGGGAGGACTAAGATTCCCCAGCTTACTCTGCAGCCTCAGATGTCCTGGACAGTAAATGTATGGGAAGTGCTCTGTTTACTATGCTTTAGTTATGAATGAGCACAGTGAGTGATCGGTACCCAGGGTGGTTTCCGGGCAGTAGGGAGAATCTGTGCCACACAGGGTGAAGAATGCACACCTATGGAAAGCTAAAATGTATTGTAGTATTGATCATACATGGGGTTCAGCTTTAAAAATGCATGCTTCAAGTGGTCTTATGTGCTCTTTCCCATGCGCCCGCCACCACCATAATTTTTTTCACCATCCTGACTTTCTGACACAAGGTGTACAGGAACATAATGCATTTGCCAGCATTTTGGATTGCTTTTGTTGGAAGCATTACACAGCAGGCAGACCTTACAAGCAAATGGGGGGAATGATGTCAGTGGATGACATCAGATGCCACCAAAGTAGCCGTTATCACTGTCTGACTATTAATCAATACAGATTTGCTTTACATGTTCTCACATTGTTCGGCAGAAATCCCACATGGCTGCACACGGCTGGTCTTTTAGTAGTTTGTGATTATAAGCAATAATATAGTGGATTTTGTGCATCTATATATTTTTCACACACTGGTTGGAGCTCAGGCACTGCACAGTACTTTGATAGCATTCTTTGATGCACAGGAGTCCAATTTCTGAATCACAAGCACAATTATTTATTTAGAAACTATATCAGCAGGGGAAATACTTGCAGCGCAGTCATTTTTCTTTATTTGTTCTGAAAAATACAAACGCAATAGGTACACTATTATTATTACTAGATCAAGGTTACTGGCTTTGGAACCTGTTCACCAATGTATGTAGTAAAAATTTGTAAATAATACTGAAAATGATGACATAATAGTGTATGGTACAAAATAGGACTGTATATTGGAAAGATGTATTTTTGTTGGAGTATTTGGTTTCTTTCACACGTCAGGGCTCTCTCGCGCATGATGAGCACACTGTGCACACGTCATTGACTGCACTCAATAACCTGTGATTGATAGCAGCACGATTTGTCCTCATTCATTCTGGCAGGAATGCAGACAACACCAAAACAGGACAGGTGCATTACACACGAAACTGAGCATGTGCAGAGTGACTCAAAAGGCTCTGCCCTTATCCGGACTTGTCCAGGGGGACAGTGCAGGGAGGGGAGGATTGGTGAATTCAAGATCAAGCAGCCTTTTTACACAATGCAGAGGATTAACCCCTTAGGTTCAACAGCGAGTATAACAAGTAGGGATGAGCCCGCGGTTCGAGCCAAACGTAAGTTCGACTCGGACATCGGGTGTTCGCTGAATACCAAACATTATGGGGCGTTTGCTGGAAATTCAAGTGCCTGTGGAACGCGCCATAATGAACGGCGAGCCCGTCAATGCACTGCGAGATGGCAGTGCATTGACGGCTGCTGATTGGCTAAAGTATGCACCTGACCTGCATGCTTTGGCCAATCACAGCACACTTTGCTGTGAGAGCCATGATTGACCAAAGGCAGGGTGCCTTTGGCCAATCATGGCTCAGGGGTCCATGCCCCACACGCTTATACAGCAGCCGTACATAGTTTTATGAATGAGAGAAGCAAAATGACATTTGTAAAGGAAAACATGTCCTTTAAAACTGCTAGTGGCTGTAATGTATTGCCAGATCCTGGCAATATAGATAAAAATCATTGAAAAAATGGCATGGGTTCCCCTCCAGTCCATTACCAGGCCCTTTGGGTCTGGTATGGGTATTAAGGGGAACCCTGCACCAAAAAAAAATAAAAAATTGCGTGGGAGTCCCCCCAAAATCCACACCAGGCCCTTCAGGTCTGGTATGGATATTAAGGGGAACCCTGCACCAAAATTTAAAAAAAATGGCGTAGGGGTCCCCCCCTGTCCCAAATTGTCTCCTGTCATTTTGTGTAGGGATACAATGTACCTGATACCCATTCACATAGGGAGGAGGGAACTGGGGGTCCCCTTGTTAAAGGGGGCTTCCAGATTCCAATAAGCCCCCGCCCGCAGACCCCCACAACCACCGGGCAAGGGTTGTGGGGAAGAGGCCCATGTCCCCATCAACATGGGAACAAGGTGTTTTGGGGGGACATGTGGGCATGTGGCCTGGTACAGTTCAGGAAGGGGGCCCCCTCTTTTCCTGGGGCCTGCCAGCCTGCCAGCTTGTGTGCTCAGATAAGGGTCTGGTATGGATTTCAGGGGGGACCCCCACGCCTTTTTTTTTAATATTTTGTCTCGGGGTTCCCCTTAATATCCATACCAGACCTGAAGGGCCTGGTGAGGATTTTGGGAGGACCCCCACGCTATTTTTTTATTTTGGTACGGGTTCCCCTTAATATCCATACCAGACCCAAAGGGCATGATAATAGGCATGCCGTTTTCTTCAATGATTTTTATCTATATTGCTGAGACCCAACAATACATTACAGCCGCAATCAGTTTTAAATGACATTTATTCCTTTAGAAATGTAATTTTGCTGTGGTACTGCTCTAAACACGGGAAAGATGTGCTACTTTACAGGCATACTAGGGACACCCCCAGGCACGATATTTAAAGGAATATTTCATTTTTATTGTTTCACTTTAAGCATAAAATCACTGCTCCTGAAAAAACTGTTGTTTTTTAAAACTTTTTTTTGCATTGACACATGTCCCCTGGGGCAGGGCCCAGGTCCCCAAACACTTTTTATGGCAATAACTTGCATATAAGCCTTTAAAATGAGCACTTTTAATTTTCATGTTCGTGCCCCATAGACTTTAACGGTGTTCGCGTGTTCGTACAAATGTTTTGCCTGTTTTTTGCAAGTTCTGGTGCAAACCGAACCGGAGGGGGGGGGGGGGGTTGGCTCATCCCTAATAACAAGCATGCTTTACTGCATATGCAGACTGATTTTATTGTTGTGGGTTTAGTAACACTTTAAGCTTTGACAGAAAAATGAAAGCTGATTGGTTTCTATGTAGAGCTGCGCCAGATTTTGCACTTTCCAGGAGATTCAGCTTCTGCTGGTGGAATGTGTGGCCATCCAAGGAAAGTGCATAAAAAGAGTCTACAGGGTATGCACCAGCAGGGAGAGAAAATATGAACAATGTAAAGGATAAACTGTGTTTAAAAAAAAAAAAAGATGATTCTGTTTACTTACTGTTCTCTTGCGAGGTTTGGTTCTACTTTAAAAAATGTTGTTTGAGATTTAAAGGAAGGTAGATGGATATAGAGAGGACCTTGTGTCAGTGGTGTATTTTGGTTTTGTGCTGCCCTAAGCCTGACTAAACTCATGCACCCCCTAATTAAAATATAGTCCACCCCATCCTGTCAAGGCCACACCCCTTCATGTTTAAGACCAACCTTATCTGTAAACCACACACCTTCCTAGTTAGGCTCCAACTTTTCTTTTTAGAGCTCCACCTTTTTTCGCTCTGTACATTAAATGTGGGTACCAAGGGGCTTCATCAGTAGCCATCAGTGCAGCCTATCGGTGCTCATCAGTGCTGCATTATCAGTGAAGCCCTATCAGTGCAGCTTAAGAGTGCCGCCTCATCAGTGCCCATCAGTGCAGCCGTATCAGTGCCCATCAGTGCAGCCTATCGGTGTATATCAGTACAGTCCCATCAGTGTCCATATCAGTGCTGCCTTATCAGTGCAGTGCAGCCTCATCAGTGCAGCCTCATCAGGGGCAAAGAGTGCAGCCTATTAGTGCCCATCAGTGCTGCCTATCAGTGCCCATCAGTGCAGTCTCATCAGCACCCATCAGTGTGGCCTCATCAGGGGCAACCAGTGCAGCCTATTAGTGCCCATCGGTGCTGCCTATCAATGCCCATCAGTGCAGCCCCATCAGTGCCCAACAATGCAGCTCATCAGTGGCCATCAGTGCGGCCTATCAGTGCCACCTATCAGTGCCCATCAGTGCAGCCTTATTAGTGCTCATCAGTACAGCCTTATCAGTGCCCATCATGCAGCCTTATCAGCGCCCATCAGTGTGGCCCCATCAGGAGCAACAAGTGCAGCCTATTAGTGCCCATCAGTGCAGCCTATCAGTGCTCACCAGTGCAGCCTATCAGTGCCTATATCAGTGCAGCTCATCTGTGCCCATATCAGTGCAGCTCATCAGTGCCCATATCAGTGCAGCCAATCAGTGCCTATATCAGTGCAGCTCATCAGTGCCCAGATCAGTGCAGCCTATCAGTGCCCATAACAGTGCAGCCTATCAGTGCCCTTATCAGTGCAGCTCATCAGTGCCCATATCAGTGCAGCTCATTAGTGCCCATATCAGTGCAGCCTACCAGTGCCCATATCAGTGATAGTAAGATAACCAATTTTACCTGCTGTCCCAGCAGCTGGCTGGGGGTTCCCCTCGTGCTCCTCTCTCTCTTCTTCTATAGCTCCGGGCCGAGAAGAAGATTCAGTAATGAAGACGCCGTGCGAGGAGGGTGGGCAGAGCATTGGGCTCCGCCAGTCAAATTACGTGCAGCCAGTCTGGCCAATCACCGGCTGCTTATGGGGGTGCCAGTCGGCATTGTTTCCCCCCCCCCCGTGGGCCAAGCACGCTCCATATACTGCCCGCTGGATTTGTGCGAGAGGCGGCCTTTGGAACTGGGACTTGGGAAAATGGGATGAGGGGACTTTTTTCATGCAGGGGGGTGGCTTTTTTGCCGCCCCCTTGCAAAGTGCCACCCTAGGCCTGGGCCTTGCCGGCCTAGGCCAAGACACAGCACTGCGTTGAGTATATTTCTGCACAGCAGTGTATGGAGATCACAGGCTACAATGTATAGCATAATACACTCTGTTCTGCAGCTCTACAAAATGACGATCCCTTCTACTCCATTTGATGTTCCCTTCTAATCTTCAACCCCTTTAATTATTTCCATTACTCTCTGCTAATGCACAATATATTTCCTCGGCTGTCAGGCTGGTAAAGAAGTTTCAGCCCACTGCCATAGTAATAAAACAGCCTTTTACAAAATCGCAACTTAATATGGGTGTATATTGTTCTCCACAATGGAGAGGGAAGGAGACAAACAGGCCCCAGTTTCTACATACATTAGCTACTTTTACGGCAAGTTCTTTTAAGCTGTCAGGTTGGTAAGAACAGCCATATTTTTGGTTCATTCTGCTCAGAGGTTTCAATAGACACTTTGTGACAAATGCTGCATATTATTTTATTCCTTAATGTCTTGTTTTACAAGGTAATGAGAGTAAATTAAACTCTGAAAATTGTTATTAGACTCATTAGAATAATGGGCTGTAGGTGACGTGGTTAGGCCTGAAGTGGAAGGCTCTATTATATGCCTTATAAAAAGAGGACATTTAATTTTAAGCTGATCTCTGGGTTCCCCCTACCTCCCCTCCCCACACACCCCCTATCCCAACCTCCTATATTTTTTCACTGGCATGACAAAAAAAATGTAAATGCCCTTTTTACTCACCTAAAGCCATGGTCACATAGCACTTTATTCTTAAGTCTTCTCTCCTCAATCCAAACAAGAAGACTCACTGCTCCAGGTGAGGTTTTAAAAGCCTGGAAAGGCGTCGGCCTCGGCTCGCCTCCGCATATAGTCAAAAGAAGAAATGGCCTTCTCAAAAGAAGAATGCCACTTCTTCTTTTGACTTCTCTCCTCAATTACAGGAGTCCTTCTTCAGGTGTCCATGTCACTGCCTGTGTGACATGGACATTTCCTAGTGGCTGTCCAGTAGTGGGGTTCTTTCAGAATCCCGAAGAGGAATTTGCACAACTGATATCAGTGTAAAAGGAAATTCAGGGATCGGCCAACACAGACACATCAGCAATGCAAAATTAGCAGTCCCTGTCATCTGGAGAGGGAATGTCCTTGGTGATGGATCCAGGATTAGGTAAATGCTCCTTTCTTCACAAGAAAGACACAAAAAAACTGCAACATGGGTAAAAGGGTGGTGGGGGGATAGGGTTTAATATTTGTCCAGAGATGAGCTTTAATGTTCCTAAGATTCTTGTCTTCTGCTGTTTCCATGCAAAATGTAAGTCCACCCAAGACTTATAACACGTTTTTTTTGCTGGATGCCAGCAGGTATGGTCACCCATTAGACTGTAAATGCTAGTTACATTCACCATGCATTTGGAAAACTTCTGTAGCCATTTACTAAGCTTTAAAACATTTTTCAGCTCAGCTCAGTAGTTTTCCAGAGTTTGCTAAAAGGTACCACGAGACAGGTTGGATCTTTGGTAGAATTGAGACATGCAAATGTCTTCTGTTTTAAGAGGGCTTTTCTTAAAGTTGGCCAAATATATCATGAAGCTTCCTAAAGCCTTATTAAAGCTGTCTACAGCCAACTCTTCCTGACATATTATAATTTCTTCCTTTCTTGTCCCATAGCTGACAACAATACTCCACACTTCTGGGTATGGGGAGCATATGACTTTCTTCCCTGTGATAGTGCTTGGGTTTTAGAAGTCATGCTAGGCACATGACCAAGGGAGTGAGGTCACCTCTCCCCTGAGTTGCCAATACCAGTCATTTCAGTTCTGGCTTCAGAGTAGCAAGGAGCAGGAAAAGTGTGATGGTAAGATGCTCATAGGGAGGTTGGGGTAGGGACCTTTTGCAAAGACAGTGTCACTTTGACTTCCTTGACAGGTGACTGTATATCCTTAATTGAAAATACCATGCATATATTTTCATGGCCTGAAACAACTAACAATGCAAAATGACAATAAGAGACCTGGTATACTCAGAAACTTGACCCACCTTAAACTTTTGGTTAATGCTGCCATGTGAAGTGATTCTTCCGCACTTTCAGTACACATTTGTATTTATTATTTACAGCTACGGCCAGGAGGAAAAATTTAATCTGAGGAACACAGCAACACAGAGATTGTTGTTTAGAAGACAGCAAACTGTATCTGCCAATATATTCTATGTGCATAATATGAGAGGCAGCTGTAAAAAACTCAAGGCTGTTCTGGAAGAAATGCCCTTCCTTCTCTCCATTTGTGTCACAAAGAATTGCAGTGGGTACTCAGAGTGAACAAAAGAAAATACATACAAAAAGATCAAATAAAATAACCTTCACAGAAAGGTTTTTTTTAAATGATGGCAATAAAACAACTTGAGAGGGATCAATAGATAGAACAAGATGGGTCTCCCAAAACTTGCTATTTAAATGAACAATAGTTCATTTTATGTTACAATATAAATTGCCATATGCTGTTTGCACAAACAAGCTTGTTATAAAAAATGTACATATATATATATATATATAGTAAAACCTTGGATTGCAAGCATATTTCATTCCGCAAACATACTTGTAATCCAAAGGACTTGTATATCAAAGCAAATTTCCCCATAAGAAATAATGGAAACGCAATGTGATAAGTTGTGTAACCATAATATGTCCTAATGGCAACCCCCTCAAGGGGATTAGAAGCAAAATCCATCAGGAACTACAGAGTATAAAAGAGAAGAGAGGCGCCTCTAAGTGTAGCAATGTGGTTACATTTAATGAAGGAGGATGGTCTATGTGGTCTATGTTTACCCCGGATGCCTGCATACTTAGATGTGCCTGTTTTAATCATGAACCATGTGAGTTGCTAAATGTTGTACCTTCATTAAATGTAACCATATTGCTACACTTAGAGGTGCCTATCTTCTCTTTTATACTCAGCTGTGACGTGACACTACTTGTATATCAAGACATTGCTTGTTAATCAAGTCAAAATTTATTTTAAAATGTTGCTTGTCAGGGCGTGGCTTGACGGTTCGAGCAGATGGCTGCTTAGCTCCACAGCTCTGCAGTAAACCGAGCCTCAGCAACTCCACAGCGGCTCCAGTGAAGGCTCTACCTGCCAACCGAATAGCCCAGACACCCCAGCAGCCCGGTACCACCATGTCCAAACGGAGGAAGGACAGTAAACATCCAAAAAAGCTCACTGCTTACTTCAACCCGTCAGGCTTGGCAAGCCACCAAGATGGCACAGGTGGCAGCTGTGAGATGTCAGTGCGGCTCTCCTCATCTTCCTCCTGTCAGAGCCTCACACAGCCACAGGGATCCCCACGCTCTCCTAAACCGACTGGTGAGTGCTCTCTCCCCAACTCACCCATCACCTCCAGCCCTGCTAAATCCAGGCTCAGAACGGAAGCAGAGCAGACACAGCCTGTCACAGCCCCTGTCTCTTCTCTCTCCCTCCATCACAACAACCCTCAGTGCTGGATGCATTTCCTGCCCCATATCAGCCCCTGTCTGAAAATACAATGAAAAGCATGCTGCTCTCATTGAGGCAGACATTACACACTGATCTATCTAATGCAGTCTCATCACTATTTACAACTGTTACTCAGCATGACCAAAGCATTAAGTTTATAGAAACTAAAATAGGAGATCTATTTTCTGTACATAATGAGCTGGTTGATGGATTTGCGGGTCATGAAGTTGAACTCCAACTGATTAACCTTAAGCTCGCAGACCTGGAAGATCACTCCAGGTGAAATAATATCAAGTTCCGTAATGTCCCAGAACCAATCCAACAAGCAGCTCTAGTACAATACCTACAGTCCCTTATGCGCAGATTACTGCCTGAACTGACAAACCATGACATGGAAATCAACAGAGCACACAGGCTCTCCAAACCTTTGTACCTCCCAGCTTCCATGCCTAGGGATGAACTGGCCCGCATCCACTTTTATACAGTTAAAGAAAGGGTCATGTACGCAGCAAAACGTGCAACGAGACTTCCTAATCCTTTCACTACAGTCGCTCTTTACGCTGATTTATCCAAGGCCACCATGGAATAACGCAGACAGCTGGCGACTATAACTAAAGCTCTTCAAAATCAAAAAATTACCTATAAATGGGGCTTCCCCATTAAACTGCTCATTACACACCAAAATAAAACTCATGCAGTGAGGACACTCCCTGCGGGACTTAAACTCCTGAGGACCTGGCCCATCATTCCAGAAGAAGCCCCGGACCCTGCTGACCAACTTCCATCCCTCATGGAAACTGGGGGGCTTATCAAGATGCCTGAAGAAACATAGAAAAACCTTCTCTGTACTCACCCCACCAAAAGGTTGGGAACCTGCAGCACTATTATCCAGAACATGCCTGCCTGATAAGTGGTTCCTGATCCACCTAATAGACAGTGAACTGCCCCCCCCCCCCACTTGTTTGCAGTAGTTTCTGCATATTGAGCCCGTATCTCTTTTGTTCCAGGGCTCTCCATTTTTATGAAAAAGACTCCCCATCTAAACCCAACTCCAGCTAACCTCCTACCACCGAACTGCTTCCTGATCTTTAACACATCAGACTAGTTACGAACCACATTGTATAGAGAGAATGGCTACCAAACTGCATATCTACACTTATCGACTACCACTCTTACCTGGAGACAATCTCTCCTGTCTCCGCTCTCTCAAAATGGCCTTCAAAATAGTCTCAGTAAATGCCAGGGGCTTAAACTCTCCACAGAAAAGATCTGGACTAATCATAGAAGCCAACAGCCTAAAAGCTGATGTCCTCTTAGTGCAAGAAACCCACTTTGCAATTGCTAAAACTCCCAAGTTCACCTTGAAAAACTACAACCAGATCTTCCTAGCATCAAGCCAAAGGAAAGTCCTCACTGCTATATGAGACTCTTTGCAATTCAAGCTTTACCAATCCATTACAGATCCTCATTACCTAATCCTCATATGCAACAATAACCAAATTACACATTGGTTAACATATATGGTCCAAACAAGCAACAACTACGATTCTGTAAACAACTGTTAAAAAAGATACAGCACTTCCAAAAAGGTAGAATTCTCCTTGGTGGTGACTTCAACATAACTGGAAATCCAGCTATGGACACTACAACCACAACCAGACACCATCGACCTGCCCTAATTCCCATTCTATAAACAAATGATCTCTACGACCACTGGAGATGCCAACGCAGAAATGAACAGGATTTCTCCTACTTCTCCTCTCAACTTTCATATTCCCGGATTGACTTCTTCCTTGTTGCCAAATTTACCCTTCAGGATGTGACTGTTTCCGAAATCAGATCCATCAGATCCATCACATGGTCGGACCATGCACCTGTCTCCATAACTGTGGGGAATTACAGACCAAGAATGTCCCGTCTATGGAGACCTAATGCTTCTCTTATCACAAACCCTAATATCATTCTGACGCTCACCACTGAACATCATTCCTATTTTTAACTCAATGACCAACCAGATACCGATAGGTTTGTACTTTGGTCGGCATATTATTATTATTATACAGGATTTATATAGCGCCAACATTATTATTATTATACAGGATTTATATAGCGCCAACAGTTTGCGCAGCGCTTAACAAAATGAAGGCAGACATTACAGTTAGGAGGGAGGGTCAATTGATACAAAAGGTAGTAGCTGTGGGGGATGAGCTGATGGAGAAAGTAAAACAGTGTATTAGTTAGAAGCAAGATAAGCTTCTTTAAAGAGAAGGGTTTTCAGGGATTGTCTAAAGATGGATAGATTAGGGGACAGTCGGACAGATTGGGGTAGGGAGTTCCAAAGGATGGGAGAAGCTCTGGAGAAATCCTGTAGGTGAGCATGGGAGGAGGTAACAAGGGAGCTAGAGAGCAGGAGGTCATGGGAGGACTGAAGAGAGCGGCTTGGTTGGTATTTTGAGACTAGGTTAGTGATGTGGCTGGGGGCAGAGTTGTGGACGGCTTTGTAAATTATTATTATTAAACTCTCTCTCAAAAAATCACCTGGAGAAGATGGCTACACCCATGAATTCTACCAGAATTCTGCCAATCTAGTCACCCCCCACCTCTTCAACTCTTCAACTTTGCTGCCGCCTCAGGTTCTCTACCGATTGACACGCTAAGATCGATTATCACTACTATCCCTAAACCTGAGAAAGATCCTACCTCTACAACTATAGGCCCATAACGCTCCTTAACATGGATGTAAAAATATTTGCTAAAGTGATTGAATTTAGATTACTGAAATGTCTCCCCTCCTTAGTGCACCCAGACCTCCCAGATGTACCCACCACATCCTAACTAGACACCATAAATGAGGAGGAATGAATCTTCCTCACATCCAAACCTACTATTATGCTTCTATCCTGGACCAGCTCTACTACTGGTGGCACCCAACCCCAAATAAAACCTGGTCTATCATGGAATCAGCCTACCTACCTAACAAACTGCGTGACATCCTCCTGCTTACTTTTGCGGGTTTATCCCCCAACACAATAACTGCTTTCCCACCAATTACAGCCTCACTGGCAGCCTGGAAGAAATTCAACCAGACAACTTCAATAGCTTACCCATCTAATACTCTACAGATCCCCCTCAAAGCACTAACAATACACTTGTCAAATCCTAAAGTACAGAAACACAAGCTTAGTAACATATCGGATCTCTACCATAAAGACGCTCCAAACTGAATACAACCTGCCTCGAACCGATATTGTTACATACAGTATATGAGGGTTTACCACTTTCTCAAAACTTCTACACCTGTAGAAGTTACCCAAAACACGGTATCTCCACAATGCACTCAGCCCAAAGTGACAATCGTCCCTACATCCAACTCACCTCTCTCTCAAAATGGGTCTAGGAACTAAATATTAAATATTAGTGCCACACTTGACATGTGGTCATGAGCCTTCAAACTCACCTTCACTGCTTCCCACTGCTCTAACCACTGGGAATCATACCAAAAAACAATACACAGGTGGTGTCTGACACCCTACCGGCTTTCCAAATTCTTCACAGGACATCTTACTACTTGTTGGAAGTCCTGTGGAAGTACTGGTACCATAGCTCACATCTTGTTGTTTTGTAGATCCATAAGTTCATACTGGAAACAAATATTTGCTCTGATCTCCACAATATCACAATCTGCTACAGTCCCTAACCCTTCGCTAGCATTGCTACATCTTGGGATAGGGAAATTCCTCCCCAGATCACGGGTGGTAATAATATACCTACTACTTGTGGCAAAACTAAATGTTGCCAGTCTTTGGAAAACGACAGAGCCCCCATCCATCTCCAGTACAATTGTAGACCTGAACCTTCAGTGCGAGATGGAGAGACTAGTTGCTAGACAAAACTTAAGTATGGAAAGGTTTCTGTATCAATGGTCATCTTGGCTGACACACCAAAAATGTACTGTAACTACCTGCTCTCCTTATGCCACAATTCTTCCTGTATCCATATCTACCCTCTTCTCTTCAACTCCTCCCTCCTACTTATATACAGCAACTGCTTACCTTGCTGGTGCCCCCCCCCCCCATTTGGAGTCAACAACGTTTGCATATTTTGCCTCTATTTAATCTACAGTTTATAAGTTTGGTTATACCTCCATGGTATTACCTTTCCTTACTTCTGGTTTAACTTGCTCGAATAGGAACATCCGACTTGATATAACAAATGTATTACCTGTTCACAACACTGAAGAAATGACATTTTGCTACAATGTAAAGTAGGGAGTGTACAGCTTGTATAACAGTAAAAATTAGCTGTCCCCTCAAAATGAATCAAAAAACACAGCCATTAATGTATAAACCGCTGGCAACAAAAGTGAGTACACCCCTAAGTCTAAATGTCCAAATTGGGCCCAAAGTGTCAATATTTTGTGTGGCCACCATTATTTTCCAGCACTGCCTTAACCCTCTTGGGCATGGAGTTCACCAGAGGTTCACAGGTTGCCACTGGAGTCCTCTTACACTCCTCCTTGACAACATCATGTAGCTGGTGGATGTTAGAGACCTTGCGCTCCTCCACCTTCCATTTGAGGATGCCCCACAGATGCCCAATAGGATTTAGGTCTGGAGACATGCTTAGCCAGTCCATCACCTTTACCCTCAGCTTCTTTAGCAAGGCGATGGTCGTCTTGGAGGTGTGCTTGGGGTCGTTATCATGTTGGAAAACTGCCCTGTGGCCCAGTCTCTGAAGGGAGGGGATCAAGCTCTGCTTCAGTATGTTACAGTACATGTTGGCATTCATGGTTCCCTCAAGAAACTGTAGCTCCACAGTTCTGGCAGCACTCATGCAGCCCCAGACCATGACACTCCCACCACCATTTTGACTGTAGGCAAAACACACTTGTCTTTGTACTCCTCACCTTGTTGCCGCCACACACGCTTGACACCATCTGAACCAAATACGTTTATCTTGGTCTCATCAGACCACAGGACATGGTTCCAGTAATCCATGTCCTTAGTCTGCTTGTTTTTCTTGTGCATCATCTTTAGAAGAGGTTTCCTTCTGGGACAACAGCCATGCAGACCAATTTGATGCAGTGTGCGGCGTATGGTCTGAGCACTGACAGGCTGACCCCCCACCCCTTCAACCTCTGCAGCAACGCTGGCAGCACTCATACGTCTATTTCCCAAAGACAACCTCTGGATTTGTCGCCGAGCACGTTCATTCAACTTCTTTGTTCGACCATGGTGAGGCCTGTTCTGAGTGGAACCTGTCCTGTTAAACCACTGTATAGTCTTGGCCACCATGCTGCAGCTCAGTTTCAGGGTCTTGGCAATCTTCTTATAGCCTAGGCCATCTTTATGTAGAGCTACATTTCTTTTTTTCAGATCCTCAGAGAATTATTTTCCTTGAGGTGCCATGTTGAATTTCCAGTGACCAGTATGAGAGAGTGAGAGCAATAACACCAAATTTAACACACCTGCTCCCCATTCACACCTGAGACCTTGTAACACTAATGAGTCACATGACATCGGGGAGGGAAAATGCTTAATTGGGCCCAATGTGGACATTTTCACTTAGAGGTGTACTCACTTTTGTTGCCAGCGGTTTAGACATTAATGGCTGTGTGTTGAGTTATTTTGAGGGGACAGCAAATTGACACTGTTATACAAGCTGGACACTCACTACTTTACATTGTAGCAAAGTGTTATTTCTTCAGTGTTGTCACATGAAAATATATAATAAAATATTTACAAAAATGTGAGGGGTGTACTCACTTTTGTGAGAAACTGTATATATATATATATATATATATATATATATATATATATATATATATATATATATATACCGTATTTATCGGCGTATAACACGCGCCGGCGTATAACACGCACCCAAGTTAAGGAGGGAATTTTAAGGAAAAAAACTTTTAGGAGTAAAGTTTAAGGAAGAAAAACTTACATTAAAATGCCCATCAATGCAGCGTTATCGGTGTCCATCTGCAGCCTTGTCAGTGTCAGTGCAGCCTTGCACCAGTGTCCATTGCAGCCTTGTCAGTGCAGCTTTGCCCCAGTGCAGCCTTGTCAGTGCAGCCATGTAAGTGCAGCCATGTCAGTGCAGCCTTGTCAGTGCAGCAATGTCAGTGCAGCCATGTCAGTGCAGCCATGTCAGTGCAGCTTTTCTCCAGTGCAGCCTTGCCCCAGTGCAGCTTTGCCCCCATGCAGCCTTGCCCCAGTGCAGCCTTGCCCCCCCATGCAGCCTTGCCCCAGTGCAGCCTTGCCCCCGTGCAGCTTTGTGGGATCGCCGCGATCCCTGCCGTCATACACAGCCCTGTGTAAATTTAAATATGGCGCCGAGACTGCAGGGACTCGGCGGAGCGCTGATACACATAGCCAAGAGTCCTCGGGTTTTCTCGGCGCCGCTTACAGTCCCGCCCAGTTCCGCCCTATGGACTCTCGGCTATGTGTAGCTCCGCTCCGCCGAGTCCCTGCAGTCTCGGCGCCGTATTTGAATTTCCACACGGCTGTGTATGTCGGCGGCAATCGCGGCAATTGCCGCGATCGCTCCGATCACACACAATTGGGGGGGGGATCGGCCTATAACACGCACCCACGATTTTCCCCTGATTTTCAGGGGAAAAAAGTGCATGTTATATGCCGATAAATACGGTATATATATATATATATATATATATATATATATATATATACAGTATATAGACAAATTAGACACTAGTGTATACATTTTCTATCATCATTGTATTTAATATTTTTATGTTTTATTCCCTTACTATTCATCTTTATTTATAAAACTAGATTAGAGCAAGATAAGGACAATAGTTTATTTGTTTGCAAAGATGATTTATTGAAGTTTGAAATTAAAGTACTTTTTGTTGTTTTTGTATATATTATGGAAGGATTAGATGTTATGCTAAGTGAAACAAAAAAAACAAACAAAGTGAGTCTACGAGTCACACAATTGACACAATTATAGATGAGTGTCTTGATTGTTTATACACCAACTAAAATCTTCCACCATGGGATAAACCACCACCAATAAAGGATGTGCTCTTACCAGAGAGCATTTACCACCTATTACGGGGGGTCAAAGAAGTCTTAGTATCTCAAATGCTCCATCTCCATTTGTAGGTCAACATACAGAAGACAGGGAAGATCATTCCAGGCAGCCAATGAGTAGATCACAGGTCCTCTTGCTCTCAGTGGACGCACCAAAGGGCATACCCCAGCAAGAGATAAAACATCACAACAGTGTAAAATCTCAATAACAGGGCTTTTCAATAAAAGTGTTTCTGCCATATTTTTATTTTTATTTATTCCTATTTTTGTGATGATATCTCACTTGAGCGTTGATGCTTATAGTCACTTTTGTTACCACTAGCGCAGTTTATTTCTGTTTTATATAGGTTTTTTTTACCTTGCCTCTATTTTATGGGGGCATTCTGTATTCTAAAATGTGGCGCTTTAAATAAGTATCAAAAGTTATTTCCCTTGCCAGTGTTTGGTGGGAAAAGACTTGTGTACAAAGTGCTACACACCCCGCACTATGATCTGAGAGGTTTACCGGATGATTATGACTCTCAAACTAAAAGTGGTCCTAAGAGTTTTTAGCTGATGAATTCTTCCTTGGATCAAACAGCAACATAGGACTTCCTCACAATCACAGGGCATTTGAGACACTAAAGGGCTTTGTGACTCAGGTTTTTCTGCCTATTTTCAGCTCATCAAATAGCCATATAAAAATAGAAGACAAAGGAGGCTCTCCTCATAGTGTAAAACCAAGGTAAGTTCATCTGTTAAAAGCTCTTAAAGTGGTGTTCCACCCAAAAAAAAAGTGAATGAATGTGCCTAAAAAAATAAATAAAAAAAAAATTTGGAAATTTTTTTTTAACTCACCTCTAAATGCCTGTTGCTAGGGGGTCCCTGCCTCTTTCAGTGCCTGGGCTGGTGACATCACTTCCCCTCGGCGTAGGAAGGGCTCAGCTCTGCCCCCTCCCTCTTGTCAAACATCTGGGACCCATTACAGGTCCCAGATGACCGAGCGGCCAATCACGGCGCACGGCACTGCTTGCGCATGCGCAGTGGGTGCCCGGCTGTGAAGCCACAGCTCGGCACCCACAGTTGCAATGCCAGCGCCGCCAAATGGAGGGGGAGATGAGCGGGCTTCTATCCCCCGCATCGCTGGACCGGGGGACAGGTAAGTGTCCGTTTATTAAAAGTCAGCAGCTACAGTATTTGTAGCTGCTGACTTTTATTTTTTTTTCAAAAATGGGAACTCCTCTTTAAGACCACTCGTAGTTCCATGGTTATCTGGACATCCTTCTACTACAGACTGATGGTGTATTTTGATAGAAAGTTGAGTGCACCTGTTTTTATAGAAGCATTTCTCTTTGATCATTACCAAAATACATTTTAGTAGCCTTCCTGCATGCAACTTCAAAGTTTACTTTCCCACATTGAGAGTATTGGTAACTGTAAGCGCAAACACACAAGTCCATATATAACAGGAGATATAAAAGGCTGAGCAACTTAGTCCATAGGGGACAGGCTGGAAGTTCAAGGGTTAAGTGGTAACCGGTAATGTAATGGTTAAAGTAGGCTGGTAGGCTAGGCGGCTGCTGTTTCCTCAGAGAGCTGGCTCTGTGATGGATGAGAGAGGGATAGAGAAGGAAGCGCCACCTGAGTGTAGTATTAACAAATGATGTTTAATGACACCAGGTAAAAACACACTTACAGGATAAAAACATATAAAAGGCTCATCTGTATAGGTATGTGGTCCTCGGTGTTCCCTCTGATCCTGTGGTGGTGAAGCTGCAGGGATGCTGGGCTGCAGAAGGTGGATTACCAGCCGGGAGCTCCTTCTGTGGCCATCAGGAAGAGACTAGGGGCCGGCGTGGAGCGCATGTGAAGCGTGCATGACGTCACAGGTCGTCCGTCTGCTTCCGGGTTTGGTATCCAGGGGAGGGATCGTCCAGGGAGGAGGGCTAGCAGAGAAGTTGAGAGAAGGCTACGCGCTCAGAGCCACTGCTTCTCAATAGGCCTACTTTCCCACATTGGATAGCTGTGCCCACAGTTCACACCAGAGAGCTGCCCTTGCAGATGTTACAGGACTAGTTACATAGTTACCTAGTTACATAGTTGATGAGGGTGAAAAAAGACACAAGTCCATCCAGTTCAACCTGTCTAATATAGAACATTTACTTATCGAGCAGTTCATTCAAAAACAGGCATACAGTAGGTATCTACATGTAATCTGACAATCAAAACACCATAATTTCTACTTCCATCCATACTGTGATAGATGCATCAGGAAGATCCTAAACAGCTCATGCTCATTATTGTACGGTAATGTCCATAATGTCATTGACAGTATATGGTAGATGCATCTCTTATTTAAAGTTGAACATGTATAACATAGAGTCAACTCCACTGTCTATAAGCACTTGCTTAATTATACGTCACTGGAAGTGCTCAAAATGTATTTCAAATTACTTACTCAATTATGTCTTTCCTGCTGGTCTGGAGGCAGTATGTAATGGCCCTACACACTAGAGGTCACCATGTGTACAGGCATACAGCTTACAGACTGTAAGAATGTAATGTAATTTGATGTAATATTTCCTAGGATCTTCACCCTAGGAACAACAAATTCAAAGTCAGCAGCTACAAATACTATTGCTGCTGACTTTTAATAAAAGGAGACTTACCTGTCTAAGGATCCAGTGTTGTCATCACCCAGGCTCTTTCTTCACCGGTTTTTGGGTCCCCGGGACTGGCACCTTCAGTTTGGGAAGCTAGCTGTGACTCCTTGCAACTTCATAGCCAGCTTCCCATTGTACGTGCGTGAGCCACGTTGAGCTTTGTGAATAGTCCCACAGCCTTCTGGGATCTGTGACATGCCCCAGAGGGCTGGGGGCAGGGGGGGGGGGCAAACTTCTGCTCAGATCACCTAGGTGATCTGAGCGAAAGTGGGAGCGGGTACCTGTCAAAACGAGGTATTCCTCCAATAAAAGTGTCCACATATGGTAGAGGAGGGGAAGAGGAGGCAGAAAAGTGGATCTTCACCTATTTAAAGCCCAATTGAACTTTTTTTTATGTTAACTAATTGCATACAAGTGTGTCAGTCTTCTACAGAGACCACTGCTTTCACACAAAAAGCTAAAGATCTTCTCTACAGCATGCTGGCAGGGGACAGTTTTTCTGTTCAACCCGAGTCTGCTTGCTTAGAAAAACCAAAGGGACGATTTTGCACCCCTTTTATTTTGATGCACCTGAAATGTATTTAGCTGATTTAAAGATTTAAATAGCCTAACTATATAAATGAGCATTCCAGCTGGCAAGACACATGCTTTTACATTTGACGTGTCCTTTTTAGCAGAAAAACATTTCCCAGAATTCAGCTTTAGCTTCAATCCTCTGTATTTGGAATTACATTACATTAATGTATCAAAATAGTAAGCCTTTGCTTGTAGAGTAAAATATAGGTAGGCTGAGATGAAGAATTTTACTACTATAAAGCTTTACAAGCTTCTTTCTCAAAGGCCGGGGACTGCCCAGCCAGCAGGAGATTGATCCAAGTGCACTATGTTTAATTACATATGTGTTCTATCAATAGATCTTTCTGTATCCACCATCACTGCACAATGCACTACGGACTGAATTAATGAGTGGTTTAGTCTTGAGTCTCCAGCCTTTAATGGAACCCTACTACAGAGTTTCAACTGGTTTATAGCATTGTACAATACATTTCTACATTTTGCATTTGGCAGAATTCAGAATATTAAAGGAAATATAGAGTTTCTGTACATTCTTTTTTAATGATTAACCACTTTAGCCCTTGAAGATTTTACCCCCTTAATGACCAGACCATTTTTTTGGGGATACGGCACTGCGTTAATTTAACTGACAATTGCGCGGTCGTGCGATGATGTACACAAATAAAATCGATATCCTTTTTTCCCCATAAATAGAGCTTTCTTTTGGTGGTATTTAATTTAATTTATTTTTTTGTGCTATAAACAAAAAAAGAGCGACAAAAAAATATATATTTTTTATTTTCTGCTATAAAACATTATCCCAAAAAAAAATCGAAAAAAAAAAAACGAATTTCTTCATCAATTTAGGCCAATATGTATTCAGCTACATATTTTAGGTAAAAAATCCAAATAAGCGTATTTTAATTGGTTTGCACAAAAGTTGGAGCGTCTACAAATGATGGGATATTTTTATGGAATTTTTTTTTTTTTTACTAGTAAAAATAGGGGCAATCATTGTTTTTTAGCGGGACTGCAACAATTCAGACACCTGACACTTTTGACACTTTTTTGGGGACCAGTGACACTAATACAATGATCAGTGCTAAAAATATGCACTATTACTGTACTAATGGCACTGGCAGGGAAGGGGTTAACATCAGGGGTGATAAAAGGGTTAAATGTGTCCCGGGGGGGGGGGGGTGCTTGCTAACTGTGGGGGGGTTGCTCTGACTGGGGGAAGACAGAGATCGGTGTTCCTGCTTAGCAGGAACACAATATTTCCATCTTCTTCCCTGTCAGAACATTTCTGCCTCTCCCGGGAACGATTGCGGGTGGCCAGGGGACATCGGCATACCCTGTGTCCTATCAGCACACAATCGTGCCTCGGGCAGCATGCTCACGCCCCCCCCCCCCAGTGGCTATTGCATGAAATGACGTACAGGTAAGTGATTTCACGCAATAAAGCCGACCCTCCACAGTAAATATGCGGTAGGTGGTTGGCAAGTGGTTAAAGATTCAAATAATATATATATGTATGTGATGGCTGGTATATATTTGCCACCAAGGCTGTGGCAATTTTTGTAGGTTGCAAAGGGATTTAAAGTGGTTGTAAACCCTTACAGACCACTTTGACCTACAGGTAACCCTAGAATAAGGCTTACCTGTAGGTCCAAGAAATATTTCCTAAACCTACACGGTTTAGGAGATATTTGCAAAAAGACAGACACCGCTGTCTATGGTGCATGCGCCGTAGACAGTGGCGTGCAGGCGCACTGAGCATGCCGCTGCTAACGGCGATATGCCATTAGTGGCGGCTCCCGTGCGCATGCACGGGAGTGACATCATCGCGGCTCCGGCCAATCACAACGCTGGAGCCACGATACCCGGAAAGAAGATGGACGCTCCGTAGCAGAGGGGACGTAGCTCCTGTGTCAGGTAAGTGACACATAATGGGCTACTATGCGATGCATAGTAGCCCATTATGCTTTACCTTTGCAGGGAAACAAAAAGGAAGTAAACCCATCAAGGTTTACTTCCTCTTTGAGAAAAATCCCCTGTCTTTTAAACTCTGGAGCCTGACCAGGGTGAGGTAGGGTAGACTCCCTTTTTGTTGCTTCAGGCCGGGATTTCACATAGTCTGGAAACCAGTTAGTCTTTAGGAACTGGTGTGCCTGTTGGCATTGGGTGTGTGAGGTGAACAGAAAATTAAAGGTCTTGCCAGTGTCTGAATTTTTTTTGCCCTATTTGCTTCAGGATGCACCTGCTTGGGGAATGTATGTTTTGTTACCCCTTATGCTGGAGTAAATAAAAGTGTCTGAAAGAACCGAAACACATGTGGTGGGGGACTGAGTTTTATGTGCTCATTGCTTGAAATAGTTCCGTCTCAACTTCATCTATACTGTACAGTATATTGAATATAAACAGTTTATATTCACCGTAATATAACAGTAAACAACTAAATAAACTGTTGACTGTAAACACTTAGCAGTTCTATACTTCTATGCTGTAAAGAGTGTGTAATTGTATCCATTGCTGTTCAGCTCTATTTAGGATAGGCAGATGAATACAGATAACCCTCCTACTGTCCTTCACTCATACAGCTCTGTAAGGAGTATTAAGTAGAAAGAGACAGTCCAAAAGCAAGCAGCTTCTGCTTTGCTGTCTTTTTAGAAAACGACAAATGTTCTGCAAACACAATGTCATAGATGTACCATGTTTCAAATTTTATTTTCAAAATGATAATTTCATGGAAGCACCACAAAGGTGGCATACAAGATCTGGTTATACATTTATCAACTTTAAAAAACATTTTTTTAAACAGAGAGACAAATTGGTGTTTAGAAATTAATGGTCAAACGACCATTATAAAATGACAGTCATTAACAGTTGAAAATGGATGTATTTAGCTTTAAACCAATTCATTATGTCCACGGTAGTTAGTATGAGCTTCCATTATATTGTCCATGCAGATCTACTTGTGGGTAGATATACCCAAATGCATTTTGCATGCATGTAGGAATGCAGGGCTGCCTAACTGTTAATTCAACTGAAGACATGTGATTTACAAAAACGAATAAAGTAAGGGTAAAGGATCAGGAATAGAGCCCGTGGTGTCCTATGGAGTTTTTCTGCATACTGCTGCAGGAAACACTCTGATAGGTAGGGAGGCCGGTCACATGAATTTGACAGTTCAGAGGATCAGACTTTCCTGTTGTGGCCACTTTTTGTTTTCCCTTAATAAAAATTAATAGGACCTGGCTTGTCTCAGAGTCCCAAAGCAAAAATAAAAGCTGAGCACATTCATAAATCACATGGATTTACTTTCATACTATTCAATTTATCATGAACAAATTCACAACTAGCTAACTAGAAAGCAGTTAAAATCTAGTTATTTCAAGCCTATACACAAGTCCTTGATTTGCAATACTGTACTGAATGGGCTGGGATGCCAAAAAATCCTATTTCTTATTTGAACTTGTGTTTGATCTCTCACAGATAGTTTAGTAGTGTGCTGTATTTGTTGTAGGGCTCGTTTCTGCCCTGTCCAGCCCTGTGGGTCCCCTTGCTTTAAATGCCTAAAATGTAGTTCTTGCTCCTCTTTCTGAATTCCCAGTAACCCTGTACATGGTAGGAGAATCTCAGAGACTTTCCCTGAGAAGATGAACTCAGCTATTGTGAGACTTCATAGGGTTGCTGGTACCGGAGGGGAGCTCCTCCGGGACAAGTGTCATCTACATGGCATTTCTAAATGGCTCTGTTCAATGCTTTAATAGTCACTTGTGACATTCAGTGATTGAAGAAGTTGCTATAGTTACTTTTTAGTTAGAAGCAGCAAAGAAAAGCTGGATAAGGCTTACATCACCTGACCATACAGAAGATAAATATTAATGATAAATGTGTATGTGAACCTATCTGCATTCTCAGGTAATATAATGAACCTTACTGACTTGTCTCTTATTTGTTTGTTTTATCCCATGGTGACATTAAGGCATCTGAAATAGCATAATAATGTAACTTTACAGTTAAAGCTGCATTCCAGTTTTGAATATTTTTACATACGTACATTGGCCCAGCTTATATGTACTATACCTGTGGGATCCCTGTGGAAGCTAGAAATCACCCCAGTCCCTCCACCTCATTAAATAAGAGAAGGCTTTGCATTCATAAAGAAAATGCAAAGTGTTTTATGAATTTTGTCTATGCTGAGCTCATCAAACTCCTGTATTCACTAAGCAACAGGCCAGCTGCTCAGGAAGGAAGCTGGACAGGAAGTGAATGTGACAGGAACTGGTTCTCTGACTTCCTCTGACATTCGCTTCCTGTTAGGCCTCAGCTTGGAAGAGGCAATATGATGTACTGGCTGCTGGAGCTGGTGTGCACATGTGTCAGATGATTTTCAATATATACAGTACATATACATGCAAGTCAAGCTCTAAAGGATTGCTTTATGTCTATACTGATGGAGCCCCATATCTCTCCTGTGGGTCTCTTGTGATGACATACCCTGTATGCTGCTTGTGGATACTGGTGGAACCCTGTATTTCTCTTATGGGCCCTTTGTGAAAGATCTTCTATGCAGTTTATAAGCACCCAGAAATTGGGGGTCATTACAATTTGCTAAATGCTCACTTTTAAGCACAGAGGTGATTCGGACATCCGTTAAGGGAATTCAAACTTTGGAGGAATATTATTTAATTACACTTGTGCAAGAATTGGGACTCTTTGTGTTTGAGCTTTTTCATAGTTGTATTAGAACTTAGCACATGGGTGCTCAACTTGTGGCCCTCCAGCTAATGTGCAACTACAATTCCCATGAGGCATTGCAAGGTGCTGACAGTTACAAGCATGACTCCCAAAGGCAGAGGCATGATGGGACTCATAGTTCAACAACAGCTGGAGGGCCACAGGTTGAGCACCCATGACATTTGGATTTATAAAGGTTTGAGTTAAGCACTCATCACTGTATTACTGATCTTTACACAGCTGGGTACATTGTTCCATGTTCCATAGTCTATGTTATCATGGGGACGTTGGTGCTGTAATATAGTATTTCATTGATTCTGGTGTTGACCACTTACCACAAATTGTTCCATAGTCAACAATGCATCTGTGCTCAGATCAGTAAAAAAAAAGTTGCATTTTTTTAATACCATGTGCAAGATTCCTTAAGGCTAGGTTCAGAGTATTGTGAGTCAGTAACGCCTGCACAATAGCATGTTTTCCTGACACGCAATAGAAATGCAATGCTCTTGAACAGACACACAGGTGTGCCATTCATTTTCAATGGCACCCCAGATATCGCCAAAACACCTGCGTTTTCACGTGAGCAAAACTGCACGGTGCCACAACACCATGCAGCTTAGTGCAGCGTAACTTAAAAATGTTTTGTGGACCTCTTTCCCAGTGTTTCTGTAGTTAGGGCAGCCCTCACAAGTGTGAACCAAGCCTAAAGTTAAAGCCAAGCTAAAAGCTAAGGTTTCAGAGGGATATACTATATATGGCAAAGGAGACAGCAAAAAACACTATTTGGCCAGTAGTTCTAAAGAGAACCGAAAAAAATGTCCTTGCGGACCACAGCTGGGCACCTGTATTTTGTGTGGGCCCTCTCGCAATAAATGCCTGAACTAGATGTAAGCCTCTTTATAAATCATTGTAATGAACGGCTTTATCATGACATCACCAGGTGAGATCTGCTTGAATATGATCAGCTTTAAAAATGGATAAATGAATCACAGAGATCCCAGTGGTAATATGCACAGTTCTAAAGGGATCCTTTTTTTTTTCAGTTCTTAGGGCTCTAACTCAGAAAGGAGTGATGTAAAGACACAGCATGACAGATGAGATCCCCAGACAATCTCTCCTCTCGCACAATTGCATCTTAGTTAAAGTAAAAAAAAAAAAGTGGCGGTGCTGTTTGTGGCAATAAATCCTTCCAAGGAGACCATTTAATATTCCTCCCAAGTGCAGCTTGTCAGTCACACTATTGTTGCAAGCAAGTTACGCAAGCACAGAAAAGAGGTGGGTGGAATAGTTCAGGAATGAGGTGTTTTGCATTATATGATAATTTTCTGCTGTTGCCATGGTATAGGGAATACAGCAGGTTAATGTCAATTACATAACGTTTACCTCGCAAATGCCTACACACTGCACAGTCTCAGGCAGCAATTGTTCCAGATGAGATATAATTAACGTCTACTTCACTCTTGACCCCTTCCATTGAACCTCACTAATTGAGTAGAGTTGCAGGATGATCTTGACAACTGTAGAGTTGAAGGTGACACAACATAAATGTTTTATGTTCCAGATTCTGACTTGCTGCATCTTCCATTCTTTTGTCTAGGTATGTCCTTTGCGGGATCTTTAATAGTAACCTTTGCTTAGGGAAATACAGGGGCTTCCCTTCACTTAGAGAAATAATGGGGCTTCCCTTCACTTAGGGAAATACGGGGCTCTTCTCAAAATGCAAGTCATTTGGCTTTTCATGCTGACCCTTAGGTTTTAGTACTTTATGAGTCAATGACTTGGATTAGGCATGCATAAAGAGAAGATATAGCTTCACTTACTGCAGGTCTGTTTTGGAGTGGTGTTTGGAGGAGGTTAGAAATGGCACCACAGTATATTTCTCTCAGCACACATTTCTTTTTAAGTGTTAGATCACCTTTATGCCCCTTTCACATGGGGTAGGCTCCATTCAGATCAGCAGAGGATCTGTCCAGTGGTTAGAGCAGGGCAGGCAAATGAAAGGGCCGTGTTTGCTCAGTTTATGCAGAGCAGACACAGACAGAGCCTGTTCTGATCTATGGTCGGCTCATTGAGCCTGATCTGCTCTATAGGCAGCCAGGTTTAAATGGACTCTGCCGGTCTGTTTACACCCAACTGCCATCTGATCTGCCTAGACCGATTGGGATGAATCCTTTTCTGTTTTTTTTTTGTGGATCAGACTGGAGGTAGTAAACCTGTCTATTTACACCTGCCAGTCCATTGGGGTAAATGGAGGGTCTGGTCAGGTCCACCTGAAAAACTGACAGGTGGACCTGATCGGAAACTGTTGTGTGAAAGGGGCCTTACAGAAAAAAATGTAAAGAAAAACTAACACCATATACCCTTCTTAATCCCCGCGGTCCTCACCTCCAAGCATGCTGAGCTGTCAGTGTCCCGTAAGCCAGAACAGCAGTCTAGAAATTCTAAATGTCCACTCTTCAGCTTCTTCTCTGTGCAGTGTTTCCAGAACAGAACAGAGCAAATCTGATTGGTCAGCGCCGTCACAGTAAATCTCTCTGATATGTCTCAGTAGCACTGCACAGAGAAGAGGGAGAACAGAGGGGATTTCAGATCTTTGCACCGCTGGACTGATTCTGTGGGCACTGACAGCACACAGCATCCCCAGAGGTTAAGGAGGTGGGGACCGGGGGTCGGGGAGGGCATACAGCGTTCGTACACCTTTACATTTTTTTCTGTAAAGTTGATGTAATACTTTAAAAATCTAAGGTCTTGCTATCTAGAGAAAGTGTTTTAAATGCTTACTTGGAGTGTTTTTCCTTTCCATAATTAATTTTTTATTCACTAACAATGTGCCTTGTTAGAAAATTTGACTAGCAAAGTCTATTCCCTAGAACAGCCCCCTCTCTCCTTGCACATCCTAGACCTCTCCTGTTCTCGAAGAGCCTGACTACTCTCTGTGCTCTAAGCTCCAGATGGAGTGAAATGCGTTAGCGCTTGTAGAACCAGGTGGAACTGTTTGTGCATCGAATATTCAAGTAAATTCATACAAGACTTTTAAATAAAGAGCTGCTTCCTTTTCTTTTGTTCAAATCTGTAATTCATGGAGCAGCCAGAGACTACTGGAAGCCTGCACCCAGCCAGAGGAGTGGGAGGCATGTGTGCATCTTGGGAACAATATATAGTATATTGCAGTATAATTACTAGGTGTTTGTAGGGTCACTACAATGAGATGCATCTGGGCTCCAATCATTAAGTAAAAAATAGACTTAGTCCTATTGCTTCCTTCTGACAACAAAGTGATCGACTGTACTTTGTACTGGGGAGCGGCACTGCTAAAGTCCCTACTAAAAGCGTAATACACCAATCTATGATATGTGTACTGTTTACGACAGTGTGACTCACCAGCTATAATTTCTCTGCATGGAGTAAGTGATTATAGAAATTGAACTAATATTTCATCATCCAGAAGTACTGCATGAAAAGCGTAAGGAATAACCTACACCAGCAATTTTGATCTCATGGTATTGAGCGATTTAACCTATTTGTTGGCAGTCATGTCATTTTCAACATACTGAAATCAATCCAACTGCAAAGCAGATTGCCAGCAACTGGTTACAGCTGTAGCTAAAGTAGATTAAACGTACGTAATATGTTAAAGTGTGGCTGAGTTCTACAGCCACTTTTCAAACCTGTAATAAGTATAGAGTTAAAAATAGGAGATTAAAGATAACCACCAAGAAGGTCCTTGCTATACTTTTCTTAGTTTAATATCTCAGAAATCCTCAATCCTGAGAATTCAGTTTACAAATATCACTTTCTTGCCATGAGAGTGAAGCTTTGACATGGGTCCCTTCAAACCTATAACCAATATCCAACATTGTATAGAAGGTGTACTAGAGCTCTGAACCTATCTTTGGATATTTGGAACTCTCAGGACACTCAGGATTATAAATAGAAATATGTGTAAACTCCTTATATTTTGTACAAGCTTCACTTTAAAGTTATTAGCAGTGAAGTTAAAGTTACTACACAGTAGTAAATTGCAACCAATCAATATTCATCTATTACTGATTGTGTTGTGTTTCTCTTAAAATGTTGCTATTAAACTGCTTTGCATATTAATTAGATTCATGTATTATTATGGTAGGGTGGCAGAGTGGCTTAGTGGTTAGAGTTTACAGCAGATCTTGTAACACTGGGATCCTTAGTTTGAATTTCAGCCAGGCCTGCATTGAGTTTACATACTCCCCCTGTGCTTAAATGGCTTGCCACTGGGTATCCTGTTTAATAGGCTCCTAACTACATTGGCCCTAGTATGTGTGTACAATTTGGCAATGCACATATGTTATCATGTCCTGCAAGCCAGTCCCAAGGCAAGCAATTGGGGAGTATTCAGGAAATGATTTAGTGATCTAGCTTGCCCGAAAAAAATTGCCAAGAAACTTCAATGGAAAAGGAGCACACCATAATCACCCAGTACATGCAGTGCGGTAGCCCTGTGCATTCCGCTCCCTATTGTCAATTCTAAATACAGAACCTGGCTTGTGTATTTAGAAGTTACAGTACTCCTCTCTGAGTGGCTGAACTAAACCCTCCCCACCATCCCTGGGCAAAGCTGAATCACAATTGGTGAGCATCCAGTCATTGCCATGCTGCAATTGTCTTCCCCCACTGGCTGCCATCTGTCACACTAGTGTAACAGAGCCTAAGAAGCTTCCACTTGTCTCCTCCTTGGCTCTAACCTGTCTTATGACAGACCATGCAGAGGAGCCTGGGAGGAAGAACATATCTCATCCCACATTGAGCCACGCTTTATCTGAGGTCTGGGTTGAGAGGGGAAATTTGGGAGGTAATAAAACAAATGTATGGTGGCATTTGTACAGCTAGGGGAATTGGGGGGGGGGTTGTGGTGGCAGGGGAAGAGGATTTACACTGGAAGGGGGAATAGGGGGGCTTGTGCTAGAATTGGGATGTCAACCTTATTAGAATGAGGATATGGGGGTGGGAGGAGAACTCTGTACAGGAGGAGGGGGGAGATTGAGGGGGTCATTTTTAGTTTAAAGTGGCCATTACGATATGCAGTCCTGAACTCTGCCTTCCATACATAGTATGCTCCTTAACTCTGCACTATGTATGTAGCATACCCCTGAATTCTGCACTCTGTATATAGCGAACTCCTGAACTACACTGTACATCCATGAACTCTGCACTCGATATGTAGCACACTTCTGAACTCTGCACTCTGTACATAGCGCCTTCCTGAACTTTGCACTCTGTATGTAATGTGCTCCTGAACTCTGCACTCTGAACATAGCGCCCTCCTGAACTCTGCACCCTATAAATATCACACTTCTGAACACTGTACATAGCGCACTCTTGAACCCTGCACCCTGTGCATAGTGCACTCCTAAACTCTCTACTCTGTATGTGGCACACTCCTGGACTCTGCACTCTGTACGTAGTGCACTTCTGAACCCTGCGCTCTGTACTGAGCCCATTCCTGAACTCTGCATTCTGAACATAGTACACTCCTGCTATTTACTTCCCCTTTAAGACCCTCCGGCACACTCCATTTAATATGGCCTGTTCTACCCCCACCCCTCATTCCCACGCCAGGGAAAAGTGGGGGGCATGGTGCACACACATATGTGTTTGAGCTTTGGGGCGCACACCCTAATACACCTGGCTGCACATACCTATGCGCATATCAGATATGGTACCCAGAGAGCTGGCCCACAGAACTGCCAGGAGTGGAATACAACTGAACAGATATATACATACATACATACATTTGATTACTGTTAATGTATAGCAGTTGAGCATGCTAATCCATCTTAACCCGCAATACTGGGTATGAAGGTAGTGGGAGGGTTCATAAAGTTGTACTGCAACTGCAGCAGAGAAATATCAGGCTATTATAGACTAGTAATATTTATGTGCAGGCTGATTAGAGCACAGTGCACCCCTAAGTCTATAGAACACAGAGAACCCCACTCCTATGGAGTATACAGTTGTAAAAACAACATTATCAGCCTACTTTTTCATTATTTATAGATTGATTAAAGTACTAGAAGATGTAGACATTGAATGTGAAGTTTTCTGGCAATTGCTGCTTTAAATAGAATGATCATGTCATGAGATTATCATATAATTGCAAATATGGCCGTTAATTAAACATGAACAGTAACAGATCTCCAATAATTATCCGGTGCTGTGGCCATTTATAGAGGTAATGATAGCAGTTTATTCCACTGATGTTTTTTCTTGTTATCTCAAGTAGATAACTCAGAGCTTGTGAACAGACAATACTTTGTTTTAGAGCTTCAGCTATGTTCCTTCGTGGGGGATAAAACAGTTTCTTATGCCCAGTACAAACGTAAAGTTGTTTTTTTTTTTTTGTTCAACCAAACAGGCTGAAGGACAAAAACTGAGATGGTAGTGCAGCAATCACCCCTGCTATGCCTTCGCATTTTGACAGGGGGCCCCCTGGGCCCCCCGCCAGAACACAGTGATCGACGTTCACAGCGATTGGCTGCTGCTTTACCAGTTTGTCCCTTGAACAAAAGTTCACTTAGACCAGCTTCTGTTGGAAAGACAGCTGTACGCACTGAACGAATGTCGGCTGGTTTCTTTTAAACCTGCCGATATTTAGCTAATGGGTACCCAGCCTTGCTCTGCTTGTGTATCAGTTCAATTCTTAACCTATACCTAGCATAAACTTTAGCATCAAAAAAAGCTAAATTCCAGGTACACAAACTTGTGTTTTAAAATATTCCATATTAGCCACAAAGAATATAGTAAATCCAATTCGTGAGTGCTTAATGCATTTACAAACCCAGATATTTACCTTGTAAAATTAGCAGTAACTTTGTCGCTGTGCTGCACATGGTCTGTGCAGAGAGCAGAGTTGTGGTAGGGACCCGAAAAGCACACACGCTACAAGCTGCCTACACTAAACTACAAAAGGGGAGGGGACAGGACCGGTTGCACTGCACCAGGAAAGAGAGCAGCAGTGACTGGTCTTCATTACAGGAAGCTTCTACACAGAGCCAAAGTTTCACAATGGATAACTACACAGGTATGGAAGAAATACACAAAGCACATCAAGATTCAAGTAAGAATACATGAGTCTCTTTGATTTACACAATATTTGCTTACATGAATATTCACATAAAAAGTTGGTAAGGTTGAATAAAGATATCAATCCATCCAGTTCAACTTGTGAGTGTGTGTTTATGTCAATATCATTTTCCATCTAAAAGTTTTTTGAATTTTTCTACACGCCCTGCTGAGGAAGTTCTTAATTTTCACCGTTCTTACAGTAAAGAACCCCTTATACAGTTTAAACCATTTTCTTCCAATGCTGGAGTCACCATTTAAAGATTTGTAAATTGCAATCAACTCACCTCCCTAAGCGTCCTTTCTCCAGGGAGAATACGTTTAGTATTTTTAGTTTTTCCTCATAACTTAGGTCCTCCAGCCTCTTTAGACTTCTGAACTCTTTGTAGTTCTAGCACATCCTTCCTGAGGATTGGTAACCAGAACTGGATGGATGGCATACTCAAGATATGACTGAACAAGAGTTTGTAGAGTGGTAGGATTATAGTTTTATCTCTAGAGTAAATACCCTTTTTAATACATGCTAATAGTCTGCTGGCCTTACTTGCTGCAACTTAGCATTGCATGTTATTGCTGAGCCTAAAATCTACTAGGACCCTCAGGACCCTGCTTATTCCAGCTTTAAGGGTTAATTCCTCTGGAACATGATATACATTCAAATTATGGCCTGTCTAACTATTGGCTTTAAGCTTTATCACTGCATCCATCTTATATAACTTTTAAGTAGAAAATTATTGTCACTGGTTTTCTCAGCTTTTGATTGGCTCTGAATTAGATTCTGGAGACATGAAGGCCATTATTGTACTTCTAGGTTAATGCCCTCGCTCTGGGCCCACTACAGCCTTACCTACATACAAGGGAGCATAGTTTATGTACATCATGTAAGAGGAGGTGGCGTTTCCACACAGAGGCCATATGAGAAGTCCGCTGTCTTGATTTTATTAAAAATCTACATTTCAGGAACCCTGTACTGGCAGCATTACTTTCTGAGCCACTGACCTGCAGCAAGTATTCAGCCAGTGAAGTTAGAATGCACGGTCTGTGTATTTGTTAAAGGGGTGTTAAGGGATCAGATTACTGTAGCCAGAGAATTAGCAGGATAGACAGACACTAAGAGGTCTATTTATTGAAAATTTGCTGGATGAATGTCACAAGCATTTACCTAGCCATATTAAGTTTTCTCATCTAGGTTTATTATCTACATCTAGTAGCTGTAATGCTGTATTTCCTTCATTGAGGTACTTCAGGAAAATACCACATTATGGCCACTAGATGGACATGACAATCTTAGGAAATAAACCTATTTGACAAAATATGGGGACATTTTTTAAGGGCCTTGCAAAAGCTTGTGACATACATCCAGATTTTTTTTTTTTTATTAAACAGACCCCCCCCCCCCCAAGTATTTGTTATGTATGTCTATCTATAGCAGCTTTGTGGTTAACACTTCTGTCTTGGACACAACACCAGCCTGGAGTTTGCATATTCTCCCTTTGCTTGTGTGGATTGCTTTCCATATTCCAAAGACATCCTGGGAGGTTAATTTTCTCCTCTCTAATTTGGCCCTAGTATGTATATGTATGCATATGAGACAGGGACCTTAGATTGTAAGCTCCTTGGGGCAGGGACTGCTATGAACGTACAATATGTAAAGCGCTGTGTAAATTGTCTGCCCTATAGTAATACCTATTATATATAATATAGAATTCCTTCATTAGCACCTAAGTTGTACCTAAGTGTGGCAACAATACTAGTATTTTCCTCTAATCCAGGTCAGAATGCAGTTTACAGGCTTCACCTTACAGCAAGTATATCTGAGATCAGTACATAGCACTGTCAAGAACAGCGATATTGTTAAGAATATCTGAATTTTATTGTAGCTGCGGATCTAAAACATTCAGATAGATGGGTCAGGCTTCTCTTATTTGTCATCAGGTTCAAAGTTTCTATGCTCACCTGACTTCTTTGCCCTACAACATGTCACTCATTCATCATCTATCACCTCTTGCTGTCTGTGCGCACTGTTTGCCGCGTCCTATCCGTCTATCTCTGCCATTTCACAAGGCTGAGCTCTGCGCTAACACATTTAATCAAGAAGTTCTTTGATATCAAAAATAAACACTAACTAGAAGGTGAAACTGTCAGATTCCATCAATCGTGGTGGGAGAAAAAGCAGAGAAGAGCACAAATACAGGAGTCTCCAACACCTCTAGTAATTGCACTGGTGTTTATTGATAGCTGCATCAATTTGGCCCTGTCGGGGGTTGATTTCCCTTCCTGCTATGACTGACTGAGTGCTTGATGTACATGGCTGGACATTGTGCAACAATTAACTGGGAGATAACTTGAGTACATAATAACACTGTTTATGAAAATTGCTTGCCGCTGTCACTCTCACTCACAAACAAATACGGCTTAATAAAAAGACTAATTAACAGGAGTAAAATATTATTTGTATATTATTTTCCAACTGTAAATGGAAAAAATATATATTTGTGTAGTAGCATTCAGGGTCAGCACATCTAGAAAACCTTGGTAAATTTCCATTGCAGCCAGTTGTTTGCGGGAGTGGTACTTGCCCTAATCTTTTCCAGCCAATCCAGCAGAGGCAACAAAAAAAAATAGAAAGTGGGCAGTCTTGGGCTGATGTGGTATTTGCCAGTGAAGGAGACCCATACTTCATGGTCACCTAGGCACATATAAATGATGGCATCCTTTAGTGCAAGCCCTGCCCCTTGTATCATGGGATGAATGCTAGAATGTGCTTAAAAAAAGGCAGCACGGGGGTCTACTTTATATGCAAATGTATTTTTCAACTGGGCAGACACATAATACATCTATAAACAATTGAACTGTTGTATGTACTTGTATGGCATTACATGTATATATAATTATTATATTTTGTATCAACTTTATAGATTGTTCATATTTTTATGGAAGCCTTTCAGCCCTCTCCTTTTTACCCTGAAGAAGACCCTCACTTTACGTGTCGAAACGCGTTGGATTCTATCTGTCTAGTTGGCAGCTGGTTTGGGCTTCTTCCATCCTCTTTTTTTATGTGGCAACTTCATGTGTATTTCAATGTCACTATGTGTTTTATGATGTTAATGAATAAAAATTGTACTTTTTACTAAATATTTTTCTCTGAGTGTTCATGGTCCTTTAAAGTCCCGCCTTTTGAGGAACTTTTCTTTTACATGTTGTACAAGGGATGTGGACCCGAACCTCGTTTTTCCCATCCAATTAGTCCTATCCACTTTTTGCCCCTTGTATCATGGGATTATTTTAGTAAACATGAATGTTAGAATGTGCTAAAGAAAAGGCAGCACAGGGGTCTACTTTATATGCAAAGGTATTTTTCAACTGGGCAGACAACCAAGCAAAAGCAAGGAGGAATTGTTTAATGCTTTCTAAAAAAAAGAAAAACTTAAAAAGTTTCCAGCTGGATTTTGTGAATAACAGCAACTAAAAACGTGTCAGATACTGTCATTGAGTAATCCCATAAGTAGTGGATCGATGGTTCTGGAACCTTAAGTAGATCTAATTTGGTACCATTTGAAGTATTTGACAGAAATGTAATGGTGATATCCCAGTGGGGTGTTAAGTGATGGGTGGGCTGCTCTCATGAACTGAAGAACTAGAACAGGGGCCTCAGACTGTAGAAATGATGCATGAGTGTGAAAATTGAAGAGCCTCACCAAGGCCGAAATGAGATTTTATTCCACACATGTGGCAGGTGCTACAGCCAACATGTTTTGACTGGGTTCACATATTATTTCTACAGTCCAAGGCCACCATTCTACGGAGTCTAGTGCGATTTTGATCACCGTTCAGGTGCAAATTTTTACCTGAATACGCACCTAAACCAGACCCAAAATCGCACACAACCCTTTTTAGAAATGCACTGCAGCTTCCCCCGGACACGTGCGAACCAGTTCCATTGAAAGACGGTCCAATTTACATTATGCGAATCAGGTACAGTTAAAAATGCATCCAATTCGCACATATGTGACCCAAGCCAGAGAGTAAAAATTAAAGAGCCCCACCAAGGTTTAGAGTCTGAAATGAGATTTTATTCCAAAAGTGTGGCAGTTGCTACAGCCAAAGTGTTTTGAGGGCAACACATTGTCACCTTCATCAAGGCTTTAAATAAACAGTATCCATTGGTAGGGACTTAAATTTAAATTTTAAACCCTGTGTTGTGAACAAAAGGAAACTTGAGATGCTGCTCCAGACAATAATCCTTAAAGTATTACTAAACCCACAACAGTAAAATAAGTCTGTATGTACAGTCAGGCCCCTTTCACATTGAGGAGCTTGTAAACTGCCAGTAAAACACTGAGCACTTTTGAAGAGCTTTTCAGGTGCTTTTGAAGAGCTTTTCAGGTGCTTTTGAAGAGCTTTTCAGGCTCTTTTGAAGAGCTTTCCATTCATTTCAATGGAGAGGGGTGTTTTTTCACCACCCTGCCAGTGCACTGCCCCAGTGTGAAAGCATTCATTGATTTGGATGAAAATAGGTTTTCGTGAGCTTTTCAGTTGCTTTTTTAGCGTGTTTACCATGTTCACCACCATGTTTAGTATACTAACTGTGGAACCTAAGGAGTTAATCCTCCCTATTGTGTAAAAAATCTGTTTGATCCTGTCTTCTCTGATCCTCCCCTTCTTCCACTGTCAACAATCCATCTGCTGATGTGCAGAGTGCCATGGTGGCACTCTGCACATGCTCAGTTTGGTGTGTTTTGCTAGAGAGATTTTTTTTTTCGTATTTTGATTGGTACAGGGCCAATCAGCACTGTCCAGACAGAGGGTCAGGGGTGCGGCAGTCTTATAGGACAGTCAGAATAGAATGAAAACTTCTCATACGAGCTTTAACCAGACACTGATAAAAGTCACAAGACCGCTATATATTGCTGATGAGAAAAGGTTATTAGCAGTTTATATTTACTAAAAAAATTGCATTTCAATGCTCTGTGTACTGTGGGGGACCAGATATAGTGAATGCAGGGTCCAGGGTTTAGTAACACTTTAAACTCCGGTGACTTCTACTCAAAGGTACAGGTGGCTAAGGAGCCCATCCATCGGCTTTGTAGCATACACTAGAAAGGGAGAAACACCACCACACAGGAACCCAGCCCCAAAGAGTGAGTAAACATGACTCCCCCCAGGCCATGACCCCGATGCATTTCACCACGGGGCTTAATTATGGAGATCTGGCCTGGGTGGAGTCAGGCTGAAGCTGTCTTGTTGATTCACCTTTTTGGGCTGGGTTGCTGTGCAGAAGTGTTTCTCCCTTTTTGTGCTGTGAACACTTAGCACTGATTTAGCAGCTGAGTGATCCAATGGCATTGTTGTGATCAGTGCCAAATTGTTGATAAAGCTATTTGCTTAATTCTGACACGGTGATCAGTGGGTTTCTTGACAACTGCCGATGCATATTTTTCTATTTGCCCTCAAGGTGGACCTAGAAAGAAATACTTCTCTTAAAGAAGACAAATCCAGAACTTTTTTCTTCATCCCTGAGGGACCATTTATAGCCTATTGCACCCATAAAAAAAAACACAAAAAACACTTAAATTTTGCCTTCCCCGTTATCTCTAATGCTGATTTGCAAAAAGGCACTGAAATGTTCACAAATTTGCTGAAATATAAGCATAGTAAAAAAATCCCAATTGCACTCATCTCAATTCCTGAACTGTTAAGAGCCTTGTAACTCCTTTCAACATCCCCCATGCATACCCTACAGTTCATAGCCCTAGATATCCAGAGATAGACAGAAAAAGGGAAAGAAAATAAGAAAAAATACCTCACAGTATGTAGATATTAGAGCTTGCTGCTGTTCATCTCGAACACTGCTGCCCTGTGCAGTGGCTCATGAATGCTTGATGGTAAATACAACCCAGGGTTGAGGTAGTTTGATTGTCAGTTCTTCTGCCAATTCAAGCATATATAAGGCCAATGAAGCTTGGCAAAGATTTATATTGTATAAAAATGTAAGTTTACTTGTTTTTATGCCCTTGTCTTTTCATTATGCTATAGGCCTGGAGCTACAAAATATAATGGGTAAAGGGATGGGATCTGCATACTAAATCCAGGTGCAGTGTGTACATTTATTCTACTATGGAAGTGAACAATTTTTTTCTTTATTTACTGACAGAACATTTTTTTGAATGCAGCTGCATCTGGCACATTTAAATGAATGTTAAATTGACCTCCTTAAATATCCGAATGATTCACTCCTACACAACTGACTCCAGATGTGTCCAATGAACCTCATCCATTTATTTCTATTAGTAGCAATATTGTAAGAGTCGGTAAACATGGTCCCCTATTAAATGCTAATGCCTGTATAGTATGAGGGTCAGTGAACTCTTGTTGTGTCAATGGCTACAAGACTGAAGCTCCTTGTGGATGTACATTCATTAAAGTTAATAGAATTTGCACTGCTTGAATACACAGCATGCCCTACCTTTAGCTATAGGGAACTCTCTTGCAGAACAGCCTGGTGGCAGAATGGACAGGGTCAATGCCTTACTCATCAGAGATCTTGGGTTATCATAACTGTGGTGACATCTAAATGGATTGTATATTGTTCCTATAATAAATAGCCCCTAGATATTAGTTGACAGTCAAAAGAGATTAATTCTCATTTAATTATTTTTCACATAATAACGATAAACTTACAATTGTATCAGGCCTTAACATGGAACACCATTTAAAATGTAATTAACAACTTACTTTAAGAAATATATGCCATTATTTCCTTAAATATAAACCAATGTGAAATCAATCAACCTAATGCACAGAAAAAATAAATCCGTGTATCATACATTTTATAGAGATCAATTCATGATAGGGCTTATTAAAATATTTATTGAATATTTATTAAAATATTTATATTTATATTTATATTTATATTTAGTGGAAAGTTTAGCCTTAAAGTAGAACAATATCCAAAACGTTTTTTCTTTCTTTTTGAATAGAGTTAGGGAGGGTTATAATCCCTGTCAGGGTTTTTTTTTTTGCCATCTGTGTCCTGTTGCAGAGATTTTGCTTCATTTCTTGTCCCATAGCCAAACAGGAAGTGAAAGAAAATCCCTGCAAATAAAGGGAATTCCTTGGGGACCCCCAGGCCATCAGACCTAGTGTCCCCATTGGAAGATTTCTCCGCTATTACTTTTCTGTGGCCAATTAAAAAATGTGTGGTTTTCTTTCAGTTTCACTTTCAATCATAAGGGTAAGAAGGACAAATAGAGAGGGTGAATCTCCCTAATGGGGGCAATAAAAACAGAAATGCGTTCTAATCCCTCCCTGCTCTATCCAAAACTAAAAAAAAGTTTTGCTTTTAGTTATGCGTTAAAAGGTATATGAACTCCAACAATGCTTTTATCTTATTTGCTCCCTTTTGGTCTGTGAAATACAGGCAGACCCCACTTTTAAGTACACAATTGGGTTTATTTACTAAAGCTGGAAAGCGCAAAAACAGGCTCACTTCTGCATAGAAACCAATGAGCTTCCAGGTTTTTTTACCAAAGCTTAATTGAACAAGCTGGGGTTAGAAGCTCATTGGTTTCTATGCAGAAGTGAGCCTGATTTAGCACTTTCCAGCTTTAGTAAATAAACCCCATTGTGTACTTAAAAGTTGGGTATGTCTGTATAGCACTAAAAGTGTTTTGTTATAGCTATTCAAAAAAATACCAGTTGATCCTCTCTGAAATCCAGAGCCGGCCTGTGTTGTTTTCATTCTGTCTGTTATTTTAAGGAGTCCAATTTGCCCTCCTATTTTTTTTCCCTTGGACTACAGAACATTTTCCATCTATGTTCTGAAGATAAGAATAAGGGAGTGTTCTGTAGTAAAGAAAACAAAGCTGGACAGGGATGACAACATTCCTTGTGATTTCAGTGGAGCAGAGACAGTTTATTTTCAGCCCACAACAGGCAGGGCCGGACTGGCCTACCGGGATACCGGGAAATATCCCGGTAGGCTGGCTGCACACAGTACCGCTGGGGCTGCTCACAGTGCCTGTGTCAGCAAAAGCAATCTAAAGAGCAGCAGCGGCGGCCGCCGCTGCTGCACTATGCCATGGCTGTGTGTCACTGACTCACTGTCTGTGTGTGTCTGGGGCGCTCACTGCCTGTGTGTGGCTGGGGGGGGGGGCCGCTCACTGTGTGTGTCTCCGGGGGGGGGGCCGCTCACTGTCTGTGTGTGTCTCCGGGGGGGGGCCGCTCACTGTCTGTCTCGGGGGGCCGCTCACTGTCTGTCTCGGGGGGCCGCTCACTGCCTGTGTGTGTCTCCGGGGGGGCCGCTCACTGCCTGTGTGTGTCTCGGGGGGGCCGCTCACTGCCTGTGTGTGTCTGGGGGGGGGCCGCTCACTGCCTGTGTCCTGACCTAAAGATCAGCGGCGGCCCTGCCTGTGTCACTCCCTGTCTCCTCCGTTCGGGTGCCGGCGCTCCGCCCACCACACTCATCATGCCTCGGTCTGTCTGTGTGCCTGTGGGGGAGGAGCAGGAGAACGCCGTGCTGCTCCATTTTGCCTCGTCCCGCGCGGTGCTACAGCACAAGGTACTAAAAAAAAATCTCTCTCTCTCTCTCTCTCTCTCTCTCCCCCTCTCTCCCCCCCTCTCTCTCCCCCCCCCTCTCTCTCCCCTCTCCCCCCCTCTCTCTCTCTCTCTCCCCCTCTCTCCTCTCTCTCCCCTCTCCCCCCCCCTCTCTCTCTCTCTCTCTCTCTCTCTCTCTCTCTCTCTCTCTCTCCCCCTCTCTCCCCCCCCTCTCTCTCCCCTCTCCCCCCCTCTCTCTCTCTCTCTCTCTCTCTCTCTCTCTCTCTCTCTCTTTTTCCTGTGCCCTGCCCATCAATTGCAGCCACTGTACCATCAAACGCTGCCACTGTGCCCATAGATTGCCAACACTGTGCCCTGCCCATCAAACGCTGCCACTGTACCCAACAATTGCAGCCACTGTACCATCAAACGCTGCCACTGTGCCCATCAAACGCTGCCACTGTACCCATCAAACGCTGCCACTGTACCCATCAAACGCAGCCACTGTACCATCAAACGCAGCCACTGTACCCATCAATTGCCGCCACTGTGATGGTACAGTGGCTGCGTTTGATGGGCACAGTGGCTGCAATTGATGGGTACAGTGGCTGCGTTTGATGGGTACAGTGGCTGCGTTTGATGGGTACAGTGGCAGCGTTTAATGGGCACAGTGGTGGCAATTTATGGGTATTGTGGCTGCGTTTGATGGTACAGTGGCTGCGTTTGATGGTACAGTGGCTGCGTTTGATGGGCACAGTGGTGGCAATGTATGGGTACAGTGGCTGCGTTTGATGGTACAGTGGCAGCATTTAATGGGCACAGTGGTGGCAATGTATGGGTACAGTGGCTGTGTTTGATGGCACAGTGGATGCGTTTGATGGGCACAGTGGCTGCAATTGATGGGTACAGTGGCTGCGTTTGATGGTACAGTGGCAGCGTTTAATGGGCACAGTGGTGGCAATTTATGGGTACAGTGGCTGCGTTTGATGGTACAGTGGATGCGTTTGATGGGCACAGTGGCTGCAATTGATGGGTACAGTGGCTGCGTTTGATGGTACAGTGGCTGCGTTTGATGGTACAGTGGCAGCGTTTAATGGGCACAGTGGTGGCAATTTATGGGTATAGTGGCTGCGTTTGATGGTACAGTGGCAGCGTTTGATGGTACAGTGGCTGCGTTTGATGGGCACAGTGGTGGCAATGTATGGGTACAGTGGCTGCATTTGATGGTACAGTGGCTGCGTTTGATGGGCACAGTGGCTGTGTTTAATTGGCACAGTGGTGGCAATTTATGGGTACAGTGGCTGCGTTTGATGGTACAGTGGCTGCGTTTGATGGTACAGTGGCTGCATTTGATGGGCACAGTGGCTGTGTTTAATGGGCACAGTGGTGGCAATTTATGGGTACAGTGGCTGCGTTTGATGGTACAGTGGCTGCGTTTGATGGGCACAGTGGCTGTGTTTAATGGGCACAGTGGTGGCAATTTATGGGTACAGTGGCTGCGTTTGATGGTACAGTGGCTGCGTTTGATGGTACAGTGGCAGCGTTTAATGGGCACAGTGGCTGCAATTGATGGGTACAGTGGCTGCGTTTGATGGTACAGTGGCAGCGTTTGATGGGCACATTGGTGGCAATTTATGGGTACAGTGGCTGCGTTTGATGGTACAGTGGCTGCGTTTGATGGTACAGTGGCAGCGTTTGATGGGCACAGTGGCTGCAATTGATGGGTACAGTGGCTGCGTTTGATGGTACAGTGGCTGCGTTTGATGGGCACATTGGTAGCAATTTATGGGTACAGTGGCTGCGTTTGATGGTACAGTGGCTGCGTTTGATGGTACAGTGGCTGCGTTTGATGGTACAGTGGCAGCGTTTGATGGGCACATTGGTGGCAATTTATGGGTACAGTGGCTGCGTTTGATGGTACAGTGGCTGCGTTTGATGGTACAGTGGCAGCGTTTGATGGGCACAGTGGCTGCAATTGATGGGTACAGTGGCTGCGTTTGATGGTACAGTGGCTGCGTTTGATGGGCACATTGGTAGCAATTTATGGGTACAGTGGCTGCGTTTGATGGTACAGTGGCTGCGTTTGATGGTACAGTGGCTGCGTTTGATGGTACAGTGGCAGCGTTTAATGGGCACAGTGGTGGCAATTTATGGGTATAGTGGCTGCGTTTGATGGTACAGTGGCAGCGTTTGATGGTACAGTGGCTGCGTTTGATGGGCACAGTGGTGGCAATGTATGGGTACAGTGGCTGCATTTGATGGTACAGTGGCTGCGTTTGATGGGCACAGTGGCTGTGTTTAATTGGCACAGTGGTGGCAATTTATGGGTACAGTGGCTGCGTTTGATGGTACAGTGGCTGCGTTTGATGGTACAGTGGCTGCATTTGATGGGCACAGTGGCTGTGTTTAATGGGCACAGTGGTGGCAATTTATGGGTACAGTGGCTGCGTTTGATGGTACAGTGGCTGCGTTTGATGGGCACAGTGGCTGTGTTTAATGGGCACAGTGGTGGCAATTTATGGGTACAGTGGCTGCGTTTGATGGTACAGTGGCTGCGTTTGATGGTACAGTGGCAGCGTTTAATGGGCACAGTGGCTGCAATTGATGGGTACAGTGGCTGCGTTTGATGGTACAGTGGCAGCGTTTGATGGGCACATTGGTGGCAATTTATGGGTACAGTGGCTGCGTTTGATGGTACAGTGGCTGCGTTTGATGGTACAGTGGCAGCGTTTGATGGGCACAGTGGCTGCAATTGATGGGTACAGTGGCTGCGTTTGATGGTACAGTGGCTGCGTTTGATGGGCACATTGGTAGCAATTTATGGGTACAGTGGCTGCGTTTGATGGTACAGTGGCTGCGTTTGATGGTACAGTGGCAGCGTTTGATGGGCACAGTGGCTGCAATTGTTGGGTACAGTGGCTGCGTTTGATGGTACAGTGGCTGCGTTTGATGGTACAGTGGCAGCGTTTAATGGGCACAGTGGTGGCAATTTATGGGTACAGTGGCGGCGTTTGATGGGCACAGTGGCTGCAATTGATGGGTACAGTGGCTGCAATTGATGGGTACAGTGGCTGCAATTGATGGGTACAGTGGCAGCGTTTGATGGTACAGTGGCTGTGTTTAATGGGCACAGTGGTGGCAATTTATGGGTACAGTGACTGCGTTTGATGGTACAGTGGCTGCGTTTGATGGGCAAACGCAGCCACTGTACCCATAAATTGCCACCACTGTGCCCATCAAACACAGCCACTGTACCCATCAATTGCCACCACTGTGCCCATTAAACACAGTCACGGTGCCCAAACGCTGCCAGTGTACCCATAAATTGCTGCCACTGTGCCCCATCAAACGCAGCCACTGTACCCATTAATTGCAGCCACTGTGCCCATTAAACGCTGCCACTGTACCATCAAACGCAGCCACTGCACCCATAAATTGCCACCACTGTGCCCATTAAACGCTGCCACTGTGCCCATCAAACGCAGCCACTGTGCCCATCAAACGCAGCCACTGTACCCATAAATTGCCACCACTGTGCCCATTAAACACAGCCACTGTGCCCATCAAATGCAGCCACTGTACCATCAAATGCAGCCACTGTACCATCAAACGCAGCCACTGTACCCATAAATTGCCGCCACTGTGCCCATCAAACGCAGCCACTGTGCCCATCAATTGCCGCCAGTTTGCCCCATCAATTGCCCCATCAATTGCCACCAGTTTGCCCATTAAATCCTGCCAGTGTCCCCCCCGCCCGGCACTTACCTGTCTCAGGTCAGCGCGTTGCTCCACGCTCCCTCCGATAGGCATCCAATCACAGCGCCTGTCGCTTTAGCCAATCAGGTGACAGGTAACCAGACCCAGTGCACCTGATTGGCTGAGAGGCGGGTCAGTGTTAGGGAAGCGATTTATTTGATTTCCTAACACAGCACTGTGTAAGCAGCGAACGCACAGCAGTGTGCCCGCTGTTTACCAATTTGGAAGCCTATTAGAGCTGACGGCTCTAATCAGGCACTTCTAAAAACACCCCTGCCGCTGTAATTCACATGCCGATGCCCAACAAGGGTGCCGGACACCTGAATAGGGGGCGGCAGCAGTGACAATAGATAGATTCATGCAATGCATGAATCTGTCTATTGAAGATTGACAGGTGCAATGGACGCACCGTCACTGCCCAGTTGTATTTCCCCTGGGTGGGGAAATCCCACTATGTTTTATATTATACATTCCTATACACTGTGTGCCCTATAACAAGGAGGTGGGCATTAAGGGAAAGAGTGGTGTGCAGGTAATTTGTTTTATTTTTTGTGTGCATTACTGGGCACTTTCACCCCCTTCCTTCCCAGGCCAATTTTCAGCTTTCAGCGCTGTGACACTTTCAATGACAATTGCGCGGTCATGCAACGCTGTTCACACAAATAGAGCTTTCTTTTGGTGGTATTTATTCACGACTCAGTTTTTTATTTTTTGCGATATAAGCGGAAAAAAGAGCGGAAATTTGGAGAAAAAAAACAATATTTTCTTCTTTCTATTTTAAAAGAAATCCAATAAAATCTAATTTTGTCATAAATGTAAGCCACAATGTATTCTTCTACATGTCTTTGGTAAAAAAATCATGTTAAGTGTATAATAATTGGTTTGTGTGATCACGGACATATGTACGCAGATGATCATTGGGACATATGATTTTACTGTTACATATGTGGGGGACAGGTGTTTTTACTGTGTGGTGACATGTGTGTGGGGACAGTGTTTTGGGGACTTTGTGTGTTTACATTGTGTTGGGACATGTGTGGGGACAGTAGGCTGGTGATCAATGTGTAAAAAGCTGTAAAAAACAGCTCATTCTCACTGATCACTGGCCGGCTGCAGAGATCCGCTCTCCTCTCCGACAACTTCCGTGTGAGGAGAGGAGAGCCAATTGCCTAGAAAACGGCTCTCTATTTACATCACATGATGGCTGTGATTCCACACAGCCGTCATGTGATCAGGAGGGCCAATCACAGAGCCCTATGTGCTTTTATATGTGTCTTATCTATATATAATGCACGCTTTAAAATGCATGGTTTTCCATTTTATGAACAAGAAAATAATGACGTTATGCTGTTGGGCTGGTATAATAATGCTATGGGGCTGGTATGACATTTTTTCCAGGGCTGGTTTTCATTCCCAGTCCGGCCCTGACAACAGGAAATTAATAGTTGAATGTGTTAGACAGGTTTAACAGGAATTTTTCGGTGGATGAAGATTGCAATAAATCCAGAAGACAGCAGCACAAGGGCCCGATTGGATTAATAGTAAGCCATGGTCCCTGTGCTGATTTTGTTATGTTTTTTGTTTGTTTTTTCCTAATCTTAGGCTTTACCCTAATAAAATTGATATTCATTTTTTCCCACAAATAGAGCTTTCTTTTGGTGGTATTTGATCACCTCTGCGGTTTTTATGTTTTGCGGTATAAACAAAAACAAAAAAAGACTTCTGCTATAATACATAACCCATAATACATAAAAATCTAATCTCTTCCTCAATTTAGGCCAATATGTATTCTTCTACATATTTTTGATTAAAAAAAAACAAAACAATAAGCTTATATTATATGGTTTGCGCAAAAGTTATAGTGTCTACAAACTATGGGATAGATTTATGGACTTTTATTGTTTTTGCTAGTAATGGTGGCAATCAACAATTTTTAGTGGGACTGCGACATTGTGGCGGACAAATCTGTCACTAAGTGACACTTTTTGGGGACCAGTAACACCAATACAGTGTTCAGTGCTAAAAAAATGCACTATTACTGTGTAAATGACACTGACAGGGAAGTGATTAACATCAGGGGCAATCAAAGGGTTAAATGTGTTCCCTGGGAGTGTTTTCTAGCTGTGTGGGGGATGGACTGTCAGGAATTAACACACAGATCCCTATTGCTGCTTACAAGGAACAGAAGATCTCTGTGTACTTCCCTGTCAGAACAGGGATCTGCCTTGTTTACATAGGCAGATTCCCGTTCTGCCTCTCTGCAGAGCGATCATGGGTGGCTGGCGGACATCAGGTCCTCTGGACCCGCTGATTGGCTCCCCCTCCGTGCAGCGGTGGAAGGCCTTTAAGTGGTTAATGCCAACAGAGTAAGTACCTGAATCTGACTTAGAATCAGCTTCTTGCAGTTCATGTACAGCAGAGCTGCGCAGCAAATGTAGTTGTTGCCCATAGAGACTGATCTAAATTCTTGCTCAATTTTATTATTTTATTGCTCAATTTTATTATTTTATTGCTCAATTTTATTATAGATAATGTGAAGCTGAGACAAAAGCCCAAGTTTTGTACTTGTTTTCCCTCCAGCTCTAATGACTTGGCCTCACAGTGCTTGTATGTCATTTCATAATATAGTGTACCGTACTCATGAAGGGTGTCAGATTTACACAAAGCTGACAGATGGAAGACACTTAGCATTGGGCACATGAATGTTATGCTCGCTGTAAAAGTTACAGCTACACTTCAGATATGTCATTCCGTAATGGCTGGCATTTCTAACTTTGCACAGAACACACTCTACTGCTAGTGCTGGAAAAAGGCGAGATTTATGAATCTCCTAAGTAATGGATAGGACTACATGGGATAATATCATAAGGTTATACAATAAATGACTTATTACATAAAAATAAGAATGTCATTGGATACCTTTTAGAAACAAACCAGTTGGTTTGCACTGCTTGCCAACTCAATCCAAATGGTGGACAATCGTGCATTTCATGAATACTGTCGGTAGGATTCACAATGTGGTAGTTCTAGTAAATTGTAGAAATAAATTGTGGAAGTAACATGGAAATATGAGTAAAATAATAAAATGACTTACTGCATACATTAAATGATGCAGTCTGTTGTTAGCATTAACTTCAGATTTTGTCCCCAGTAACAGAGATTTATTACCTGTAGATTCTGATGCTAGATCTGTTATTTTTTTTTACTAACTCAACAGGATGACAACACTGTTCAATTTGCAGTGAAATCACATAGCAGCATATTGTCACCCTGTGAGACAGGGTAGGGTTTAATTTCTTCCTTGATTAAGTGGTTTGCAATGTGTTGTTGATGGAAATTTCTTTTAGCACTCTCTTTTTTTCTGCAAATAAAATAATACAGAACGAAATAACTCTGTTTAACTATTACCATTTCATACACATGGTGTAATGAGCAAGCTGAGTAAGTGAGCTGTCCAAGGTGCTGAATATATCTGGATGTGAGTATGCTTAGAGGAACATAACCAGATCATACTTACAATACTTTTCTGCTGAAAAGGTTGGAGGTCTTTTGAGATCTTAAAAGTTATCATACAACACAGTGTGATGCTTTTACTTTCATATTTTTAAATGTATTATATACTGTCTGTTCATCTGTAAGTTGTACTGATTTCCGATCCTCGGAGAAGTACTGGTGTACCCATGTGAAATAATGACACACATTTGTTTAATGTTTATATGTGTTTTTTTTTATCTTCTTAAAGGATCAGTCCACCTAAAATTGATATTTTAGTAAATGGAGAATCATGATGTGTTGGGTATATGGCCCAGATACTCCTAAATACTGTGGCATTGTGGTTAGCACTTCTGCCTGGCAGAACTTGGGTCATTGGTTTATACATATATGCAGGGGCGTTGCTAGGTCTACAAAAGATCTGGGGCTAGAGCCCATAGCAGCGTAGTAAAGAAAGTCATACGCTTGGGCGGGCATACACATGTATATACAGTAATATACGTGTGGGTGTATATATATATCCCCAGAGAGCCCCCCGCTTACATCAGGGTCCCCAGAGAACCCCCCCTTACATCAGGGTCCCCAGAGAGCCTCCTCCTTACATCAGAGTCCTCAGAGAGCCCCCCACTTACATCAGGGTTCCCAGAGAGGCCCCCTTACATTAGGGTCCCCAGAGAGCCTCCCCCCTTAAATCTGGGTCCCTAGAGAGCCTAGGCCTTAAAATCAGGGTCCCCAGAGAGCCTCTCCCTTACATTAGGGTCCCCAGAGAGCCCCCCCCACTTACATAAGGGTCCCCAGAGAGCCTCCCCTCCCCTTGGGGACCCCTGCAGAGACTCGGGGCTATTGGCCTCAGATTCGGGGCTATAGCCCCAAAAGCCACCCCCTAGCAACGCCCCTGCATATATGTATACAGGGATTTATTTAGTAAAGCTGGAGAGTGCAAAATCTGGTACAGCTGTTCATGGTAGCCAATCAGCTTCTAACTTCAGCTTGCTTAATTAAGCTTTTACAAAAATCCATGGAAGCTGATTGGTTTCTATACAGAGCTGCACCAGATTTTGCATTCTCCAGTTTTAGTAAATCAACCGCACAATGACAATATATAGATGTGCATTTTGTTTTTATAAAGCATTGAATTTTTATATTCACAACCCCAGTTTATGAGATGCCACATAAGGGTTAATACTAAGCAACTGTTAGCTTCAGCTTATAATAGCACCCACCGTGTTTTCTACATTTTTTGGGACAAGCTGTGTGTGAAGTGGCGCTTCTAGCGCTTGTTCTGCTCAACTAGCTGTCAGTCTCCTACAGCCTAATGAGTTGATTCAGATATTTCACACTTCAGAATATCTTGGCTTCAGTCATTACTGCACAACTAAGGAGAGAGAGGGCAGGGGAGAATAGTGAGTGGGTGCCCTGTGTGACAGTGTGTGAATCAGAGTGACATGTGGCCTTTCACAGAAAGCTCAGCATTGAGCATTCTCAATGGGTTTTCACTTCTTATTCTTATAGTGCGCTACAGAAAAGAAAGGTCTGCCCAGGCATCAGTACAGTACACAGGGGATCTGACAATACCTATACACATATCAAACAGGTGTGACACTAACATCACTAATAGGAGTGACACTAACATCATGGGCATTACCCTATCCATGACAGATGACATCGCACGTATCTAGAGTTCAACAAAGCCCCAAGTTCATTGGCTCAAGTTCCAAATCAACTGGCTCGTCATTGGTTGTTTATTATGGGGTTTCATCATATTATCCCTGCATCCATCTCTATGATGATGTCTTATCCATAGGGGTGCACAGGGGGTGTGCCAGATGTGCCTAAACCCTACTCACTGCATGCGGTGCTGATTCCCCCTATTTCCTGGGCTCCCCCCATATTGCGACCACTCCCCCCTGCAGTGCTTCCCTCCTCTCCTCTCCCCCCCAGCTCCCGTGGGGGATATTTCAGAATGGAGAGTGGAGGAAGGGGCTGTTAGATATGTCATTTACCGGCCCCTTCCTTTTCTAAATAAGCAGAGTGAACACACTCACTCACTGCGTTCATTCTTAACATAAGCATAGTAAACTGTGTTTACTATGCTTCAGTTTGTGAATGAACAGGAAGCCACTCAGCAAAGAGCACTTCCCATTCATTCTCTATCCAGTGCAGTTGCTGCTGAGAAGGGCATGTGTGTTTGAGCTTTGGGGCGCGCACCCTAATGAAATAGGCTGCACACACCTATGCTCTTATCAATGGTAGTTAGAATCTACTTAAGGTAAAGGCAAAAGATTTTTCATTTTGGATAGATTAAGGAAGGATTAAAACCTCTGTCAATGTGTGCAAGGTTTTTTTTTTTACCATCTGTGTCCCATTGGGGAGATTTCTCTTCACTTCCTGTCCTGTAGCCAAAACAGGAAGCAAGAGGAAATCCCTTCAAAGTGCGGGAATCCCTGGTTATCACCAGGATCACCAGCACTAATGTCCTCATTAGCAGATCCCCCTCCCCCCATTCCTGTTTTGGCGACAACCTAGAATTTGGGATTCTGTTTCATTCTCTGTGATAACAGTAAACAGGACCATCAAAAAATGTGAACCTCCCTAACGGGGACACAGACAGCAATAAAAACCTGACAGATGTTCTAATCTCTCTCCATTCTATCTAAAACTAAAAAAAATGCCTTTAGTTATAATTTAAGGTTTCCATGGCTCTATTCTCTCTCCTCAGCCTGAATAAGAGAAAATCAGTTGATTCCCCATGGGTGCTAACTGGATGGAGAAATCTCCACTCACTCTCCAAGAGTTCTGGGTAGAAGTTGGGTTCTGCTATATGTAGCATATAGATGGGGACACAAGTATATCATTAGATATGAAGAGCACATTTCATGATGGGGGAGATTTACTAAAGGCAAACTCACACTATACAAACTGGCAAATCGCAGAGCATTCTACGTTGCCAGTTGTGATAGGGGACAGTATGATGCGTGATTCAGCGCATTGCACTGCTCCCTTTTTTTTTTTGTTCAAGTTTTATTTGAAGTGTACAAAATGTCACTTCATTTACTGAAATGTCAGGCAGCGTACTGCGCTGCCTGACATTGCAGTGCTATTTGGGCCGGTGCGATGGGATAAAATGTAGCATGTAGCATAGGAAACAATTGTGTGTCCCTGCGGTGACAGACGTTTTACTGCATGGTAAGTCGTCTGTCACTGCGCAAAGGGGGAGATTTATTAAAACTGGCGCACGCAGAGTCTGGTGCAGCTGTGAATAGTAACCAATCAGCTTCTAACTTCAGCTTGTTCAATTAGGCTTTGGCAATAAAACTTAAAGGGGTTGTAAAGGTAAATTTTTTTTTTTTTTAAATAACAAACATGTTATACTTACCTTCACTGTGCAGCTCGTTCTGCACAGAGTGGCCCCGAACCTGGTCTTCTGGGGTCCCTCGGCGGCTGTTTCAGCTCCTCCCCGCAAGCATTAACCACCTTATTGCGAGCTCCCTCGCATGGTGGTTAGTGCTTGCGGGCGCGCTCCCGTGATACAGCCGGTGGCTATAGCTGCTCACTGTATCACTCGGCCCCGCCCCCCAGCGCGCTGCGTCATTGGATGTGATTGCTTCCAATCCATTCACTGTAGCCAATCAGCGGCCAGCGTGAGCGGAGGAATAGATGTCGGGAACGCGAAGCTGACTTTTGAGGCGTCAGGTAAGTAAAACGGGGGGCTGGGGGCGGCGGTATTGTCAGAAGTTTTTTCACCTTAATGCATAGAATGCATTAATGTGAAAAATTTTTTACCTTTACAACCCCTTTAAGCTGGCCATGCATTATACAATTTTCTTATTCAATTTCCTTTAGATTTACCTTCAACTATGTAGAGCAAGGGCCTGCCTGATTGCATACAAATTGAAAGTATTTAGGTTTGACCTCATAATATATGGTTTTGGTAAATCTAAGACCCCTTTCACACTGGGGTGGGGGCGGTGTCGGCGGTGAAGCGCCGCTATTTTTAGCGACGCTTTACCGTCGTATTTGCGGAGGTATTTTCCTGGTAGCGGGTAAAGGGTTAAAACCACCCGCAAACGCTGCTACAGCAGCGCTTTGCTGGCGGTATAGCCGTGCTGCCCCATTGATTTCAATGCACAGGAGCGGTGGAGGAGCGGTATACACACCCCTCCTTCACCGCTCCAAAGATGCTGCTAGCAGGACTTTTTTTACCGTCCCGCCAGCGCACCGCTCCAGTGTGAAAGCCTTCGGTCTTTCACACTGAAGAGACAGGAGCGGCTCTTTCAGGGCACTTTGCAGGTGCTATTTTTAGCGCTGCAGCGCCTGCAAAGTGTCCCAGTGTGAAAGGGGTCTAAAGGAAAATTGTACAAGCAAATTGTATAATGTATGGCCAGCCTAAGAAGTTAATTGGTTTCTATGCACAGCTGCACCAGATTTTTTGTGCACCAGTTTAGTAAATCTCCCCCAATGTGTAAGCTGGCATCTTTACAAAGAAGTGACATATGATCACTTAGCAAACTCAATGTTCACTTACAGTGGATATAAAAAGTCTACACACCCCTGGTAAAATGTCAGAATTCTGTGATGTAAAAAAATGAGACAAAGATAAATCATTTCAGAACTTTTCCACTGCACAACAGCACAACTCAATTGAAAAGCAAACTGAAATCTTTTAGGAGGGGGAAGTAAAAATAAAAGAACTAAAATAATGTGGTTGCATAAATTTGCACACCCTCATGTAATGTATGTGGGATGTAGCTGTGTTCAGAATTAAGCAATCACATTCAAACTCATGTTAAATAGGAGTCAGTACACACCTGCCACCATATAAAGTGCCTCTGATTAACCTCAAATAAAGTTCAGCTGTTCTAGTAGGCCTTTCCTGACATTTTCTTAGTCGCATCCTACAGCAAATGCCATGGTCCACAGAGAGTTTCCAAAGCATCAGAGGGATCTCATTGATAACCACTTTAAGACCGGGCCTATTTTTCAAACTTGTTGTTTACAAGTTAAAATCATTTTTTTGCTAGAAAATTACTTAGAACCCCCAAGCATTATTTTTTTTCTAACACCCTAGAGAATAAAATGGCGGTCGTTGCAATACTTTCTGTCACACTGTATTTGCGCAGCGGTCTTACAAGTGCACTTTTTTCGAAAAAATACACAAATAAAAAATAAGACAAAAGTAAAGTTAGCCCAATTTTTTTTGTATTGTGAAAGGTAATGTTACGCCAAGTAAATTGATACCCAATATGTCACGCTTCAAAATTGCGCTCGCTCATGGAATGGCGACAAACTTTTACCCTTAAAAATCTCCATATGGGACATTTAAAAACTTCTACAGGTTGCAGAGTTACAGCAGTGATCTAGGGCTAGAATTATTGCCTTCGCTCTAACGATCGTGACAATACCTCACATGTGTGGTTTGAACACTGTTTTCATATGCGGGCGCTGCTCAAGTATGCGTTCGCTTCTGCGCACGAGCTTGGGGAGACAGGGCGCGCTTTAATTTTTTTTTTCCTTATTTATTTTACCTTTTATTTTTTATCTTTGCACTAACCTTTTATAAAAAATGTGTCACTTTTATTCCTATTACAAGGAATGTAAACATCCAAGGTAATAGAAAAAAAGCATGACGGGACCTCTTAAATATGAGATCTGGGGTCAAAAAGACCTCAGATTTCATATTTACACTAAAATGAGGACACAGGATCCGTCCGCCTCCGTCACTGTAGGTGGCTCCGGTAAGCGGCAGAGGGCCTCAGAGCGTGACGGGAGGGGACTGCCCCTCTCTCGTCGCTGATAAAAGCGATCTCATGGCGAATCCCCCACAGAGACCACTTTTATCTGAAAGAGGACCGCCCGCTGAAGAAGAGGATACCGGGGTTATGGCAGCTAGCTGCTGCCATAACAACGATATTCCTCTTCAAATTACCGCCATATAATGACAGTGGACGGTCCGTAAGTGGTTAAAAGGTATCAGTCAGGAGAAGGGTACAAAAGAATTTCCAAGGCATTAGATATATCATGGAACACAGTGAAGATAGTCATCATCCAGTGGACAAAATATGACACAACACTGACTTTACCAAGAACTGGACGTCTCTCCAAAATTGACTAAAAGAGGAGAAGAAAACTGGTCAGGGAGGCTGCCAACAGGCCTACAGCAACATTAAAGGAGCTGCAGGAATATCTGGCAAGTACTGGCTGTGTGGTCCATGTGACAACGATATCCTGTAATCTTCATATGTCTGGACTAGAGGGTAGATTGGCAAGACGGAAGCCTTTTCTTACGAAGAAAAACATCCAAGCCTGGCTAAATGCTGCAAAAACACATCTGACATTTCCCAAAAGCATGTGGGAAAAATGTATTTATGGTCTGAAAAAAACAAGGTTGAACTTTTTGGCCATAATTCCAAAAGATTTATTTGGCTCAAAAACACCACTGCACATCACCAAAAGAACACCATACCCACCGTGAAGTATGGTGGTGGTAGCATCATGCTTTGGGGCTGTTTTTCTTCAGCTGGAACAAGGGCCTTAGTGAAGTTAGAGGGAAATATCAACAGTTCCAAATACCAGTCAATATTGGCACAAAACCTTCAGGCTTCTGCTAGAAAGCTGAACATGAAGAGGAAATTCATCTTTCATCATGACAACGACCCAAAGTATACATCCAAATCAACAAAGGAATGGCTTTACCAGAAGAAGATTAAAGTTTTGGAATGGCCCAGCCAGAGCCCAGACCTGAATCCCATTGAAAATTTGTGGGTTGTTCTGAAGAGGGTTGTGCACAGGAGATACCCTCACAATCTGACAGATTTGGAGTGTTTTTGCAAAGAAGAATCAAGATGTACCATTCTGATACACTCATACCCAAAAAAAATGTAATAAAATCAAAAGGTGCTTCAACAAACTATTAGTTTTAAGGATGTGCACACTTATGCACCGTATTATTTTAGTTTTTTAGTTTTTTTTCCCTCCATCTAAAAGATTTCAGTTTGTTGTTCAACTGAGTAGGACAGTTTATAGGTCACATTAGAGGTGGAAAAAGTTGTGAAATGATTTATCTTTGTCTCATTTTTTACATCAAAGGAACCTAACATTTTAAAAGTGTAAACTTTTTATATCCACTGTATATTGAATATACATGAATGAGATAAATCTTTATGTTAAACATCCAACCAGGTGCAAAGAAAATACAAAAAAATATATAATTATTTGCATGTGATTGGATGATTGCAAGAAAGCACAGTTTAACTGTATTCACTCTGTTGAGTGGGCATTCACTTTGCATAGCATTTTCTTCTTTAGTAAATCAGCTCCCTGGATTAGCATTGTATTAAAAGGCAGTAAAGATCAAACAGTGCGGCTGATTTACAAAAGCTGTAGAGACAGTTTACTTAGCAAAGTTAATTCTCATTTTGCAAAGTGAATGAGAATAAGGCAAAGGTGTGCTCACTTTGAATGTCTAAACATGTAAGCTAAATTTCGTTTTTTTTACATGTGATTGGGTATTCTTTACTTCTATTCACTTTGCTAAGAGAACAGTCTTTACCCTTTTAGCAAATAAAAAGAAACACACAGGTGGTTGACTTACTAAAAGAGAATGCAAAATCTGGTGCAGCTCTACATAAAAACCAAACAGCTTCCAGTTTTTTTGTCTAAGCTTAATTGAACAAGCTGAAGGTTAAAAGCTGATTGGCTACCATGGACAGCTGAACCAGGTTTTACACTCTCCAATTCTAGTAAATCATAGTGTAGCATTGCAAATCAGGAAACAGTATGTGTATGCTGCATATATAGAGAGCCAATATACAATTCTTATAGAAATTAACACACACTGATTATTTATATCAAGCTGACCTATTATAAATGTTTAGCTGAAAAAAAATTGCAAAACATTCACACGTGCAGACCGTTTGTCTGTTTTTCATCCATCCGTTGATAGATGAAAAGCAGACAACAATGCATCTCTATGGAAAAACAGGTGTAAATTGATGATAATCATTTACATCTGTTTACATCTGCTTCCAACAACATCTGTTTTTTGGAACGGATCAAAGCCAAGTTTTTCTGGACAAAAAACGGATGTAAACGGGCAAACAGTCTGTTTTTCTTTTTTGGGACTCAAGGGGTTAAGGACTCTAGCTGGAGGAAAAACTTATGTAAAAATTGATGAAAAACAGATGTAAACTTCATCTATTTTTTCTTTGAAAAAACTTGACTGAACTGATGTAACAAACGGGACTTTTCACATGGGCATTCTGTATGTTTCATTTGTTTAATCACTTTTTTCAAAGAAAAAACAGATTGCGTTTTACATCAATTTTTCATCAGTTTAAATAATTTTACATCCTTTTACATCAGTTTTTCATTCGCTTTACATCTGTATTTCATTAGTTTTTATATCTGTATTTCATCAGTTTTTACTTCAGTATTGAAAGCAGAGTTCCACCCAGAAATGGAACTTCCGCGGATCGGATTCCTCCCCCCCTCCGGTTCCACATTTGGTACCTTTCATGTAGGAGGGGGGAGCAGATACTTGTCAAATCCAGGTATCTGCTCCCACTTCTGGGGAAAGATCGCCGCACATTGTGCGAAGAACTACATAATGTCCTGCCCCCCTGCTGCCTTGTGGGAGACACACAGGTCCCAGAAGACAGCAGGGACCAATCAGAACGTGCAGCACATCTCGTGCATGTGCAGCAGGAAACAGGCTGTGAAGCCGCAAGGCTTCACTTCCTGTTTCCCTTAGTAAGGATGCTGGCACCTGCACCTGGTGCTGAGACAGGTCGACTTCGGGTGCCAACTTCGCGGGCTCCCTGGACAGGTAAGTGTCCCAAATTAAAAGTCAGCAGCTACAGAATTTGTAGCTGCTGACTTTTAATTTTTTTTTTTCCAGGCGGAACTCGCTTTAATCAGTTTTTACATCAGTTTTTTTATATCCACTACCAATGCAAAAACGGGTGCAAAAACAAACCATGTATCTGTTTACATCCATTTTTCATCTGTTCCATTTTTTAACATAGCAAAAATTGGGCTTTGATCCGTTTAAAAAAACAGATGTTGACGGATGCGGGTGTAAAAGGTTGATCATCCGTTTACATCCATTTTATATAGAGATGCATTTATGTCTGTTTTTCATCTGGCAATAGATGGATGAAAAACGGACAAATGGAATGCCCATGTGAAACGGACCTAACTATATATTTGAGTTCTTTTATACAAAGGGTTAAAGAATACCTGTACTTTATGTACAATATACCGATAGCAGTAAAAAACCTGACTCAGGTTCTAAGCCTGCCCTGCTCTATACAAAAAAAAAAAAAAAAGAGTTACAGTTTGAGGCTGAACATCTAATACAGAAGCACAAATTACCTTACAAATAGCCCCAGATACCTTTGGTCCTTAGGCTGGTGATAGAGTAGCCAGCTTGCTAGTCTCCAGCCTTGCAGATCTCTGTTATGTACTTTGTTGTGTCCTCAGTTAACTTTGCAGGGATCAGATCCTGTCAGTTTTTCTCATGAGCCTTTGAATTTGTTCTTTTTTTTATTTTTATATACTTGATTTTGTACTAGCAGGGGGTGGCACTTGAGCCTAAAGTGCTTTAAAATAAACCTATGCCGGAAGATGGGAATTAAAGTCAATAGATGCACTCAATAATGTTGAAAGGTGGACTTTGCAGAAGGGCTATTCTATTTCACTTAAATGACATTAACAGTACACAACCAACCGCCTACAGACAGCAAATGCAGTTTGTGGACTACACATGTATTCCTGAATGAATAACATATATTACTGTATATATGTGCATATATATATACATATAAACAAGGAAGGATTTGGGTACTTACAGGTCTTGCAGGAGGAGAATTAAAGTAAAGAGCAAAGCTTTTATTCTGCCCTTAGCATGCAAGTGCTTCACATCTTACTTGTTTATCTACTGATTACCTGAATGTTGAGCACCCGGGTGGATCTTATATATATATATATATATATATATATTTTTTTTTTTATATCCTGAACCCATTGCTCCTTCTAGAGTGTACTTACACCCCCTGCAATAAGGTGTAAACAGATTTAGCAGAATACTCAACAACAGCAAGGAAGTAAAAAAAAAAGCCATAGCAGACCAATATACTGGTAATAAAAATAAGCTTATCAATACCAATATTTACACCTTCTCTCATGTGCACTGTGCTCTACCTCTATGTGAAGTGACTGCTTACCTCAAAATTAGAGATATATATCTCATATTGGTTTAATACGCTTGATGAAATGTAACCACAGATCTAAATCCAAAGCCAACAGATATTGCTCACTTAAGATCACTTCACATATCCAGCAGGATAACAATCTCACTATGGTCGCTTTTTCTCCAATGGTACTTGGTGGTATTAGTCATAAGAAGAGAAAAAAAACTACCCATAGTGTAGTACAGTCTAAAATCCCTTTTATTTCATTAAAAATAGATACACTCACATATGAGTAGACACCTGCATAAAGTGTATTGCGCATATGACAACACAGAGTGATCCTATACTGAACTTCCGGTCTGAGCCGCGACCAGAAGTGACGTCACCTGGCTCCGGCCAATGCGTTGCGTCACAGATATTTGTTTTATTTTATTTACCATTTTCTTGATTCTTTATACTGTATGTGGAGACACATATAACAAGTGTGGGCAGCTTCTCTCTGTATCACTTTGTTTTTGTTTTGATGTATTGTTCTTTTGGGAGCATTCGGGAGTGGTAGCACAAGTATATTTGCACTTAGTCACTTTCAGACAGAGATTACATAGGCAGAAGTCTTAAAGTGCTATATCTCTGTCTGTCTGTCTGTCTGTCTGTCTGTCTATCTATCTATAGATGGAACGAAAGATATAGATATATATAGATATATCTATCTAGCTATATATGTATATATATATATATATATATATATATATATATATATATATATATATACCGGTATATTGTTTATATATATAAAAATATATAAAAACAATATATATTGTTTTTCTTGTTTTAATGCAGTCATATGTCCACTCAGCCATTTTGTATCTCTTACTGCAGATAGACAAGGAACAGGCAACTATAAACGGGTCCATGTTGAGGAAAGTACTGTTCACGCACAAAAAATGATTTTGCCTGGACATACACTTTAAGGACCAGGGCAGTCGAGTGTTATGTTCTGTATAACATGTTATGCTCTGTATTACACATGCCCTCTGGTGTGCAGTGTGAAGTGGCAGTGCAATGAATTGGTATAACGTATTTCACTGTTTACCTTTTTTTTAACTTTTCTAAAATGTTACAAAATGACATGTCATTTAATTTTCATGCATTGCAGTACTTTGTGGTATAGTGCGTTGCAACATGCTGTACTGCCAAAAAATGCATCCTATCCTATTATTTTCCAGCGCACACCAGCAGAGTGCATCACACTGAAACAATAGGGCATAAGGCAAAGTGTTTTTGCCATGCATTGGGATAGCGTTGGGCAATTCTGTCCAATGCAAATGCTGTGAATAAGCCCTAATAGCTTACTGATAGTTAACAGAGACACATTTGCGTGATATCCAGATGACATTATTGATTGCACACTTTACCAAGGATATGCACAGAGCAGGATTTTGGATAAATACAGTATATATCATCATAGCATTTCTACCTTCCATTGTGCAGAGATACACCACACAGCACTCGCTGTAGGGGTGTTGGGCAGCCTGGGGCCATGTGCTCTGTCTATAATAAAAGCCAACCACTGCAGATGGCATTAATTCAGTCATTCCCAAAATCTCTACCAAGTGACTAAAGTGTTTTGTACAGAGGCTATTTGTGTAACCAGAAATCATCGCTATGACATTTAAAGACTCTTTCAAACTCTGTAACATATGCTAAAAAGCCATTTTTATAACTTCTCCCTTTTTATAGCATAATCACCTCCTCTTTTATTCTTTGTGAGAAAGACAAGGCATTAAGGAAGACTGCATTATGTAAGAGGATCCCAGAGTGCATTTCACCAGCGCTAATTACCGTGACATCTTTTGAAGCATGGGGCGAAAATTTACCTGCGAACGTGACATAGGTAAAAAGTAACATAAACCTGCAGCTTAAAGGAAATCTGCTATGGAATGAATGCAAGGGATAACTTTGTTGACAACTTTCTGCAAATGCTACTGATCTGGCTGTTTTCTTTAGCATTTTTCGAGTCGCTGGTCTGGAGATTGAGAAAAACAGAAAAAAGTCAGCCATAGCTGCCTACATATTTCTCCCTGTACAGGTTTCCTTTAAATGAAAATCGCTACTGATTTTTCCACTTTTGTTTCTTAATTGATACATGATTAAAAAAATTAAAAGGGATTCTTTCAGCTTAAAGTGGTTGTAAACCCTTACATACACCCAGTGAGATGACTGGCATCAGGTGATACACATAGATGAAACAAATCCTCCTACATAAGTTGTACCTGTTTAACTGCAGCAATCTCTTCTCTACAGCCTCCTAAAACACACATTTTACTCAGCATTTTTTAGCTCTACCAGGCAGGGGTTGGGGATCTGACGTCACACACTGCAGAGCATGGATCAGAGAATTCAGTGTAATTTGAGACCCGAGTGTAGGGAAATGACACTCCTCCTCTACACAGTGTCAAAAGAAAACATGCACAGCTGTCAATCACCTAATGTGTGCTGGAGGGGGGGATATGGCCATCTAGATAACCTGTCAGAAGTGACTCGTGCAGATAAAGAGAAGGAAGTAATAGCAGATAGAAATCACACTAGGTGCTTTGGATAGAGGCTAGTACACACTATAGAGAGATATGCTTTGTTCATTTTTTATTTCAGAGGTTTAAGTCCTCATTCACATGGGCATTGTAGTCGATATAGCGTCAAGGAGAACCTATTTTACTCGGCTTATGTGATAATGTTACATTAGGATGGGCGGCTGTGTCCACACAGCTGCTACACTCCCATAGAGAAGTATTAGCTACACATATGCAGCTCCAAGTGGTTCAAGCCATTTAAACATGCTGCATGGGCCAAAACACCCGTGTGAGTGAGCACTAACTCCAGTCAAAACTATTTTGGTTTAGCTATAACAGGGAAGGGTTAGAACCTCTGTCAAGTTTAATTGCCATTTCTGTCCCTACTCGAGAAATTTCACCTCACTTCCTGTCAGCGAGCATTGGGGGACACAATCATGTAACGCCCCTGGAAGTTTCAAATGCCAAAGAGACTGATGGAGTCTGCAGTGCTGGAGTGGAGGGGGAGGTAGAAGACACAGGCCTCAGGAAAGTCAGTATATTAATTCTTCTACTACATGGGAGTGCTGTTTTAATTATTGTAGAGACCTGAAAGGGTTTCTTTAAAACGTAAACTTTCTGCACACTAAGGCCCCATCTTATGACACACTAAAAGATCTGAGTATATGATTAACGGTATCACTGGCATTACCTTTGAACCCTTTTTTTTTAACCTAATGCCGCATATACGCGGTCGGATTGTTCGTCGAGAAATGTTGGATGTGAGCTTGTTGTCGGAAAGTCCGACCGTGTGTATGCTCCATTGAACATTTGCTGTCGGACTTTCCGCCAACAAATGTTTGCTAGCAGGTTCTCAAATTTTCCAACGGAAATTCCAATCGTGTGTACACAAGTCCATCGCACAAAACTTCACGCATGCTCGGAATCAAGTAGAAGGAGCCGCACTGGCTAATGAACTTCCTTTTTCTCGGCTTGTCGTATGTCTTGTACGTCACCGCGTTCTCACGTTCCTAATTGTTGGCCAACATTTGTGTGACCGTGTGTATGCAAGACAAGTTTGAGCCAACAACCTTCGAACAAAAATCCATGGTTTTGTTGGCGGAAAGTCTGATCGTGTGTACGGGGCATAAGTGTTAAGGTTGAGGGAAATTGAGAACTTTAGCTTATATGACATGTTTGTAATAATCACCATTCAGCAAAGTACACTGGGGTTAATGGCAATGGTTAAATTAAAGGATTAGTTCACCTTTACATACTTTAACTAAAAAGGTCCCTCTGCATTAGATTGTCCTTAGAGTGGATCCTATTGCAATAAGTAAAGTCCCACTGGTGCGCTTTCTCCTCGGTCTGTAATTGAGTTACAGGTTTGTTTGGAGAGGGAGGGAGTACAGATTTTTAGCAGTAGCTATTCCAAATTCCACAATCCTCACCTAGGCAAAGATGACATCCCTTGCCTATAGATCCCCCCCCCCCCCCCGCCCTTGAGCTGATGGCTCCTGGGACACATTGCATGTCCCAGGAGGATGCAGGCAGGACCAATCAGTGTGCACAGAGCACAGTATTTTAATGCATTAAGGACGCTGTAATGCAGAGGGACTTTTTGTGGAAAAGTATGTAAAGGCAACCTAATCCTATAAAGCATAACAAAACCCATAACAAAATGTAGTATATTGCAGCTTACTAGTCCTTAGATATAGTGGCTGCATTTGTTTTATCTGTATCTGTAGACCTTGTCACAAATGCAGTGGCCTTTTCACTTTCTGTGAAAAAAACTGAGAGTAAAATCATCTTTCTTGTGTAAAATACTAATCCTAGTCTGGATGGCAACTATGACTCCCTCTATAGATACAGTGGAGGTGTGAGCATAGCTACCCAGTCACTGGAAGTGAGTTATTCGCAGAATTGATCATTGATTCTAAGTCTGTCTATTGTATCTAGATTATACCACTTATCGGGGAAAAGGTACAAGAATAAATGGTTCCAACTGGAATTTCTGTACTTCCAAAGGTCTAAGAAACATCTGATCGCTCTAAGGTTAATGGAGTTATGTGTCCATTGTTAATGATACACTTAAGGCTTTGTAAATCTAAATACGGCCTTGATTTTCCAGCATTATAGTTGAAGAATGCTCAACAACCATTATTATACAATAAGGAAAAGCAAGGCTATTCTTTAGTTGCTGGCTTATGCACTGCCTTGATGTTACAAAGGCAAAGAAAAAAGAAATAAAGACTGATAAATAAGTGCCTGGAAATAAAGAAAATGAGTGCGCTAAAGTAAACTGCAGACATAAAGCTATGACCTTAACCGCTTCAGCTCCAGAAGATTTTACCCACTTCCTGACCAGAGCACTTTTTGCGATTCGGCACTGTGCCGCTTTAACTGACAATTGCGTGGTCGCGCGACGTGGCTCTCAAACGAAATTGACGTCCTTTTTTTTCCCACAAATAGAGCTTTCTTTTGGTGGTATTTGATCACCTCTGCGATTTTTATTTTTTGCGCTATAAACAAAATAAGCGACAATTTCGAAAAAAACGCATTATTTTTTACATTTTGCTATAATAAATATCCCCCAAAAATATATAAAAAACATTTTTTTCCTCAGTTAAGGCCAATCGGATTCTTCTACATATTTTTGGTAAAAAAAAAATCGCAATAAGCGCTTATTGATTGGTGTGCACAAAAGTTATAGCGTTTACAAAATAGGGGATCGTTTTATGGAATTTTTATTAACAATTTGTTTTTTACTAGTAATGGCGGCGATCAGCGATTTTTATTGTGACTGCGACGTTATGGCGGACATGTCGGACATTTTTGACACATTTTTGGGACCATTGTCATTTATACAGCGATCAGTGCGATTAAAAATGCACTGATTACTGTGTAAATGACACTGGCAGTGAAGGGGTTAACCACTAGGGGGCGGGGAGGGGTTAAGTATGTGTTAGGGGAGTGATTCTAACTGTAGGGGGATGGGCTGTGTGTGTCACTACGCTCCCGATGACAGGGAGCTGTGATCAGTGACACTGTCACTAGGCAGAACGGGGAGATGCTGTTTACATCAGCATCTCCCCGTTCGTCCTCTCCGTGAGTCGATCGCGGGTATCCCCGCGGCGATGGAGTCCGCGGGACCCGCGACCCGACTCACGGAGCTCCCGGCCGGCGCACACGCAATGGCACGGCGGGGAATTCAAATGGATGTGCCATTCTGCCGACGTACATCGGCGTGCGCCGGTCGGGAAGTGGTTAATAGATGACAAATAGCATGGTGTATGTGAAGGCAGTGGTGTATTTAGGTTTTGTGCTGCCCTAGGCCTTACTAAACTTGTGCACCCCCTAATTTAAACATGGCCCACCCCTTCCTGTCAATATCATGCCCCTTCCTGTTTAAGACCCCACCCTGTCATCTGTAAACCAAACCCCTTCCTCTTTAGGCTCCACCTTTTCCTCTTAGAGCCCCACCTCTTCCTCTCTGTACATTAAAAGTGGGTACCAAGTGCAGCCTCACCAGTGCCCATCAGCGCAGCCTCACCAATGCCCATCAGCGCAGCCTCATCAGTGACCATCAATGCAGTCTGATCAGTGCCCATCAATGCAGCTTCACCAGTGTTCATCAATGCAGCTTCACCAGTGCTCATCAATGCAGCGTCACCAGTGCCCATGAGCGCAGCCTAATCAGTACCCAATAAGTACCCAATAAGGGTCTCCAATTGCATTCTAATCATACTAAATTATGTGAGCAGACTGCAGTTCCTCTTTAAGCACCCATTCACATTTGGCCAATTTGGCATACAATTTGACATGTCAAATCGCATGCCAAATCGGCGGCCATTTATGGCGCCGCACCGATTCCCAAAAGTAGTTCCTGCACTACTTTTGGCAACTTCGTGGTGCGATTTGTATAGACATTTGTGCATGAACCCACAGAGATGTCTGTCAAATCGTCGCCCCGAAGTCGGACTGCATTGCCAGTTTGAAACTAAAATCAAGTTCAGCTGATCAGAAATGACACTTTTCTTCATATGCCAGCATACAGGTAGCTATGAATGGTAACCACATATACAAGCAGACACCAGGTGTTAAATGCTATTGATTCCAGAAGCACCAGCCTGCAGATATTGAGCTATAAAGAGTTAACCGTATATGTAAGCAGCAGTGTACATGTGTCCGTTGATGCAGAGAAGAAAGGCACAGTCCTCCCCTAGAACCAAGGACACATGGGGTAAATTACCAGAGAGTCCCTATTTCAGATAACAGGGGGATTGGAGAAACAAAGTGAAAGCTGGAGCACAGATGAGTGGCTGTGAGGTTTGTCAGGAGAGACAGTGAGGAGGATGGGTATCTTAGTTACTCTCACCCCCTCCAGGATATGCAGAATGTAGCTGCTAGCTGAAGCCACAATCCAACCGACCCTGCAGGCTCTACGTGGACCTGGAATCACAACACAGGAGGATGACCAGTTCTCTCTCTCTGCTCTCCTGTCTGTGTGGAGGGGAGGGGGGAACTGTCACCACACACTCTGCTCTATGAGAAAATCTACAGCCAGCAACCTTGACAGCCGCCCTAGGCCTGGGCCAAAATACAGCACTGTGTGAAGGTATATATGTGTAGAGGAATACAGCAGAGGTACAGAAGACTATACGATGCAGCTGCTTCTACAAAAGAACATCCCCTACCTGAATGATGATGGAATTGTAGCAGAGGAAGCTGTGCATTCACTATATTTTTTGAACTTTATATTTATCTAAGTATATAATAATGTGCTCCCATGATTGGATAATTTGTTCAAGCAATCATTTTATTCATACCCAATAACTACCATGCCATGATTCTGCCACAATTCCGGCCAATATCAACTGCAAATTAACAAGTTTCTCCATGCCCTGCTGCCTATATTGGGTTAGGTTGAGAACATGAAAGCATATCAGGGCATTGAAGTTATGAGAAGATGTGAGGATTTCATCTTAGGCTGTACCTTCTAGGCACTTCTTCAATCCCTCAAACCTAAAAATTGAACAAGAACCCTTAACAGTTGATCTGATCCTAATATTGTCTGGAACCTTAGCTTGATTAATAACCTATTCTTAACCCCCCACCATCATCCCATCACATAAACTCTATGCACACATAGACTTTTGCAGAGTTTAGTGGCAGGAGAGTGGTGTCCCATCCATTAGGGGTGCACGGGCGCTGCCCCCCCATCCATGCGTCCGGCCCCCTAATCTACATGCAGGGCGCTGGACACATGGATTCCAATGGGGGGGTGTTTTTTTTAAGCACGTGATTAGAGCCAGAGGGTCTAATGGGCTTCAAAAAAAGGGTGGGCTCGGGGCAAAGAGCACTGCGCTCTGAGCCCACCCAGTTGTGTGACAATAGCGAATTAATATTCGCTATTGTCAAACTGATCCTTCTCCTGGCCAATCAAAATTGGCTGAAAGGACAGGCGATCCTATTGGACACCTAGGAAGAGAAGGGAGGGAGGAGATGCACAGAGGAAGCTGCCATCATGCAGAGGAGGAGGAAGCACAATGGAAGCCTGCAACCTAGATGGGGTAAGTGCGGGGCTGGATGACCGACCGACCAACTGCCCATGGCGCGGGGAGGGTTGCCAACCGGGGGGTGGTTATTTGCCGCCCCCCCAAGTAAAAAACACCAGCCGCCACTGGTTTAAAGGCAGGAAAAAACCCTCTTCTAGTGCATTCAGGAGCAATAGAGTTTGGGCAGAAAAGATGCTTGACGCTTGTTAACGCGAGGCACGTTTAACACTTGAGCATTAATTAATTTAAATGGTCAGAATATTTATTCTGGCCAATAAAACGAATTAACGCCCAAGCACACAGCTTTAAATGCACCTAAATGCGTTAGACACGCTTACAAGTGCCAAGCATTTTTTTCTGCAAAAATACTGCTGGCTTTTAGGAGAGTAAAAAAAATAATGTCCTGTGTGCATATGGCCCTAAATTTAAAATTAGCTGTAGAAGTTTTGATTGATGGCCCCTCTTAATTACTAGGTAGTGGCTTGTGAACACGTTTTTGGGTATATTTGTCACAAACTCAATACTTTCAATCAATATCTAATTGTAATACATTGAAAAGTAATCCCCATATTTTTTTTGATCCTTGTTAGCTTGTCAAACAATTGGAAACAGCCGTGACACGAAACCGGAAGTGGTTTAGCCGCCATCTTGGATACTCAGGGCTATACAGGAAGTAGTATAGCCGCCATTTTTGTTACTGGAACCCAGGCCCGTTTTTCCCTTAATATGTATCTATTGTGCTAATTTGTCATAGATACAGCAGAAAGCCGCTGCATCCATGCCTAACCTATTATTTATACTCCCCTTTAATTTTTTAATGTAATTTTTTTTTTAATTGTAATTTTTTAAATAGCCCTGAGTATCCAAGATGGCGGCTAAACCACTTCCAGTTTTGTGTCACGGCCGTTTCCAATTGTTTGACAAGCTAACAAGGATCAAAAAAATAAAGGAGGTATAAATAAGAGGACAGGCATTGATACAGCAGCTTCCTGATGATGCAAACCCTATTGCGAAACACATAGAGGCTGCTGGGGACTTTCCTACCGCGTCCGATCATACGGGTGTGAGGCTTGGAATGCACACCGCTGTGAGGAGACACTAGGACAGATTAAGACTCCGCTCTCCACATATACTGCTGAATCAGCTTGGTGCCGGCTTAGGGGCACCTAAATATGTGAGTCTGACTATGTTTTTTAATTTTTTTTTTAAATAAATGAGAGTTACATACTACACCATGATGGCTATCCACATGTTTTTGTGAGCACTATATAGAGCAAGAGACACTATTGTACTGCTTGAACAGGCTGCGATTGGATCCATCATAAACGGAGTGGTTATCCTAAATGAACCAAAGGCGCAAATTCTTACCGTATCTGGTGAGTGGCCATTGCAACAGGTGGTGGTGAAATCACAATAAGTGGTGAATTTGGAGCACTTTATATTGAAGAAAAACGTTATTACTGCACAGGGGTGATCACTCACTAAGGACATCTACTGTACTGTGGTGCACATGTTGGGGACATTTAAAAAAAAAAATGTTTCTGCAAATTTTCTTGCACTGTGCAGCACATATATACATTGATATGGGAATTCTATGAATGAAGTAATATTGGCACATTGTATGATTTTAGTTTTCAGTTTATTTCTCACATATATATATATAAATACCTATATATATTTTAATATTTTGTTAGCACTAGCACTTTATACAGCAATTGGTAACACTATAAGATATTTCACCTAGATACATTTTGATCAGAAATAATATATGGGAAGGATAAGTTGTTTGATATAAAGCCAAAAAAAAGAGAAGAATATCAATATACCAATATAGATGGCAGAGAAAAACACATCATTATAGGATCAATATAGAAATATTTTTTACTTTGCACAGTTTTGGTGGTTATTATACACAAAAGTTAGCACAATCCACTTTTTACTATAATTGCATTCCACTATTTCTTGGGTGGACCCACTTGATTGCAGCAAACTAGATTGATGGGTTATTAAAACTGAGTTTTGCGCCGGTAACACATCTTGTTGGACAAATAATTTGAACCTGTCAATCAATTCAAAAACTGATCTGTTACACATCACTGTATATTATATATGTCCAGCATAAGCCTCCTGACTATCCACGACTCCTGTACACAATGGGGTTGATTTACTAAAGGCAAATAGTCTGTGCACTGCAAGTGTACCCGCAAGTGCGCACTTCAAGTGCACTGCATGTGCAGATGTTCTAGATCTGAGGAGAACATGCAAGGAAAAAAAAAAGAAAGCATTTTTGCTTGTACATGATTGGATGATAGAAATCAGCAAATCTTTCCCTCATTTCCGAGCTTTGCCTCAGATCTAGCACAACTGTACTTGCAGTGCACAGTATATTTGCCTTAGTAAATCAACCACAATTTGACAAAAGTATGTCCACCATACGCCACAATGTATACATGAACCACAAAGCTGCACTGTAGAGAGGGAACATCATATATTCAGATGAAATAGGGTTTTTTTTTTAAGAGTTGGGGTGACAGAGTTGAGAAAAACTGTTGACACATGCCTTCTGCAAAAGAAAAAGGGACTTCCACACCCAGCTAATGGAATGCTTTTTGGGGAAATCTTCTCTAGAAACAGGTGCAAGTCCTTGATTAGTCTGACTACTTTCTGGTATCTGAAGCCAGCAATTAAAAAGCAGTAAAAAGGTAGTGAGAATAACAATTGTTCCAAAGACATAGCAATAAAAGCCCCCCCCCCCCCCATGGTGGGAGAAGACAATAGCTCCACGGGAGGGGTTCCCCCATTAACACTGACTGTGTTGATGGAGAATCAAGCGATTTTCTTTCCTGCAACCATAGGAAATATGCATCATCTATGACCAGCTTTACACCCCATCTGTGATGACATAGCATGGAGAATGTAAGGATCTATCAGCTCCCACTAAAGAGGGTTGAGTAGGTCAAAAAATGTTTGCTTACATAGATAAGATTATTCAGTGTTTTAATAGGAATTTACAACACTAAAGCTAACTTAGCAAAAAGAGCAGTGTGTGACTAATGATGTACACGGCAATTAAATGCCGCTCATCTTAAACGTGATTAGGCTATTGACTAGTAAGAAGGGCCACCAATGTGATGGTTGATAATCCTATTACAGTGACAAGCTGTGACAAAGTATAATCAGGTGTATGCCGTCTTGCCAGAGAACAGAGGTTAGAAGAGGATCCATTTGTCTGGCAAGTATCTTAGCTCTTCCGATATCAACAGCTCAACCAAGACAAACACGTCCCTCTGGATGAAAGCGAGCCGCTTGCCAGTGCTGAGATCCTCAGAACTAAGCCAGCTATAAAAGCATATATTTCATAATATAGATCTGCAGCGAGAGTTATAATTAAAACTATTCCTGGTATAATGTTCGGTTGTCAGCTATCTGCAGGAATGAAATGCTCACTGGATGCTGCTTGAATTGTTATTTATAGCCGGCAGAATAGAGAATAAGACTGTATGAGAGAGAATCGGGATGAAGCTCCATTGCTGAGGTCAAAATGAACCCTTTGGCCCCTGGTGGCCACCCAATAAATCTAAGTAGGCAGGCCCAAATCTCTCTTAACCCCCTTTTTAAAAGCCATAAGCTCTGATTATTATAGGATGTAGGTTTTCATGAAATCTCACATTCTAACTAAGCTCCCTTCCATTGTTTTGTCTTTTCCTGCATGTTGGAGGGTGGGAAGCTCAAGTTAGTTCTACAACAGGTCACCTATTCACGGCGTTATCTCTCACACATAACCAATAATTCAGTATTGCTGGCGAAGAGTGACATAGCTGTGAAAAGACTCATGTAGCTGCATGGGGGTTAATAAAAATCAAGGCTGTAGAGATAAGGATAGCAATAAAGTATTTCCCTACTGCTTAAAGGGTAACTACACTTTCGTGGGGGGAAAAAATAGCAAAAAAAAATAAAATAATATAGCTTATTCAATTGTGACTCAAGTCACATTGTAATTGAATGTTATTAAAAATGACATTTCCTTTTAAATCTATAGCTCTGTAATTTTCTGTAAAGTACAATGCAATAGGGGAACCTGGAGGTGTTCTCTACACAGAATCATTTCCTGCTTGTGTGATTGGCTCACTGATTTTCCCAGAAGTCTGCTTTAAGATACAAGTCAGATATCAGGCATCCAATGCAATAAAAATGTCATTTTTGGCGAGATACTCCCAATAGGAAATCACGTCTAAAGGGATGCAGACCTTGCAATTTTCCTCATTAAAACTCTGCAGGTACAGCAGCTGACTGATAACTATGAAACTGCTCCTATTAGATTTGCTTACCACATGGACATAAACAAACACACAGGAATTTTTTCAGAATAAGAAAAGGTGAGAATCTGCAGCAAAGTTTGTTAAAATCCTTGTAATGTACATAGATCACCCATAAGGGAAAGTTTTTTCTTAACAAAAGTGGAGTTATGCCGCGTACACACGAGCGGACTTTACGGCAGACTTTGCCCGGCGGACAGGATTTCGTTGGACAATTCGATCGTGTGTGGGCTCCAGCGGACTTTGTTTTCTCAAAAGTTGGACGGACTTAGATTTGAAACATTTTTCAAATCTATCCGACGGACTCAAGTCTGCTCGTCTGTATGCTAGTTCGACGGACAAAAAGCCACGTTAGGGCAGCTATTGGCTACTGGCTATGAACTTCCTTGTTTTAGTCCGGTCGTACATCATCACGTACAAATTCGACGGACTTTGGTGGATTGTGTGTAGGCAAGTCCGTTCATTCAGAAAGTCCGTTGTAAAGTCCGTCGAAAAGTCCGCCGGGCAAAGTCTGCCGTAAAGTCCGCTTGTGTGTACGCAGCATAACTCTTTAAAGTGGTTGTAAACCCTTGCAACACACTTTTTGCTATAGGTAAGCCTATAATAAGGCTTACCTGTAGCTACCCTGGATATCTCCTAAAATTGAATGGTTTAGGAGATATCCCCTGTATTTGCATGTGCCGATGTCATCGGGACATGCGCACTGAGGCAAACTGAAGCAATGGCACAACGTTCCTTTGCTTCTGTTAGACTGTGCCATTACCAACGGCTCCCGCGCGTCATACTCAACGCGGCTCCTGCCAATCACAGCGCCGGAGCCCACGATACCCGTAAGTAACTCTGAGAGCGATGTCACCGGCCGGAGCAGTGTATGAGGATCACTGAAGGGGCTTCGATCTAAGGTAAGTGATACATAATGAGCTAGTATGCTATGCTTACTAGCTCATTATGCCTTTGTCTTGCAGTTTGTTTGTTTTTTTGGGTTTACAACCATTTTAAAGTGGTTGCAAACCTCAGAAATGAAAAAGGGACAGAGCATATTCTCAATTCAAAGCACCAAGTGTGATGTCTGTTCCCTTTGCTACCTGCATGAGTAACTATTGACAGGTTATCCCAACACCACTCGGAAGACAGCCCCCCCCCCCTTCTTGCAACACACAGAAGGTGATTTACAGCCTCAGCTGTGCATGTTTTCCTATGAGACTATGTAGAGGTGGTTGTATCTTTTCCCTACACAAGGGTCTCAGATTACACTTAGCTTCCTGCACCCTGATTTGCAGGGTGTGACATCAGATCCCCACCCCCTGCCTGCTAGAGCTGAGAAAAGGCCTTTGATCTGTGTATTTTAGAGGGCTGAAAATAAACAGGTATAACTTTTATAGGAGGATTTGTTTCATGTCTGTGTGTCACCTGAGGCTTGTCACTTCACAGGTTATATGTATGGGTTTACAACCACTTTACAGGGTTAGTGTAGCTAAAACTAAAAATGCAGCTTTTGATGGGTACAGGAGAGTTAAATAACATTATCATAATAACAGGTGATGGCACCCTGAATGTGAAATAAAGTGTATGTGGCTGCCCCTTTAAATAAGTGATTAAATCACCTTGAAATATAAAAACCAATGGGTAAAGGTATTGGCACTCACAATGTGGAATCAAAACATGATGGCTCTGTCGAACTAAGCATAGAATATATGAGTGATAAATGAATAACACGTGATGTGTTATAAAAATCCATCTAATGAAACAGGGGAAAAAAATAAAATTAAACTATGAAAAATACAATAGGCAATGCAAAACATAAAGTCCAATGTGACAATTCCCAACACCATGTGCTTCTAGACAGACGTGACATCACCACAGGTGCTCAAAGAGTAGGTGGCAACTCACCAAGGTGTTTGACCCACTTCAGATCACTGAATCACCTGCCTGCCTGCCTGAAAGTGTATTTGAAAACGTACACCAGGAATGGCCTGCAGTCAGATATAGGCTTGGCTAGACTAGAATTCAGTGGATATATATATATATATATATATATATATATATATATATATATATATATGAGACTGTATATATATTTTATGCACTGCAGCTCACTGAATCACCTGCCTGCCTGAAAGTATATTTGAAAACCTACACCAGGAATGGCCTGCAGTGAGATATAGCTAAACTGTATGTGCAGTGGATATATATATATATATATATATACAAGACTGACTGTATATATATATATATATATATTAAATACACTGCAGCTAACTGAATCACCTGCCTGCCTGAAGTATATTAGAAACAGTACACCAGGAATGGCCTGTAGTCAGATTTAGCTAAACTGGATACAGTATATATATATATATATATATATATATATATATATATATAAACAAGCCTGGATGTATATATATATATATATATATATATATATATATATATATATATATACTAAATACACTGCAGCTAACTGAATCGCCTGCCTTCTCAATCTAAACGAAATGACACTTTCTCTCGCTCAACACCAGCAACACACTACACAGAGCTGACGTGCAGGCGGCCTTATATAGTGTGAGGCATGGATTTAACCCCCTGAGCCATAATTGGCCAAAGGCACCCTGCCTTTGGCCAATTATGTCTCTCTTTGCTGACAGCGCTGTGATTGGCCAAAGCATGCGGGTCATAGTGCATGCTTGGCCAATCATCAGACTGCAATGTACTGCGATGTTGCAGTGCATTATGAGGCGTGACACGCCGCTCGAATTTGGCGCAAACGCCCCATAATGTTAGTATTTCGACGAATGATCGAACAGCCAATGTTCGATTTGAACTCATGTTCGACCCGAACATAAAGCTCATCCCTATTGGTAAGGTTGAATAAAGACACCAGTCCATATGGTGGCAGAGAAATCTCACTGCTGGAATATCCCAGACATATAAGCAGTCAGCAGCTGCAGCTTTACCTATAACTACAATATCAGTTTGGGGTGGACTTGCCCTTTAATTTGCATATCAGCATATTTATATATTTTGTTATTATTTGAAATTACCATACAGTATTATAATCACTTGAAACATATAATTTAATAGCTACCTAGAACATATACTGTTTAGAACAGAACGGGGCGCAGTTTATGTCTTCTGCTTTGTGCTGTATGGCAGCAGTGGAGCTTGTCAAGCAGGCTGGAGAAAAAGTAAAAAATTATATTTGTAAAGAAAGTCATGCCAATTCTCAATGACAATAATATTTTGTTTCTTTTTAGCTGTGAGCATATGAGGAATCAATATGCTACAAGTATTTTGTCTCTTTTACTTACTTATAACGACCCCCTGCAGAAGCTTCAGTTGCTCACTAGTAAGAAAATGATTGTGCGGGCTTATTTTGCTCTCAGTGCTGATTAACTCAGCTTGTCATACACACTCAACTCCTAAGCCATAATGTTGCAGAGCCAGGCTGCCTAGTTGCTCCTTCTGATGCTAATAAATAGAAAGGCAGAGGAGATGCTGAACTTATGTTTTAATGGAAAGGCTGACTGAGGATACATGGAGCCGGGCTACTGGACCCACAGTGACCGTTTCCCCTGCTCCCGGCGCAGAAGCTGGCATCTGTTCCAGTGCATGAGTCCTGGATGCTCGGCAAGCAGGAGGTAATCTTGGCAGTCGTGGGAAATTTACATAAGACACAATAAGAAAGCAGTCACATTTGGAGAGCGAATGAAGATGGGGGATATTGAATGCTGCAACTTCACTTTGATAAAAAGGGTCCCAGGAAGGACTGCAGGATTTTCAATTCTAAATTCCAAATGAGTTCAAATGGAGTTTCATGTTCATGTAGAAATGATTCCCATCACCTCCAAAATTGTGAACATGTTCTGGACTGGCATAAGATAGAGGATACAGGAAAAAAATATTTTATATGATCAGTGCTAAAAAAAATGGTAAATAACAAAGTTGAATATGGTTAAGCAGGGCTTTTTTTCAGCTGGAACTTGGTGGAACTCAGTTCCACTACCTCTGGCCTCCTTCTCCTTGCTCACCACTATCACTCGTAAACACAGAAGTGCGGATTCTGTGTTGACCAGTGATAGCTTGTCACCAACAGATCTGCAGAGTGCAGAATGGGATCAAGGAAGATGCAAGTGCATGTCCTTTGTGGATGCTGACGCTCCCACTAGATGATCTCCAAGCGAGGGAGGAGGTGCCACCTACAGTGTGCGGGGAGGTACTAGAGCCAGCTGGGTGCTTAAGTTTAATACAGCAACAAAAATAAGACATGTGGAAGATGGTGGAGCTTTAAAGAAGGAGGGGAGGTTGCATGCAGAGGTCAGAGCTGAAGAGGGGGGAAAGTGAGATGTGGATGGGAGATGTAGAGGTGAGCAGTTGTGGAAGAAGGCTGAACTCGCCACTCCATGAGTAACGCACCCCTGAACTCGGCACTCTATATGCAGCATACCCCTGAACTTGGAACTCTATATTCAGCACCCCCAAACTCTGCAAGTAGTGCACTGGTATTTAATGGCCCTTTTAGGCCCTCCCAATGTTTGTGGTGAAATTTGACCACACCCACTATTCGATATGGTTTAGAGGGTGGGGGGGGGGGGTTGTGGTTGAGTTTCTGTTCCTATTTTCTGAGAAAAAAGCCCAGGTTAAGACTATAGTAAAACACAGCTCCAGTTCTTAGTAAATCTCACTCCACCAGATCCCCAGGAAAGGCCCATCAATTAGCACATTCAAGTCTAACATATCCAAACAGATCAACACAAATTTTGTGTATAATGCCATTCCCTTATTTGTCTCCTTCTGCTCTACAGTAGAGTAAATTGCATCGGAAGGTGGAGTCTATGTGGGTGGTGCAGGTATTCTAGTCAATAGCGTTTTTTGTGGGATTAAAGTGTAGTGTGATTCAAAATGATCTTTCCCTGGATTGCCATTAGTGACATTTCCCCCTTTACAATGTTGCTTTTGTACAGACTGGGTCTAGACATCATGCTGGCTAAGCACACCAGAATTATGTTTTTTTAAGAGATCTGCCCCTTTGTGTCATGTTGTTATTTTAGTATTGCACCATAGGGGATAGAACAGGGTCTGCTTTACAGGGTCTGTACATTTTAATTGTACCTTTAGGCCAAGAACATGAGAAAAGAGAGACAGGTTCATGGTTTCTTGCTATAAAGAACATTCTGACTCCTTTTAATACCGCCATGTACTCCTTCCCCCATTGGCCTTTTGCTGAATTTAGCTGCAAATATCCATCCAGGAAAACAAAATAATAATAAAAAAAATAATGTTTTGTAGACTTTGGTGCTAAGCCTAGCTCAGCTGTACCATAGATGCCTTTATAGGAAAACCAGCCTGGTGTATAGTGACTTTTCTCCAACAGTAATGCATATCCTGTAGCAAAATGGATTGTTTATTTCCATGCACATGTTATACTGCCAGTCCTTTTGCACAATTCATTTGGTCAGTTGTAAAGAGATGCCATGCCTTGTCTTGCATTGCTTCTTATAGCCATGATAGTATTTACTGCAATACCAGAGCATTATACTGTATAATGTATCAACATACATTGTGCTTGAAGTTCAGAGTTAGAATCCAGGACTTGGTTCAGGTTAAAATGTGTGAATAATTTTGTTGATTAAAATCTAATAAGTTTCAACATTATAACATAATTTTTAAAGTAATTCCTAAAATAATTTTAAATTAGCTTTCATTACCCTCTTCCCATCAACATAAACATTCCCTAGCATGATGCCCCATGCTGGGAATATGCTTAGAAGCAATTTATTCTTTCAGTTACCAGTTGACACTGCTGCTGGTTGCTTTGGTACCCATTGATGAGAGGGAACCAATTAGCTTGGCTCCTGATCATGTAATCATTATGTAAGCTCCGTTCTACAGTGTGCATATATGTTGTATGTTAGTATTTAAAACACACAAATAAATAAATTAATTAATAAATACTTTTTTGCACTTTTATACATTTTTCAACTTCTTATAAAAAAAAAAAACATTGGGGTTAATTTACCAAAACTGGAGAGTGCAAAATCTGTTGCAGCTCTGCATAGAAACCAATCAGTTTCCAGGTTTTTGTTTTTTTTATGTTAAAGCTTAAAGGATAAGTTCGCCTTTCATAACCTGTTACATGTTACACCCATATTGAGGTTGTAACATGTATCATCTCAGGAACGGACCGGTCCCCACACCTCCCCAATCCCCACCGTGATAGCTAGTTAGGGGTTCTTCTCCTTCCCTGCTAGCTGTCACAATTTTAAAAAGTCGTGGCTGAGCGGGGCTCCACCCAGGCCTGGCAGCATCACTGATTGTCAGGGCTATGTGCGTTGAAAACTACAAGGTCCGGCAGCTTTTGTGGATGTTGGCTTGAAGTTTTCAATGAACTATTGAAAAACGCTGGAGCGCTGTGGTAGTTCATTTATGCTTCCTGTCAGATTGCATCTGTTTCCTGGTGTGGGTTGTACGGGGAAACAAATACACTGGCAGATCTGCAGGAGATCTGCATGGCACGAGTGATAGGATTCTTCTAATTGTCCACCTCTCCTTGATGACTCTGTAACATGGTATGGGACGGATTTACCCTGCAACACATCCTGCATTGGACATTTTTTCTACCAACTATAGGGGATTTACCAGCAATCAGATCTGATAAGTATAATTTACTTTCTTGGATATGGGACTATCATTTCTTCATATCATGTTCTTCATGGATTACAATTATCTCTGGAACTGTGCCTGAAGGGTCATAGACCATTGTGTGCTCCACTCGTGTGGTTAACTGTATGGTGGGAGGGAGGGAGTCAAGGCATGAAGATTTGCTGAGGTATAATAGACAACATCTGACCCTTGGTTGGGCCCTCAACACCTTTGCATCTTTACAACCTTGAATAACTGACCTCTTCTAGACTACTGACTACATCAGCCTTGTTTTGATATATTCCACTTTACCCTAATCCATGAAATTCCTTTCTACAATCGGATATGTAATAGTTATATCCAAGTACTGCGGCTCAGATGCATAGTATGGAATTAGGGGCCATACTGAATTGTTCCTTTGCAGGACCATCCGTCCAAACACAATATAAAACCCTGCATATATTATATATCCCCATCCACTGGCAACACTAGCCAGGGGGTCAAGGTATATTAAACTATATATATATATATATATATATATATATATACAGTACATATGAGGTGGACAATTGGCGTGCTGTGGTACCATTTTTTATTTGCTAACCTTTTCACTTTTACTTGACCAAAATAAAATATGTTTCAAGTTGACACCAATTTTGTAATGTACTGCATATGAGGAGGTTTGAGCTAAAATCATGTTTTTATTCTCAGCTACTGCGGTGCAATGCTTTACAGGCTCCAAAAAAATAAAAATAAATGCACATTTTTACTGCAAAAAAATGAACTTATCCTTTAACTGAACAAGCTGAAGTTAGAAGCTGATTGGCTACCATGCACAGCTGCACCAGATTGTGCACTCTCCAGTTTTAGTAAATCAACCCCATTGCTTCTAAAAAAAATAATAAAATTAAAATATTTCCTAAATAGTAACTTTATATAGCTTAAGAAATTATAAAAAATATTTAGGAATGCAAATAAACCATCGAATTATTGTCAAACTAACTGACACATGGTGACCCTGCTAAATTTGACCTGGACATCTACACATCAATGACCTCTAAGCACAAAAGGGTTAAATAATACTCGGTGCCAAAAACATCCTATATAAGCAATATCATCCAAGCAGAGTCCATTACAAATTCTGGCCTCCACTGCCAAATAATAGACTCTAATTGATTGCTAGATGTCAACACTGACAGATGTTCTTTCAGATATATTAGACCTATATTTACTGACCTCACAAACCTGACTTCTCCAAGGATGTGTTATTCTCCTGTATGTATCATTACTAGTTCCCAAGTATGAGGCTTGATTCATTCATGCCAGTGGCACACAGGTATTCTTGTAATGTTGGCATGTAGAAATGAAGTGTAACGGTAAACTTTCTATACAAACTATAAACATAATATAAGATTCTAGTTAGTGTTAATGCTGTCTATGCACGTAATATCCCTGTGACTATCCATTCATCAGATGTTGCATCATGGCTGGTTGCACAAAGCATACCTCTGTGTCCAGGTTTTCAGGCCAATAAACACCCTTAACACGTTGTTTAATGATATATGAAACAGAGTTAATTGCTTAATTGCTTCTTAATTAGAAAAATCCCAAATCTCTGGCCTATCAGCAGTCCTTGAGGAATTGTATATCTCTCCATGTCAGTCTTGTCCTGGCGCTTAATGCTCTTAATCCATAGAAAGAAGTAAAGAGAGCCATGCATTTACTCATTTTTTCTGGGTTCACTTACTGATTACATCAGGCTTATTCAGCGGATGATAAAATCTTAGATAGATATAAAATATATCAGAGTTGGGAGAAATCATCTTTGGTCTCACTTATCTTTCAGAGAATATTGTATAAAATATTATAGTGGAATGTTGTCATTGATTTTCTAGGAATAATTAATGATTGGGTTTTTTCTATACACGTGAAATCAAATTTTTTGTTCATTTTGATTTTGCCAGAAAAAATGGCTTTGCGTTACAATAGTTATGACCATAACACAGAGTTCCAGTTTCAAATTAAGGTGGTTTGTGGTGTTTAATGGTCAAAATGGCTTTAAATGGCTCCAGGGGGTTACGGAAGACCCAGGACCATCCTGTACTTGTTCTTGTACTATAAACATAGTCCTTAATTATTTTATGTTTTTGGGGTTTTTTTATCACATAAACAAAATAACAGAGAGAAGAAAAAAGGTAAATGTAAAAAAAATAATAATGTGATAATACACAAAAATCAAATACAAAAAAGCAATAACACAACTATAACAAAACACTAAATGAACTAAACTGAACGATCCTAAAAACATCCTTTAATAATAAAAAAAGTGTTTTTTTACAAGCACATTTTGCAAATGCCAAATTTGGTAATTGTGCAGCCAAATCAGTTTAATCAAAATCACTCTGCTCAACCCAACCTTACAGCATGAGAGGAGGGGGGGTCACATCACAATCTACTCTGATCTACTCAGAGAACGCCTTTTATTCATAGAAAAAAAATACAAGGTGTTCTCTGATTGGCAGTGGTGCACCATCCTTTGAGCAGTGTGCAGGGGAAGCCACTTAAAGTGATGCTAAACCCCGTTTTATTCTCATTTAAAAATGTTTTAAATATTCTCATTTCAAAACAAACATGTTATAATAACCTGCTCTGTGCAGTTGTTTTGCACAGAGCAGCCCAGATCCTCCTCTTCTCAGGTCCCTTGCCAGCACTCCTGGCCTCTCCCTCCTGTCGAGTGCCCCCACAGCAAGCAGGTTGCTATGGAGGCACCGGAGCCGAGCCACTGCTCCGTGTGTCCATTCAGACACAGAGCATCGGCTTGGCCCACCCCCTCTCTCTCTTCATTGGCTCACTGACTTTGATTGACAGCAGTGGGAGCCAATGGCACAGCCAATGAGAAGGGAGAGTCCTGGACAGCCGAGACTCTCGTGCAACTTTGCTGGATCGAGATGTGCTCAGGTAACTATTAAGGGGGCTGAAGAGGGCTGCTACATGCAGTAGAGTTTTTATCTTAATGCAATGAATGCATTAAGATAAAAAACCTTCTGACTTTAGAAATCACTTTATACAGGTCCAAAGAGATAGTGGCTACCGCTGTATGATGCACAGGCTGCTACAACCATTTTCAGCATTCCCAGTGGCCCACCAGATATAAGATATAGATAAAACATTGTGCAAAGCTGAGCCAATGAGAGTTGGTAAAAGCTATTTCCTGGAATTCTGCTTTAGCCCTGGTTCACACTGATGGGCTCCAGAAGGTATGGAATGGCATGAACTGAAATAACATGACATTCTGTCGAGGTTGTTCACATTTATGCAGTGCGAATCTGATACGATTTTAAAAAGGATCCTGTGCATGTTTACTGTGCGATTTTTAAGAGAGAATCACAGCAGAATAGCATCAATTGGCATTTCAGCTACTCCTTACAATCACACTGCAAAAGGGATTAAACTCACACTGCACCAGTGTGAACCAGGGCTTAGACCTTGTTCACAGGTGTACTACCCTGTCTGCATTTGGGGCTGTGCACCTGCATGGCTGTCAAACTGGGAGCAGTGGTTGTGTCTGGTCAGCAGCTGCATTCCAAGTGACATTATTGGGGCTACCTGCATGGGGATGCATGGAAAACCTGTGCATGCCCTGTGCACGACCCTCATGTGAGTATGCTGCAGTACACCCATGTGAATAGGGCCTTAAAAGACAAACCTGCAAAAAAGTATATAGCAAGTGGCATTTGCATGGTCAACAAAGGACAGAACTAAAATTAAACTTGGGAAACTTAACATTAAAAATCACCGGGACCAGATGGCTTGCACCCTAGAGTACTTAGGGAACTCAGTCAAGTAATTGCCAGACCATTGTTCCTAATTTTTACTGACAGTCTACTGACTGGAATGGTACTAGCTGATTGGAGAAAAGCCAATGTTGCACCAATATTTAAAAAGGGCCTAAAATACATCCCTGGGAATTACAGACCAGTTAGCCTAACATCAATAGTATGTACACTCTTGGACGGGATGATAAGGGACTATATACAAGATTTTAGTAATAAGAATGATATCATTAGCAGTAATCAGCATGGATTCATGAAGAATCGTTCTTGCCAAACCAATCTATAACCTTCTATGAGGAGGTGAGTTGCCATCTAGACAAAGGAAGGCCCGTAGAGATGGTGTATCTGGATTTTGCAAAAGCATTTGACACAGTTCCCCATAAACGTTTACTGTACAAAATAAGGTCCGTTGGCATGGACCATAGGGTGAGTACATGGATTGAAAACTGGCTACAAGGGCGAGTTCAGAGGGTGGTGATAAATGGGGAGTACTCGGAACGGTCGGGGGTGGGTAGTGGGGTCCCCCAGGGTTCTGTGCTGGGAGCAATCCTATTTAATTCGTTCATAAATGACCTGGAGGATGGGGTAAACAGTTCAATCTCTGTATTTGCAGACAATGCTAAGCTAAGCAGGGCAATAACTTCTCCGCAGGATGTGGAAACCTTTCAAAAAGATCTGAACAAATTAATGGGGTGGGCAACTACATGACAAATGAGGTTCAATGTAGAGAATTGTAAAATAAAGCATGTGGGTGGGAAAAATATGAATGCAATCTATACACTGGGGGGAGAACCTCTGGGGGAATCTAGGATGGAAAAGGACCTGGGGGTCCTAGTAGATGATAGGCTCAGCAATGGCATGCAATGCCAAGCTGCAGCTAACAAAGCAAACAGAATATTGGCATGCATTAAAAATGGGATCAACTCCAGAGATAAAACGATAATTCTCCCGCTCTACAAGACTCTGGTCCGGCCGCACCTAGAGTATGCTGTCCAGTTCTGGGCACCAGTCCTCAGGAAGGATGTACTGGAAATGGAGTGAGTACAAAGAAGGGCAACAAAGCTAATAAAGGGTCTGGAGGATATTAGTTATGAGGAAAGGTTGTGAGCACTGAACGTATTCTCTCTGGAGAAGAGACGCTTGAGGGGGGATATTATTTCAATATACAATACCATACTGGTGACCCCACAATAGGGGTAAAACTTTTTAGCAGAAGGGAGTTTAACAAGATACGTGGCCACTCATTAAAATTAGAAGAAAAGAGGTTTAACCTTAAACTACATAGAGGGTTCTTTACTGTAAGAGCGGCAAGGATGTGGAATTCCCTTCCACAGGCGGTGATCTCAGCGGGGAGCATCGATAGTTTCAAGAAACTATTAGATAAGCACCTGAACGACCACAACATACAGGGATATACGATGTAATACTGACATATAATCACACACATGGGTTGGACTTGATGGACGTGTGTCTTTATTCAACCTCACCTACTATGTAACTAAGTGCTTTCAGTGCTTGCTCCAGGTCAGTGGGCCTGGCCATACTGTGGCCACCTGAGTCATTTGAAAGCCAGGCACCTAGCATTTAACCAGAGAGTGGTCAGCAAAGGCATCCTGTGTTTTTCTCAACGGATGCTTCCTTAAAACAGTTTGCCAAAAATGTTTTTTTCTCTGTCCAACTCATTAGTCCCATGTGCTCATTTCTGTTATGCAGATGTATGTTTTATTTGTTAAAAAAAAAAAAAAAAAAATCCTCAGGCTTTTATATTTGGAATTCCTTGTGTGATTGTGAATTTCACATCCCGCAGTTGTGTGGGAGGAGCTTCACATAAAATAAAGTTCTTATGCTGCTGAACTGCTTTCCTTCTGAGGCTTGTGAAGAGCAGAGACAAACAGATTAGTGTGCTATCCTGCAGGAATTACTGTACACAGAAGGCTCCCTGTGTCTACAGATCACAAAGCTTCTGAGGACTTTATACAGAAATAATAATATCGGGCTTGTGTGTTATGTCAGGAGAAAGCACGCCTTGCCAAGTAACCGTCAGCACACAGGATGACATTATGACATAGAGACACTTTGACATAAGCCCATTGACTGGCTCCCTGGTGGTTCACATTGGAGCAGATTATATGTAAATAGATAAGCCTTGTATATGTCTACAATCATTTTGCACAAGGGACAAATTCCCCTTTGGCAAAAAAAGGCTCCATTTGATATACTGTATAATCAGCAATGGATAGAGATAAGAGAAATGTTGGCGGAGACAGGAAACTAACTGGGATATTTCTTACAGAATCAAATAGGAGAGCATTTTTCTTTATAAACACTGGCATTCAACCCCCTGTGTATAGGAGTGCCCTGAAGTGGATTATTAATCAGTTATCTCAAAGTACTATAGTCTGCCGCTACTTTCCTTACCTAACGCTGAAAATTTAAAGCACACACCGGGGCCTTATTTACCTCGTAAGCTTTGGCATCGAGATCCATCAGATTGTATTCCTGCTTCAACCTATAGCCATTATTTTTTTCATCTTGTTTAAGGTGGAGGCAGCAGTTGAAGCGGAACTTAAATGAAAATTAAAAAAAGGTCTGTTTACAATATAGCTCCCTACCCCTGTAAAAATGCTAACTGAAAGCAATAAAGAAATAAAACGCTGCAACAAAAAATATAAAAATACCTTATGCCTGGCTTCCAGCATGCAGCCAGGACACTAAGGGGTAGATTTACTAATGGCAAATAGACTGTGTACTTTACAAGTGCAGTTGCTCCAGAGCTTAGTAAATGAGGCAAAGCTTCACTTTACAAAGAATACCCAATCACATGCAAGGCAAGGGAAATAAAACACAGTATTTTTGCTTGCACGTGATTGGATGATGTTTGTCAGAAGAGCTTTACCTCATTTTTTAAGCTCTGGAGCAACTGCATTTGCAAAACGCACCATCTATTTGCATTTAGTAAATAAAAATCTACCTGTATATTATAGCTAAGCCCGAAAGGGTGAAATGCTTTCAAAAGGGGCAGCCTGCAGGTGGGGACATTCAGTGTGTCTATGTTGGCTCAAAAGTTATTGACAGATGACCAAGTCATAAAGGTAGGCACTGACTAGTAATGAACAAATATAAATAAACCATATAACATATAATAGTCAAAAAGTATATAAAAGTGAATAATATTAGGTAATTAAAAGTCCATTGTGACAAAATCCCAAAACCATGATTTCTTCAACACCAAAGTCTTGTTTCTTCACCTCTTCTGCCCAAAAGTGTGAATGTAAGCTCACCAGAAATGTCTGACCCCTTTTTTCAGATTTTCAGGCCAAAAAACGCTGTTTGCCCTCATAGGCTGAGATTCCCCTGATCTTTAATCTCCAGTAAGTTCCTCCAATTGGATGACCATTGTTGATAAAGTGACCCAGCAGGAGACATATTAAAGAGTTTCATAGCATAGTATTTTATTTAAAACTTTGGCATTCAAAACCAATATCAAAATTTGCACTCACATGTTAAGGTGCCAGAAACCCCAAGCCTCGTTCCAGTTTGCAGCCCTGGAAGTGATTTCACACAGGACCCGGGTGTGTCACTTCTTACCTGGTTAATACATCACCATCAGGTTGAAGGCAAATAGACTGTGCACTTTGCAAGTGTAGTTGCACCAGTGATTAATGGTAAAACTCTGCAGATTTCCATCATCCAATCATGTGGAAGAAAAAAAAAACCTGTACGTCGGTCCCTGCAGAGAGAATAGCGGACACGCTATCATGCTTCAGCCTTTGGTAGTCATGCTTAAAACTGTCAGCCTTACAATGACTCATGGGACTTGTAGTTCCCCAACAACTGGAGGGCCACAGGTTGAGCACCCATGGAAACCATGAAGTTAGTGAGCCACACGGTGCCAGTGCCCTTATCAAGCTTACCTGCTAATCAGCCATCAATTAGGAAGCTGGTGTCCACCCAGTATGTCCCAGCTATCCCCTACTGATTTATATTCTACACGAAAAAAATGAAAGGGTCTGCTGAGCCAAGCATAGCAATGCTGTATGTAAATAGTTATTGCTTCTGAGGAGTTTATCAACAGCTGATGTCCCTGATGACTGGTGATCTGATTATTGGCGTGGGGAGTTAAAAATCAAAAAGCAGCAGGAAAAATAAAGGAACGTCATTCCACAGAATGAATGATGTAGAAGCAGAGAGATTTGTGCGCTGCAGTTCCTCAGGTACTGTTTCCTCTCCAGCAAGGAGAAAAGTGAGCAGCACAGGAGTGACATCATCAAACCTCATTCCAAATGTCATGTAACTAGCAGTCAGAGCTATGATAATGTAGCTTTATTCAATGCTCACACTATAGATATTTAGCTATGGGGCTAAAAAACAGTCACATGCTCCCCGCACTGCTGCACTGCTATTTTTTAGGAGGAAGACAACAGGTAGATTTTGTACTGCTTAGACACAATCAACATTTCTAGATCATCCCATAAGAAAGCAAATCTTTACTTTGAGTGTAGGTCCACTTTAAATTCTTCACTTTCTCATACCTCTGTTTTATATTCTGTATTCCATATTTAGCTTTTAAGTCTAGATGCAAGTAATATATATCTGCCAAGATGCTGTCGTTTTAGATCGACCTCTCCTCAAAGCAGAAGACAGTTTAAATATGGGCATTTGAAAAGATGAATCTCCTTTACGATGCTTTCTAATGGGCAGACTGCTGAGTTGCTGATGATCTTGACTCTTGCAGGATCATCCACAGAGGAGAATCTATCATTCCATCCCATCAGAGTTTGTAGCTCCCGGATTCACCGAGATGGCCTTGCTGTGCTGCGAGAGCCAACACGTTTCTCCATTCTGCCTCATAAGAATGGTGGCTATAAAGATTGGACGGAAATGAGCTGGGCCCCATTGGGGGAAGTTATGTGCTACTGCTCTACTCTACTTTCTGGACCATCAGCAAGTTTCCCAGTGAATGAACAGGGAAGGTGCTATTAACGTTCTGCCCCCACACTTTATTCGATTTGATCACCAGTTTAACCTTTGACAGTCTCTTTCTTTAATTGTGTCAATCTCTGCAGTTTCCCTCTAGACTTTCCTTTTGAGGGCGTATTTGCGCTAGAGAACAGATCGATCCTGGGAACTGAATGTGCTCTTGGCCATAAAGCTGTTTAGCCTTATTAATCTTCTCCGATTCATATACCGTAAGCTAGCTGCATTTTATACATTATCAACAGTGCCCTCAGCTGCAATCTTTGTAATGTATATACTGGCAGATTAATAAAATATTAATCCTTGGTATGTGTGGCTTTGCTAAAGCACATCATTGCCTACTGTTTTAAAGGGAAATAAAATGTTTTTTTAACAAGTATTCAAACAATTTTTTTTTTTATTTCCATGGAATTTTTATTTAAAAAATATGAATATTTAATAAAGAGTGTTTTCATGACACATATTTTCCAAACCATGCATACATTTTAAAAGGAATGCAAGGCTTTGCCTCTTTACTAGTTGCTGCTTACTTGTTGCCTTAGGGCCCTTTCACACAGATCAGTTTTCGATGGGCTTTTAACGTTTAAAATGGGAAACAAAAATGCATGAAAAATGTATCCTTTTAAATCATATAAAACTCTTCACACCAATGCGCTGCATGCGGTGCAGTGTATATTTAAAAGTCCTGCACTGCATTTTTTTGGTGCATGTTTAAAAGCACACCAAAAACACCCCTCCCCATTGAAACAAATAGAAAATGCACCCACGGTGCATTTTTGGTGTGTTTTTGGAGTCACAAGCCCAAGTGCATTCTGGGAGTCAGGAATCCAGAAAACACACCAAAAATACACATAGAACTCATCAGAAATGCATAAACAAATGCGTTTTTTCAGTGGAGCAGTATGAAATTGCCCTTAGGGGCCCATTCATATAGCCTGGTCTGCTGCAGTGCATTTAACACACATTGGGGGTTATTTACTAAAGGCGAATCCACTTTACACTACAAGTGCATTTGGAAGTGCAGTTACTGTAGATCTGAGGGGGACATGCAAGGAAAATAAAAACTAGTATTTTAGCTTGCACACGATTGGATGATAAAATTAGCAGAGCTTCCCCTCATTTCAGATCTTCCCCTCAGATCTACATCGACTGCACTTCCAAATGCACTTGCAGTGCAAAGTGGATTTGCCTTTAGTAAATCAACCCCATTGTGTCATACAATAACTTGCATTTTGTTAAAGCAGTATGTTCATTTGAAAGGGCTGCCTAACACATCCCAAGAAATCAAGAAATTGTGCATGCAGTATTTTTGGTAGTGCACCATGCTTGTACGTTGCAGCATGCTGCATTGCATTGCGAGCACACTGGGAAGGTGATGGCATTCCATCACACAATCACACCCAACATGCTTTATCTCACTGCGATAATGTGAGCAGACCCTTGCTGTAGGTGTGTAGGTGTGATCAAGCTGTCCGCTCCTGTTCTCTGCTTATGATTGGGAGCCAGTGGAAGGGCTGATCATGTGACCACTGTGACAGCCAGTCACAGTGATCACATTACCCCCCCATCTTTAAGACCCAATTAAAGGGTTCACAGGGAGGGGCCAGGAAAGGGTAAACATAAAGTTACTACAGGCTGTCAATAGCTGGTTGTTAAAGTGTAGTTCCACCCAAAAGTGGAAACCTTACACTTTTTGCTTCCTTCCCCCTTTGGCACCTTTTATGGGGGAGGGGGGAACAGGGACCTGTTTTGACAGGTCCTCCTTCCCCACTTCTGGAGAAAGCGCTGCAACGCCGTCCCTTGAAATTTTAGCCCCCCTCTTCCTTTCTCCGCTGTTGAGCCAATTATAAAGCGCAGCACACTTTGTGCATTTGCAGTAGGGTGCAGGTTTCCCTTAGTGGAGATGCCGGCGGCAGCACCTGACAGCCGATCCGAAGATCGGCTAGGGTGCTGACATCGCGGGCTCCCTGGACAGGTAAGTGTCCATATATTAAAAGTCAGCAGTTACAGTATTTGTGTTAAACACCCGAGCACAGGTAAAGAGCTCAGGTGCATGCTGCCAATGGTGAGGTACCCACAGGGGACAGAGAGCAATGAAAGATCCCTTCCCCATGGCTTCGCCAGAAGCCGGTGTTCGGGTGCAGCTTGCAAGGCTTTCATTTCTATTGGGTGGAACTGGAGGAGGGGGTGTGGTCGGCCTCGTGCTTGGCCTGCTTTCTTCTGCTCTGGTGCATGCGTGAAGCTAGGTACTGAAGACCTTGGGAGCACTGGGAGAGAGCAACAGAGAGGTAATATAAGTTAGTTCTGTGTGACAGGACACAAAGGGTGTCCATCATTTTTTCTAGTAGTGGCTGCTGATCTGCTGGATAGCCAAATTTTGCATAACCTGTCATGCTCAAAAATCACTATACAGCCCTAGCTTGCCATTATACTACCCCGGTCTGCCCCTATACTACCCTAGCCTGCCCCTATACTGCCCTAGCCTGTCTATATACTACCATAGCCTGTCTATATACTATATTAGCCTGCCCTATACTGCCCTAGCCTGTCTATATACTACTCTAGCCTGTCTATATACTAAGTTAGCCTGCCCCTATACTGCCCTAGCCTGTCTATATACTACCCTTGCCTGCCCCTATACTGCCCTAGCCTGTCTATATACTACCCTTGCCTGCCCCTATACTGCCCTAGCCTATCCATACAGTATTCTAGCCTGTCCTTATACTATCCTAGCTTATCCATATACTACCCTAGCCAGTGCATATACTACCCTAGCCTGTCCATGATACAAAATAATGGATGTGGGAGCCTCTTGTTGGGCGTTATTTTTTTTGGGGGGGGGGCAGGATTTCATTCTTGGACCCAGGCAGCACAATGCCTTTGGCCAGTCCTGGTCCTGGTTGTTAAGGAGCAGGTGAGAGCAGCTGTCATTTTCTGTAAAATGCAACCTAGAGGTGTCCTGCACACAGTTTCTGCACAGAATGCTCCCAGAATTGTCATTTCCTGCTTGCTTGCGGGCCCTTTGGGTCTGGTATGGATTTTGAGGTGTGGAGTCCCCACCGAAATCTGTACCAGACCCTTATCCGAGCATGCAGCCTGGCAGGTCAGGAAAAGGGATGGGGCGAGTGAGCTTCCCTCCTCCTGAACCATACCAGACCACATGCCCTCAATATGGGGAGATCCTTTGGAGCAAGGGTGCTCTACCCCTGCAAAAAAAAACATTTTCCCCATGTTGATGGGGACAAAGGCCTCTTCTCCACAACCCTGGGCGGTTGTTGTAGGGGTCTGAGGGCAGGGGGCTTATTAGAATCTGGAAAGCCCCTTTAATAAGAGGGTTAACAGCTGTGGGAGTTGACATGTGGGGGCTTAGGGAATTTGGAAGCCTCTTTTAACAAGGGGGCCTCCTGATCCTGCCCCCCCATGTGATTGAGTATAGAGTACATAGTACCCCTACTCATTTACAGAAGAAAAAAGTTGTAGTGTAAAAAAGACAGTAGGCAGATTTTGACAAGTCCTTTAGTTAAAAAAGATGGTGTAGATCCATCAGCAATCACGACAACCAACCCCCCCCCCCCCCCCAAAAAAAAAGGTCCACTTCCGCTGAAGGACTCAAAAACTGCCTACTTTTTTTACACTAGACCTTTTGTTAGGTGAATGTGTAGGGCTACTATATACCCCTACTCATTCACATGGGGGGGCAGGATCGGGGCCCCCCTTGTTAAAGGGGGCTTCCAAATTCTGATAAGCCCCCACCTGCCGACTCCCACAACTACCAGCCAGGGATGTGGAGAAGAGGCCCTTGTCCCCATCAACATGAGGACAAGGTGCTCTCAGGGGGCAGACCCCCCCCCCTGCTCCAAAGCACTCCCCCCATGTCGAGGGCGTGTGGCCTGGTATGGTTCAGGAGGGGGTGTGCATGCTAGCGCCCCCACTCCAGACCTGCCGGGCCGCATGCATAGATAAGGGTCTGGTATGGTTTTTGGGGGCACCCTGTGCAATTTTTAGAAAAAATTGGCATTGGGGTTCCCCTTAAAATCTATACCAGACCCAAGGGGCCTGATATTGATTGGGGGGGCCCACATAATTTTTTTTTCCTAATTTTTCATTGCCAGCAATTTTTTTTACATTTGGCTGTCAGCGGGGAACCCTGCAGACTGCTGATAAGTCATTGGTCATTAAGGACGCGTCGGCCACCCGCTCCTTAACAACCAGGTTGTTTACTGGTTGTTATGGATGCTAGCAGCTGCCGTTTCCTTAAATATTGCATGCTGGGAGCACTACTTATTTAATGCATGCATTTTTTTTTTTTTTACCCTTTTTGTGAATTGACTTTCACTCCTGTTTTTATAATAACATCATTATAAAAATATCTGGTGTGTGGTAATCAATCCAAATATAGTTTCTTAAAAATTAAAGCTCATTGGTTGCCATGAGTCACTGTGCTCCACTACTTTTTAAAATTGTTAAATATACCAATAAAAAAAAGTCCCTTAATAAATATAATGTTTACTCCACATATACATTATATAGAGTAAGGGAACTGCACAACCTCCAGTAAACAATAAATCTAGCCAGAATTTGACCTTTTCTTTAAGAAAGATCCTATTCATACTTTCTACATATCTCTCCTGCTTTATGCAAACTGTGGGTCTATTCCCCATCTTGTTGAGGGTTTTTTAATAGAGCTGACCTTTCTTCCAACTTTAGAAAGCAGAATCCATAAACTAATCTTTCCATCTGCAAATGGCGTTGTTCTCAGAATATTTTTACATATATATGATTGCATTTTCAGAGCGCCTTTACAGCGTTTCTTCTCACAGCGCACCCGCTGCAATAAAACATTATTACTTTAACAAGAAAAGCAATTGCAGTATCACAGTTATTATCACATTTAAGTAAAACTAAGCAGAGAAATGTAATTCGGGTGGTCAAATTCCACCAGTGATGTAGATGCAGGCTCCATCATGAATGTTTAGCTTAGACAATGCCACAGTGCAATTTTCTAATGCATTCTCCATATTATGGGAAATATTGTAAAGAGACGGATTTAGAGATAATGTACTTGTATATTAAAATGTATCCGGTCTGGGTCATATTTCTGGCAAGTCTTTGTAGTAGCACAGTTAGACTGACATGTGGCGTTACATGCAGGGCTAGGTGGTGCCTCGGGGTCTACACCTGCACCCCTGTGACCCCCTCTCACATGCTTACCAATGTATACCTGTCAAACCCTTTGAAAAGAAGATTAACAAAAGCATTTCAATGGAATTATAATCTCTTCTTCCCCTGAAATATTCATGCTGGCCCGAGGGCAGCATTATTCCCTTTACTAGTTGCATACAAATGAGATATAATGATTTATCTCATGAAAGAAGATGAACTGCAAGGGGAACTAAAGTTTCAATCACAGTCACTAGGAAGGATCCGCGGAGTCTGTCACATCTTTGAAAAAGGAAGAAAAATGTCATGCCCCTATAGGCTGCACACCCAGTCACAAACTAACATGTCAATGAAGTGAGCCATCATTCCAAAGTTTTTCCATTTTGTTTCTGACTTTTATACCATGAATGTGACAAGGAGATGGGACCACCCTGAATGTCTGCAGAAATATGCAACCTAGTTGCTGTGACATATATGTATGTACAGGGCAACTGATAAGTTCACATGTTCGATAGAGCAAGGGCTTTTAATTGCTGTAGGTTACACTCCTATCCCCATCTCTAATTACCTGGACCTCCATTTAAATACTTTATTAAAGACTTTTCTATGGAGATTAATTAATGAAGAATGGAGCCTTAGGCAAGGTAGCAGTCGTGATTCCCCCATCCTTTTGATTGACATTGATAGAGATTTCCGTAGGCACAGAAAATCCTCCCCATTTGTATTGTCTATATTAGCATGGCCCCTTCCCAACAGACACTAAATGGCTACAAGTTCATCTTCCCTTGTGAAGTAACTGGCAACACAACTTTGACCAAGTGAGGTACACTCCTGGTTTACTACAGGAACATGGAAGTTGTGGTTGAATCCTCTGGACATTTACCAGACCCTAAGCTAATGTTTAGGTTTACTTGTGGATGATTCGGCTTCAGTTTTTGGGCACTTTAGACTGCTTCAAGATGATTATATCAGTTGAGACTAGTAGAAAATCATGATTGGATGCTATAGTTTACTATATTTTGGTCATAATTATTGCATTTTTCACTACTTTATTAAGTCTACCAATGTTGAGGTAGATCAAGTCACAGACAACATGTCCAAGGAAGATCTTTGAATATGACTTTACAATCAACTCAAAGGATCAAGTACCGTATATACTCGAGTATAAGTCGTTCCGAGTATAAGTCGAGGCCCTAATTTACCACAAAAAAAATGGGAAAAACTTATTGACCCGAGTATAAGACGAGGGTGAGAAATGCACAGCTACTGTAAGTGGAAAAGAGAGTCAACAATGCCCATTTGCAGCCTCACTGTGCCCATTTGCATGCCTCACTGTGCCCATTTGCAGCCATAGGTCCCCTGAACTTCAAACTCGGTAGTTAAGGGTTCCTAGATGCCCCCTAGCTGCAGCCAAAATTTGGGGTCTCTGAACCCAAAGGGTCCCGAAATGACATTGCTGCAGATAGACACAGTTGACCGAATTTGGGGCCCCGTATCTTGGGGCCACTTAGTGCTAAGAACTCCAAATTTGGTGTGCAAACCCAGTGGAACTAGCACCATAAAATTTCCAAAGCTGGGGTTTCTAGCACCAAGTGGCCCCGAGATACAGGGCCCCAAAAATCGCTTCAGAAAATATAAAGCACTTTTTTGCAGCAGAGAATGACATTTTCCAAACCAGTTTTGGGGCCCCGCATCTCGGGGCCACTTGGTGCTAGGAACCCCATCCTTGGATATGTTATGGTACCAGTTCCACTGGGTTTTCACACCAAATTCGGGGTTCCTAGCACGAAGTGGCTCTGAGATATGGGGCCCCAAAATCGGTTCAGAAAATGTCAAGCACTTTTTTGCAGCAGAGAATGACATTTTCCGAACCGATTTTGAGGCTTGTATCTCGGGGCCACTTAGTGCTAGGAACTTCAGCTTTGGATATGTTGTGGTACCAGGTCCACTGGGTTTTCACACCAAATTTGGGGTTCCTAGCACGAAGTGGCCCTGAGATATGGGGCCCCAAAATCGGTTCAGAAAATGTCAAGCACTATTTTGCAGCAGAGAATGACATTTTCCGAACCAGTTTTGGGGCCCCGCATCTCAGGTCCACTTGGTGCTAGGAACCCCAGCTTTGGATATGTTATGGTACCAGTTCCACTGGGTTTGCACACCAAATTGGTGTTCCTAGCACCAAGTGGCCCTGAGATATGGGGCCCCAAATTCAGTTCAGAAAATGTCAAGCACTTTTCTGCAGCAGAGAATGACATTTTCCGAACCGAATTTGGGGCCCCGTATCTCGGGGCCACTTAGTGCTAGAAACTTCAGCTTTGGATATGTTGTGGTACCAGGTCCACTGGGTTTGCATACAAAATTTGGGGTTTCTAGCACCAAGTGGCCCTGAGATACGGGGCCCCAAATTCGGTTCGGAAAATGAAATTTTTTGCTGCAGAAAAGTGCTTGACTCGAGTATAAGTCGAGGGGGGCACTTTCAGCACAAAACAATGTGCTGAAAAATTCGACTTATACTCGAGTATATACGGTACACTACATTCATTTAACACTGCTTGACTGTTTTTTTTTTGTTTTGTTTTTTTGTTTTCAGCATCACATATTTATGTTATGAACCTGAAAGCCTAGTTCACAGTGGTATTACCTAGTAAATATTATAAGAACATCATGTTTAAAATTATTTATGCAAGATTTAAAAGCTTGATACAGCTTTGTCTTGCAGAGGTTGGTTAGTCACATTCAACTTCTTCAATTCCAGTGACTGGCAGGAAGATATCCCAGCATTTTCAGCCACACAGAAAGCACAGACACTTTAATCCAATCACCATTAAATGTCAAATTGTAAGGGTAGAGATGTTAAAATGGCATAATATGCGGAAGACAGGTGGTGTTAAAGACCCCACCCCTGTTTATGGTTGGTTGTTCCACTTTGGCATAGATGGCCCTTTTTAACCCCACTTATGAACCAATTGTCCCTTCTGTTCAAAATGTGCATGTCACTGTCCTTGAATGTTTCTTTTCTGATTCCTAATAATCCCCAGTCTATGTTCCAGTAGGTGGTATGAGTCAAAAAGCAGATACTGTGAAAAACACAACCTGGAGGTTATAAGGATTCTGCAACATCGGGTTAAGATAACAACAAATTTTACAGACTTTGGGTGGCTTTCTTAAAGCCCTGAGAGATACCTTTCGCTCAATTTTTGGAGTGCTGACTATAGGGACTACTGGCTGTAAGTTTAAAGTGAGCCTTTTTGAAGCTCCTAAATCTTAGGCCTACGCATGAACTTGAATACATGTATGTTCTTATACATTTTAGATCAAAGAGTGACATCAATTCCTAAAGTCATGATTGCTCTTGCCACTTTCAACCTCTTGTTGGTCAGCAAGGTTGTCTATCATAATGACAGATCAAAAGTGGGATACGAGTAGAGAGTGGGAATACGTACAAGCTCAGGTACTGAAAGCCCTCTTTGTACATTATAGTTCCCCAGGTTGACACTTGACATTATCCAAGAAGCTCTACAAGGTGTGTGAACATACGTGCAGGTATATGTGCTATACAAATCTGCTTTGTGAACACATGTTCGCTTTAAACAAGCTTCTGCAAAAATTTAGCAAGCTGTACAGGTATTTATGTTCAAACTAACACCTCTGTGGACTAGATATTAAAGTTGCTAGAAAATGAAATTCTGCTACTTCATCTCGTATCCACTGGTCCAAGATACTGTACATCTTAAACCCTTATCCCCCCCATTTACAGTTGTCTATATCATTCTGCCTACTCAGATTAGATATGATGCTAAAGTACTTATATTTGGTTTCTGGCTTCTACATATTAAATGCAACAAGAAGAATAACTTCAGCAATCTACATTATGATTGGATCAAGCTATCTCTCCCAGCACACTATACATGCAATTAAAACCCCAAATGAAATGTAAGATGCTTCTCCCACCCTAATATGCAGAGCACAGTCCACCAAGCCACTTCCTGCCATTACTAAGACATAGGATAACCATTGTGACATGGCAACAAAAAAGATACTAATGGCTGGTAACTCTTTGCCCAATGAGCTGGTTCTCCTTAACGCCTATTTACAAAAAGTGAGCAATACTCAAGGCAATTATTAATAATCTTGTCATAGGTACTTACCGATGATGGGTTCCCTATACTGCCAAGATCACACAGCCAAAAGGGCAGCTATGTGCCTCATATAAGTATTCTCATAGCGATGGTTGGAACTACATGTTGTAATAGAATGGATGGCAAGCTGTAGAAAGGCTTTAGTTAAAGATTCCCTATCACTCTGCCCATTCAATTTTAGGTGAAAATTACTAATAGAGGTAAACAATTGAAATCCTCACAAGCCTATTTTTCACTTACAAAATCTGCTGCATTTCCAAAGAGGATCAGATGATCTGGCTGGTGCTTTGATGATGTGTCAATCCTACTAAATTCAAAGCTGTGTCTGCAGAGGCATGTGACAAAAAAGTGTCTGTGTTAGCAGAAATGGAATGCTGAATGTTTATATGGATAAATGATTCTTGGGGAAATATCTGATCTTTCACTGTATTGAGCAAGAAATTGCTGTCTAGCTTTAACACTTCTGTTTCTCTTTTCCTTTTGGCAAGTGATATAGGACCGCTAAATGTTGCAACACATGTTTGACTTGTCCATAACAACCATCGAGCAGCTCTCAGTGGGTATAGTAATAGGATCTTTTTCTGACAGGCTGCTATGGACTACTGTACACTACTGTAGTTTGCACCATGCTGTTGAAGCCAAATTGAAGTCTTAAGACCCATACACAGATCAGAAAAATACCACTTTCGAAGTGATCGTACGATAATCTGATGGCTAGTACACAACTTTGGAGAGCCGATCACGACAATTTATATGATATTATCCGAAGGGACAAACTTGAAAATTTTTCTCGTACTAGATCGTAAAGTTTTTGATTAATCAGTACAGTCTTCGTCCGAAAATACATTACAAATACAATACAATACATGACATCACTTCAAAATTTTTATTCTGTCGTCCAAGAAGTTTACGAATTTTAGTAACCTCTTCATTTTTAATATGGAGACCAGCATGCAAAATAAAACAGAAGGTTATTCCTGTAATCTTTTCATATGTATGAGGCAATACACCTTTCTATCTCTTTATAGTCATGTCATCAATTGGAACTGACTTTTGCTTGCAAATGCTTTGCAATACCTTTTTATTTTGGTATAAATGTGGCTTCTTAGCCCTCCCACTGCAGTGCCCTGTGCTGGCACAGCAGAGTAACAGTCACACCCCTCAGCACAGGCTTCCTCACATAAACTTGTATTGAAAAGAAAGAGAGGGGGTATATCTATTACACTACAGAGTGTACAGGGTCATATTCTGGTACTTGTTGTAATGTCATCCACAATTCTGCCCCCAGCTACATTACTAACCTAGTCTCAAAATTCCAACCTAATCATTCTTTTCGTTCCTCCCAAGACCTCCTGCTCTCTAGCTCCCTCGTCACATCCTCCCATTCTTGCCTCCAGGACTTTCCCCAAGCCTCTCCTATCCTATGGAACTCCCTATTCCAATCTGTCTGATTATCTCGTACTCTGTTTGCTTTTAGATGATTCCAGAAAACCCATCTCAATCCCACCTCCACTTAACAACTGAACATCAGCCCCCCACAGTCATTACCTTTTGTATCACTTGACCCTCCCTCCTAGATTGTAAGCTCTAACGAGCAGGGCTCTTTGATTCCTCCTTTATTGAATTGTATTGTAACTGTACTGCCTGCCCTCGTGTTGTAAAGAGCTGCAAAAACTGCTGGCGCTATATAAATCCTGTATAATAATAATAATAATGTCATATATAGACAAACTGCACAACTGATCTAACATAAAAGTGAAGGTAAAGCTGGCCTAAGATGGATCGAAATTCAGCCGATTCAGGCGGGATCATGTGTGGCCATCCCCATTTGACAGAAGTCAATCATTAGATGGACAAGTTGACCTTTGATCGGTATATTCCAGGGATATGCAATTAGTGGACCTCCATCTGTTGCAGAACTACAAGTGCTATGAGGCATAGCAAGACGTCAGCCACAAGCATGACACCCAGAGGCAAAGGCATGATGGGACTTGTAGTTTTGCAACAGCTGGAGGTCCGCTAATTGCATATCTCTGGTGTATTCTAGACAATAGCTGGTCCTGCTGTCAGAATACAATGTTTCGGCAGGGGGGATTCCTCCATCCAACTCATTTGTGTGAACAGCAGAACAAAATAATTCATAAAAAAAACTGCAAGTGTAAATCTAGCTTTAGACTATGAAAATGGAGATTGTTGGTACAAAGTTTATCTGCAACTTCAATTGGAATTTAAAAAGGCAAAGTTAATACTATAGTAGCAGTCAGCCATATGACTGTGATGGGGCCAAGCAGCACAGCAAGGCCTACCGTAATCTTTCCGTTTAATGAATTCTGCAGACTGAAATAGGATTGGGGAATTGGTATGGAATAAAAACGAATGTATACGTAAATGAGGAAATTTTGTCAAAGTGCTATAAAAGTAAGACTTGCTTTGGGAACGGGAAGGATCCTTTAAACGGGTGAGCAGTTTGAAGGTCCAGTTAAGCATTTTCTCTACTGATTGTCAGTTTCAGTTTGTATAATTACCTACAGAGATCATTGCAGCATACAGACCACTTGCAGAGGTTCAGACAGGGTTTTCTTGTTTCCCACTGCTGAATGTATAGACAAGACAGATCTATTCTGTGAAAGCTTTTTATGCTGACTTTTGACAGTTGAAAGCTTTACTTTATGCACTGTGGCAGTCTGCCTTTCTGTTTGTTTGCTATCAGGGTAATTAGTATCCTGCAGTGTTATTTAATGTGTAAAAAGTAAAACTCCCTTCTGTTAAGACAAAAACAATCCCCTGCAAATGAACTATATACATGGCAAAGATTTTAGCAAACTTTTTTGTGGTCTTCACTTGCTAATGTTCCAAAGATATTAAAGCGGAAATAAAGTAAAAAAAGATAAAAAAAACTGTTAACATGCAGGGTCTTTATTTTAGACGAAGCTTACAGTTTACAGTTTACATCCTAGCACACTTAGCCCCCATTCAGACCAAATCTGACTTTGAAAAAGTGCAATTTCAAGTGAAGTCGCACAATTTCAAAGCCATAGCTCAGTGTGACTTCATGCACAGATGTCTATGCAAATCATACCTAACACCTCCAAAAATTGTGCAGGAACTTCTTTTATCAAACCGGGGTGTCACTGCAAAGTCGATATACAGTACAGATTTGAACAGTTCCATTGCCAAAAATAGGGTGCAACTTGTCATGCAATTTAGATATGTCAAATCGCATGACAAGTCGCATCGGTGTGAACGGGGGTTTTTCGTTTTTGATAGATTGGGAAGAGTTGGTACTTCTGTCAGATTTTCCTGCTATATAGAGCTCCATTAGAAAGATTTACCCTCACTTCATGCGAGTGATGGAAACTCCCCAACAGCATTACTAACAGAAGTAAATGTTTTTTTTCTTTATTCTTAGTAGAGTAGGGCAAGGCTAGACCCCCTTTCAGATTCTCATTTCCATTTGTGCCCTTGTTGCAGATAAGGCTAGACCCCCTTTCAGATTCTTATTCCCATCTATGTCCCTGTTGCAGATTTTCCCTTTCTTCCTGTTTTTTAGAACCACTGACCGCAGGACAGGAAATCAAAATCTCTATCATTGCCTGGGATAGCAGTTAAAAAACAGCAGGAGTTCTAATCCCTGCTCAAATCTAGAAAAATGTTTTTGGTTTAAGATACACTTTAACCACATATTTATATACTGTATTTATTGGCGTATAACACGCACTTTTTCACCCTGAAAATCGGGTGCAAATAGTGTGTGCATGTTATATGCTGATACATCAATTTTAGTTGCCTCGGAGGGGACAGGGAGGGGACGGGACGAGCATCGTCAAATAACATACAGCGAGAATCTCCTGTTTACTTGACGGTCTCTGTAATAGGAAGTCCCATCTCCTGGGCTACCATTGGACTACTGTTCTGTCTATCATAGGAGATTCTCACTGTATGTAATCTGTCTGCACTCATCCCGCCCCTCTTCCTGTCCCCTCTAGGCTGCAGATGGGCATCGATCAGGCTGCACTGATGGCAATGTTGAGGCTGCTTCATTGAAGACAATGGTGAGGCTGCTGCATTGATGGCAAAATGAGGCTTCTGCATTGATGGCACTTGTGAGGCTGCATTGATGTGGACTGATGAGGCTTGCGTTGATGGCACTTGTGAGGCAGCAGATGGGCATTGATCAGGCTGCATTGATGGCAATTATGAGGCTGCAGATGGGCACTGACGCTTATTTTGCTTCAAAGTTCCTTATTTAAAATGTAAGTTTTTTCCTGGAACTTCTCTCTTAAAATGAATGTGCGTGTTATACGTCTGTGCGTGTTGTACATCAATAAATACGGTAGTTAATCTGATTAAAAAAAAGACATAAATCCATCGAGTTAAACCAATAGAAGGGAAAACAAATATATAGAATCCTATAATACAATCCTATACCCACAGTTGATCCAGACTACATATCACTACATAAGGCCTACAGTGGCTTTGATCTGAGCCATCATTAGAGAGACCTGCCCTTCCTATTACAACAAAGGAAGGAAAGGAAGAGAGTATGTATCAATGAGCATTTTGTGAATGAAGGGATCAACAGCAGCAGATGATTCATTGTGATGGGTTGTAATTGGTTGGGGAAATCACTTTTTTAACCCTTTTACTCCCTTCCCCTCCTGTAGATCTCATGCTGTCTCTATGTGACCTGTATATTAATTCCTTCACCTCCCTTATCCTGCACATTTACCCTCTCATCTCCATCCTTCCATTGTATGTGACCTGTACATTAGCCCCTTTACTTTCCCTCTGTGTATGATCTATACATTAACAATGAGCTGTGTCTAGCACACCAATACCAACCAATGTTTCATTTTTTCCTAAAAAAGTGGCAAACAAAGATCTCACCTTAGCGTGTCTACTTTCCAAAAATCCAATTTTGGAGGGGGGTTTCGAACTGTCCTGGTATTTTAATTGCATATGATTTATAACAGAAAGTAAGGAAAACTTTTTGGGGTGTTTAAATGAAACCAAAAAAGCTCTCTGTATTTAAAAAATGATATAAAATTTGGGTACAGTGTTACATGACCGAGTCATTGCCTGTCACCCCTGAAAATGGCCTGGTAACAAAGGAATATAGTTGGTTGTCAAGTGAGTAATTAGGACAAACACAGCAGCCACAGCATCCCCTTAGGCAAGAACCTTTGAAAACACCTAACCAAAGTTAACTATCATTCCAGGTGGGTGAAAATTCCTGAGCCCTCTGTACAAAGATCATTTTTGGCAGTGGTGTTATAAAGAGTAATTGGAACTTGTTGGCAATTTTGGCAAATCATGAGTAAACTGAAATGAAAAGCTAATCTTAAAAAAAAAAACAGAATGGTGTATGTAATATTTAGCACATTATATAACGTTTTTCACAAAAGAGGGGTTTCCTTTTTTAAAAAATGGTGAATGGAGGTAAAGGGTTACTAAACCCTCATTTAAAAAACAACAACAAATATATCATACTTATCTCCCCTGTGTTATAGTTTTGCAGAGAGTGGCACCGATCCGCCTCTTCTGGGGTCCCTCAGCGGAGCTCCTGGCTCCTCCTCTTCTCGAGTGCCCTGTTGGGGAAGCAGTCTCCTTCGGAACACCCATGTGGGCTTGCTCCAGAGTCCTGCTGCTGCATCTATTGACACAGACAGTAGGACTCGACCCCGCCCCCCAGCGCCCGCATCATTGGATTTGATTGACAGCAATCGTTGTGGGAATTACGGGGCTCAGGTAAGTAAAAGGGGGGCTGCTGCACAACAGGAGGTTTTTCACCCTAATGCATAGAATGCATTAAGGTGAAAAACCTTGAGGGTTTAAAACCCCTTTAAGAAATCAGTATATCTGTGCACATACTGTGCTCTGCCTCAATCCATTATTTCCCTCCTGCTTGGCGCATTTTAAAAATATGCACACATGCAGTGAAGGGATCGGAGAACATTTGCTGAATAATCATAGAGATTTTTTCAGCATAAAATATCTATGTGAGAAAACTAGCATTGCTGACACTCAAAGTGCATGTCAATTGTCACAAGTGATGTTTAAACCGGTTGTTTTCTGGCAAATATCAGGCTTTATATAGTCAGGATTTGTAGCTTTTAAAGGATTCGGGACAGTTTTATTTGAATTGTTTTAGGTATATATACATTTTGAAACAAATGTTTTTAACTATTACTATACAGTCTTTGTTCCACAAATTAAAGCTCTGGGTTTGTTTTTTTTTTAATAAAAAAACACAGTTCTCACTCACCTCCTCTTCAGAGCTGTCCACCACAGTAAATCCTTTTGGTCACTAGATGTCCTCCGAAAGGGTTGAATTCCAAGGTTATTCACTCCAGAAGACTGAGGATATACTATGGGGGGAAAATCCTAAAACTAGAGCAAACAGAATTTGGAGCAGCTGTGCATAGTATTTTCGAACATCCGCTTGTTCAGTGACGTTTTGTTAATGAAACCTAGAAGCTGATCGGTTCTCATGCACAACTGCTGCAATTTTAGTAAATTCCTCTCTGTGAATGTAGAACTTAATCGGTTGGTCTCTGGAGGGGGTGTCACCTTGGCACCTGACACTCGCAGATAACACAATATTGAGGACTGCCCATTACATTAGAAGAGGCAAGGAGACACATTACATGGCCTGCCTGAAGACATCTAGAAAAGGTAACTACAGGCAGCCCCTGGGTTACGAACCAGAAATTTTTTAAGTGTAACTCCAGCCAAAGAATAAATAAATCATTTTTAAGTTTTTTTTGGATACCCGGAAACTGATGTGTAAAACAAAAAGCCTAAAATACTTACAGAGGGGCCTCAAGTTGGAGGAACAACCAAAAATGAGCTTTACATTCCCAGAGCACTTTAGGATATCTTAAATTATAACTCTTTTTTTGCTATAGGTAGAGTGGAGAGCAGAGGGATTAGAACATCCCTCAGTTTTTTAGTGCAGTCTGTGCCCCCATAAGGGAGCTTCACCCTCTCTATCTGACTTGTTTACTGGTATCATCAAAAAGAAAAATTCAAATTTTGGGTTGTTTATTAGAACAGGAACAGTGGGAAAATCTTCCAATGGGGACACTAGTTCTGTTGACCCTGGTGAGAACTAGGAATTCCTTGACTTTGGATGGATTTCCTCTCACTTCCCGTTTTGTCTATAAGAAAGGAAATCTCCCCAGTAGGACACAGATAAAAAAAAACTGACAAGGGTTATAACCCTTCTTTACTTTATCCACAATGAAAAATAAGGTGTTACCTTTAGTTCTATATTAATCAAGGGCACAGTGGTAGCTGCCTGCCTAGAAGCTTGCTCTGTCTTTCTGAAACCATGGACTTAGATGTTTGATAAGGGATGCTCCACTCCTGGCTCCTCCCTCCTGCTGGGTGCCCCCACAGCAAGCAGTTTGCTGTGGGGGCACCTAAGCAGGCATGTTCCGAGCTGCGGCTCTGTGTGTCCATTTACACAAGCAGCCGCGGCTGGGCCCCGCCCCCTCTGTCTTCTGATTGGCTTACTGGCTGTGATTGACCAAAGCCAAAAGCCAATCAGGAGTACGAGTCCCAGAGAGGCAAGGCTTTTGTGGACATCGCTGGATAGAGAGGGGGCTCAGGTAAGTATTATGGGGGGGGCTGCTGCACACAGAATAAATGTTTACCTTCATGCGTAGAATGCATGATGGTAAAAAACCTTGTGCCTTTACAACCACTTTAAGTAATAATATTCAGGGTGGTCATACCCGTTAGATAAGCCAAGACCAAGAGAGATTGTGGAAGTGAAGATAAAAGTGGCTAGACGCAAATTATCAGCTGTATCAGAGATGGCTGCATTGTAACGTAATCTAGTATACAGAGGATAAGAAAGAGCAGATGTGTTGTAATACTATGTGACTGCACCATCCTTCCCCATCTGACCACTGGAGATGCTATCTGACATGTCAAGTAACAGGCCGGAGAGCACCACTTCCATTCGGCTTTTATTATAACCCAACTGGAGTTAATAAGTGAAAGAGTTTATTTTACAATGTCATGGAGCAGTATAATTTACATGACATGGTTGCTTTTGGCACTGCGGGACGGGCTGTAGCACAGTGATGAATGGTTATGCTTAGTTTGAGCTGTATTTCTTTTACTCCCTGTCATATACAGAAGGAGATACACATGATTCATTACACTTTGTTCTCTCCATCTCTGCAGACTTTGTTTTACACAGAAGCTCTGCTAAATGGGTTTGTATTACACTGCATCAGCATTAGGGAGAAAAGCAGACAGATCGAGCCAGCTACATCTCACCAAATGACAGATCCCGGTGCGTTTTTTTGTGGTTCTACACCCGGGATTAATGTCGTCTCAGGATATTAAGGTCTTCAGCAAGCCTTGAAGGGAAATACTTCATTTTATTTAATGAAAACAAACTTCTAGATTAAGAAAGGTTTCATAGGATACTGTTAACGGCAGAATACAAGAAATGGCTACACAACGATTAATTAGTAGCCTTAGAGGGCTTTCTAACTAAGCCCAGGTACATCCTACAGTACATGCATTTCCCACTACTGAAAAATAACTTGGCTTGAGACAGTTGGACGTAGAAATAAGCCCACAAATTTGCAGTATAAACAATGTTTTCTGCACATTGTATTTGTTACAAGCAAAAAAGAAAAGTTATCTACACTTTAGTTTAGCATTTTAGGCCCTAAACCTAACTTACTAACAGAAACAAAAGTCTTAACAAGAAACCTTAACCAGTTAAAGATACATATATGATGTAATAAAAATCAGCGCTTAGGAAAAGAGTTGCAGCCTCCCCTAAATGGTTCCCAAGGGGACTATAAGAGTATGTAAAGGAGAGTGGGGAAATGGCGCTACCCTATATGGCACAAAGGTAACCTTATCACTTCACATTTAAACACTTTGTGCCATATAGGGTAGCGTCATTTCCCCACTCTCCTTTACAAAGATACATATATGTATGTGAACCCCTTGTAAGTAACTGGTTTTCTGGAGTCTTCTCCCATAAAAAAATATCTATGTCACAACAATAGACACACGTAATTGTGCTTAGAGGAGGAGAAGGAAAGAGGGAAGTGAACTCATAGATTCATTTCTTCAACAAAAGCTAATAGGAGTCAGTAGTTTAAACACCTGGATTCCAATTAATGAAAGTTTGGAGGTGTGGTTTAGAGCTGCTTTAATTAATAAAAGACACTCAAACATTAAGATTGCTGTTCATAAGAAGCATCTGCTGATGTGAATCATGCCTCACAAAAAAGGAGCTCTTTTCAAGAATAGTTGATCAGCATAAAGGATGGAAAGGGATACAAAACAATCCCAAAGTGTTTAGGCATCCACCAGTCGACAGTTTGACAAAGTGTCTATAAATGGAGACAGTTTTGTACTGTGTCTATTCCTCCTAGATGTGGGCGCCCAGCCAAGATGACTCCCCAGGTCCAATGCAGAATCCTCAATGAGGTAAAGAAAAACCCATGAGTAACAGCTGTGTTATCAGCTTAAACTGTATCTTCAGGCGCTTAAAAAAAAGTAAAAGTCAGAAGCTACAAATACTGTAGCTGCTGACTTTCAGGACTCTCCCTGATGTGTGTGGTGCGACTTCACCCTCTCACTTCCAGGGGCTCCAGACGCTTGCCTACTTGCTCAGGTCCAGCAGCCAGGAAACACCAGTAGAACTCTCTCTTCAGAGTAGCATGATGACCGAATAAAGGCATTGCGAGGCTGGATGTAGTTGACATTCTTTACTTGAAAGCCTCAATAATGAACATGGCTCCAATGGGTCGCAGACCCCCAACACCGTTCCAACAGCAATACAGACTTTTGGTCTCAGGCCTTGGCGGTGACCGCTCTTGTCCCTGCATAAAGGCACTCACTCCCTGTAGGCCTGCTATTCTCCCTGGGCTAAGGAGGGGAGGGACAGAGAGGTAAACCTACCCCCAAAGTCTTTCACTGGGCCTGCACTGACCTGCTGTAGCTGTCTTCTCTCTTGGGGCTAGGATGGTGAGCCCTAGGGTACCCTCCCCTTCCTCCAGAGAGGGAAAAGCAGGAGCACAGCAGCTAAATGTTGCCTCTTCTCCTTCCTCTCCAGTTTGAACCACCCCCCTCCCTGGTCCTGCCTAGACTGCCAGCCTTCTCCCAGGGGGATGTGGCACCTTAAAAGGGGGCCTGCTCTACCACCTGCTTACAGGTGGCACATGCTAAAGATGCTGCAAATACAGGCTTTCAGTGCCTTTTACCTATTATTAGTTTTACTGTGAGTGAAGGTATATTTTACTGCCAGTGCAGGCACACTTTACAATTTGTTCTTGTACTGTGATGAATGTTATAGTATTATGGCATTAAATGCCACCAGGGTAACTAGTGGATGAACTGTGATACAGTGAAACTCTGGTGCCTACTTACAATGAGCCCAATCACTGGTAATAAAAAAAATGGGGTCAAAATGTGTGTCAATATCTCTGTCAAAAAATGTGTGTCAAAATGGAAGTGTCCTCCATCCTTTAAGGTCAAGGTGTAAAAACTGATGATTCGGATTGCTTGGCAACAAGTTTGTCAAATTGGAACATTTTTTATATGGCAAGGAATAAACTAAACACATAAAAAAGATTAATATTGTCACCCACGTGCCACAGTTTCCATAACATCTGACTGCTCTCTACAAAGCGTCTGCCTTTTGAGCAAATTTGCATTCAGTAATAGAGTTTCAGTGGGGAGCTCCCCATCCTGGTAACTTGGCCAAGATGCAATAAAACAGTGCCCCCCTCCCCCCCTCTCATCCTCAACCTCAAATTAATTGCAGAGATGTTGTTTTTTTGCTACTAGAAATGATTTTGAAATAAACCATCTGTTATATTGATTTAGCAGGAACCAGTATTTCCGCAATCAGATTCTGTCAACGTTTAAACTGCACCTTAACCAAAACTCTAAAATGAAAAGTAATAATAATAGAATTAAAATAGGTAGTGTTGAGGTTACACCTCGAGAAGCAATACCTGTATCCTCTGTGTTTCATTTCAAAGAAAAACAGAAACTGGACTTTCCTGACCCACCAAGAATTTAGCTGCACTAGAAGCTTTGGAGAGAATGTTAGGATTCATTATTAAAATAACAATCACTTTAGATTCAGTCTTGATTACTGACTGTGATATGATAAACAAAATACAAGTACGATAAGGCCACTAAAATGGATCCACAAGACCCAGGAGCATAGTGATCTCTATACTTTCAGCACTCCGATACTGGACTGATCCAGCTCCTGCAGCTGAACCCATTCACAAAATACAAAGCCTTCTGTGAATAGGCAGCAGAGGGGAAGGAGGCAGAGATGCTGCTGTATGAGAGGGAAGTGTCTCTCCTGTCAGAGCCAGAAACATAGCTATCTCTATACTTCCAGTACTCCGTTGCTGGACATTCTGATCTCAGTTCCTGTAGCTGAACCCATTCACAAAATACAAAGCCTTCCATGAATAGGCAGCAGAGGGGAGGGAGGCAGAGATGCTGCTGGATGAGAATGAAGTGTCTCTCCTGTCAGAGCCAGAAACCTAGCTATCTCCATACTTCCAGTACTCCGATGCTGGACATTCTGATCTCAGTTCCTGCAGCTGAACCCATTCACACAATACAAAGCCTTCCATGAATAGGCAGCAGAGGGGAAGGAGACAGAGATGCTGCTGTATGAGAGGGAAGTGTCTCTCCTGTCAGAGCCAGAAACATAGCTATCTCTATACTTCCAGTACTCCGATGCTGGACATTCTGATCTCAGTTCCTGCAGCTGAACCCATTCACAAAATACAAAGCCTTCCATGAATAGGCAGCAGAGGGGAAGGAGGCAGAGATGCTGCTGTATGAGAGGGAAGTGTCTCTCCTGTCAGAGCCAGAAACATAGCTATCTCTATACTTCCAGTACTCCGATGCTGGACATTCTGATCTCAGTTCCTGCAGCTGAACCCATTCACAAAATACAAAGCCTTCCATGAATAGGCAGCAGAGGGGAAGGAGGCAGAGATGCTGCTGGATGAGAATGAAGTGTCTCTCCTGTCAGAGCAGAGGAGTGTAGCAATAGCTGTACTCCCAGTGCTCAGTAAAACTGTCAGATGTATATTAAAGAGATAAGTCCACAAGGTGGCATGAACCTTGTTGGACTTATCCCATAGTAAGCCAACAGATTTTAGAAATTGGCTGAAATCCTGGACATCAGCTTTAAAAGTGAACTTCTGCAACATCTAAATACACTATTAAATATATACAGGTATGAATGCTGTTTTACATGCCAAAGGATTTGTAATTTTATCCAGCCAGTCCTGAGATTTACATCTGCCTGCCACACAGCAGAGCCAGGCTGGTGAACTCAGTTTTCTCTGCAGGTAAGCAAAATAGACTGGTCACCTCCCTGCAGCAAGCCATTGACTAGACAGTAAAGTAGCAGCAGAATACTGATGTGTCATCCCTCTGCTCTCTACCTCCCGTAATCATACACCTTGTCAGCTTTTATTCATGCAGTACTCCTGTTTCAATGCCTATTTCCTACTCCTATGGTGAATGTTGCCTGGGATAACAAGTGTCTGAAATCAAACCAAATCCAGTGGCTTAAATCAGTTGCATTTAAAAATAAATTCTAGCACATTTTAAGAAATACATAACTGTGATATGCTATGTGTTTTACTTCTGCTTGGAATTCAGCACAAGGCCCTATGCACACAGGACGTTTTTGCAGCTGCTTCAAGGGGCATCAGGCATTTTTGTTTCCTGCCTCTAAACTCCCCTGCCTGTTAGCCTATGTGTTCATGCACACATAGGCTTTTAGCAGCATTCAGTGGCAGGGGCTTTAGAGGCAGAGAAAGAAACCCACTGCCAGTGCGTCCTGGAGCAGCAGAATTTTGGCAGAAAAAATGCTTGATGCTTGAAAAAACATGTAAACATGTGTAAACACCGCTTAATGTGTCTAAACACTAGGCACATTTAGAGCTTGAGCGTTAATTAATTTCAATGGCCAGTGAAACGAAATGATGCCCAAGCGCTTGATGGTTGTAAATACACCTAAACGCTTGTTAAAGTGTTAGTCACTTTTACAAGCACCAGGCATTTTTTCTGCCAAAACGCTACTGCCAAGAGGAAAGGCTTCTAGGAGAGTTTGCAAAATGTCCTGTGTGAATGAGGTCTAAAGAATTGTACAGAAATAAAGATTTATATTTGATGGTCAGATCACCCAATAACCAGGTTGGTGACTTGACATTTCTCTGCTGCACTGAAGCAGATCTCCTGACATGAGTTGCCAGTTCGGTTAGCCTGCCACTGTTATTCTGAGCAGGTCTCCATTCTCTTGTAAAAAAATTTTTTTTTTTCTTCGGGGGAGAGGAAGAGAATTCAGCAGCAGGAGGGAGACTGTGTGGTAGGGAAATGTAGCTGGAAACTTGCTAGGAAGATATTACTAGTGGATTACCTGAGAGATATAAGAAGTGTAGAGTCCCATTACAGAATACCAATACATTAATGATTAAGAGTACTGATGTGCTCCTATTTGTGAAGGATACATACCAAAAATATTGGATATCTGCCTTTACACGCACATGAACTTTAATGGGATCCGAGTCTTAGTCCATAGTGTTCAATATTGAGTTGGCCCAGCCTTTGCAGCTATAACTGCTTCAACTCTTCTGGGAAGGCTGTCCACAAGAATAGGAGTGTGTTTATGGGAATGTTCGACCATTCTTCCAGAAGCGCATTTGTGAGGTCAGACGCTGATGTGGACGAGAAGGCCTGACTCGCAGTCTCTGCTCTAATTCATCCCAAAAGTGTTCTATTGGGTTGAGGTCAAGACTCTGTGCAGGCCAGTCAAGTTCCTCCACCCCAAACTTGCTCACCCATGTCTTTATAGACCATGTTTTGTGCACTGGTGCGCAGTCATGTTGGAACAGGAAGGGGCCATCCCCAAACTGTCCTCACAAAGTTTGGCGTATGAAATTGTCCAAAATGTCTTGGTATGCTGACGCCTTAGGAGTTCCCTTGAATGGAACTAAAGGGCCAAGTCCAACCCCTAAAACAAACCCACATCATAATCCCCCCTCCACCAAATGATTTAGACCAGTGCACAAAGCAAGGTCCATAAAGACATGGATGAGCGAGTTTGGGGTGAAGAAACTTGAATGGCCTGCATAGAGTCCTGACCTCAACTTGATGGAACACCTTTGGGATGAATTAGAGAAGAAACTGTGAGCCAGGAATTCTTGTCCAACATCAGTGCCTGACCTCACAAATGCGCTTCTGGAAGAATGGTCAAACATCCCCATAGACACACTCCTAAACCTTGTGATCAGCCTTCAAAGAAGAGTTGAAGCTGTTATAGCTGCAAAGGGTGGGCCAACTCAATATTAAACCCTACGGACTAAGACTGGGATGCCATTAAAGTTCATGTGCATGTAAAGGCAGGCGTCCCAATACTATTGATAATATAGTGTATGGTGGGTGGTTATTGCTTATGTGAGTATTTGGAGTAACTTTTCATGTTGGCATTGAGCATTCTCTGTGTGCAGAATGAGTCACAGTGGACATGATACATGCGTCTGCAGGGCTGCCCTTAATCTAACGATCTGATGTTATGCATTATTCATGTATGTTCTCTTTGAAATTGGGGGTTTGATGGGCCACGCCAGCTGGTCGCTTATTCTGTACATCAATTCCTGTTGACAATAGCAGCCCTGCGCTTCCTATTGAATCACATTTAGCAAACATTAGATACATTTTCTCCTGTGTTGAAAACGATGCATTTTCTGCATGTCACATAATTATAGATTTGGTAGAGCCGGGAGAGAAGAGATATGGAGCAACAATGAATGATTTGTCATCTTCAAACTGAAAATAAACATATACACTGCAGTCATGTAGAAAATATCAGCTTCAGAGTGAGCGAACGAACGATGAGCCTTCTCTGTACCAAATCCACGAAAGAGCTGGGACGCTGTCCCATAGCTGCTGTCAGGGATGTATTTTCTCCTTCTGTCCTGTGCTGGACACAAAAACCTGACACAGTAGTGGCACTTGTTATTTTTGTCAGGGCTTTTTTTCTCAGTGAATAGGTACAGGAACCCCACCCCTTCGGAGCCACCTCTTGTCTCCACCCCAACCCACCTCAGAGCACTGTTCCTTGGTTCCACCTCCCAGAAATGCTGCTTTTAGAGAATACAGAACCAAATATAATTTTGTGGTGCGAAGTAATTTGTATGGAATAAGAATTTGTTATTGATAACAAAAAGAGACAGTAAAATAGATTCCCTGTATTTAGTACCAATGAACACACCCAGCAACAATAAACTCCCAATAGCCAGCATCAATAGACCCTCTAGCAGTCAGCAATAATAGACCCCTCCTTCAACAGTAGGTCTTTCCCAGCAACGATTGTCCCCGCAGCAACATAAGGTAGATCCCCTCCAGCAACAGTAGATTCCCCAGCATCCTGCATCAATAGACCCTCCAACACACCCCAGCACCCCTTGCTATTACATACATTCAGTGCTGGAGGTGCCGGAACTGCGTTCCCTCACATTCCCGCAAAAAAAAAAAGCCCTGATTTTTGTTATCTATAGACATTAGTCTAAAACTGTGTTTAAACCATGTACTTAAAGTGAACCTGTGGTCAGGCTATAGACTATTCAGGTATTTATATAATCTTAGCAAGCAGTTAAACACGTCCTCAAGACTCTTTGTAGCTGCAAGCACTGTGGAGCAATTCAGCCTCAAAGTTCACAGTGGAAGCACTGAAGTCGTTCAAGTGGTTGTCTTGGCACTTCCAATCACCCTGCTCCCTCTCCCAGGAGTGACAGGGCAGGCAAACACACTCCAAAGGATACATAATAAACTGGAAAACACTTGTGTGACTTTGAGATACAGCACTTAGAACCATACATCTCTGGTTGCCCAACCTGAAGAAACCCTTCAATGTAAAAGAAATTATACAATTCAGTCAACCCTCTTCTATTGCCCCACAGTAAATAGTGCGTGATCCTTAGGGAGGACAGGGGCTATAATATAGCTGCATATCTCAACCTTTCGCCTACAAAAAAAACGTCTTATAGGATAGTGGTTCTCAACCTCAGTCCTCAAATACCCCCAAGCCATGTTTTGAGAATTTCTCTTAGATAAAATAGATGTCCAAAATACCAAGCCATTGGTATTAAAGCACCTGTGTAGGATAAAGGAAAACCTGCAAACGTGGCCTGTTGGGGGTACCTGAGGACTGAGGTTGAGAACCACTGTTGTAGGATATGTGTTTCCCCAGATAAGGCAGGGCAAGAATATTCAGGGATACTCCCTGAGACCCCTCCAAGTGTTTGACAGAGCCTGAGGAAATGGGAGATTTGGAACCCATGAAATATATTGCGACATAACGGATCACCCCCGCTTCTGTCATCTAGGATCTTGAAATCATCCCATGTGACTACAACAAATGATGTATATATTTTCAAAGTAGAGTGGGAAAAACAATATTATACTGTGAAACAATTTTTTTTTTTTTCTTTAATGGCACTTCACTTTGGATCTTTAGATAGGCCATGCATGGCACTAAAGCAATACTTTTACTACTTTGTGAATACATTTGTATAATTTTATTAGTGTTGTATAGTATTATATGTATATTCTTAGGCACCTATAAAGTTTCCTTTTTATTGTATTTGTGCTTTCCATATACAACACTATTGTCAATAAATATTGATTAGTTTGTAGAATCTGTCATAACACTATAACAATAAAATGGTTCTTAAAGCCCTAAAGTGTTACTAAACCCAGGACCCTGCATTCACTATATCTGGTCTCCCACAGTACACAGAACATGGAAATGCAATTATGTTAGTAAATATAAACTGCTAAATATCTTTTCTCATCAGCAGTTAGACCAGTCTCGTGACTTCCATCAGTGTCTGGTTAAAGCTTGTAGAAGGAGTTTTCATTCTACTCTGACTGTCCTATGAGGCTGCAGGACCCCTGACCCTATGTCTGCACAGTGCTGATTGGCCCTGTGCTGATCACTTGCACTCTCCCAAGAATAAAAAAACTCTCTAGCACTGCACACCAAACTGAGCATGTGCAGCTTTCCGCCAAAGGTTCTGTTCTAACAGGAGATGGGTTGGGGACCGTGGAAAAAGGGGAGGATCGGAGAAGACAGGATCAAACAGCATTTTTACACAATGCAGAGGATTAACCCCTTAGGTTCCACAGTGAGTATAACAAGCATGCCTTACAGTATATACACTGATTTTACTGTTTTGGGATTAGTAACACTTTAGAGTAATTTACCTTAACCACTTCAGCCCCCGAAGGTTTTACCCCCTTAATGACCAGGCCATTTTTTCCGATATGGCACTGCATTAGTTTAACTGACAATTGCGTGGTCGTGCGACGCTGTACCCAAACAAAATTGAGGACCTTTTTATCCACAAATAAAGCTTTCTTTTGGTGTTATTTGATCACCTCTGCAATTTTTATTTTTTGCGCTATAAACAAAAAAAGGCCGACAATTTTGAAAAAAAAACAATATTTTTTACTTTCTGCTATAATAAATATCCCCCATATTTTTTTTTTTAAAAAACGATTTCTTCATCAATTTAGACAAATATGTATTCTTCTACATATTTTTGGTTAAAAAAAATCCCAATAAGCGTATATTGATTGGTTTGCACAAAAGTTATAGCGTCTACAAACTATTGGATAGATTTAAGGACTTTTAATCTTTTTTAGTGTTTTTACCTGTGATGGCAGGGATCAGTGATTTTTAATGGGACTGCGACATTGCAGGGGACAAATCGGACCCTAAGTGACACTTTTTGGGTACCAGTGACACCAATACAGTGATCAGTGCTAAAAAAAATATACACTGATCACTGTATAAATGACACTGGCTGGGAAAGGGTTAACATCAGGGGCGATCAAAGTGTGTTCCTTGCAAGTGTTTTCTAACTGTGTGGGGGATGGACTGACAGGAAGAACACAGAGATCACTTTTCCTGATTACTAGGAACAGAAGATCTCTGTGTACTTCCCTGTCAGAACGGGGATCTGCCTAGTTTACATAGGCAGATACCTGTTCTGCCTCTCTGTGGAAGGATCGCGAGTGGCCAGTGGACATCGGGTTCGCCGGACCCGGGGATTGGCTTCCCCTCTGTGCAGTATCTAGTGCACGAAACTAAGTACAGGTACATTGTTTCGCGCAATAGAGCCGCCCTAACGCAGTATATGCGGTGAGCGGTCTTGAAGTGGTCAATGCACTCTCTGCAATAAGGTTAAAAAAATTAAATGATGTATCCAGGATTCCCCCCAGCCCCCCCCCACACACACACACACACACATTTCTATCCAGAGCTGCTCCTACCTCTCTCTCTCCCTCTTCACCGGACAGATAGATAGCAGCGGGAGCTATTGGTCAATCAAATCCTATGACAATGGAGGGGAGGGGAAAAGCCCCACTGTCTGTGCGTATGGATGCAGGCAGCAGTGCTTGGGAGCGAGTCCATGTGAGTACCCCACCTAACAACTGGCTTGCTAGGGGGTTTACTGAGAAGGCAATAGGAACCAGGAGCATCAGCGGGGGACCCCACAAAAGGAGTATTGGGACTAATTTGTGCAAAACCCCACAAAGCAAGTAAGTATGACATGTTTGTTATTTAAAACAGTTTAAGACTTTTTTTTTCTTAAGTCAAGAACATTTTCAGCAAATACCCATTGATGTTACCAGAAATGCAGTATCCTTGTCACTTCCTGTGAACTGCACCAAACAATACCTTCATTCCTATCTTCTGTGAACTATTAACTGCCCTGCCTTCCATATAATGGAGATGTAGGGATATGTTTGCAGTCCATATCAGGAGAGCAGCCTAGGGTGACAACCATGGCTTCCTCCATAGATATAGTGTAGGAGTGACAATAGTCTCCCAGTGACAGAAAGGATTTTATTTGCAGAATTACCCAGTGAAAAGCAAAAGTAGCTAATAATCTACAATACGTGTTTTTTGATTTTGGGTTTAGATGCCCAAATAAAATATTATTTGAGCTATGGAAACTCAAGCAGATTCTTTTTGCCTGGAGTTCCCTGTTTTATGCTGACATTGGCTGGCCATATTCTCAGCTGTGGAGTTGACTCATAGAGAGAATTATTTCGATTAGACTATGTGAACTCTCAACAACATTAAAGAAGAACTGCCAAAAGCACTATTTACCCAATTTCAGAAAAAAAGACACAGTCTCTGTGTGAAAACCTTGCTAGCACCTCGTGGATTAAAGCTGAAAGCCTTCCTTTAAGCATAGGATAGCTTTGTTCTGCTTCAACACTGTTTTTAAAGCAGACGTAAAGTTGACAGTAAATAATTCATAGTCTAATGTGTTTGTAAACTGTTGGCCAATATGGAAGATTTGGATACCCTGGATGTCACAGGTGCCAAGGCTGGTTAGATGCATCCTGGGAGATTGATGTCTAGCTAATCCAGAGGGCTGAAATGACCCGGGGAAGCAGGCACCATGATATTAAGCTTCTAAAGTTCACCTGGACAGCCATAGAATCTTGTGACTAGGAGGTGCTGGAGATCCAACTATCTATTTTTTTTTTTTTTTTGCACAATCTGTTTCATTTTGGCTATTTTCTGAGGCCACATGTGCCATGTACTTCTATATGGTAGGTTCAGTTTAAAGGAAATCTTTAGGAAGCCACTAGGAAGGACAGTGGAAGGTAAGTACAAACTGTAAACTACTTTTATCTCTGTTCTATCCTGATTTGATCCTATTCTGGGTTATGGTTCTCCAAGAATTCTGCAGCCCAGCCATGGTTAGCATAGTCATCAGTTCTTCTTATTTTTGTATTCTGCTCTTTGCTTTTTTATGAACAGAATTAGTTACTGCAAATGTTGGACCTGTAGTCTGCAATTGAAGCAAATAACTCAAAATTTACCTATATTTAGGCATTATCAAGGGTTGTCCTCTATTTCCTGGACTGAGGCTCCATCTATGAGATGTATGTTCTTCCTACTGCCTGCAGCATGCTAAGGACATTATTGTCCCAGACTGCACCTCACAGATAGACCTTTATGGGTTTTTGCCTAGGCACAGCTGCTTTTTTCTATTTTCTATTTTTTTAAATAATAAAAGGAAGATTTAATTTAGGCTACATGTACACCCTTGCCTTTTTGTGTAGTTCAGCTGCAGCGTGGTACATTTTGCGAAGTGAACAAATATAATAGAAACAAATGAATGCAGTTCTGTATTCAATAATACATCATTAATTATTTTTTTTAAATACAAGCAGTGTAAGTACCTGAATTCTACCTGATATAGGCCTCTGGTGATTCCTGTACAGCAGGGTATCATGCTTTGCTGAAAGAGGATTATGTATATAGGATTGTATCATTTTTCCCTTTTATTGGTTGAACTAGATGGACTTATGTCTTCTTCCAACCAGTCTAACTTTGTAACTATGTAGCAGGGCTCTAGTGTTAGAGGTAGAAGCAGCAGAAGGAGCCAATCAGTCCAAGTGCTGACAAAGAGCATGCTGATAGAAAGAGAAAGCAGAGTGACAAGACAGATGAGTTCATCACGTGCTGCTTTCCCATTCACTGTCCAGTCCCAGACTAGAGCTGGTCCAGGACAATCTGGGCTCAGAGAAATTTGAATGAATGATGCTGGCCATCAGACTGAAGACATCTGGCAAAAAATAAGTATTGTAGTGGAGAGCACTGGTTTGAAAATCACTATTGAGACAAAAACTAGAATACGTAAAAATGTTGTATCGTATTAATCATACATATATAAAAATGTATGTATTTTTATTTTTTTATTAAGTAAAGCTGGGGAAGGGGTGGCAGTATTTTCCAAGCACATTTGTTATCCAATAATCCCAAACTGCAAACATGCTACTTTATAGTAGAACTAAAAGCCAAATGTGTTTTTTAGATCGAGAAGGGAAGGATTATAACACCTGTCTGCCTTATTTTTGCCAATATTGAAGATTTCCCTTCCCAGTCCCATAGCCAAATTAGGAAGTGAGAGGAAATTTCTCCAAAGTAAGGGAATCCCTGGCTGTCACCTAGGTCACCAGAACTAGTGTCCCCATTCGAAGATTTCCCCTCTATTCCTGTTTTGGTGACAACCCAGAATTTGGGAATGTTCTTTCACTTTCACTTTTTTGTGATAACAAATATATAGAGTAATAAAAATCTGACAAGTATGTAGCCAAGTCCCGGGTCCCCTGAGGCCTAATGGTGACCTCCAGGGTTAGGGACAGCTGACATTCTTCTGTGTAGTGTGGGCTACAAGGCATGGTGGGTATAATGCAAAATAGATTGATGGGCGCCAGACACTTCTTGAATGCAAAGAGATTTATTGTTTCATAAACAGAACTGTGGGGGAGAGGGTTGGGGCCAGAACACGCTTAAGTAGATGCAATGTTAATTGGCAGACTCCGAGCCTTCTATAGGTAGACAGCCATGCAGGTAAAGGTATCTAGCCAGACACCACATCTGCATGAGTAGGAACGCTGTCTCCTATGGCAACAGTCTTGTAACCGTTTCTAACAAATGTTGCAATGAACTCTTTCACTTCTTCTACAATCTCCTATTGTAGAACTTCACTTCCACTGTGCCCTCAGTCTTTCACTAGACTTACTGGTCCACTGCCACTGGATCCCCTGAGCTCTTCCAATTTAGCACACAGTATCTTCCTCAAGCATCACCCCCGCTTCACCGCTGGGTCCCTGGCTTGGTACTCACAGATACTCCTCAAGCTTCACCCCTACTGACATGTTAGGTCCCTGGCCTGGCACTCCAAAAGCGTCACCTCTGCTGTACTGCTGGGTCCCTGACTTGGCACTTGCTGAAGTTTTCCCACTTCTTCACCGTTCCTGGCTGGTGAGAAGTCTGCTCTTGTACTGGCCTCAGCTTACTCACAATGGTCTCCGGTGGCGAGGTGGATGGTCCCATAGTAGCGACAGCTTTTCCTCCACCTACGAAAACAACTGGTTACCTGGCCAGCAGAACCGTTACTTCTAGTTGGACTGCAAGCCGCAGTCCTAACCCTACACTGCCCTCTTGCTTCTGGATAGGCCCTCAGACAACCTAGCAGCCAGATGTCCCCGGGATAGGCCCAAGGCTTATGGCCTAGCAGCCCAGGGCATTACAACACACGTCCACCCAAACAGCCCTCCTGGTGGCACAGAATGCCTGACTCCACCCAAATAAACAGGCTCTCCCAGCAGGCCAAGGGACCCAAGAAAATCCCTGCCCTTTGGCTGATACACCCCATTCATTCCTAATCTGTCCTTGCAATGACCTTGTCTTATCTAATGCCACCAGATACCCAACCATCTAGTGACAGAAGAGAGAAGTGCAGCAATTCCAGAATTAAGGTGAAATCAATTGACCCCCTTATCATTTGGCCAAGGCAACTATCACTTGGTAGATAAATTTAGTAGCAACCCTGCCAAAACAACAGCATGTAGGGTGCTACAAGTGTTTCAATCCACTCTAGTTAAAAAGAAAAAAAAAAGAAAGTTTTGCCCTCAGTTATGATTTTGGATCCTTCAAATTCAAATTAAATGATTGCTAAAATACAATAAAAGTATGTGCAGTGATACTGCATGAGTGTCACATCTCTCATCTTCTGTACAGAAATAGATACTTTTACAAAATGATTCTGAATGGCGTAAAAATCTTTATTATAAGCAAAGTAACATTTTATTTTAGGTTTATGCTTATATGCTGGTTCAATGTATTCTCCTGAATCACTACATGATTATTTTTACCATATCATAAAAAATCACAACTGAACATTTTATTTGTAAAAAATACAGATAGTATATAAATATAGGAAATAAAAGATATAAAACACTAAGCTAAAAATAAATCAGCAAAAGAAATCAGGTAGTAAGTCTAATAAAGGAACCTAACATGTTTCAGCAATTTGTATTTCAGATTTATTGGGGTAGCCAAAAAATGACTTGCTTCAAAGCTGGAGTGTGGGTAATATTGGTTTGCCAAAAACATCATATCAAAAATAAAATGAGCTGTCTTATCAGCTGGAACATTTTGTTTAGTCCCCACAGTACTGACGTAATGCTGTATAAGCTTTATAACTGTAAATTTGGTGACTACTAAAGGGTAGCGAACTGTTACTGCAGAGTTGCTCATTTAATGATGCTGCTCAGCTATATGTACTCGAGTTAGGAAAAATTAACAGTATTTGTTTCAGTTAAAAAAAAAAAAAAAAAAAAAAGCTTCATTGTGTACATTGTGTATAAATGTTCCAACATATACAATATCTCCAGACTAACAACAAGTACATTTTGTATTTGTATTTGATTTAAGATTTTATATCTATCATTGTGAGTATGCTTACAAAACCCTTAAAGTAGAACTAAAAACTTTTTTTTTCATTCTGGATAAATTAAGGGAGGGTTATAAGCCCTGTCAGATTTTTTTTTTCAGTATCTCTGTCCCATTGAGGAAATTTCCTTTCATTTCCTATCCCATAGCCAAACAGGAAGCGAGAGGAAATCCCTGAAAATTAGGGGAATTCCATGGGGACCCCTAGGTCACCAGAACTAGTATCACCATTGGAAGATTTCCCCTCTATCACTTTCCTGGGGACAACCACATATGGGATTTTTGTTTACTTTCACTTTAAATGATACTGGTAAATAGGACAAATACAGAGGGTGAACCTCCTTAATGGGGACACTGATAAAAACCACCAAGCGTTCGAATCCCTCTCCACTTTATCCAAATCTAAAAAAAAAATGTGCCTTTAGTTATACTTTAATTTACCAAAAAAAAAAGAAAAATGTAATACAGAGTGTGTGTCAGTATTTGCAGTGCATGCTGGACTGTCAACTAGGAAAGCCCAGAACTAGCCCTGCCCTTCTACATTACCCTGGCGGCCTTAAGATCTAGTAGCTATAGGATGTGTATCTTTTCCATCAGGAAACCATGAAAGAAATACTGGAGTTGTCCTTATTTCTCTTCCTCCCCTTCCCCCAACAGGTTTAATATCAGGGCCCTGTATGGTCAGGCACATTCCCATCTTCTGTAAACCCATTATCCATATCTGCTGGTCACTTCCACGTGCTCAAGACAAATTCTCCTCTTTTTTCATTGGTAACGGTGTCGATTTATTTCTCTATACCAGCAATGTACCCTGCATATGTGAATTTGCCTCTGTGAGTTTAACCATTTGCACTTTATAGCATGCCTGGGGATGTAACCCAACTGTATTTCTTGTATGTACATGTGTTATGCTCTGCAATAGAAATAAGAAAAAATATTGGAGGCTGCAAAAAAGTAGATATGAAATATGTATACGCAATATTTCATTTTTTTTACACAGGAAAAAGTTTATTGAGAGAGATTAACAAATCGTACAGAAAAAAAATAAAATAGATACAAGAACATTCCAGAGATTCCATACATAAGGAAATGCAATGTCAAAGAATGGTCACATAACATAATCCTGACATTGACACTTTACTGTATAGCAGTAAAGATTTTGCCTTACGTGAACACATTATGAACAGTAGCATAAAAAAGGACTTAGTTCCAGCTTTTGTGCCCCAAAGCAGCCAGTCAGTACTTTTGGTAGCCTTGGACCTTACAGTAAGAGTCTATCCATAATTAGTCTACTGCAGCCAGGCCAGGTATGACCAGCCAGTCCCCCACACTCTTTCAAATTTATGTGGGTTACCTCTGTGTTTGTAAATCAGTTTTTCATATCTAAGTGTGGTGTCCATCTGATCAACCCACATCTGCATTGTTGGTACGGTCTGGCAGATCCAGTGCAATAGGATAAGCTTATAGGCTTGAAACAGAGCCCTACCAGCTGGCTTAGGATCCAAAGGTAAAAAGCAAAGTATTAATTGTCCCCAGGATAGACTCCCAGTATCTGTTAAGTTTTGGGCAACGCCAAAGCAAATGGATAAGGACCCCTCTGTCTCTACAACACTTTGGGCAAGTGGGGTCTGGTCGTAATCCCATAGTGTGCAATTTATTAGGAGTACGATGCACCCTTAATATTATATATGATTGAGTAAATCTATGAGATACATTCATAGAACATAAACACACAGACTCCAAGGCTTCCTCCTACTGGTCACTTGAGATGTCATCCACATCCCTCTCCCATTGTTGCATTGCAGTATTGGGAAATTGTTCCAGATAGTCAACTAAAAGCATGAGTTTTGCATCATATTATAAACAGGCTTTGGAGACATAACCGGGTTCACCAATGATTGCTCGGCCCTAGTTGCATGTTGTAGCTGAATATAATAGAAGTGCATGGTCTGCGGGGCCCCATACTTAGATTGACAATATTTCATATTTCATACTTTTTGTTATAATAAATATCCCCCAAAAATATATATAAATTTTTTTTTTTTCCTCAGTTTAGGCCGATATGTATTCTTCTACTTATTTTTAGTAAAAAAAATCGCAATAAGTGTATATTGATTGGTTTGCGCAAAAGTTATAGTGTCTACAAAATAGGGGATAGTTTTATGGCACTTTATTATTATTTTATTTTTTACTAGTAATGGCGGCGATCTGCGATTTTTATTGGGACTGCGACATGGCGGACAATTTTGACACATTTTTGGGACCTTTGGCATTTTTAAAGCGATCAGTGCTATAAAAATGCATTGATTATTGTAAAAATGTCACTGGCAGTGAAGGGGTTAACCACTAGAGGGCGATCAAGGGTTAATGTGTTCCGAATCCCTATTGTGTGTTCTAACTGAAGGGGGGAGGGGACTGTGCAGGGGAGATGACAGATCGCTGTTCATACTCTGTATGAACAGACGATCTGTCAGTTCTCCCCTCAGAGAACCAGAAACTGTGTGTTTACACACACATCCCGGTTCTCGGTGTGCCCTGAGCGATCGCGGGAGCCCAACGGTGATCGCGACTGCCGGGCACTCGCATCGGCTCCATGGGCGAGCAGGGGGCCAAATATGTTACCGACGTAACATGATGGCGATTCACGCAGCAGAAAGCGGTTAAACCATTGAAGTCTATGGAACCACAAACCAGAAAAAAACCCTGACCCTTTCCATAAAATACACAGATGTGAATTACATCCATAGGAAACCATGTTAGATGGACTGTAGTGTGTTTCTGCAGAACTGAAAATGCACTAAAAAATGCATAGGTGTGAACCAGGCCTTATTGAACAAGCTGAAGTTAGAAGATGAGTGGCTACCATGCACAGCTGTACCAGATGTTGCACTCTCCAGTTTTCGTAAATCAACCCCACTGTCTTTACTTGATGGGGAAGGGGATGTAGGTCTTTTCTGGAATGTATCCCAAGTGTATTACTGGCATCAACTAATGTTATGCCCTGTAATAGAAATAAAAAGAAAAGGTAATGGCAGTTGCAAAAAGGTAGATATTTTATATAGTACAGGTAAATATATAGTGCTAACAATTTTACACAGCTCTTTACATGTATTTTGCACATTCACATCAGTCCCTGCCCTCAAGGAACTTACAATCTAAGGTCCCTAACTCACATTAATACATTAGACAGGAGACATTTAACCTACCAGAATGTCTTTGGAGTATGGGAGGAAACCAGGCCTAACAGTGACCTCCAGAGTCAGGGAAAGCTGACATCCTTCTTAGTAGAGTGGGTTACTAAGCATAGTGGGTGTAATGCAAGATAGAATGATTGGGCGCCAGTCACTTTTTGAATGCAAACAAAAGAGATTTATTGTCTCTTAACAAGAACTGGGGGGAGAGAGGGTGAGGGCCTGAACACCCTTAGGCAGATGCCATAGCAATTGGCAGACTCCTAGACAAAATAGGCAGATAGCTATACAGGTTGAGGGCCTTTAAGCTGGTTGCAGCACTGTATTTGTAGAACTGCTGTCTCCTATGGCAACTGTACTTGTAGGTTGACTTCAACACAGATCTGTACACATACCAGACTCAGTATCCCCGTTGTGTAGGACCTGGCCTCCATCTCACAGCCTCCCGCTGTAGCTTTTCTCACTGAGCTCCCAGTCTTCTCACCAGACCTTCAGATCCCAGTCGCCTGCTGGATCCCATGAGCTTTTCCACAGCTAACCCGCTGTACACTCCAAGCTTCACCCACGCTACCTGCTGGGTCCCTGGCTTGGCTCTCAGCTAACCAGCTGAATCCTCTTCAATTGTCACCCACGCTCCCCCGCTGGGTCCCTGACTTGAACGCTGAAGCTTTCCCAACTTGTTCACCCTCCCCGACTAGTGAAAAAGGCTGCACTGGTACTTATTCAGACTTCACAAACCTGACCTCTGATAACAGGAGTAGTTGCCCCTTACTGGCGTCGGTGTCTCCTTTATCTCTGACCTCTGGTTCTCACTTGCCTCTGGTAACAGGAGTGGTCATCCCATGTAGCAACTGCTTCTCCTTCACCTCTGGCAACACCCGGTTCCCCGTATGGCTGAACCTTTGCAATGATCAGGCTCTCCTCGTTCTGAGCCTCTACACACGTGGCTAGGCATCACCTTCAGTTGCTGCTTCACATACAGTCCCCGTGCCTTAGCCTGGGCCTAAAAGAACATTGATCACCTGACTCAGTCCCCTTAAATAGACTCTCCCAGCATGCTTAGCCACAAATATTATTGGCTGAGAAATTATGTCTATTCACAACCTGAACTCACTGTGGTCTTGTCATTCTAATGCTAAAGGCAGCAGTGCCACCTATTGACAGAAGAGATAAATGCACCAGATTCAGGCTTAGGGCTAAAAAAAGTCAGTGGATACAACTAGCAATTAGCCAGGCTAATTACCACCTAGCATAACTAAATTTGCTAGCGCATCCTTGCCTAATACCAGGGTGCTACAAATATTTTTTATTTAGTTGACAAAAACACAAAAAATGTTTTTTTTTTTACTTCTGAACATGATACATAAATAAAATAATATATACTGAAACCATTGTTCATTCCTTTTCACTTCTTCATTGCAATTTTTTGGTTGAACACCCACATCTACTATCTTGTGCAACTGGCTGATTTGATATCCCATTTTACTATTATATACCGAGCAACACATTCTACAGAAAATACCTGATTCTCTATTTTGCTCCATGGTCCTGCTAAATTTTGCTGCATCTTGTATTTTTTAGCTGGTTTTGTTCATTGAACGTGTTCTGGCTTGTTCAGTTTTCAATGACTAGAAGATTTGAAGATTGCATCTCTTCCTAATAATGGGTAAAAATCAGCAGACTACTAGACTGGAAAAATCTTCTTTTTATGGTCAGCAAAGGGAATAGAAATTCATTCATTCTTTCATTCATTCATGTTTTGCTAAAAAAAATAAAAAGAAAAAAAAGAAAAAAAAGAAAAACTGACAGTGTTGCTTTGTTGGAGTATAAATCTCAGCATATTTCTGTGACACTGTAGACTGCTTGTGGGTTCTCTTGAAAGATGCAGTGTTGTTTGAAAGTGAATATAAAACACTCAAAATGTGAGGAGCATAAATATTGCAGCAGCCCCTTATGAAATGATGCTTAGTTTTACCCCTGGGTCCTCTAAAACAGAACCCATAATACATATCCTAGGAGTTCCAGTAATGCAGATTAGAAAACACTTGTATTGAGAAGCTTCTTTTCTTCTCTGGTTTGTCTTCAATTTGTAGCAACTGTCCAATGCATACCTGTATTTACAGCTCATGTGCCCATCCTTCCATTTTGGTTTTATTTTGTTAAGGAACCTGTTGCCATGGCACATATTTAATGACATACACAGTGTTTACATTATGTTTGACTTAAAAGGTCCAAAAAAGGGAAAATTACATATTTATAGATGTGTGAGGAAAGTACGATAAGCAGCAAAAGAAATGACAGGGGCCATACCAGGAAAGAAGACAATTCCTTTGCATTCTAGAACAGCCTTTCTCAACCCGTTTGATGACGTACGCCGGGACTAAAATAAGGAGGTTGATAGCCGGTAGCTAATAGCTGCCCTATCGTGGGTTTTCATCCGTCGGACTAGCATACAGACGAGCAGATTTTTTGACCGGACTCGAGTCCATCGGACAAATTTGAAACATGTTCCAAATCTAAAGTCCGTCAGATTTTTGACCGAAAAAGTCTGCTGCAGGTCCGATGAAGCCCACACATGGTCGGATTGTCCGCCGGATTTGGTCCGTCAGACCAGTCCAGTTGAAAAGTCCACCCGTGTGTACACGGCATTACACACAGCTAAAAAAACAATTGGTATCATGCTACTGACTTTGCCAAGTGGTATTGGACCAGGTTCATCAGATCAATCATCTACAGCTCAAGGAACCTCTAGAAACCTCTAGAGGAACCTTATGGTTCAACAGAACTCTGGGTGGCAATGGCTGTTCTTGAATATTTAAAAAAAAACTATAAAAAAAATACCAACTTTTTTAAGAAAAAAAGTTTTAAATCTGATGATACTTTTGTTTACCTATGGTTATCTGCTGCTATCATAGATGTGCAAGGGTGCTGAGATGCCCAACTCCTGCCAGCTTGAAGGCAGTGGAGAATTAGTGATGGCAGAGTAGCATGTTGTTTCTTATTACATTCCATCTTATAAAAGTACTCCAATAATTTATTTATTTATAATTTATTACAGGTACCTAATTACACCATCAATTTATGGAGCGCTTTACATATGTATTATAGATTCACATCCGTCCCTGCCTTCAAGGAGCTTACAATGTAAGGTCCCTAACTCACATTCATAACAAAAGCCTTGTAAGGCGCTAGACTGACTCCACCTTAATGAAAAGTCCACTGCCATGATTGCTCTTGATATCAATAGTCATTTAAAAGGGCTGTCTCAGAGTGAACACTGGGATAGTGGCGAGAAACACATGAAAACATAACACTGACAAGGCGCTCCTGAAATGACAGGTGGATGTCAAATATGCATGATATGATAAGACCTCAAAGGTCTGACTGGCAGTGATATCAAAAGCCCAGAGGCACAGAGGACAGTGTATCCATTAAAACAGTCTTGGTTTATTCCACACATGATTAAGTACTATACTACAGGCATGTAGGATATGCTGGGGAACAAGGTTATCGATGAGGACCACATAGGATTCATGTTGGAACATTCTTGATGGACAAGGAGGAGGCAAGGAGGAGGACGGCTCTACGTCACCGGAAGTAGATGTCACCGGAACCAGGATATCTGTGGTGGAAATTCAGATGGGACACACCAGAGAATTACACCAGAACATGTTATTCTGGCAGCTGGCATGATTCTCTGGTGTATTCCAGTTCCATTATTTGAATATAAGCTGCCAATTTAATTTACATTCCCAATAAAACCTGGCTGCAAATTTCCCAGAAATGGCATCATCCCATTCTGACTCATTGCTAAGTTGATGCTAAGACACTGCCAGCTGAAGCCCTCCCCCCTGAACTCTCCCTTGTTGCTGTTGCTCAGCGATGCTGGAAGAAGAGGAGATAGGGGGGAGGAGATAGGGGGCCACACGTGTGGGGGTTTGAGAGAGCTCGCTTCTGTGATGGTGGGGGTGATGATTAATGGCTGATAGTGTCTTAGAAAAAGTCCTAACAACAAGGCAGAACAGGATTATGCCATATCTGGGAGTTTTTCCACCAGGCTTCGGGAGGTACATAAATGGCCTACACCTATAGCAGAGTCATTATTCAACTGTGGTTAAAGCTGCACAGTTTGATTTTATCTGCATGCACCTTTACCTGCATAGAGAGTTGTTGTTTTTAAATGGACTAACCTTTTAAAGCTTAAAGATTTTTGTGATTAGATTTACATATCCAGTGCTTTGAAGAACGCCATATACAGGCGAATAAAGGCAATTCATTCATCCAATTCAGATTACACTGAGGACAGCCCAGCACTATAGTGGTGTAACAATTAGCACTCCTGATCATCGGTAGTGATTATTATTATTAATACAAAAAATGATTTACCTGCATGTTTTTAGCTCTTTTTCAGATTAATAGCTGATCGTTCTCCTTTCCATGGTAGGAACAAAGGCCTTTTGCAGCGTGTGCCCAGGGAGATTGCGACAGATCTCAGCGACAGATGTAAAGGATGGACAGCTGTGCTACCACCTTCTGTTCTCAGACAGAGATCTGTGCTTCTATGGCCAGCCTAATAAAAATCCGCTCTAATATATTAATGACGGGGACTGCCTTAACATAATATTATTGTCTTTTTCACTGCCACTAATGGGCTGAAATTGTAGCCAGATCTGTTTTTTACTAATTAAATTGTTTCAAACAGCTCCTGCCCTTGTGAAAAGCAACATTTCTGCTTTAATTGTTGGCTTTTTATCCTCTTTGTTATACTATAATGTCATTAGTTACAGAGCTCGATTATCAACGTCATGTTCCTGCCAGTTTAGGATTTAACAATAAAGACCAATATCTATGAAAGATGTATTTTCATGGATGTTCTATGGTGTCTGGGTTATTACAAACCGCAAGCCTTGCATGAAATATTAGAATCAGGATAGATAGATATTGTAAGCTATACCATGTAATTTTCTTTCCTAAAAATAATACCTGGTGATCCCGCCATGATGGTCCTTATCTGGATACTTTCTGTTATAGAGTGACAACGCTTTTGTCTTACCTCCAAACTGTGTTGTCACACTCAGTGACGGCTGGTGGTAATTTTTTGGGGAGAGAGGCAAACAGGGCACCCACAGCCACCACCCAATCACCCCCACCCACGTGCACAGTCTGGATGGTTGGTCAGGTCATCCGGAGCACTATGGCGGGCAGCACGTCACCTGGGCGACACGCAGTGGGCATCACAGGCGGCTCCCCCTTCCCCTGCTCTCCTCTGCGGGCATCACAGGGACTTCCGTCTCCTTCCTCCTCCCCCCTCTTCCCCAGCGGCCAATCCTAACACTTCTTCTTTCAGCCACTCAGGAAGGGGGTTTCAAACCCCCTTCCTGATTGGCCGGGAGGACAATCAGTGTGAAAATAGTGAATGTTTAATCGCTATTATCACACAACTGGGTGGGCTAGGTTTGCAGTGCTCTGCCCCCCGAGCCCACCCTATTTTGAAGCCTGTTAGAGCCTCTGGCTCTAAACACGTGCTTCAAAAAAACTCACACACCCATTGGAATCCATGCATCCGGCGCCCTCCATGGTGACCAGATGCATGAATGGGGGGGCGGCGCCCATGTGCCCCTAATAAATGGGCTGCCCCTGGTGACACTGCCACACAGATGTCTGATGGAGGCCATTTCAACACAGGCATGGTCCACTGTTGCCACAATCAGGAAACCTACCTTGAAAAAATTTAATGCAGCCATTGCTGGAGCGCATATAGGGAGGAGGAGGCAGCAAGCAGACTGCAGGAAGCCAACAACACTGAGATGCAGCAAAGGGATGATAATAGGTGAAAACAAGTATTTACTTAAAAAAATAAAATAAAAGTGACACTAACCTACCATCCATACTTAACCACTTAAGCACCAGACCATTTGGCTGGCCAAAGACCAGAGCACTTTTTGTGATTCGGCACTGAGTTGCTTTAACTGACAATTGCGCGGTCGTGCGATGTGGCTCGCAAACAAAATTGAGGTCCTTTTTTCCCACAAATAGAGCTTTCTTTTGGTGGTATTTGATCACCTCTGCGGTTTTTATTTTTTGCGTTATAAACAAAAAAAGTGCGACAATTTTGAAAAAAACCCAATATTTTTTACTTTTTCCTATAATAAATATCCCCAAAAAATATATAAAAAACCATTTTTTTCCCTCAGTTTAGGCCGATATGTATTCTTCTTCATATTTTTGGTAAAAAAAATTAAAATAAGTGTTTATTGATTGGTTTGCGCAAAAGTTATAGCCTCTACAAAATAGCGGATAGTTTTATGGCATTTTTATCAATAATTTTTTTTTTCTAGTAATGGCGGCGATCAGTGATTTTTATCATGACTGCGACATTATGGCGGACAGATTGGACACTTTTGGCGCTATGGGCTATGTGTGCCACGACACTGATCACCGCTCCCGATTACAGGGAGCGGTGATCAGTGTCAGTGTCACTAGGCAGAACAGGGAAATTCTTGTTTACATCAGCATTTCCCCGTTCTTCCTCTCCGTAAGACAATCACAGGTATCCCCGCAGACATCGAGTCTGCGGTACCCACAATCACACTCATGGAGCTTGCGGCACGATGACACGGTGGCAAATTCAAAGGGATGTACCTATAAGCCCATTTGCCTGTCTGTGCCATTGTGTCGACGTATATGTACATGAGGCGGTCGGCAAAGTGGTTAAAGTGTAACTCCACTTTTGCTGAGAAAAAAAACATTCCCCTCTAGGTGATCTATGTACATTAAAAGACAATGATAGTGCAGCGCTAAATTAAAATTATCTAAAAATTATTTTTAAAAAGTCCATATCAACAAAAGTCCATATGAAGTATCCAGAGGAGGTAATGATACTATAGTGCAACTAAGTATCATAAGCGTGAAGATACCATCACCAACACCTGATCACACTGCCTCTTTCCCTCCAGCATAGACCCTCATAACAAAGGTCAAATGCGCAGTGGTCACTTCAGCAATCCATTGACAGCTCCAGCAGTATTAATCCACCTCCAGGACTCTCAGACATCTCCAACGAGGCTTCATGAATCTCATACAGAGACAAAAGAAACACTTCTCATGGTGTAGTAACCCCAAGCATATTTATTTGGTAAAAAGAATAACACTCACATTCTTAGGATAAAAATCTCACATATCTGTATATAACATCCAGTGTTTCCAACCAGCAAGATGGCCGCTGTGTCCCGGAAAGCAATCACGTCACACGCCTCCAACTCCACCCCACGCGTTTCATCTTCAAATCGTCGGGGCGCCCCATTTTTTTTTGTCTGTGCCTATGAGTCTAACAGGAGTGGTTTCATAATTATCAACCAGCTGCTGCTCCTGCAGGGCTCTAGTGAGGAAAATTGCAGGGTCAGCATCCCTTTAGACGCTATTTCCTATTAGGAGTGTCACATCAAAAATGGCATTTTTGTTGCAGGGAATGCCTGAATTCTGACTTGTATCTTAGTGCAGACTTCTGGGAAAATCAGTGAGCCAATCACACAAGCAGGAAATGACATATCTGTGTACAGAACACCTCCAGGTGGCCATATTGCATTGCATTTTACAGATAATTACAGAGCTGCAGATTGAAATAGAAAGGTCATTTTTATTAACATTCAATTACAATATGACTTGTGTTGCGCTCGCAATTGTATATGCTGTATTATATAATTTTTTTTATTTGCTATTTCTTTTCCCATGAAAGTGGAGTTACCCTTTAAGTGTTTTTCTGCTCATCTCTCTATGTCTGATGACGCCTTATTACACCTGACAATGCAGAATCCATTTTTTCTTATTGTCCCTGTTCACACATGTACAGGAAAGAAAAGGTTCCTGGACGGCCACACACCATAGAAGGCATCTTTATTGATATGAAGAAGTAAAATCCAAATGCAGTCACTTCATGTACAGAGAAAAACAGGAAAAAACTAATGCGTTTCGCGCCCTATTATGGAGCTTATTCATAGCTAGCTGTACACCTGTACACTCAGTCACCCTATATTCTATACCCTATCACCCTATGCTCAAAAAAAACTTTTTTTTAGGGCATTCAGGGATTGTTGGTCCCATAGACTTCAATGGGAGCGCCTGTAAATGTGCCTTATTTGCGCTTTTGCATGTTTTTATACATGTTTTTGTGCCTGATGAACTCTTATCCTCCTATAGAACTGCTCTCCTTCACTGGTTCAGCCCAAAAAACAAAATCCTGAAGCTTGATACAAGTGCAAAAATACCTGTAAGGCCCCTTTTGCACTGGCAGAAATCTCTCCGCTGATCCCCGCTGAGCAGGTGAAAGACAGGACCGTGCACGTTCCGCTGATGCAGAGCAGACACGGACATAGACACAGCCTATGGGCTTTGTGATGGAAACACGCCACCTGCCCAATTCCATCAAACTGTCATCCGAACCAATGCTCCAGGCAGATGGGGAATAGATCCCCATCCATGTGTTTTTTAGCGAATAGGATCGGATGTCGGCGAGTGTCAATGGACACAGACATCTGCTCCATAGGGAGTAATGGATGGCCTGATTGGGTCTGCCTGAAAAACTGACAGGTGGACCTGATTGGTCTGTAAGTGTGAAAGGGGCCTAAAACAACTGTAATACACCTGAAATACACTTGTAACATGCCTGAAAAAATGCCTCAAAACCACCAGGAATACGCTGCTAGTATGTATGCCTGTGTGAATGTAATTATATCCTTACACTCTAATGCCCCGTACACACGGTCGGACTTTGTTCGGACATTCCGACAACAAAATCCATGGATTTTTTCCGACGGATGTTGGCTCAAACTTGCCTTGCATACACACGGTCACACAAAGTTGTCGGAAAATCCGATCGTTCTGAACGTGGTGATGTAAAACACGTACGTCGGGACTATAAACGGGGGAGTAGCCAATAGCTTTCATCTCTTTATTTATTCTGAGCATGCGTGGCACTTTGTGCTTCGGATTTGTGTACACACGATCGGAATTTCCGACAACGGATTTTGTTGTCGGAAAATTTTATAGCAAGCTCTCAAACTTTGTGTGTCGGAAAATCCGATGGAAAATGTGTGATGGAGCCTACACACGGTCGGAATGTCCGGCAACAAGGTCCTATCGCACATTTTCCGTCGGAAAATCCGACCGTGTGTATGGGGCATTGATGCTTGTAAACACGTCCAACGCATTTAGGTGTGTCAAGCGCTTGGGCGTTAAATCATTGCATTGGCCAGAATAATAATTTATTACCAATTTCCCATAGCCCATAGTCCATCTCGTGAATGAGCAAGAGAGGGTGGCTATGTTCTCACATACAGTGGGACAGTACATACAGTGGGACCATGAAGACAAATGTAGCCCTTCTCTAACAGGAAGTCTGATCACATCAGCAAAAAATGGAATTTGGAGATTTGGGGTAGACTTTTTTTGAGTCAAGAATGCATACTTGAATAGATTTGTTTTTGTAAACCTGAGTTTTGTGTCACTTCAAGATGTGCTGCAATATCTGCAAGATAAGCAACTTGTGTTTCTTCTTGAGTTTTGCTGTGAGAATTTTGTGACCCGTGTTTCTGATAACTGGGGTTAGCCTAGATATTTGATTCTGGCTGCATGTTTCTCTGTGTAACGTGAGTCAGATTTACGATTAAGATAGCGGGAACACATGACAATGACAAATGTGGGAATTTCTGGTCTCTCCCGGGCTCATTTTATATGATGATATACCTGGTTGCTCTGGACACATTGTATCTGGAGAGAGAGGCTAACCACTACTTCGAAGCTTCAATAATTAAAGACTTCCTCCGTCACCAGAGACACAAGCGTGCTCTTTAATTCAAGGCCGTAATTAATTTTCCTGACAGGCTTTCAAAATGGTCAATTGAGATTTTAAAGCTTGTCTCCGTGGTTTAACTTCCCAACCTGGACCCGCTTACTTTTTTAACTAACGTTTACATTTTTTATGGGTTTACGAGGAATGCTATATTATATTTAGATATGTCCTTTACAGCTGTAATGATCAGTATATAACATTGTAAAAGAATCAAAGTGTATATTCCCATTCCAAAGGAAGGTCTGCTTTTTTCAATTATTTATTGCCATGTGCCCATTTTCTTAAATATAGTGCCTTGAAAAAGTGCCAAAAACGTAAATGTATTATATTGGGATTTTATATGATAGACCAACACAAAGTGGCCCATAATTGTGAAGTGGAAGGAAAATAATAAATGTTTTTCAAAAAGTTTAACAAATAAATATCTGAACAGTGTGGCGTGCATTTGTATTCAGCCCTCTTTACTCTGATACCCCCAACTAAAATCTAGTGGGACCAATTGCCTTCAGAAGTCACCTAATCAGTAAATAGAGTCCACCTGTGTGTAATTTAATCTCAGCATAAATACAGCTGTTCTGTGAAGCCCTCAGAGGTTTGTTAGAGAACCTTGGTGAACAAACAGCATCATGAAGGTCAACGAACACACCAGACAGGTCAGGGATAAAGTTGTGAAGAACTTTAAAGCAGGGTTAGGTTATAAAAAAATATCCCAAGCTTTGAACATCTCACAGAGCACTGTTCAATCCAGCATCTGAAAATGTAAAGAGTATGGCATAACTGCAAACCTACCCAGACATGGCCGTCCACCTAAAGTCACATCCTGGGCAAGGAGAGCATTAATAAGAGAAGCAGCCAAGAGGCCAATGGTAACTCTGGAGGAGCTGCAAAGATCCACAGCTCAGGTGGGAGAATCTGTCCACAGGACAACTATTAGTGCACTCCACAAATCTGACCTTTATGGAAGGGTGGCAAAAAGAAAGCCACTGTTGAACGAAAGCTATAAAAAGTCCTGTGTGTAGTTTGCAAGAAGCCATGTGGGGGACACAGCAAACATGTGGAAGAGGGTGCTCTGGTCAGATGAGACCAAAATTTAACTTTTTGGCCTAAAAGCAAAACGCTATGTGTGGTGAAAAACGAACACTGCACATTACCCTGAACACACCATCCCCACCGTGAAACATGGTGGTGGCAGCATCATGTTGTGGGGATGCTTTTCTTCAGCAGGGACAGGGAAGCTGATCAGAGTTGATGGGAAGATAGATGGAGCCAAATACAGGACAATCTTAGATGAAAACCTGCAAAAGATTTGAGACTGGGGCGGAGGTTCACCTTCCAGCAGGACAACGACCCTAAACATACAGCCAGAACTACAATGGAATGGTTTAGATCAAAGCACATTATTGTGTTAGAATAGCCCAGTCAAAGTCCAGACCTAAATACAATTGACAATCTGTGGAAAATTGCTGTTCACAGATGCTCTCTATCCAGTCTGACAGAGCTTGAGCTATTTTGCAAAGAAGAATGGGCAAAAATGTCACTCTCTAGATGTGCAAAGCTGGTAGCGACATCCCCAAAAAGACTTGCAGCTGTAATTGCAGTGAAAGGTGGTTCTACAAAGTATTGACTCAGGGGGGCTGAATACAAATGCACACCATACTTTTCACATATTTATTTGTAAAACATTTTGAGAACCATTTATCATGTTCCTTCCACTTCATAATTATGTTCCACTTTGTGTTGGTCTATCATTAAAAATCACCAAAAAATATATTTACATTTTTGGTGGTAACATGACAAAATGTGGAAAATTTGAAGGGGTATAAATACTTTATCAAGGCACTGTATATTAATAGAGGAGCTCTGGGGAAACCGGTTTTAGGGTGAACGGATGTATTTGCACTACTGAGTATCATGGGAGGTTCCCACTGTCCCTGTTGGATTTTCTTTTTTGTTGTACACAGTGGAGAATGTAACAAGAACTTAGTGGAAAACAAAAAGTGAGTGGGAACACACAGACCTACCAGGTGGACAGTAATGGATTTAGTGAATATGGAAGATCTCACTGTTGTGCTACCCAAGACCTATAAGAACACTCAGCACACTACACTTAATTTAAAGCTAAATACAGTATATGGGTGGGCTAAACTTTTAGGGTCCATTTACACCTCTCCAGTGTGTAGCCTTATAGAGGCACTCATGGGTCTTGCAGGGGAAATAGAGCAAAACAGCAGCATTTTTATTGTTGATATTTCAATGAAGCTCAAACACTACAACGTGGAAATGAACAGACCAAAAAACTCAAAGTCCCAGCCACCAACACCACCCCCTAGTGATGATATCACACAGTGCGAGGGTAAAAAGACACATAACGGGTATAGGTCAAGGAAGGATCACAAAAGGAGCAAATCCCAACTGTCCATAAAAAAGCAAAAAATACAAATTCCTGACTTAAAATGGAAGTAAACCCATCGATTTGATAGTTTCAAAAAACAGTTACATTCCCAGCATGCCAGAAATGCTAGCTGTCACATTGTGCTCTCAACCAAACTGTCAAACCATCCAATGGCTGGTGTCATAACAGATCACATAGGCAGCATCATGGCAGTTGCAGATTAAACAGAGGCCAAGGTGGCATCTTTCTTGGCTGAAAACGATAGGAGGGTTTACTTCCACTTTAAAAAAAGCTATTCAGAAATAGCTCCTGCATAAAAATGGCAAATGCAGGAAAAGTGGAAAAAGCAAAACACATTACAAACACTCACAAGATGGCCACCATTGCACATGGAAAACACCAGGCAGAAACGGACCACCCATAATTAATAACATGACATAAAAATAAACCAAAATGGGATGCACTAAGACAACAAAGCAACAAACACCATACATGTGCCAAAAGTAAACAACTGTAGGAGTGTGAATGGCACCCCAGACAAGACAAAGACAAAAGATCTACAGAAAATACCAACAGTACACAAAGCTAGGAATACATACAAATGTATGTAATATAAATCAATACTCCACAACCAGATAGATAAAAACCTGAGCACTCAGATACATGAATAGTTGCAGAGGAGGAATGACGGTGAGAACCCCAAGACTAACACCACTGGAAAAGGAATATGCCATCCCAAACAACGGGAGTGGGTATAGAAATTTAGTTAGACTTCTATTAAAGAAAAAGGGTCTGGACATCCAGAACATCAAGAACAAAACAGAAGAATCAGTGATCAGAAAATATAGCAATTAGCACGTATATGTCAAAGAGTTTGCCAAAATGATCAGAGTCAGAATGCATAAGTAAAAAGAAGGTCATCGACTGGATATACATCCATTCAGTGAGCATATATACAATGAACTGTTCTGCCCATCATTTCTTTATGAATCAAGGTGGCAAAAGCGCCAAAAGCTGGTCACCTGGAAGTTCCATACAGTGAACGGATGTGATCTAGTCCTGTTGGCCAATAGTTTCCAGTGGTCAAGGATTAACATTAGCTTACACACCTCCCCCTATCATGAATTATTGGAGGGAAAAAAGCATGAAAGATCTCCTAATGCACACTAAATTATTATATTTTACTAAAACATTCACCTGGCTCACTCCTGGCAAACCCAAGAGTGAGGTCTTGTCCACATGGGGCAATTACATCTGTGCCCCATGCAGGGCCATATTTTACTGGCATGGGGGTGCACAGGCGTTGCATGCATCCCCGTGCCAGCAGTTCCATAGCTGTCTATTGGGACGCAGTGGCTGCACAGACACAGCTGTTGCTATCAAGGTGAATTCTATGTGGGTGCAGGTGTACGGCCCCACACAAACCCAGGTGTGAGAACGTTTGTGGGTATAAATACACTTTAATGTAAGTTTTTAGCGACCCAGGAGTAAGTCTACCTATTGAACTTAACCAGCAACTCTGACCATGCGTGATAAGAAAAATATTTTTGTAATTGTATTTAACACACTAAGTCTGTGCAACCCACAGTCAATTCATTGTGGTAAATTGGCAGAGGCGACTGAAAAATGGACTCAGCTATTCTGATAAATGAAATGTGAAAAAGGAGGCTTGCTTTTCTTCATTAACATAAATGCATTTTACTGGCCTTATCCGCACTCCCCGGGGCTTCCAAGATATGTCTGACACCAACTTATGACATCTATTTACCACTAATATGCAGGGAAACATTCTCCTGTCCCCATGGAAGTTTGGATCTGCCAATCAGTCACATAAACAATGACTAGAGTCTTATCTTATTGTACAGTTGTTTCTGTGAGCTGAAGCTGGATCTCGGGCAGAAATGCTATAAAAATGTGGCCATTTTACTATCTGTTGGATTACTGCAGCTGAGAGGAAAGGTAGCTATGGTGTAAAATGGTCTCATAAAAGTGACTTATTCCAAGGCTAATAAGTAATTAGGCTATGTACTTTGGAAATAAACATCTTGCATGGCCAAAGATATGCTGGTTTATATGCTTTAGTTATGTTTGCTGGCCTGATATCACTTCAGTATAAATAACGTGACAGCACAATAGCTCAGTAAGAATAGTGTGCAAGATGCTCTCAGGCAAATAAAGTAAACAAGCAAATGAAGTAAAGACAGTGGAGTTATTAGTTGGAAATTTCTTTCTCTCCCATCTCCCTTCCTTTCTCTCCCTCTCTCTCGCAAAAGAAAATTTGTAAAAATGTATCGTTTCCATAGCAACCTATCAGAATTCTTCTTTTACTTTATCATGTAATAAAAGTTGTAATCTGATTGGTTGCTATTGCTAACAACTCCACTTTTGTGACCATTTTTTTTTCTGGGTTTTAATGAATTAGTCCCCAAATTCCATGTGTAATTGACTATAACCCATAGCTTTACCCATACATTTGACTTGCATTCGCTAATCATATCCTGTATTCCTCCCAATGATCACGTTAATTTAAAGCAGACCTTGTACTATGAGCAAGGTCCACTTATTTACCTAGAGTCCCCTCCCCATGCCATAATGCTCACATAGACCCATTTTTTTCTGCATGGGTCCCCACTATATAAAATAGTTTTGCCAAGTTGAACTTACCCTCTCCACACTCCAGTGCTGTTCCTGACTTACTCACAGGTCCATCACAAGAGGTCCTCTTTAGGACAGAGTGACACTATGGGGGTTATTTAGGAAAGGCAAATCCACTTTTCACTACAAGTGCAAACTACAAGTGCAAAGTGCACCTGAAATTGCACTGAAAGTGCACTTGGAAGTGCAGTCGCTGTAGATCCAAGGGGGACATGCAAGGGAAATAAAAATCAACATTTTAGCTTGCACGTGATTGGATGATCATCAGAGCTTCCACTCATTTCAGATCTACCCCTCAGATTTAGAGCGACTGCACTTTCAAGTGTACTTTCAGTGCAAAGTGGATTTGCCTTTTGTAAATAACCCCCACTGTGTCTTATTTATGGTTCAATTTAGAGCTCCCAAAGATATCTGGACATTTGGAGCCCACGTTACACCAGACAGATTTTATGAGGGAAAGCTATATACTCGACTGCACTTCCAAGTGCACTTTTAGTGAAATTTCAAGTGCACTTTGCACTTGTAGTGCAAAGTGGATTTGCCTTTCGTAATTAACCCCCTCTGTCTTTCTGCCCATTTCCTTTGAGTCCACCCTGTTGTTTACAGGCCCCTCTAGGGGGTGCATCATCAGACCTGGGCACATGACTCTCCAGGGCTGTGTCTCCAGCTGTGTCATTGTGTCATTTTGTCTTAGTTATGGGAGAATGCCTGTCTCCCACCATCGATGGATAAAGGAAAATAAAGCTGCAGTGATGTCACCCGGTTTGGCAAAAAAGACTTAAAAAAGAGGTATGTATAGTGGTTATAATAAATGGGGAGGGTGTGAAGAAGTACCGTATGTGGCAAGTAATCCTGGAGTTTCACTTTAATACTTTCTCTGTCCTTTTCCCCAGCATGTATACTACAGGTAGTGATGTCACCATTCTTATGACAATATCCCAGTGTATGCAGAGTAGCCCAAATCTTCTGAGATGATGCTCCAGACCACTGCACAAGCATTTTTTTTGCTAGATTTTGGCTACCGAGGCTAATTGTAATTCATTGTTTTGGCATGGGGGATTAGGGCCCTTTTAAAATAAGGGAACCTTTCATTTTTAGTGCAAGCTGTTTGTTCTACAATGTTCATTTCTCAAATAGCCAGACTGTGCTATTGAAGCAGTAGAAACAATATTTCTGAATCCTTCAAAACGGATACTGTGCACGGCCCTGACAGCAGGATGATGGCATCCGCAGGGTTGTCCAGAGTTTATCAAAAATATTGGACAATCTTTAAACAGCACATGAATTGTGAAAAACATATACAATTTGCAATTTCAGCCAACGTTTCTTAGATTTGAATAGAGCAGGGAAGGATTAGTTAGGGTTAATTGCTCTTTTGATCCTCTTTGGGTAAAAAAGTTTTGGCTAGAAACACACTTTAATAGGTCACAGCAGTTTAAGTGTGCAGAGAAAGAAGATGATCATTTCATTTTCTTCTCGGCATAAGCTGTCTGCAGCACGTGAAATACATATGTTTTTGTAACTTTTTAAAATTAGGATAACCAATCAGTCCAATCATAGTCTGAAAACTATCACATATCTATAAGTTCTGCTGCTTCAGAGGTCCATTTTTTATGAAAGACAAGAGGTGTGTCAGGCAATAGATACAAAAGGGAAATTGTAGTGTGGGTTCTAACACATTTAATTATTTCCATTAACATTTAAAATACATTAACATTTAGTGTAGCAACTAACTGGGAGTTTCTTACACAAAATGTGGTCATTGTATAAAAAAGAAATTGTATAACGAGGACAGACTGGAAAATGAGTAAGTATTTAGCAAGAAAGATTGCCATTTGATACTTAATTTTGCTGACTGCTATCCATTTTCTGTTAAGTCTGCCTAAAGTTAAATAACTATTAATTAGAGCTAGTAGTAGTTAGTCACATTCAGGTACTTTACGACGGACTTTACGACGGACTTTACGAATGAACGGACTTGCCTACACACAATCAACCAAAGTCCGACGGATTCGTACGTGATGACGTACGACCAGACTAAAACAAGGAAGTTCATAGCCAGTAGCCAATAGCTGCCCTAGCGTCGGTTTTTGTCCGTCAGACTAGCATACAGACGAGCGGACTCGAGTCCGTCGGATAGATTTGAAACATGTTTCAAATCTAAGTCCGTCAAACTTTTGAGAAAACAAAGTCTGCTGGAGCCCACACACGATCGAATTGTCCAACGAAATCCGGTACGCCGGACCAAGTATGCCGTAAAGTCCATTTGTGTGTACGCGGCATTATAGGAAAGAAAATCCTACAGGTCAGAACTCCTATACATTGAGGATATAGGATGCTTTTTCTGGACTAGACATGTGCAGTTTGTTTCGTTCCAAATTGAAATTCGGACAAATTTCCGGATTACAATAGTACCGAATTTAAACAAATCCGAAATAATGAAAAAAAAAAAAAAAATAAAAGTAAATTTGAATAGAAAATAATAGAATAGAATAGGAAATAAAAGAAACTACTATAATAGAATAGAATAGAATAGAATAGAATAGAATAGAATAGAATAGAATAGAAAATAACAGAATAGTATAGAAAAAACAACAGAATAGAATAGAATAGAAAGACTATAATCATCTTCTAAATTCGAATTTCGAATATAATAAATTTGAATAGAAAAGAATAGAATAGAATAGAAAATACTACAATAGAAAAGAATAGAATAGACAAATAGAAAAAGAATACAATTAAAAAAAAATAGAATAGAAAGAATATAACCATTTCCCAAAATTCAAATAGAATCAATTTGAATTTGAATAGAATAGAAAAGAATAGATTAGAATAGGAAGATGGTTATATTCATTCTATTCTATTCTGTTGTTTTTTTTCCATAGTATAGTGTTATTTTCTATTCTATTCGACTCTATTCTTTTCTATTCTATTCAAATTTGAATTGATTATATTTAAATTTTGGAAAATGGTTATATTATTTTTAATCTATTCTATTTTTTTTAATCCTATTATTTTCTGTTCAAATTTCAGAAGATGGTTATAATCTTTCTATTTAATTCTATTTTTTTATTCTATTTTATGCCTTTCTATTTTATTCTATCCTATTTTGTTCTGTTTTACTCTATTATATTTTATTCTTTTATTTTTTTTATATATTCTTTTCTATTCTATTCTATTTTTTCTATTCTATTCCTTTATTCTCTATTCTATTCTATTCTCTTTGGAAATTGGAAAACTATTCTAGTTCGAAAACTTTTAGAACCTGAAAACGACTCAAATTCAAAAACTATTCGAATTTGAAAACTCTTCAAATTTAAAAATGATTCGAATTCGAAAACTTTTCGAATTCGAATACTTTTCGAATTCATAAATTATTTGAGCTCGAAAACTATTCGAAAATTGATTCAAACATTTTTCAAATCAATTAGAATTCGAAAATTGGAATCGATTTGAATACGAATAAACAAAAAAAATTCCAAAAATGAATTAAACAGATTAAACAAATTTACCTAAAAAAATGTATGTAACTAACTAATTGAAATGAAAGTAAACATTTTCTTTTGTTCTGCACATGTCTATTCTGGACAGTAAGGTGCAAATTGTGAACAGAGAGAACAACTGGTTCCCAAGAGACATGAAAGAGACCATCTATCTCAACTATCCCTAAACAGGGGTGGGGACTTCAACACCATCTGTCTTCTACATATAATGCCCTTTACCATCTCTGACCCAGAGATTTGACAACAATTCACACCTTCAACCATTTAAATTGAATGATTAACACATATGCAGACTTTCTGAAATGAAAGGATGGGATTATGTAACTAAAATAGCATGGTTCCACAATTTACACGTCTCCTGTTCTGTTCTTGGACAATCAACATCTGCATATTGCATTATATATGCATACTTTATATCTGTATTGACATATTCCATGGTGATCATAATACGGTGATTGTGCTACTGTACCTGTGTGGGTATAAATCTTGGGGTCTTTCCCTGACACTCATTGACTACTACTAACTACCATAACCTGGATAAATAACAACATTCACAGGTAAAGGTGTGTAGAATTTGGGCAATATGAAGAATGGATGGAAACTTTAGGTCAGATGTGTTTAATTGAGGAACTTCAATATAATCAGAGGGAAATATATGATACATTTGACCTCATCTGGGTTTGCTGGCTAAAATGTAAAAGATCTGCAACCTACACATCTCGTATCTCTTAACATACCCATCTGACATTGCATAGAGGAACTTATTTGTATCTATACAATAAACTCTGCCCCCTCATAATCCTGAATATAATACTATGACTATTGTGACCTTGAGGAGCCTGAGATCATTAGAGAAGTATATTGGTAAAAGCGAGCAGTTCTTTTTATTTTCAAAAACAGGAACACAAAAAAGAAGTGCTTATCTTCACCAAACAAAATAGTCCATTAATTCTTGGTGCTAAAAAATAAAGATATGACTCACCACCCACATAAACCTTGTCCCATGCAGAGTTAAAGTCCCTGATGATACAGGGGTCCAAAAGGTCAGGTGATCAGCAGCATAGCTGTTTTGGTCACAAGCAGTCTACCACACTTGCTCTTCAAATTGTACTGCTTCGCACTCCTTCACAGACAGGCACTTGATACTCCAGAGCCCCACACTCAGAATGGATGAGAAACCCTGAGAAACCCTCAACAATGTCTTCAAACCACCCCCCTTAAAGGATTGACAACCCAACCCAGAAATATGCCCGTTGTCCAGGAACCATCCCTGGTGTCCTGTACACTATATAAATATGTCTTATATACTATATCTATTATGCACTGGTTAACTGTATGCACTTTTTTTGCTCTATTTACTCATATCAGCTACAACTGACTAAGTTCTTTCTTCCTTTTCCCTTCTGTGTACAGTCTGTCTCTCTCACACGGCAAATGTCTTGATGCACTGTTTGATTCAAGAGCTTTGCTTTAAATTACTTGTCCTAAGTCTTCTTGTTAACTCCTGAAAATTCAATAAAAAGTGAAAAAACAAAAATAAAAAATAATTTGGCCAGTATGGCGATTTAGTGGCTAGCATTGCTGAGCTACAGTTGTACATTGTCTCCAGTGGTGATATCAAAATGGTCAGTGGAGTAAGCAAAGTTTAGTGGCAATGGAAAACTAGACACTGGTGCAGTTTGAAGAGGATGTATTAATACAGCAACCTAAAGGAGAGAAGTATGAGGCTCTGATTTTGGGCCCTGAGAGGTCTGAGCTCCTAGGGGAGAATGTGTGAGGGCTCCTGGATTGATCAGTGAGAGCCAGGGTTGAAAGAAAGTCTGCAGAGGGATGGGGTTAGGTCTCAGATGCCCTTGCCCCACTAGCTAAATGTGTGGTCCTGGATGTCCCCATTGTTTTGAAAGTGGCAAGCTTTAAAGAAATGTGTGTGATATTTCACCCCTGCACTGCACAAATGACCTTGTAGGCTTGATATTGAAGATCTACCACTGCCAATCTGATCTTTTGAGTATTTCCAAATACCCTTTACATGCTTCAAACTCTCTATTTTCTGGATCATAAAATAAACAATTCAAAGGAAAAGTGAGGCCAATTTTTGTAACTGTGGCAATCACAAGAGCTCTCACAACTGGTATTTAAAAGACAAAGCTTCCATAATTTCTAAGAAAGTGAAATATCAGTTTTGGGTGGGCTGACCCTTGAAATATTTGTAAACTATTAAGCCATTAGAAATAAATATAGTGTTCTACAGAAGAGTTAATCAACTGGTCAAATGAGCACTAATTTGCATCAGTTCCCTAATTGCATTGCCCTGTCTCCACACAGATGTGAGCACGGCATGAATCTGCTCTGCGTTTTAATATTGTATTAACAGGTGGCTGTTATGCAGATTGTAATGCTCACACAGCCATTAAAATGAAGTTAAACTTCATGCCATTTTGCTAGAGCAGCAAAACAAAGCTTTGGAAAAGTCATTACATTTAGAATACATGAAGGATGTTAGGGAGGAGACAAGAGACTGACCCAGACAGAAGGCTGGGGCTGGAAAAATTAAATACGAAGGTGGTAAACAAGCTAAGGGTCAGGAGCTGGGAACACAACATAAAAGAGTAGGCTGTGCTGCCACAACTCTCAAAGCATTGCAATTCCACAAACACAGAGGACAAGATAATGAGAATAGCATAGTGCTAAAGAGCAACTCTAGGCAACACATAATGCTATTCATTGCACTGCTAATGCAATCTGAAAAAGGCTGCAACTAAGTTTTATGAAATCTGTTGGTGACAGATTCAACAAGCATCTCACAAGACTTTTTTGTAGGTCTGTAATGCCCTGTACACACATGGTTTTGCCGTCGGAATAAACTGAAGGAATTCCGCTCAAGCTGTCTTGCATACACACGGTCACACCAAATTCCGACTGTCAAGAACGTGGTGACGTACAACACGAACGACGGGACAACATGTATGACGTCTCGTACTTGCTTCAGAGAATGTGTCATTTTTGGTACGTCGGAACAGCTTACAGACGAGCGGTTTTCCTGACAGGAATTTGTTCCGTCGGAAAAAATAGAACATGTTCTCTATCTAAGTCCGTCTGAATTTTCAACGTAAAAAGTCCGATGGGGCATACACATGGTCGGAATATACGATGAAAAGCTCCCATTGGACTTTTTCTGTCGGAAATTCCGACAGTGTGTAGGGGGCATGAGTCTTTGTTCACCATTTCTGACATCAACCATGCTCTGCTGTATACTGTGTAAGGCTGTAGTGGCCTTAGAGACAGCATGGTGTTGAACCATTAAACACGCTTTTGCTCTTTCCTGGGTGAAAGCCATTCATAATATAAGGACACATGAAACTGTAGGGAAGTGGCTTGAAGGGAAGCCCACTGTACAAAATGATTGCTAGGATATGAACTGGAAGAGGTTAGTGCTTGCTCTGGACTTAAAGTGATTGTAAAGTCTCAGTTTTTTTTCTATAAAAATAATAAACATGTCATATTTACCTGCTCTGTGCAGTGGTTTTGCACATGGCAGCCCCGATCCTCCTTTTCTTGGTTCACTCTTCAGTGCTTCTGGCCCCACCCTCCTGTTTAGTGCCCCCACAGAAAGCAGCCTGCTATGGGGGCACCCGAGCCAATCCACAGATCCCTGTGTCCATTCAGACACGGAGCTGTGGTTTGGCCTCTCTCCCTCTCTTTCCTGATTGACTAACTGACTTTGATTGACAGCCGTGGGAGCCAATGGCGATTGCTGCTTTGTCTCAGCTAAACAGGAGGGAGAGTCCCGGATGGTTGAGGCACTCATGGACATTGATGGATAGAGAGGTAGAGAGGTGGCTCAGGTAAGTATTAGGGGGGCTGAGGGGGGCTGCTGCACACAGAAGGTTTTTTTATCTTAATGCATAGAATGCATTAGGCTGAAAAACCTTCTGCCTTTACAACCACTTTAATGTAGTTTAAACTTTTCGTGTGAGAAACCTGATCTGCTCTCACTAACTTCAATGTGCCCGCTCTGAGATAACTGTTCTTATTCTTTCATCACTACTTGGAAAGTCACTTGTCTAGAAAAGTTTGACGTGGCAATTCTCTGCAGTAATTATGCACTATAGCTTGGTCACCTCCCCACCCTAAGACTGTTAGGATAATAAAGGTGCAGCAGCAGACTACTGTTGACCAACCGAGTCCTACTGGTCCAAACCAAGTCATAGTTGCGCAGATCTAAACCAGGAACAGAGAGCTTATCTCTCATAATGTAAAATAATGTTCCACTATTCTGGAAACCTGATTTCCTTCACAACATCCTACATTTATTTTGTCTTTGGATGCAGAAGCTGGATGCTGGATGCTTGGGAAGGGGTTCAATTTTCATTTTTTAATCCTTTAAAGAAAATTCTTTTTTTTTCAAGGGGAAGTCTTCTTCGGCATATGCCCATCCATACATACATACATAAATGCAGTCTATATCTCTTTCATAGGTAAAGAGTAATACAGCTCTTATCAATCACAAGTATATGGATTTCTGTGTTGTTGTCGTTTCCAAGAAATCAGCTGGAGTCTTTAGGGAAATCAAAGAGTCAAAGGAATTGCAGATACAGCTACAGTGCCTCTTAGATCCTCTGTAAGAATAATTTTCAAAGGTGTTCAAACTTTCTACTGCTTGTACTTTGATGTCACAAGAGATGGATGGTGTCTCAGCTTAGACGTATAGCAGACTCTGCAAACGGAGTACCTCTTTAACATTGTACATCAATAATTCCTTGTGCAGATGTTGACATGTCTCGTAGACTTCAGTGCCAAGTCCTTGAAGAGACTGTACCTAGAGCCTTAAGCCAAGCATTGAAGTTATTTTTTGCAAGTGAAGAATTATTTTCCATTTTGTCTAATTTGCAAAATATTTTTTTGGCATGTCAAGTCAGTTCATTGCATAACTGTACATGTTCACACAGCTGAAAACTTTTCAAAGTTGGCTTGTGAATATGAAGAGGTGCTGTTTCTTTACTTTGCTGGATATGTTACAAGCATTTTGCAGAGGAGCTGTCCAAGTGCTGAAAAGAAGCTCCTGTACTGTTCAGCACAAACAGCATAGATAGATATATTTTGGCTACATCCAAACATGCTGTGAATCGTAATTCCATTACACCTTGCCTTACTTATTAAATCTTAATCTGCACACACCAAACGTATAAAAGTACACATTTAATTTGTCATACATTTATATGTGCATATTCCATATATACATTCTTTTTATTTATTTTATCCTTTTCATTATTATTCTCTTTTCTGTCCCTTTGTCTGGACCATTTGTCAAGGGTTAGACCCTTTGTCAAGTGTCTATTGCTGCCTGTATCAATGCTGGACATGTTCACTAAGTGGAGAAAACTATAAAAAAAAACCGAAGTTGCCACATTTGCAAGAGATTAGGAGAAATACTGGGGACATCTGTTCTTTTGGAACCTCAGGTGTTCACTTTGGAGAAATTTTCTCTCATATTCTATTGCATCTGCAAGACAGAAAGTCAATTAAATCACTTTGATTGTTTTTGCAGGAAAATGGAAGATTTTGCAAGTGGTGAAATTTTAGCAAAGCGGAAAATCTCAATTGAGCACCTTAAGCAAAATTTGCTTGGATTTTTTTTTTTTTTTCTTTTTTACTATATAGGATAGTATAGATCATTTCACTTAGCACACTTTGTAGTTGTGTGGGTTTAGTTTTTGTTGTTTTTTTTCTTGTTTGACCATTATTAGTGTAGTTATGCTACTTTTTTTATTTAACTTTTTTTTTATGCTGTTTTCCTATTCCTTCTGTGAAAAAAAATCATAAAATAATGCAGCTAGTGAAGGGTTGTTTTTATGGTACAAGAAAAGGTCCAGGATAGTAAAAATTAGTTTCTGTAACCCCTTTAGAAGCTATTAGAAACACATTTCTCCCTTACAACCACTAAAAAAAGAGTCTTCTTCTTTGGCAAAACATTTTCAAAATCTCCAGATTTTCTCTGAAGGGAAACTAATTTTTCTTATCCCTATATTCCAGAGAGTGGTGATGAAGGCATCTGCCATGAACATATGTGTTGAGATCTTTTTTGACAGACAAAGCAGCACATGCTTGCAGCGAAGTCCCCAAATGTCCCATGCTGTACACCTTGTTAATACAACAAAGAGAAGTCTGTATGATGAGGAATAGAGACTAGGTCAATATGGACCTATATCCCAGCCTATGACTGGACAGTGAAAAGAGAAGCAGCATGCTTTTTATCAGAACATAAACTGTTTGGCTCCTTGTACTGCTTCTTTATCTCACACTCCAGCTCTGTTGTACACAGACTGCAAGAGGCTGATACCAAAACAAATCCAGGTATTCACTTTACTTATATTTAAAAAAATAAGTTGAATGATCAATTAGTGATTACAATGCTTCATTCTTTTGTGTCTTTCATAACTGCCTGGAATTCAATTTTAACTAAATGTTTTCAGCACTGCTATTATCTCTTTCCTGTCTTTTTGTGCTAATACCCAGCATCCAGTCTGCTTCTCCCCACTGCTGCTCCACATTGCTTGTCTGTTTTCAAGCCATCATGAATACAATGTTCTTTTTTTTTTCATTTTTTTTTGGGAGGGAGAGGGGGGATGCAGAGATTTGCCAGAGCACATGCTCTGAGCACAATAAACCATGTGCAGACTGCGCAGCAAAGAAATCTGCCTCCTAGTAATTAAAAGTGTCTAAGCGATCAGAAAACAGCAGATCTCCGTGTTCTCTGGCACCTGATAAGGAAGAAGGGCTTCTTGGAGAGGCAGGTAGAATTTTCTTTTATTTCTTTCAATAGTTTTATTGCTTTCATCTTAGCTGATGATCCAGCCAAATTTGTGTGTTAATTAAATGAAGCATAAGAGGAAAACTGATTGGAGGGCAGTGAGTGCCAAAAACATTTTTCTGTCTGGAGAAAGACTTGACAGATCTCAACAATTTCCCGAGTAGGCAGTCTGTGTAACTCCTTAGGTGCCATTCAGTATTACTGATTCAATTTGGAACAGGTTATGTGAAGGAGCTGCTGAGAATATACAAATATATATATATATATATATATATATATATATATATATAAACAGTATACTGTATATAATATATATTATCTATATATTTATATTTATTACGCAAACACTTACCCATAATTTATATTTAACATCAATTCAGCCTGTTCTCTATGCTCATTGCCATTTTTGACAAATAATGGCATAAAAACAGTAGCTTATGTCTGGTGTCACTAGGTATGAAGTTAATGGAATTTGAAAATACCAGCCATTTGACTATACCAGCCTTAAAGGTCATAGAACAAAGGGTTATTGTCCCTTCAGGGTTTGTCCTGTCCACTTGCCATTAAAGAGATAGCTAGAGGTCCAGGGGTTTAGGAAAGGCAAGGTGGAGTAGTTTGCCTGAGAGTGCATCATCCCCCATTGGGAATGGATAAACTTACTAGGGCCTGAGGGCTAGGGAATACAGGAAGAATAGTGGTGCAGGATGAAAAACGGTGCCAAGGTGAGCATGGCAACACCCCTCCCTAGCACCCAAAATGGAACATTTGTTTAAGTTGCTGTTACCATAGTTTTGGAGAAGTTTTCTGCCATGTAACTGCAACTGTATTTCCCAAATTGTGTACCTTTAATGTCTTTAGTCAAGTTATAATTTAGTAAAGACATTAAAGTAAATTCAATTTTGCCTCCAATTTTTGTGCATGAAAGACAGTGGTATGGAAAGTAGGCGTGATTGCTGTATGGCTGCAGGCATGTAGGCAGATGGAACCTGGGGGATACCAGAGAAGGAACCAATGGAGGCCTACCACTTATTGGGACTATGAGCAGTGTGCCCTGAACAGTGAGTAAACAACAGCACCCCTTCTGGACCTATAAGAATAATGCTTGAAGTTAAAGGACCACTTGGGGGATTAAGATTTAGTAAGAGAATGTGTTTTGTTTTATTATTGCCAATGTCTGGCCTGGTTTACTTCTCAGCATATTGTGGGTGTTTGTAATCTGTTTCTACAAAAGTTCGGTAAAAGTTAAAGCAAAGTACAGTATATCCTGGCCTTATTACTGTCTCGATAAAGTGAAGTAATGCATTACAGAAAATGAAGAGTAAATTCAGTTAAGAGTGGAGTTGTGTTAACTGTGAAGTGTTGCAAACTTAGTTGGCCACAGAACAGGTGGTGGCTGGAGGAACAGAGCCACCCTCCTGGTGGTGAGTATATATGTTACCCTCATAAAATGTGTCTGGTGTAACGTGGGCTCCATATGTCCAGATAAACTTTGGGAACCATAAATAAGACACAGTGGGGGTTATTTACGAAAGGCAAATCCACTTTGCACTAATGAGAGGAAGCTCTGCTGATTTTATCATCCAATCATGTGCAAGCTAAAATGCTGTTTTTTAATCTCCTTGCATGTCCCCCTCGGATCTACAGCGACTACACTTCCAAGTGCAGTTCCAAGTGCACTTGCAGTGCACTTGTAGGGCAAAGTGGATTTGCCTTTCGTAAATAACCCCCAGTGTCTTATAGCCTGCATCCGTGCTTATGGTTTATGTGTGAGCTTAGCAGAAGAACCAGTCATGTATCTAAAGCTATGTTTGTTAGGAGAAATACTCTGCTGCATGTGCTCCTCATGTGTGGTATAGAGTGACCCGCCACAAGTAAAGTATGCTCGACTGATTTGTGTCTTATTAAGAAATAGTTCTCAGCCAATACCTGGGGAATCGCCCGATAACAGCTAGTTCAGGATAGAAGTGGTGATGGTTCAGAGATGGTGGGTCAGTCTGTGATGGTAGCCTGGTAGGTTCCTATGGTGTAACAGTTGTGCTGCCTGGGTAGCAAGGTCCATAAAGACATAGATGAGCGAGTTTGGAGTGAAGGAACTTGACTGGCCTGCACAGAGTCCTAACTTCAAACTGATAGAACAGCTTTTGGATGAATTAGAGCGAAGACTGGGGACCAGGCCTTCTTGTCCACATCAATGCCTGAGTGTGTCTATAGGAATGTTTGACCATCCTTCCAGAAGCACATTTGTGAGGTCAGGTACTGATGTGAACGAGAAGGCCTGGTTTGCAGTCTCTGCTCTAATTGATCCCAAAGGTGTTTTATCGGGTTGAGGTCAGGACTCTGTGCAGGCCAGTCAAGTTCCTCCACCCCAAACTCAATCATCCATGTCTTTATGGACCTTGCTTTATGCACTGGTGCCCAGTCATGTTGGAACATCCCCAAACTGTTCCCACAATGTTGGGAGTGTGAAATTGTCCAAAATGTGTTGGTATGCTAACGCCTTAAGAGTTCCCTTCACTGGAACCAAGGGGCCAAGCCCAACCCCTGAAAAACAACCCCACACCATAATCCCCCTCCCACCAAATGATTTGGAGGGGTTTCCCAATACTTTTGGCAATATAGTGTGGATAAGCGAGTTTGGGATGGAGGAGCTTGACTGGCTTGCACAGAGTCCAGACCTTAACCTGATAGAACAACTTTGGGATGAATTAGAGCAGAGACTGAGAGCCAGGCCTTCTCATCCAGCATCAGTGTCTGACCTCACAAATGCCCTTCTGGAAGAATGGTCAAACATTCCCATAGACACACTCCTAAACCTTTTGGACAGCCTTCCCAGATAAGTTGAAGCTGTTATAGCTGCAAAGGGTGGGCCAACTCAAAATTGAACCCTACGGACTAAGACTGGGATGCCATTAAAGTTCATGTGCGTGTAAAGGCAGGTGTCCCAATACTTTTGGCAATATAGTGTAGGACAAAAAAGTTAACTAACAAAAGAACAAACAAAAAACTAACAAAAAAAAAAAATCAAAAATGTATTAAAAAAAAAAAAATGGAAGACTCGATGGACTATTCAGTCTTTTTTCTGCCATCACTTTTCTATGTTTCTGTGTTAAATTTATGATGTGAAAGAGGCTAAAAAAGGTGCATAGGATGAAACATATAACATATTAGAGAGAGGAGCGAAGAGACAGAGCTGGTATCACAAAGCATTCAGTGCTGGATGAAAACGGCAGCATACTTCCAAAGCATTTACAGAGCATTTGGTCATAGTCTGGTGTCAGAGGGAGGTTATTGTTAGAATGATAAAGCATCACATATGGGCACTTTCCACGTGCTGTTTCTACAGCCCTATGATGGGAACACAGACAGCATTACACTCTGTATTCTTTGTTCATAGTGCTGCAATGACAGATGATTGTCAAGTTGTATCTAAAGCCAAAACTTTTTAAAGTGAACTGAATGATTTAGTTTGCTACAACACTGTGTGCTATAAGTGCTTATAAACAGGGCCCCAAAAAAAGCTGCTTTCAGAGATGCCCCTAGTTTTTTTTTTTTATGCCTCTAAACACAGCTGTATTATAGTAAATGTGCCCAGCACATTCTCGCATTTACATCTGTATTGTAGAGTGGTGTTCAGGGGTGTAAAAAACAATCACCCAAACCTGTGTTTGGAGATGATTTTTTTTTTAATATAGGCATGTAAGTGTTTGTGCTAACACGTACATGCATATAGTGTAGAGCGCTAATGCACTCAGTTAGAGCTGCCTGCCTCCTAGCAATAAAAGACGGGGCAGCAGGATCTAGTGCCACGTGGCATCATGTGTTGCTAGAACGCAGGCTACACTATTGGCCGCGGCCACTACCAACGTGTATATAGTGTGTAATCAGCAGGCGCTGATGTGTACATGTCGGCCCTGAATGATCGAGTCACATTCTGCGCACATGCACAGAATGACCAGCCTTCAGTCGCTCATAGATTCAAGAATGACTGAAAGGCGGTTATTCTGTGCATGCACAGCGGCCACTTACTGACTCATTCATTCAAAACATGTAAAACATGATGGAGAAAGCCATGGCCATTCAAATTATACATAGGCAACAATGGTTCCTTCCACTGGCCATCAGAGTAGACCGCAGCACCCAACCATGTATACAAGGAGCACTAGCCCTGCCCACATCATTGCTAGGCTGAAGGTAGCGCAAGTCAGCTATCATCCTTCACTGATGGGATGCAAACAGCTAAGCTGCTTAATGTCCTAGCAACCATTGGTGCTCATGTGCACTGTATGCTTGTATGAGTGTCAAGTTACAAAAAAGTTTACATGCATATAGCATATGGAAACCATTTTGGGCTGCATCTTGCTGCCAGCTTTTTGACACTCCAGTTTGAGTGTTTTTTTTTTTTTTTAACTTTTTTATTAATAAGGGAAAATCACACTAGTGTATTAGTTTCAGGATTGGTTTCTTATGTGGATCCTTGTGTTGGGAGTTGGGCTTGAAAAGCCACCAAATCAAAGAAGACACCTCCAGGATCGTTTCCCATTGGGAGAGTTTTTTCCTCTGCAGCTAATAGGTTCTGACCTCTTGGTATATCAAACACCACACATCCAGTTAGTGTATTGTATTACCTAGAGAGGTGAACTAGCACAACAGATTATGAGCAAGAAATTGTGCAAGTGCTACAGCTAGATCTTTATGTGTTACTGGAATTATTGGACCTGTATAATGTTTGTTTGTGTTGCTGGGATTGTCTTTATCCCTGGGAGTAGGGCATAAAACTGTGGATTGTGGTACTGTGTATTACAAACCTTGACCTTTTAAAAAAATGTTTTACTTTTTTTATCTTTAATTCTCAGTGCAGCTGACCTCTTGAAGCCTTTTCTCAGCCACTTCATGTCTACACTCCAGAAATGGCAGCTTTCTCGATGCAGCCTGTTGTCACCCTAGTGCAGTGATGGCGAACCTTGGCACCCCAGATGTTTTAGAACTACATTTGCCATGATGCTCATGCACTCTGCAGTGTAGATGAGCACCATGGGAAACGTAGTTCCAAAACATCTAGGGTGCCAAGGTTCGCCATCACTGCCCTAGAAGGAAGTGTCTGACCTGCCCTTTATAGCTGGATTGATAGGTATTAAATCATTTCCAAATCCTACAGATTTAAAGACTTAAAAAATATTTAAACATAACCAAGCCTATATGAAATTTTACTGATCGGGTTTAAATATCCCTAAAAATGCCCCAAACTGAGCACACAGGGCTGAGGGAAAGGAAAGAACAGTTTGATGCTACCTTTTGCTTAACAGTTTTGGCAAGAGAAGTTGGCAAACCTCTCAAAAGGCGCATCTTTGAAATGACATAAAGTTCTAGAACGTACCTTTACTGCAGACCTCAGATAAATTCCTCACAATCCCTCCTCAAATATCATTTTGTAGAGATGATAATACTTCTCATTTTGTAAAAATTCCAGCCGAATGCAGAGACAGTTATGAGATATGAGCTTTGGCCGGTGGACCGGGCTGCTTCCAGGATCTCAAAATCCCTACTAATTAAATTGGGTCTGAGACAGTCTCTTGTGTAATATGGAACGTGAACAAAAGGGAAGCTGACATGGGAGCCGGGGAAGGAAGCGCCTGGAGCTCAGATCAAATCCTAACAGCTCAAGAGTCGATAGCGACTTGATGGTGAGCTGACTTCTGGCTCATCAACCAGAAATGTGCTGTCATTTCCTACCATAATAAATAAATGGCCTGATTACAGAAGAAATATGATTATTGTTTGATTTGTGGCGTCAGGATCATCTGAAAATTGTCTCTGTGTTTCTTGGTGCTTTTATTGTTAGGTTGGCAATCTCCATAAAGCAGAACTCTGGACAAGTATATAAAAACACCCATATTCCGATGATGTATTCTAAAAAGTATTAAAGTAGATCCAAATCCAATAGCTAAAATCTCATAGTAGAAACATTCCCATTGTCATGTCATTTCAGAAGTTTGTTTCAATATTTTTTATAGTGATATTAAACCTATTTTTTTTCCCCTGTATCTGATGTTGAAGATAGGACTTACGTAGTCGTCAGCATCTTCTACATTGTATTTACCGTATTTATCGGCGTATAACACACACTTTTTCCCCCTTAAAATCAGGGGAAAATCACGGGTGCGTGTTATACACCGATCCCCTGCGATCTTGAGCTTTAAAATCGCCGACCGCGATTTGAAAATGGTGCCGCCGGCGCCGAAATACACAGAGCCGGACCTCGGCTCTTCTCGGCCACTTTTGGCTTCACTCGAGCGCCGCCCGAACCTAGCCGAGTACACTCGGCTAGGTTCGGGCGGCGCTCGAGTGAAGCCAAAAGTGGCCGAGAAGAGCCGAGGTCCGGCTCTGTGTATTTCGGCGCCGGCGGCACTATTTTCAAATCGCGGTCGGAGATTTTGAAGCTCAGGATCGCAAGGGATCACAGGATCGCAGGGGAGCGGCGCCATTTTCAAACTACAAGCTGCAAGGATGCACTGGGATAAGACTGCAATGGACACTGGGGAAGGCTGCACTGACATGGCTGCACTGGGGCAAGGCTGCACTGAGAAGGCTGCAATGATGGGCATTTAAATGTAAGTTTTTTTCCCTTAAACTTCCCTCCTAAAAGTTTTTTTTCCTTAAAATTCCCTCCTAAACTTGGGGTGCGTGTTATACGCTGGTGCGCGTTATACGCCGATAAATACTGTACGGTACTTCAATTTGTCCTTTTCTCACTTTTCATTGTAAGGGTGGCTCCTTGGCTTGCAGGGCCCTATGAACCCCCGTCGGAGCCACTCTTTTACGTTTGTGCCTGGGACTACTGGCTGATGTCAATGTGCTGCCTAAGTCAACAAGCACAGACAGCTTAGGTACGCTCACCACTGCATCTCTGGATGAAAGTGGCTTGCAAGGCAAGCATGGTGGCGTTTTACTGGTACATGTAGCGGAAGGGGGATTGCAAATGTAGGTGAGACTGGAATTTCTGGAAAACGTCACATAAGAACCCAGAGGCTGCACCTCTAATAGCTTTAAAAGAAATTAGAGCTTGTTCACACTGGTATTTGGTGTGGGAAACCTGCATTCTATGAGTGTTTCCTGAACCACATTCCAAATGCACTGGATGTGTGATCTGATGCTGGTGTCAATGGTTTCTTAAAGTGTTACTGAACCCACAATAGTAAAATCAGTCTGTATATGCAGTAAAGCATGCTTGTTATACTGTGGAACCTAAAAGGCTGTTTATGCCCATCTTCTCTGATCCTCCCCTTCTTCCACTGTCCCCAATCCATCTACTGATAAGACAGAGCCTTTGGAGTCACTCTGCACATGCTCAGTTTGCTGTGCATTTCTAGAGAGTTTTTTTTTTTTTCTTGGAAGGGTGCATGTAATCGGCACAGCGCCAATCAGCACTATTCAGACAGAGCGTCTGGGATTCTGCAGCTTCATAGAACAGTCAGAGTAGAATGAAAACTCCTCCTACAAGCTTTAACCAGACACTGCTAGAAGTCACAAGACTGCTATATGCTGCTGATGAGAAAAGGTATTTAGCAGTTTATATTTACTAAAATAATTGCATTTCCATGTTCTGTGTACTGTGGGAGGCCAGATATAGTGAATGCAGGGTCCTGGGTTTAGTAACACATTAACAGCTTGCCGACCAGCCGCCGCAGTAATACGTCGGCAGAATGGCACGGGCAGGCGAATCGCCGTCATGTTACGGCGGCTTCTAAGGCGGCCACTAGGTCCCGGTTCTCTGAGGGGAGAAGTGACAGATCGTCTGTTCATACAGAGTATGAACAGCGATCTGTCATCTCCCCTGGTCAGTCCCCTCCCCCCTTCAGTTAGAACACACATTAGGGAACACATTAACCCCTTGATCGCTCCCTAGTGGTTAACCCCTTCACTGCCAGTGACATTTTTACAGTAATCAATGCTTTTTTAATCGCACTGATCGCTGTATTAATGCCAATAGTCCCAAAAATGTGTCTAAATTGTCCGATGTGTCCGCCATAATGTCGCAGCCACAATAAAAATCTCAGATCGCCGCCATTACTAATAAAAAAAATAAATAATAATAAAAATGCTATAAATCTATCCCCTATTTTGTAGACGCTATAACTTTTGCGCAAACCAATCAATATACGCTTATTGTGGTTTTTTTTTCACCAAAAATATGTAGAAGAATACATATCGGCCTAAACTGAGAAAAAATTTGCTTTTAAAAAAAAAAAAAAAATGGGGATATTTATTATAGCAAAAAGTACAAAATATTGTGTTTTTTTTTCAAAATTGTCACTCTTTTTTTGTTTATAGCGCAAAAAATAAAAACTGCAGAGGTGATCAAATACCACCAAAAGAAAGCTCTATTTGTGGAAAAAAACACCAATTTTGTTTTGGTACAACTTCGCACGACCATGCAATTGTGGGAGACCAGATATAGTGAATGCAGGGTCCTGGGTTTAGTAACACGTTAACTGCTTGCCGACCAGCCGCCGCAGTTATACTGTGGCAGAATGGCACGGGCAGGCGAATTGCCGTCATGCTCCTAAGGTGGCCACTAGGGGCGCTTGGCGCTGCTGCTTGCCTCCGGAGCCAATGCACGTGCCCGGTGGTCTCGATGACCGCCGGGCTCCTGTGCTTGCTCGTAACACGGCGAGAACTGGGATCTCTGTGTGTAAACACAGAGATCCCGGTTCTCTGAGGGGAGAAGTGACAGATTGTCTGTTCATACAGAGCAATCTGTCATCCCCTCTAGTCAGTCCCCTCTCCCCTTCAGTTAGAACACACACTAGGGAACACAACTAACCCCTTGATCGCCCCCTAGTGGTTAACCCCTTCACTGCCAGTGACATTTTTACAGTAATCAATGCATTTTTATAGCACTGATTGCTGTATTAATGCCAATGGTCCCAAAAATGTGTCAGAATTGTCCAATGTGTCCGCCATAATGTCGCAGTCATGATAAAAATCTCAGATCGCCACCATTACTAGTAAAAAAAAAATAATAATAAAAATGCTATAAATCTATCCCCTATTTTGTAGACGCTATAACTTTTGCGCTAGCCAATCAATATACACTTATTGCGTTTTTTTTTTTTACCAAAAATATATAGAAGAATACATATCGGCCTAAACTGAGAAAAAATTTGCTTTTTTTTTTTTTAAAAAAGGGGGTATTTATTATAGTAAAAAGTACAAAATATTGTGTTTTTTTCAAAATTGTCACTCTTTTTTTTTGTTTATAGCGCAAAAAATAAAAACCGCAGAGATGATCAAATACCACCAAAAGAAAGCTCTATTTGTGGGAAAAAGAGGACGTTAATTTTGTTTGGGTACAACGTCGCACGACCGCGCAATTGTCAGTTAAATCGATGCAGTGCCGAATCACAAAAAGTGCTCTGGTCAGGAAGGGAGTAAAATCTTCCGGGGCTGAAGCAGTTAACAACAACCTAAATGCTGAATGCAATTGCAGTGTGTTTGCCTTCACTGGATCGCATGGTACCGAAGTCACAGTGCATTTTTAAAAGTAGCACATGCACTACTTTTGTGTGATCCAGTGCAATTTCATAAATCACAAAGTGCAGTGCTAAAAATGAATAAAAACTCCCAATGTTTGAGGAAATATGACATCTCAATAAAAACAGTCCAATAGGTGTAGATCCACACAAAGGAAATGGCTGGGAGGAATCCGTCACCAAGAAGGAAAGGTTCACACTGATTCTTACCCCAACGAGTGGACTACTTAGTCAAAAGTAGTCAAACACGCTTGAAAAATCCTCCACTTGGATTTCATCATACACATGGAGAGATAGATTGCATAGCAATTTCAGCCTATGCAAATGAATGCATTGCACAGGAATTGCACAGAAACGTGGAACGAGTTCCTAGGTGATTCCAGTTTGAACCAGCGTGTTTTTAGATGTTTAAATAATGACAAGAAATCCTGCCATGAAGGTGCTTGTTCAGGCAATTCCTGTATTGGGGTGACAACTGTCTCACAGTTGTGTCCCAGAGTTGTTTCCTTGTCATATGATGGGGACTACAGTGTCCCCTAGTGGAGAGAATACAGATGGTAATGCAGATACACATTGTTCAGGCATGGTGCACCTGAGACACAACCACACAGCCAGTTCAGAGCAATGATGTGCAGCCAATGCTGGAGCAAGGGCATTTATACATAAAGTGACAAAAAGGGGCAAGGAGAAGAACAGCAGCACTGAGATGCAGCTAAGGATGAAAAAGTGATGAAAACAAGTCTTTTATGGAAAAAAATGACATTATATGATGCACAAGGCTTTAGCAAACTAAACATCATGCTTCTAATATATATGCTGTATACCTTACAGCTGTAAGGTAAGGGGCCTGTGGACACGGAGGTGCCCCCACTGAAGATCACTCCCCTCCCTTTACTTACACCATTGTTTTTTGGATTTTCATTCAGAAGTGTCACATCTGGTGGCGGGACTGTTGTCACATTTTTTTTGATATAACATATATTTTTTTAGAGTTTCTTTATGTGTTATTTTATTTTTATTTTTGGATTTTACTTGCTAGCTGCCAAGTGTTGGTGTTTTTACCAACACTTACCACTGGGACTATTATATATACTATATATATATATATATATATATATATATATATATATATATATATATATATATATATATATATATATATATATATATATATATATATATATATATTATATATATACTTTGATATTTTTTTCATATTTTTTTCATATATTCTTTCATTCATGCATTCATTTTGTTGATATGATATATTTTTTAGCATATTCTACACGTTTTAAGGAATTGTATATGACCACCTTTGGGATGTTGCACTTGTCTAGCTGCTTTTCATACCCATGTGCACTGTTTGCTGATATGTATTGTGATATATTTTCTTTGATGCTTGATGATAGCACTTTCTGCATACACCACTAAGTGGTATTCCCTTGTAGTTCACCATTCATTCGCACACGTCAGCTTTCTCTCTTTTTTTTCACTTATTTTGACTGATGTTTTTAGGTCATCTGGCATGTTTGTCACATGCACTTTAGTATAGTCCCCTTCCACCCTCCCTCTATTCCCTTCCTATCACAGCGCAACTACCACCCCCCTACCTATACTATCATACATTTAGGGTTTAGAGTTACTTGAAATAAATAAAGAAAGAAAAGGCACTGCACACTGGATACATCACTAGCATCCATATTCATAGCAAGAGATATCCACCAGTGTGGCAATGGGAGTCCTTGCCTAGGAAAGCCTCCTCTAACACAATTCACCCACTGGGGCATCGTTATACAGTTCTTTACAACTAAAAGGTTGTCAGAGGGACATATCCTCAAAGAGAACACAAACAGCAATACAAATGTAACAGAAGAAATTAAATTACAAAAGTTTCAAAAACAGTTTGCAGCTAAAGCTGCCCCATCTTCCACCACCATCCACCTGTAGATTAGCCAGAGACTGCATCAACCATAGCAACAAGCTGGCTATGGTGGCGCAGGAGTTCATTAGTGGGCACAGTTTGCATGCCCAGCCTTTTACAGTAGGCACTAATGGAAAAAAAAATCTTCCCGTAGTCCTGCAGAAAGATGGTTTCTCCCTTTGGAAGGGACCGAGAAAAATAACACAGTACACAGTACATAGTTTAATGTTCAACATAAGGATATACAAAGGCCCTTCCATGCTGCATTGTGAGGATTACAGTACATAAAAAGTTCATTACCTAGACCAAGCTGCAGACCACCTACTCATTTTTGAATAAAAGCCAATGGATATTTGAACATGAGCATGTTGACAAGTAAGGTCGATTACCTACTCAGCTGAATGACTTTGTCATAAAATTGTCCCTGCTAAGGATATTTTTACACTTGAGAAAAAAGGAATGTTAAAAAAGGGTTCTTTCCTCTAATCTGAACGGTTTCCAGACCTAATACGCTTACAGCGAGCGTTCAGCTTAAGGTTAGCCTAGTTCATTGTTTTTTTCTTGTGTGTTTCTAATTTGTACAAAAAGATCTTGTTTTATTATCAACCCACAGCTGGAACCAAATTGCTACCTACAAATTCATTTTTTCCTCTGGCTTGGTATTGGGAAACTGTTTAATTAATATTCGGCATGTTTCTAAGCAACCCAATTTTACTTGCTAGACATGTATTCATCCCTTGTAATGAATAGACACCATAAACAAGTTCTTTATAAAATGCATCAGAAAACATAAGTGCGTTATTCTAGGCAGATTGAAGGGAAGATAGGGAATAAAGGAGATACTACAGACTTTGACACCAGACAATTAGCTGAGATCCATTTCAGACAGTGAGCATTTTTTTAAACTTGTTTATCGCAGTAAAATGTTATATTTTAATTGAAATGCGTCTGTCTTTCATGAAAAATAGATGTATTCTTGGTAAATATCTGAAGGCCAAAAATATGCTTTAAAGTTTTACTAAGCCCACAACAGTAAAAAATAGTCTGTATATTCAGTAAAGCAGTAAAGCATGCTTTTTATACTCACTGTGAAACCTAAGGGGTTAAATTTCTGCATTGTGTAAAAAGTAGGAGCGAATAAGCAACAGTGAATATTATGGGGCGTTCCGCGGCACTCGAATTTGCCACAAACGCCCCATAATAATCGCTGTTCGGCGAACGGGCGAACACCCGATGTTCGAGTCGAACTTACATTCGACTTGAACATCAATCTCATCCCTACTATTTACACAATGCAGAGGATTAACCCCTTAAGTTCCACAGTGAGTATAACAAGCATGCTTTACTGCATTTACAGGCTGATTTTACTGCTGTGGGTTTAGTAACACTTTAAAGCATATTTTTGGCCTTCAGATATTTATCAAGAATACATTTGTTTTTCATGAAAGACTGACACATTTCAATTAAAATATAATATTTTTCTGCTCGGATAAGGGTCTGGTATGGAATTTGGGGGGGACCCCCACGCCATTTTTTTAAAAATTTTGGTGTGGGGTTCCCCTTAAAATCCATACCAGACCTGAAGGATACCCCTACCCATTCACATAGGGAGGGGGCAGGATCTGGGGTCCCCTTTTTAAAGGGGGCTTCTAGATTCTGATAAGACCCCCACAACCACTGGCAAGGGGACAAGGTGCTTTCCTGGCCTGCTATGGCTGCTTGCTCGGATAAGGGTCTGGTATGGATTTTGGGGGTACCCCCACACCATTTTTGAAAAAAAGAATTGGCAATGGGTTCCCCCTAAAATCCATACCAGACTTGAAGGGCCTGGTATAGATTTTGGGGGGACCCCCATGCCATTTTTATCTTTACATTTTGGCGTGGAGTTCCCCTTAATACCCATACTAGACCTGAAGGGACTGGTATGGACTGGGGGGAGGGGGGACCACACGCCATTTTTTTAATGGTTTTTCATCTATATTACTGGGAGCCGACAATACATTACAGCTGCAAGCAATTTTGAATTACATTTTTTCCTTTAGAAATGTGATTTTGCTGCGGGACTGTAAAACACATCTGAAAGATGCACCACTTTACAGGCAGACTAAGGGGACCCCCCCCCCCCCCCACAGGCACGATACTTAAAGGAATATTTCATTTTTATTGTTTCACTTCAAGCATTATTAAAATCACTTCACGGTTATTTTTAAAACTTTTTTTTTGCATTGATACATGTCCCCTTGCTATAACTTGCATATAAGCCTTTAAAATTAGCACTTTTTGATTTTTTTATGTTCATGTCCCATAGACTTTAACCTCCCTGGTGGTTTTCCCGACTGTGGCTCAGAGTTAAATTTCAGCACCATTAGCGGTAACCCTGAGCCACACTCGGGATTGCATTGCAGGATCCTGGTGCAGTGTACTTACCTTGTCCCCAGGATCCTGCGATGTCCCCCCGTGGTGTCTGTGGGCTGTGTCCTCCGCCCGAAGCATCTGTGTGCCTGGCTCCATTCCCTGCAAGCGTCGCAACACACGAGGGTGGAGCCCAGCAGCAAATTCAAAAAAGTGAAAAATCATAATACATACAGTACACTGTATTCTTACAGATTAAATTACTGGATGAAATTATTTCACATCCCTTTTGTTCCTAGTGCTTTGTCCTATGCCCTGCATGCAGTTTTATGTGATATATACTGTTCTTTCTGCCTGGAAACTGAAGATTGTCCATAGCGACCAAAAAGTGTCCCTTTATGTCAAAAGAGGTTTGAGACCAGCTAGAAAACAGCGATAGTAAATTAGAACACTTGCAGAATTGAGCGATAGTGAATCGTGGGGAAATTCATTTTATAATTATTATATTATAATTTTTTTTAACTATTTATATGTATTTATTATATTATAATTTATGATTTTGTGTTTCAAATTTCATCATACCCGGGCTGTCTACTAGACTCTTGATTGGACAGATTTAAGTGTGTTATTGCTAAGATTTACAGACCTACAATAAAAAAAGCCAAATTTCTGTGCAAAATAATTGTACCGCTTTGAGATGCAAAAATCTCACATAATCATACCACCAGGTAGGTTAACAGTGTTCACATGTTCGCACAAATTTTTTGTCTGTTCACATGTTCTGGTGCAAACCGAACTGGGGGGTGTTCTGCTCATCCCTATTAACCTCCCTGGCGGTATGATTCTTTCTGATTTTAGGTGCTGAAAGCGGTACAATTATTTTGCATGGAAATTTGGCGTTTTATAATGTAGGTCTGTAATTCTTAACAATAACACACTTAAATCTGTCCAAACAAGAGTCTAGTAAATATCCCTGGTATGATAAAGTTTGAAACACAAAAACATAAATTATAATATAATAAAAAAAAAAATAATAATTAAAAAAAATAAAAATAAATAGTAATACAATAAATTTCCACACGATTCACTATCGCTCAATTCTGCAAGTGTTCTAATTTACTATCGCTGTTTTCTAGCTGGTCTAAAGCCATTTTTGACGTAAAGGGACACTTTTTGGTTGCTATGGACAATCTCCAGTTTCCAGCCAGAAAGAACAGTATATGCAATATAAAACTGCATGCAGGGCATGGGCCAGAGCACTGGGGACAAATGGGATGTGAAATGATTTTATACAGTACTGTAATCTGTAAGATTACAGTACTGTATGTGTTATGCTTTTTAAATTTTTTTGAATTTGCCGCCAGGCTCCGCCCCCGTGCGTCGCGACGCTCGCAGGGAACGGAGCCTGGCACGGAGAGGCTTCGGAGGAGGACACAGCCCTCGGACACTGCGGGGGACATCGCAGGATGCCGGGGACAAGGTAAGTAAGGAGGCACCAGGATCCTGCAATGTAATCCCGAGTGTGGCTCGGGGTTACCGCTAATGGTCCTGAATTTTAATCCCGAGCCACACTCGGGAATACCGCCAGGGAGGTTAAAAAGGCTGTTTGATTCTGTCTTCTCTGATCCTCCCCTTCTTTCACTGACTCCAGATCAGATGTCCGGATAAAACAGAGCCTTTGGAGTCAGGCTGCACATGCTCAGTTTGGTGTATATTGCTAGAGAGTATTTATTTTTCTTGGGATAGTACATGTGATCAGCACAGGGCCAATCAGCACTGTCCAGACAGAGGGTCAGGGGGGTCCTGGATTCTGATAGGACAGCTCAGTGCAGTATGCAAACTCCTCCTTCAAGCTTTACTAGGAACTGATAGAAGTCAAAAGACTGCTATATACTCCTGATGAAAAAGGTATTTAGCAGTTTATATTTACTAAAACTATTGCATTTCCATGTTCTGTGTACTGTGGAGACCAGATATAGTGAATGCAGGGTCCTGGGTTTAGTAACACTTTAAGTATGAAATTGTGCTAAATTGTATAAACAGAATTAAAACTTGCTACACTTAGATTCTGTAATTGTGACAATGGCCATCCATTTGCAGCAAGATGAATGGAACTCAGGCAAAGCTGGTGTGAGGAAGTCTCTGAGAGGCTTGCCCATCAGTGTAGACAAGCATGGGGTGACTGTATGTGTCAAAACATAAAAACAGATGTGGTGGCTACATTTGCTTTCTTTTTTTTCTGGCTAAGAAGGTTTATAGTAAGTACAGAAAATACACGTGGATCTTGCTACAAATGTACTGCCCTTATTACTTCCTATGAGTTGAAAAAACAGCAAAAACAATGTTATCTCTTCTTTGTAAACTACTAGCCCCTTCGATCCACAATGCAATATAAAGGAACAAAGGCAGATATGTCTGAAGGCCAGCCAGTGTGACAACAATCACTCCATCCATAGATACCATGGAGAGTGTAGATACAAAAAAGTGTAAGAATGTCTGTCGCAATATCGCAGTCCTGCTATGTTGCCATTCGCTGCCATTACTAGTAAAAAAAAAATCAATAAAAAGTCCTTCCATAAATACATCCCATAGTTTGTAGACGCCATAACTTTTGTGCAAACCAATCAATATACACTTATTGGGATTTTTCTTTACAGAAAATATGTAACGGAATACATCTTGACCTAAATTTATGAAGAAATTCGATTTTTTTCAGTTTTTTTATTGGATTTGTTTCATAGCAGAAGGTAAAAAATATTATTTTTTTGTTTTTTTTTTTTCAAAATTGTGGGTCCTTTTTTGTTTATAGGAAAAAAAAAAAACGCATAGGTGATCAATTACCACCAAAAGAAATCTCTATTTGTGGGGGGAAAAAGGACATACATTTTATTAAGGGACAGTGTTGCACGACTGCGCAATTGTCAGTTAAAATAACGCAGTGCCGCATCCCAAAAAATGGTCTGGTCATTAAGGGGGGTAAATCTTCCAAAGGTCAAGTGGTTAAACATGATTTTTTTTTCAAAAAAAAGAAAACTAATGCAGCCACCACATCTAGGGACTGGTAAACTTCAATACAATAAACGTTTGTTTTGGAGTTTAAATATGCTTTAAAATTCACAAACTACTCAACCTGTTTAGGAGTTGGTGGGCACTTTTAGGGCTTTTACGTGCATGAAAACTGATGGGAAAACCATGCAGATTTCACTTGCAGAGATATGAGTTTACATCAGTTGACATCAGTTTTCATTCACGTTTCAGTAAACTTTTATGCAGGTTGACATCGGTTTTCCTGAGCGTCAGTTATGTTCCCTGTTCAGACCACAGTGTTAATGTCAGGTAAAAAACAAAATCCCACGCAGAAAACTGCATACATGTTGCAGATTGCTGCTCAGGAAAAAAATCTGCATGTGATACCAGTGTGGTGGTGTGATCAGGGCACATAGAGAACAATTGGGTTGTTTTTTGTGCTCTTGCAGAACTCATACAGAAAAACTGATGTCTCTGTACATGGTGTGAAAAGCGGAACTAACCCCATTGATTTAATGGTTAAAAAAACAGTTATACCCCCCATTGTGCTCTCAACCAAACTGTTAAACCATCAAATGCCTGGTGTCACAACTGATCACATGTCCAGCACTATGGCACTAAGATCAAACAGAGGCCAAGATGGCAGCTTCCATGACTGAAAAGGATAGGAGGGCTTAATTCCACTTTAAATAAATGGCAACCATGCATATCCACAACAACAATAAATGGCCTAAGTGTGGCACCAGTTATGACTTTTAGGAGCTCAGACAACCATGGTATTTTTTGGGTCCCAACTTACCTATTGCTTAACACTTGTTACTACATTTTATACAAGTCGAAAGTATGTGGGAGTTGGATTCCCACCTTTTTTCTACCTTACTTTATCAAAATGTTTACATTATAGTTGTATTAATTATCACTTGTGTGTAACAGTTACTCTGTACAGCACCCTGGGAGATGACAGCACTATATGTATTGATAGGAATAATTATCATTCTGCCACCAACAATAGTAGACACGTTCATTTCTTTATGCAGCACACATAACACAACATATACAACACTTCCTATGTTCCTGTTTAATTATTAAGCTGGTTCTATGATCACTGCCCCAGGCTTCATGTTTTTTGGGTGTCACCTTTATCTTGCAACGTACCATGGAGCCACCGTTGCATGCAGGGACTAGAGATGTGTTTCCTACACTGTGTGCTTCAATAGAAACACAGAACCCTGTAGCCTAGGATGCACTCCCCTACTTCTCCCTTCTCATTCCTCCTCTCAGCCCATATCCAAGCTAGCAAACTGACTCAAGACTACATTGTCCACTGTTAACTCTTTCCTGAAAAATAATCAAACACAGCACAATTCACTCCAGGTGAATTTCACATAGGCCCTGTCCACTGCTCTGTTAATCCAATCTAAGGGTGCCCACTCTGCTTGTCAGCCATTAATCATCCAAACAGAAAAAAATCTGGGACAGCCTCACTCATATGCTTTTATTGAAGAAGATGCACTCGACACATCACAGGAGGAGAAAAGCAAGAGATAAGGCATTTTTTGCTCAAGCTAGCACTTAATCATAACCTTGCATGAAATGCAATATCTCTTGCTTTTCTCCCCCTGTGATGTGTACAGTGCATTTTCTTTAATAAAAAAGAGCCTTAGGGGGACCCCCACTCCAAAAAAAAAAAAAAAATGACGTGGGAAGCCCCCAAAATCCATACCAGATCCTTATCGTTATTTTTTTTTAAAACTTTGGTATGGGGGTTCCCCTAAACATCCCCGAAGGGCTTGGTATGGATGGGGAGGGAACCCCACACAGTTTTATTTATTTTTATTATATAATATTATATAATAATATTTATTTATTTTTTTAATTATCCATAGCTGCCATTTTTTTTCCATTCAGCTGTCAGCGGGGCAACCCCGCTGACAGCTACTGACTCATCGACTGTTAAGGACATAGCGGCGGTTTCCCGCTCCTTAACAACCATGTTGTTTACTGGCTGACGTTTCCTTAAATATCGCATTCTTATACCACTACACATTTTTTTTTCCTTTTGTGAAAATACTTTTACTCCCGTTGTATGAGGTATTTACCGAGTATTTTGTGCTTTATGCGGTAAATAGTGAATTGACATTTTAAGGCATGCAATCTAGCTCTGTGAATGGAGCCCATTGTCTACTGAGGAATGTTTATAACTTAGATAAATGCCGTGGGTTTAATACTACTTTAACTGGAGTACTTGACAACTGACTTATTTTAAATCACGATTACTGGTGCAGAAAACTATTTTGAAATACCTTCCAATATCACAAAAGTTCACTGGCCATTTTTATTCAAGTGGGAGCTCCCTTTCAATTGTTGCAATATACTATTTCATCTCTGTTCAAGGAAGTGTTTAAATGTACACACAGACTGAACCCTGATCACCCCCATCAGTCTTTTTTTTCATCTATTATACACAACTGTCCAATTGTTTGCAACCTTGACGAACCCAAATTAACCTTAAGATAACACAGATCGAACATAGCATCTTATGGTATGGCTCCCATGTGTAATGGAAGTGAATAGAGGATCCTTTAATGGGTAACTCAGTGTAGGTTGTAGGTTAATAGTGAAATGGACAAACGTAATGGGTTATTTATCAAAATAATTCCGATGGCTGAAAGGGTTATTTTAAAAATGGGCAATTCATTAAACATGGTTACATATTAAATGGGTTGTTCGTCTTATTTCTTACAGCAGTAAAAAAAGTGATAGAGGAGAGGTTCTCTCCCCATAGTCATACAAGACAATTCACTGGCTGTCTGCTCTGTAAAGTGACTCTAGCACAGACACTGAGTGTCACTGATGTTATTTCCACCATTTGCTCAATGTCACAGTGCATCCATGTGTTGGATGGATTAGACTTACCCACTGAAACACTAATAGATCAGTATCACATTTGATTTAGATTTTTGTACAACACAATAAAGATGCCACATTGATGTTAGTGTTGTCTATACAAAGGCAAAACTTGAAAAGAAAGCAAAATAGACATACATGAAATTCTTTATTTGAGCATAATAATGTTTGAATTGAATTGAATTTTTCACGGTAACAAACCAAAAGCTGAATTTTCTATTAGAATAGAAAATCAAACTATTTTTTTTTTCTTCAATAGTGTGAGAAAAGATCCGATCCTCTCATTTTATTTTGAGTTTCAAGGGAATTTACACTCACTTCACCCCCCAAAACTTACTGGCCAGCCATTGGATGCGAGCACTGACCGGAAGTTGGTCAGCAGACCTTTTGTGGTCATTCCCCTTCGTCAGAAGCCGTACGGCTGGCTTCTGTCGGACTGGCTGCTGTACACAGGGCTGAATGTTGGCCAGTTTCTATTGAACCAGCCAATGCCGCACGACATGTATGGGACTTGGTGCTCCTAACAAACCTATAGTGTCTCATGGTAGTTATTTCACTGCTTATGCACCAGCCTGCAAGTAGAACTGTACAAGCACATCTGAGTGTTGACTAGTATGTATGGCCAATTTTAGCTGAAACACAACACATTTTTCCAGGCACTTGCCGAATATGAGAAAAGTACGGGTATACTATAAGGCAAACATCACAATAACTTAAAATATGTGGCCCTGGATATACACTATAGTTTCACTTCACAGCTTTGTGATTAGGTTTCTTTAGATTGTTGACTATCACTTACACAGAGAACGTCCATAAAAGTAACCGATGGCTAGCTAAAGGAATTGCAAGCAACTCCACCATGAGCAAAAATCTAAGCGTCTAACCTATTTCCATTTCAGAAGAGGAGCCTTTAGTGCAGTAACTGCGTTCCTTGGAAATGTTTTAATGATTTTTATTATGATGTGTGCACAGCAACGCTAAGAAAGCCAAAATATGTAATTATGAAACACAGCAGGTTTTCCAGAAAGCCATTAAAGTCTATCAGAGACATTGAAGGGGTGGGGGAGCCAGAACAAGGCCAGAGTTTGACACATTTAGAGATTAGCAGGGAAATATAGAAAAAAATAATAATCTCTATTCTTTCTTTTGTAAAATAGACTGCACACAAAAAAACCATTTAGCTCTGCTCAAAACAATTTATTCTTTATAGCATTGTTTAGCTGGGTTGTTTCCCGAATCAGTTTAGTGCCAACAAATAAGTGGAGATGTGAAGACAAAAACATGAAAAGAAACCAATATAAGCAGGAGCAGGGAGGGAAGAAGATAGTATGTGGGACAAGCAAGGAGAGGAGGGATATACTGTCATTAAATTGTTAGGTCCAGTATTAAATTGCTCCAAACAGTCCTGCCTTTGATCAGAGTCATTAATGACTTTTAAATCTTAATGAAGACATGTTCTAAACCTGTGTGGGTAGTCCAAATATGGCTGAATCGGTGGAATTGCTGGGGGGGGGGGGGTATCGGGGCTTCCCTTAATGAGTTCTTTAAAAAAATGTAATGTGGTGAATATGGTTTGGTATAATGGATAAAGCTGTAGGTATAATATATTGCCCAGCAGGGACACACATGGTCATGTGTCAGTAAGCAAAAGTCAACAAGCTATCTAAGATGACAGTATCTGATAAACACAGGATGTCAAAGCTTCACTGCTTTGTACTCATAGTTAGAAAGCCCTTCAATATACACATCTGGCAGCATGTAAATCATATGAAAAATGTATGTAAACTGCATTCATTTGACTCAAGTCCACTTATTTTGTAAAGTACCATAGACCTGCCATTTTCTTTATGATGTGCTGAGTCCTTTGGTTTTGCAGACTTCCATCAATACCTGACATTACCCATGTGTTTCCTCACATAGTTCTGCCTGGTATAGACAAATGTGTGTAGTTGAAACTTAGTGTAAAGAAAAACTGGACTTTTCACAAAGAAATCAGCACAGTATCACCGACCCCTCTAATGTACATTGCAGTCACTTTCTCATGCGAATACTCTTGGGACCATCCACATGGATCCTCTGTGTTTCTAGAACAATGTCTCTATAGTGCCCACCATAAATTAGAGGGAGAAGCCGCCAATAGTGTAGTATGTCCTATGAAGATAGATAGTAAGTCAGACTTACTTCTTGACCAATCCACATGGGTGGCTGGCGTAAGGTATAAGGGCAGAGCCAAATGACATTATCGTTGATTCCGAGGTCGATGCTGAATACATACTGTTAGCATGTTTTTAAAGGTTTTGTAATCCACCTGGAATGCAAGTACATTTTAGCTCTTCTACCCTGAATAATAAATAAGACATACTGCGCTATTGGCAGCTTCTCCTTCTGTTTTATGGTAAGCAGTATAGCGACGCCGCTCCTTATATGAATCATCTAGAGACATAGAGGATCTATGTGGATGGTCAATCCCAAGGATTGGGAACCTTAAAGAGGATCTGTTGATTCAAGCACTGTAGAGCTACTGTATATACAGTGTCTTGAAAAAGTATTCACACCCCTTGAAATTTTCCATATTTTGTCATGTTACAACCAAAAAATGTAAATATATTTTATTGAGATTTTATGTGAAAGACCAGCATAAGTGGCACATAATTGTGAAGTGGAAGGAAAATGATAAATGGTTTTCTAAATTTTTTACAAACAAATATCTGAAAAGTGTGGCGTGCATTGGTATTCAGCCCCCTTTACTTTGATACCCAAAAAATAAAATCTAGTGGAACCAATTACCTTCAGAAGTCACCTAATTAGTAAATAGAGTGAACCTGTGTGTAAGGCATAATTTAATCTCCTTATAAATACAGCTGTTCTGTGAAGCCCTCAGAGGTTTGTTAGCGAACTTTAGTTAACAAACAGCACCATGAAGGCCAGGGAACACACCAGACAGGTCAGGGATAAAGTTGTGGAGAAGTTTAAAGCAGGGTTAGGTTCTAAAAAAATATCCCAAGCTTTGAACATCTAATGGAGCACTGTTCGATCCATCATCCAAAAATGGAAAGAGTATGGCACAACTGCAAACCTACCAAGACATGGCTGTCCACCTAAACTGACAGGCCGGGCAAGGAGAGCATTAATCAGAGAAGCAGCCAAGAGGCCCATGGTAACTCTGGAGGACCTGCAGAGATCCACAGCTCAGGTGGGAGAATCTGTCCACAGGACAACTATTAGTCGTGCACTACACAAATCTGACCTTTATGGAAGAGTGCCAAAAAGAAAGGGACTGTTGAAAGAAAGCTATAAAAAGTCTTGTTTGCAGTTTGAAAAAAGCCATGTGGGGGACACAGCAAACATGTTGAAGAAGGTGCTCTGGTCAGATGAGAGCATAATTGAACTTTTTGGCCTAAAAGCAAAACACTATTTGTGGCAGAAAACACTAACACTGCACATCACCCTAAACACTCCACCCCCCACCGTGAAACATGGTGATGGCAGCATCATGTTATGTCGATGCCTTTCTTCAGCAGGAACAGGGAAGCTGTTCAGAGTTGATAGGAATATGGATTGAGCAAAATACAGGGCAATCTTAGAAGAAAACCTGTTAGAGTCTGCAAAAGACTTGAGACTGGGGCGGAGGTTCACTTTTCAAACATGGACAATAACCCTAAACATACAGCCAGAGCTATAATGTAATAAATTAGACACAGTGCCAGCCCAAGACATTTTGCTGCCTGGGACCAAGAATGAAATGCTGCTCCCCCCCCCCCAAAAAAAATAAAAATAAAAATCAGGCCCACCAAAAGGCCCCCACTAAAACGACAGTAAAGCGCAGCTAAAACTAGCAGTGTTTTACCGTCAACGCCAGCCCGCCCCAGTGTGAAAGCAGCCTTAATGTTTTTTTAAAATTGTGTTCCTTTTGCTAATTCTGTACATACAGGGCAGGCATCCTGAGAAGAACATGTGCTTTATCCATATGTCACCTCTAAGGCTGCTATCACACTAAGGCGCTTTGCAATCGCTATAGCGCTAAAAATAACGCCTGCAAAGCGCCTTGAAAGAGCCTCACCTGTCACTCCAATGTGAAAGCCCTGAGTGCTTTCACACCGGAGTGGTGCGCTGGCAGGATGCTCAAAAAAGTCCTGCCAGCCGCATCTTTGAGACGCTGCCCATTGAAATGAATGGAACCGCCGGCAAAGCACCGCTGCAGCTGCATGTTCCCAGCGGTTTTAACCCTTTTTTGGCCGTTAACAGGGGTTAAAAGCACCCCACTAGCGGCCGAAAAGCACCTCAAAAACGATGGTAAAGCTCCACAACGCAGCGCCTCAGTCTGAAATTAGCCTTACCTTACTGACAATATGATCTATTACCTAACTCACCTTGTTTTTCAGATAGGCAGAGTCGGAGGCTGCCCAGGCTCAGCTCACACTCTGTCACGGCCGGGCACAGCCTCACAGGCAGCTCTCCTCAGCCCTTCCTTCCCTCACGCTGGAGATGGAAGATGGAAGACTGTGGGCAGGGCAACTGATTGGCGTGGAGGCTGAGCGCTGTGAATGCTGGGGCGGCCGCAGCCTTTGACATAACCGGTTGCTAGGCGCCGGGTGGCAGGCGATTCTAACAACCAGTGCAGGAGACAGCGCACAATTGACAGCACAGCCGACCAGCATCCGCTCCGCTCTGCTCTGCTCTGAGTCCTGAGAGTCTTGCTGACTGATGATCCGGGATTCTTGACGGTAACTTCTTGCCGGCCTGGCTGCCGCGGCCGCCCCTGGAGCCTGGAGCCATGCTTGCAACATGACAAAATGTGGAGAATTTCAAGAGATATGAATACTTTTTCAAGGCACTGTATATGTATATGGGTCCAGAAACAAGGTGAGTGAACCATTGAACTGGTGGTGGAGCACTGGTGAATTGATGGTGTAACACGAAGTATATTGATAAATGAGCACAGAAGACTTTTTTCACTTTTTCAACATTAGTTTTAGCACTTTTGTTATTTGTTTTTTGTTATTATTATTATTTTTTGCCACTATCATGAAACCCCTTCTTCCCCTCAAAAAATGGGCATCAGGTGCTGGGATTGCATATAGATAGGAAGACACAAACAGGCTATATGACATCAGCAGCAAAATAGGATAAAAAAAGGCGAAAACAAGTGTTTTCTTTAAAAAGAAATGGCAGTTGTTTATTATACACAATGCTTTAGTAGACCAAATGTAATTAAGTTATCGTTTACATCTATGTTAATGCAAATAAACATTTAATTATCTATTAAAATAAATATGGATTGCATTTTAATTTACATTCACCTATACTACTGTGTGCAGCAGCTTTAAATGTCACTCTATAATATCTAATAGAGCTGTAAGTCTCCTTTAAAATCCCATTTTAGACTTTTCAAAAAATGACCTATTCAGCCTGACTTGGCATGGATATAAAACCACTCTGAAAATAAGGCCAGCGGTCTTTGAGGTCGTTATTATAATATGAAAATTCCATATAGTTCTAGCTCAGCATTTTCTTCCAATAAATGGTAATACCACTTTCTCCAAGGCCAGTGAAGCTTCAATAGCTCCCCCTCATCCCTCACCCCCCTCTCCTTCAATGTCATTTGCAAAATCTGAGCTTCTTCATCTTCAGCCAGGAAGAACAGTGACAGGTTTCAAAATTTCATTGGGCGTCAATGCAATTTAATAACAGCTTCTCTTCTGTTCAATTTATCTACAGTAACTCGGTTTTCACCCCTGTAAGACCAAGAGGAGCTTTTCCCGATGAAAAACAAAGGTCTTTACCATCTTTTATTATATAAGGATAAAAATATGTTCCCAAGCTATGTCACACAGAACAGGAATAATGTTGTATCAACCTTTCCCCAGTAATAAAACAATAGTGTGACACCTCCTAATGTCTTCTTATAAGAGAACAGCTGTTGTGTAATTAATAGAAACAAGCAGATAATGGCGATGAGTTGTCATATGGAGCTCACACATTTATTACAAAAAGACTGACATTTATGAAGAGTAAACCTCTGTTGTAAATCTTCTATTGATGGTCAGGATTATGAAACTCCCACATCTTGGAGTAATGGCATTAGGAAAACATGACTTATGGAACTAATGTCAGTTGCACCAGTGTCTCTATGGCTATTGGAGTGGAGAGTGTTGATTTAATGGGCCTGATGCAGTATCAGAAAATCATACTTTCCATCAATTTAATAATAATAATATAAAAAAACAAAGCAGCTATAAAGCAAACCTGATGGAGATTTTGAAATATCACAATTAGCACAGAAATGCTGGCAGCTCCTGCATTTCCCTTTCTTTTTAAAAGTGTACTATTTGTTGTCTAGGATCACCCAGGTTTGGCCTCTCTCCATCCATGTCCCTCTAAGGGCACCCCAGCCTTGCACATTACCCAAGCGGTATCGGTATATCTAATGTAATAAAAGGAAATATACACAAACAACTCAATGGTAAAAGCATATCAGAGTCCAAAGTATGCACAAAGCAATCTGGTCACCAAAACTAGACCCAGCAAGCCAGAGGACCTTCCAGATGCTGACACGTTTCGAAGGGAGACCCCTTCTTCCTCAGAGCCAGTCTGAGATGTTGCATTGATAGTCAATGCAACATCTCAGACTAGATCTGAGGAAGAAGATTTGTGAGTATATTTCCTTTTATCACATTATTATAGATACCACTTGGGTAATGGGCAAGGCTTGTGCACCCTCTCTTCTTTGTTTAGCAGTTTTTCTACACCCCCCCCCCCCCGGACCCTCAGGGGCAGCAAAGCCTGCTCTTCTATTAAAAATATCAAGGGTGTGTGATCCATCTTCCACCATTACACTACCTTTGAGCACAGGAAATTACTGTTGTTCATTGAAGTTGTGGCTTCACTCCTGTAATCCCCCCACCCAATACCGAACCTCAACGAACATTAGTACCATGCCCCACTGAATACTGTGACACTGGGCTAGGGGGTAAGCATACCCAATGTTCCTGGAACAATTTTGTTGGAAGGTGGTGCTGAGTCTTAAACCTGGATTAATTACAATATTGCATTGGTCAGTAGTAGAAAACGGATTTAAAACCTGCTCTAAAGCCATAGGTGCATTTATCCCCAAGATTGTACCTTGCGTAAAGTCTTGAACTGAATCAACAGAGCATCAAAATAGTACAACAGTGGGCGAGTAAAGTACAACAACATTTGTTTTATTGTACAGCAGAATTTCAACTCATTGTGTCAGTTTAAATTACTGTATATACAAACCAAATCACAAAAATACCAAATTATGCTTTAACATGTGGCCTGGAAATATGGACCAAACCCTCCTCCAGGAACACGGACCTCTTGTTATCAGTTGTCAAAGCTTTATTTTGACCCATGTGTGAGAACAATTAAATTAATAAAGTTGTTCTTGCTTGTTACATCAAGCACCTCAGATTATAGAGCAAGTAAATTAGCCTAGTTAATCAGCTACATCCCACATTCAGTAGGCATAAATACATCATAATTGAAATGACCATTATGATTAGTTACATGAGAGTCAAATGTCTTCTAACTGCAATTTTAACATTATGTGATTTTTACCAATATCTAGTAATGTCCAAAAAGTTCTAGTCTGAAAATTTGAAGACGTTCAGTAATGTCTGTCATATCACGTAGTTTATGAAACATAAGCAACCTAGAGTTCATAAAAAGGGGAATGTGTTGGAGCTAGCAGATTATATAGATATTTAAAAAAGTGAAGACAAAATGGAAGATAAAAACAGAGGGCAAAAGCCTTGCCAGTAAATAATTCCAATACACATGGCAATTTAATCTTAATAGTAATTATTTATATTTTTAATTCTGATTAAAATATTACCTTGTTATCCCTCCAAAGAAGTTGCTCAGGCACATCCTGTTTTAGGTTGTCAGCACTTTGTACTTGTCCCCCAGTTGTGATTCTGTGTTGTCATCCTGTCACACTGTCATTTAGCTTCGTGAACGTGACAAAAAAAGTTGAAAAGAATACCCAATCATGTGCACTTAAAATAACAAAAACAAAAAAACAGTATTTAGATTGCACACGACTGGATGATGGAAGTTAGCAGAGCTTCACCTTACTCACTAAACTAAAGAAAAAACAGTCCCATAGATCAGTGATAGGAACCATAGGTTGTTGTAGAGAATGATGTAGTCCCATAAACTCCTCATGCTCATGTAACCACTGGATCTAGTAAAGCTTAGAAAAAAACAAACCAAACATCAGAGGGAAGCAAGTTATACGGGAACTGATAAGTCCTAAGATATGTCCATGTCCCTTATAGGAACTAGTACAACATCCACATAAGGGTGTGTCCATCTTTATATTATTTTTCAGACTTTAAAGATGAAGTTCCTTATGTGGATGCTATACTAGTTCCTATAAGGGACATGGACATGCACAATATTGTCAAAAGTATTGGGACATGTGCCTTTACATGCACATGAACTTTAATGGCATCCCAGTCTTCGTCTATAGTGTTCAATATTGAGTTGGTCCACCCTTTGCAGCTATAACAGCTTCAAATCTTCTTTAAAGGCTATCCAGGAGTGTAGGAGTGTGTCTATGGGAATTTTTGACCAGTCTTCCAGAAGCGCATTTGTGAGGTCAGGCACTGATGTTAGACGAGAAGACCTGGCTCACAGTTTCTGCTCTAATTCATCCCAAAGGTGTTCTATCGGGTTGAGGTCAGGATTCGGTGCAGGCCAGTCAAGTTCCTCCACCCCAAACTCGCTCATCCATGTCTTTATGGACCTTGCTTTGTGCACTGGTCCAAATCATTTGGTAAAGGGGGGGATTATGGTGTGTGGTTGTTTTTCAGGGGTTGGGCTTGGCCCCTTAGTTTCAGTGAAGAGAACTCTTAAGGCGTCAGGATACCAAGATATTTTGGACAATTTAATGCTCCCAACTTTGTGGGAACAGTTTGGTGATGGCCTCTTCCTGTTCCAACATGATTGCGCACTAGTGCACAAAAGCTAGGTCTATAAAGACATTGATGAGCGAGTTTGGGGTAGAGGAACTCGACTGGCCTGCACAGAGTCCTGACCTCAACCCGATAAAACATCTTTGGGGTGAATTAGAGGGGAGACTGTGAGCCACACCTTCTCGTCCAACATCTATGCCTGACCTCACAAATGCACTTCTGGAAGAATGGTGAAACATTCCCATATACACACTCCTAAACCTTGTGGGCAGCCTTCCCAGAAGAGTTGAAGCTGTTATAGCTGCAAAGAGTGGGCCAACACAATATTGAACCCTACAGACTAAGACTGGGATGCCATTAAAATTGTGCATTTAAACTTGATTTGATTGTAGCCGTATTAGTACAATTGTGACAGAGAAAATTGAGTACTGTCCGTGATACTTTTTTTATTTCCACTAACATACAATTTTTCAGGACGAGCTTTCGGGGTATGTCCCCTTCTTCAAGGTCCAAGAGTACTGCTTGGACCTTGAAGAAGGGGACATACCCCGAAAGCTCATCCTGAAAAATTGTATGTTAGTGCAAATAAAAAAAGTATCACGGACAGTACTCAATTTTTTATGTGCATTTATTTATTTTATTTTTTTAAATATTTATTTATTTAAATTTTCCAATACAAAAAATAAATAGCTCTCCTCCAACAGAGAGTCTACATCGACACTTTTTACAATAACATTCCATTATATACCCACTTACATTTCCACCCCCCCCTCTTCCCCCCTCTGACCCTCCCCGGCCCCCCCTCTGCAGATGGTCATCGTAATGCTAAATTGGGTACTCCTGTTATAACTGGACTATCCAAAATCCCCTCCCCATCAGTCCCTCCTTGTAACCCCCTCCAGATAGCTCCAAGAGCTTTTATACTTACGCCAAACTGCCCATTTAACCACCTGGCCCTCCCCCTCTTCCAGATAGACTCCCTCACTATCCAAACTCTCCATGTTATATATTTCATTTATACAGAAGAGCCCGTCTCGAGTGTTCAGGCTATCTGGATCCAGCCAGTTCCTCGCAATCTGCCTCTTGGCCGAGTCCAGCAAAATGGGTACTATAGATTTTTGATATTGCTTCATGGGCTCTTCCGTTCTATGTGCATTTCAAGACAGGCATCCCAATACTTTTGATAATATAGTGTATCTTAGGACTTATCAATTCTCATATAACTTTTTATGCTCTAAAGCCGCGTACACACGATCAGACTTTTCATCTACAAAAGTCCGACAGCCTGTCCGACAGACTTTTGGCGGACTTTCGGCGGACTTGCGGCGGACTTGCGGCGGACTTGCGGCAGACTTTCTAACGAACAGACTTGCCTACACACGACCACACAAAAGTCCGACAGATTCGTACGTGATGACGTACACCGGACTAAAATAAGGAAGTTGATAGCCAGTAGCCAATAGCTGCCCTAGCGTGGGTTTTTGTCCGTAGGACTAGCATACAGACGAGCGGACTTCGGGGTCCGTCGTAGTTACGACGTAAAGATTTGAAGCATGTTTCAAATCTAAAGTACGTCGGATTTGAGGCTAAAAAAGTACGTTGAAAGTCCGGAGAAGCCCACACACGATCGGATTACCAGCCAGCTTTAGTCCGTCAGCGTCCGTTGGACTTTTGTAGCTGAAAAGTCCGACCGTGTGTACGCGGCATAAGGGACAATTCTCTTGCAAACTGAACAGCCTATATTCCTTTGGTAAATCAACCCCTATAAATGGCCATTTCAACACTAGTTACACATACATGGTCAACTCTTGTCACCATCAAGAAATACACCCTGACGAATGCTATGCACCCATCACAGAGGAACATGCATATAGACAGAATGTGGATGCAAAGAGACTGCTAGAGATTAGCGGAACTGAGCTGTAACTTTTTCAAAAAGTGAAAACAAGTAGTTCACAAAAAAAGGAAGTTTGTTACACATAGTACACATAGCAAACAAAATGTCATTCAGTTAGGGTTTAAGTCTACTTTGTCTACCCTTATCCTCGGGTCTTAAAGAGTAGATGCATACATAGTAGAGCTGATGGTAAAGAGATGGCCACTTTCTGAATAAAAAATTCTATCATGTGAACAGGGTACAGTTAGCTCATTTCAGATAAAACAGCAGCCGACCAGAGACCAAATTCCCCGAAACACTTTGGAACTCTGCTTTCTAATAAAATTAATTTTTCTACTGTGCTGGCCAACTGGTGTTTCGTTCAGAAGCTATGTTTTTTCCGAACACGGTTCTAGGGTGTCTGTGAGGAAGGAAACGACTATGAATGCACAGCGCAGGTGGGTTCATGAGCACATAGGACAGTCTTAAATTTTTTACAAAAAAATATGCAGATAGTGGTGTCTATGTTTCAATACTAATGTAACTTTATCTTGTTCATATCTGTGACAGGTTTACCAACTCCAGACCAAATTGTTTTTTAATTTGGCTAAAGCAAAAAACACTTAAAAATTCGGTCAGGTTCATATTGCTGTCAGAGACACTATATAGGTACATTTTCCCTCACGTTCTGTCCTTGTAACACCAAGGCAAAAAATAATATGGTATGGAGGTCATTGGAGCAAAAAACCTTTCACTGAATAAGAAAGTTAGTCCCAAAAAAGTGTTTATTCCTTTTTTTTTCTATTCGACATAAATAAAATCATCTGTCACATAAAAAAAACAGCTTCTTCATTTTTCAGAAACTGACAGATTCTTGTTCAGTTAGGATGAAGCTCGGTGTTGTAGGTGTTGACAAAAGGTGATCAGAATGTGAAGTAGAATGGTACATTAAAATGAATAGAAAAATATCAAATAGAGACCCGGAGATTTCAAAGGATGTTGTATTAAAGAAGCCGCCTTAAGAAGTGTGAAAAGGTTATTTGCTGTCAAGTGCTCACCTCGGCAGACAGTGCCTAGTTTATCCCTCAATCAACGGCAGCATCTTTTCATCTCCAAACCCCAGTCCTATACTTGTTGGGCTTGAGGACTTTACTGATGACATCTGCTCATTGTCTGGCCTCGGTTCTGTGCTAAATCGCTCATTTCAGTCTCAGCAACTCATTTCCATTCGCCTCTTAGAACAGTGCTGTTTCTGCTATAAAAATATGCACCAATTTGCTCACTATGGAAACCTGTATTTATAGCTTTGTGAAAAAAGAACATAAACACATGCACTCATCTGACAAACAGCCACATCTAGGATACCAATTTCGGCCTCCGAAATCCATTATGGATATTAACCTCTTGTCTGCACAACATGGCTGCTTAATGGACAACATGGAGTTGCCTACTAAAAGACTTACAATCAAAGCTAAGGGCAGAGGTCCCCAGGCTTTGCAAATTATAGGAAATATTATAGTCTGTGTTGACAGAGAGAAAATATGTTAATGTGAAAAAATGTAGATGGTTTGTTGTGAACAACCTAAGCCAGGCTTTCATAGTGTATAGTGGAATTAACAAACCATTTCTTTGTGTATGTGCGTTACAGGGGTCACATTAATTTGGAGTATGCATATCAGCCCTTAAGGTCACACACACTGAAATGTGTCTGGATAAACATCAGTTCATGGTGTTTTACATCTCACATTTAACTGATGTTAAAAGAGAAGCATGTTTTTTTTTTTTTTTCTTTAATTCATACTTACCTAGGTGGATGCAGCATCGGCCTGATGCTGCATCTTCCCCCCGGCTCCTCTACACTGAGAAAAGGGCGATCGAACACCGCCAATCTCTCAGTTCTCACAGCTTACCAAGCAGAGAGTTGGTGACTGTCAGTCACAGCTCTCTGCTCTGCCCCTTCCTCGCTCACTGGAGCACTGGGTTGTGGAGGGGGTGGGAGCAGCCGGCTCAGGCTCTCAGAGGCTCGCTGAGAGGCAGAGCTGGGTGTTGGTCCAGGGATCTGGGCGGATCCCGACTCCATGGTTGTGATGACACCAAGCCTGGACCGACTCTGTGATGTCAGCAGAGAGCGGACTTCAAACATGTTCCAAATCTAAAGTCTGTCAGATTTTCGACCGAAAAAGTCTGCTGCAGGTCCGATGGAGCCCACACACGGTCGGAATGGCCAACGGTCCACTGGTCGAAAAGTCCGCGGCATTACAGTACAAGCTGTTAACAACTGCACACTATGGTGGGCATATCCTATGTTATCTGCTTAGATGTTCTTATTATAGTATCTCAAAAACTAATGATGAAAAATGTTAAGCTGTCCTTCAAGATGATATGCCGAAGCCTCCGTAATGCTGACGGCTCTGCTAATGCATTGTGCTGTATTTATAAACTCAGCTGATTTGTTTAATTATAAATTAACTTTCTTAGCAGCTGTATTGGCAGCAACATTTTATCTTTTCTCTTTAAATTAAGTAAGATAGTTAAGAGGTTTCGTTTAAAGGAAAGTGACCGAGCACCATCCAGTCAATGGTCAGCTTTTATGGTTCTGAAACCACCCTACACCAAGCCGTAGAAATCCACAGTGATCCTCTTAAATCTGCAATACATGCATGCAGTTACCTGCATTTATAATGCGTGTTTTTAATTTGAATTGATGTTCATTATTAATCAATGCAAATTTTACATGTTTGAATTAAAGGTTAAGTTGAAGGGACCTGGCCGCCACATACTACACTTATGTCTAAGCACATCCAGGTATCCGTACAGAATGTACCAACAGAAGTCCAGTCTGCTTCAGCTGTTTGAGAATTGATAGCATCCCAGGCGATGTTCTCATTAAGTCCCACCAGTGACTTCTCAAAAAAGACACACAGCTCCTACCGCCCCCTCACCTTTTAGTGCCATTTTGAGAAGTATGGTGGATCACATTGCTGGGACAATTTTAAGTGCCCAGGGAACTCTGAAAAGGTGTTTTCCCAGAGTTTCCTGTGATATCACTGGACATCTTCGAGCTTTGTCCAAATATTGGCAGGTACCATGACCATACTTTAACCAATACTGTGCTCCTTCTCTTGAGAAGTCCAAAGAGCCCAGTGACCCTCAGTAGTAAACATTAGTGCTTTGGGAGGAACCCTCTCAGAACACACCCCAATGCTGGGGGTCATGCGGACTGATATTTACATAAGAAGGGGGCAGTGACTGTGCTATGGGGACCAGCATTAAGCTGGTTACCTCTGAGAGAAGGAAGGAGGGCATGCTATATAAAAAATAATAATAATTAACCCCAGGAGGTTACTTTACATAAATAAACAGGTTTATGGGTCTCCACAGGCAACCATTGCATTTTCATATGAAAATGCAATCATTCAACAGCTCAACCAAGTGTTTTTTTTTATTTACAACCAGGTTGAAGGAAGTATCAGATGAATGTGCTGGAAAGTCACCCTTTGTTAAATATGTTTAACATTACAGTAAAGTACCGCTTCTATTATAGAACAGATGCTGCTGAAAGTCAGGCAAAGTCATTTACAATGGGTAATAATGTTGGGTCAATGTCCAATAATGTTGCTTTATACATTGGGTGAATGTTGTCCAAAGATTTCTTTTTGTTTTTGTGTAAATAGCAGACAAATTGCCGTTTCATCTTTTACAAATACTCTCCTTGGTCTCTGGTACCTCTTTGCTATAAAGTAAATCCATAAATGCATTACTTTAGGGAAATTGAATAGAACACATTATTTCCCAGCTACGCACCTGTTTAGGAAACAAAGCACATTAAGTCGCAGTACAACTTTGCTCATTTAGTCAACTCTAAAATATTGGAATTGCCTCCAAATTCCAGCACCTGCCATCCTCGTAGTGTCGTAATATCATATGTGCTATTTCTACCACTCTGCGCTAGTTCAGGATTGCTTCCATGTCCCTGCAGAGAATATTCTGCTAATTACAGCAGATGAGACACCAGCTCCATATTTATTGCTTGATTACAGGGAATCCAGCAATATATACATATATACATAGCTGGTTAATGTTTCTGTAACAACGTGCAGGTCATTGCATAAATATATATTTGTATTTGCAGATGAGTCTATTACCCAGAGCGTTCAGTTGCTTTATAGGCAGATGCTTATCATGTAATCAATTAGCTGTTTATAATTAATTCACCCAGTGTATGAATGTCATTTAATGGCCCTGGTAACAAGACTGCTTTCTCTATAATATTCATAGATGGCGCCAATTAATGCTGCCAATTCAACTCAGCTCACAAATAGAACAAAGAGACGTATTGTTTTTGGGGCGTCAGAGGTTCTAGGTTAAATTGCCATGTTTGTAGCAACTTGGCAGAAAGTTTGTGAAAGACAGAAAAAAACTCCAACTTTGAGCGCTCATTCCCAGAGATTTTTAGAATTAATAAGTTGCCCCCCTGCTGTACCCATTTAGCTGATGCACTATGGCTTGTCGCTACAATTTGACTTAAAGAGGAACTATGCCAGTGAAAAGAAGATAAGCTTAATTAACTATAAAATGTGCCATTTCTTGCTATCCACTGAATGTTCTTTGTTGGATTCTTCTTGTATTTATGTGCCTTGTCAGTGAAAAAAGACAGCGGTTAAACTCACTTATTAAAGATCTTTACAGTATCTTGACAATGCACATTTAAAGTAATCTGTGAAAGCTCTGTATTAATAGAACATAAAAGTTTCAAAGGTAAAGTATAGCCCCATTCCTTCATCAGATCAGAAAAATAGAGAGGAAGATACAATAGCCCAAATGTACTGCTATATAAGATGCGTGCTATTAGGAATGTTTCTTATTGCTCATATAAATGGACTTTGGGATCCCTTTATAAAGAAGTGGTATGTCTTACCAAGACCAAACCACTACTTTTATTAGTGGGCTTTATAAATATGCATTGCATGCTGCTTGCTTCGGAACTCAGCAAGACCAAAAAAGAAAAATGAGAGCCCAATCATGAATAGCTCCCGAGGGACTGTCCCCTATTTTAAACATAATCCTTGTGTCCTCCTCATTTGTCCCTTTTTTTTTTGGTCTAGAGCAGGGGTCCCCAAACTTTTCAAATAAAGGGCCAGTGTACTGTCCTTCAGACTTTACAGGGGGTCGGATAGGTGCTAGTGAGGATAGAAAATGTCCCGTGCCCAGCATCAGTCAGAATAAACATGGCCTTAGGGTTTGTGGTCAGTAGGAGAAGTAGTGCTCCATCATTGGTATTAGTGGGAGTAATAGTACCCTATTTTCAGTATCAGTGGCAGAAATAGTGTCCCTTTGTTGGAAGGAGGAATAGTGCCTCATATCACTGGCAGAAATATAGTGTCCCAAGGGTCAAATAAAGGCTAGCAAAGGGCTGCATCCAGCCCTTGGACAGAAGTTTGGAGACCCCTGGCCTAGAGGTATAGACATCCTAAGCAATGTATTATGTAACTACTAAAACGTTTCTACAATGCTAAACCTGTTTTCCATCCTCTAAGTTCTTACATTTGTTGTTTTGAACAACTAGTATTAAAGTGGAGTTCCTACCCCAAAAAAAAAAAAATAAATAGTAATGTGTTTAAAAAAAATAAAAAAAAAAACATTTGGAGAAAATTTTTTTTTTTACTCACCTCTAAATGCCTGTTGCTAGGGGGTCCCTCGTAGTCTACCTCCTTCAGTGCCTGGGCTCCTGACGTCACTTCCCTCTGCGCAGGAAGGGAGATTGCCTCTCTCCCTTCCCTCTTGTCAATCATCTGGGACACGTGACTGGTCCCAGATGATTGCGGGGCCAGTGACAGCGCGCGGCGCGGCTTGCGCATGCGCAGTGGGTACCCGGCCGTGAAGCCACAGCTGGGTGCCCACAGTTAGAATGCCGGCGCCAGCGAGCGGAGGGAGGGATGAGCGGGGCTTCGATCCCCCGCATCACTGGACCCTGGGACAGGTAAGTGTCCAATTAAAAGTCAGCAGCTGCAGTATTTGTAGCTGCTAACTTTTAATTTTAATTTTTTTTTTAAATGGGAACCCCACTTTAAGGATAATTAGTGGTAAAAAGGACCTGTGGGTTTACCCAATTATTTTCTGCATGTTCCTTTCCCTAAGATCTGCATAATTTGGGGCACGACAGGAGTGTGTGCCTACATACAAAGGTGTCCCTCTTTTCCATTTCAGAAAATTGGGAGGTATGGTCATGGGATCAAAAACAAAATGCTCTGTTAGATAGGTTCAATTCAGTTGGTTTGCAGGCTGGCTGGTAAGTGTGCTGGGAAATCTTTTGTTTGTTTGCAATGGTCATGGGATCCATTATAGTCATGTGACCAGCCTCTTATCCAATCACAAAATTCTGACTGCACACCCATAAAATGTCGGCCACTGTGTGGAGTACCTTTGCATTGTATAGCAATGAGCATTGTATCACTCTCCACTGTAAATTTCCCCCTTTGTTTTATTGTCAGTGTAAGACTGCGGCAATGACATACATATAGCACATTTCACATAGCTATTTATACGTGTTTATGGTTCTACTTGCATCAAGGTACCAAACATTGTTTTTGGAAAAGGGCAAATAGAACCAGATTTTCTTTAGGCAATACAGGTAAATAGGCATCCCTTTCCTGAGTAGATATTACCCATCATCAGTAGTCATTTCATATAAGTTTTTTGCGCATTACTACATTATTCTAAAATAAGTAAGGCCAGGAAAACGAGGAAATGTTTCATTTTAAAAAAGATGATTCTAACAGAGAGGTGTTACCTAGGCTGCCAAAAATAATGCACCTTCAGGCTATAGGGATATAAATCCAGCCTTGGGGCAAAGCTTTTTTGGCCATACTTCTCTTGCGGGTCATAGAAGTGCATTTACTTGTGTCCGCCTGTGTCCTGGAATCAGCCAACAGCAGAGCCACTCCAACCATATTGCCAGGATCCACCCAGATGCCTACTCGGCAGCTGGCTCAGCCTTTCAGCTCATAGATGAGAGCCAGAACTAAACCTTCCTATTCTTTACAGCCAAGGAAGCTGCTATCTTAGCCTACATTTCATCTGCAGCGCTGATCTTTAGTGCTGCACATCTGATTAATTATGACACCAGAAATATGATGGCTTAACAGCTCGGTTCAGAGCACAAGCAACTGTGACAGTTACCTTTCACAGCTTTACCAGACCATGCAGTACAGCAAAAAGGGCAGTTAGAGGGTTGAGACAAACCAATTAACACTGACGGGGTGCTTTCAATGGTCAATGTTTATTCACTTAGTTCACTCCCAAAGAGAGAATGAAGGTTTAATTTGTTAATCACTTATGTAAAATCCATATGAATCTACTAGTCCATATAACACTACCCTCTCCAGACAATGCTGTTCAAAAGGGTCAAAGGGTGACTCAGTTGCACCCCCATAGATAGAAGAGCCACCCTAAGACAGGACATGTGTTACTGGCCAGATCACCAGTTGAAAATAAAGAAAAAAAAAACAGAAAACGAATGCAGCCACAACATCTAAAGAGTTGTAAGCTGCAGTATATATTACTATTATTGAGGATTTATATACACATTAAAGCCCGACTCTGGGAAATATGAACATTCTTCTTTGTAAGGATTAACTGTTCGTTTAGTCTGGGGAGAGTAAAAACACTTTTACTTACCTGATCCTCTACTCTCCAGGCAGGTGGTGTTCCCCCTATGATCCCATGGTGGATTTTCCCCGGGTGTTCTCACATACAATGCAGGGCTTTTCAACCTGATTCAGTTATGATGCAGAGCAGTGATCACAAATTTACAGTGTAGTGTATGGAGTGTAGGGATCAGGTGTGTATATTGTACATAGAGCAAAAGTCAAGTGTATATCATGTAAATAGTGCCGCAGTCAGATCTACAGTATGAATGCAGGGGTCAAGTGTATATAATGTAAATAATGCCTGGGTCAGGGGTATGTAATGTATATGGCGCAGGGGTCATATTTATGTAATGTAAATAGTGCAGGGGTCAGGTGTATGTAATAGAAAAAAGTGCAGGGGTCAGGTGTATGTAATAGAAAAAAGTGCAGGGCTCAAGTGTATGCAATGTAAATAGTGCAAAAGTCAGATCTACAGTATGTAATGTAATAATGCAGGGGTCAAGTGTATGTAATGTAAATAATGCCGGGGTCAGGGGTATGTAATGTAAAAAGAGCAGGAGTCAGGTGTACATCATTTAAAAATGAAGGAGTCAGATCTATGTAATGAAAAAAAATGCAGGGTTCAAATGTATGCAATGTAAATAGTGCAGGGGTCAGGTGTATATAACATAAATAGTGAAGGGGTCAGGTGTATGTAATGTAAATAATGCATGGGTCAGGGGTATGTAATGTATATAAAGCTGGGTTCAAATGTATGTAATGTAAATAGTGCAGGGGTCAGGTGTATGTAATATAAAAAGTGCAGGGATCAGGTGTATGCAATGTAAATAGTGCAGGAGTCAAATGTATGCAATGTAAACAGTGCAGGAGTCAGATCTACAGTACAGTATGTAATGTATTAATGCAAGAGTCAAGTGTATGTAATGTAAATAATGCCGGGATCAGGGGTATGTAATGTAAAAACTTCAAAGACAAGATCGATGCAATTCGTGAGGACATCTCCACTGTGCGTACGTCTTCCCCACCCATCATACCTTGCCCAGCAGCACATTCAACACTCTCCTCTTTTGAATTGGCTACTACGGAAGAGGTTACAAAAATTTTCTCGGATGCCCACCTAACCAATTGTCCCTTGGATCCTGTTCCCTCACAACTACTACGGTCACCCTCTCTATCCTATGCTCCCTCACCCACATCTTCAATCTCTCCCTTTCTAGTGGCATTTTCCCCTCCCCTCTAAAACATGCACAGATCACTCCCATTCTTAAAAAGCCCTCACTGGACCCTACCGACCTGAACAACTTAAGACCCATCTCATTACTCCCATTCACCTCTAAACTTCTAGAACGCTTAGTCTACAACCGTCTTAGTTCCTACCTCAATGAAAATAACCTTCTTGACCCCTTACAGTCTGGCTTTCGCTCGCAGCACTCCACGGAAACTACCTTACTAAAACTCACTAACGATTTACTAACTGCTAAAACCAACAGCCAGTACTCCATACTCCTACTACTTGACCTCTCTGCGGCATTTGATACTGTTGACCACCCGCTCCTTCTCAATAAACTACATTCCCTTGGCCTCCGAGATTCTGCTCTGTCCTGGTTCTCTGCCTATTTATCACAGCGCTCCTTCAGTGTCACCTACAACTCTGTCTCCTCCTCTCCATTGCCCCTTTCTGTGGGGGTCCCCCAAGGCTCGGTTCTTGGACCCCTTCTCTTCTCTATCTACACCTCCTCCCTTGGTCACTTGATAACTGCCCATGGCTTCCAATACCACTTATACGCTGATGACACCCAAATCTATCTGTCTACTCCTCACCTCACTCCTTCAGTCTCCTCTGGCATTACTAACTTACTAACTGACATATCAGCATGGATGTCGCACCACTTCCTTAAACTAAATCTCTCTAAAACTGAGCTATTAATATTCCCCCCCGCCCGTGCCCCCCTCCATGCCTTTTCCATCCAAAATCAACAATGCAACCATCAGTCCCTCCCCTCACGCCAGGGTACTAGGTGTAATCCTAGACTCCGACTTGTCATTTCAGCCTCAAATCCAATCGCTGTCAAAAGATTGTAGAATTCACCTCCGTAACATCTCTAAAATTCGCCCTTTTTTAACAAATGAAACCACCAAGCTCCTCATTCACTCCCTTGTTATCTCTCGTCTTGACTATTGCAACTCCCTTCTCATTGGCCTGCCGCTCCATAGGCTATCCCCTCTTCAGTCTATCATAAAGGCTGCTGCCAGACTTATCCACCTTACCAACCGCTCAGTGTCTGCCAACCCTCTACTCCAATCCCTACACTGGCTCCCAATCACCCAGTGAATTAAATTCAAAATTCTAACCACAACATACAAAGCCATTCACAACTCTGCCCCAAGCTACATCACTAATCTTGTCTCCAAATATCACCCAAATCGACCTCTCCGCTCTTCTCAAGACCTCCTGCTTTCAAGCGCTCTCATCTCCTCCTCCCATGCTCGTCTCCAGGATTTCTCCAGAGCCACTCCCATCCTCTGGAACTCGCTACCTCCATCTATCCGCCTATCCCCTACTCTTGCTACCTTCAGGCAATCCCTGAAAACTCATCTCTTCAGGAAAGCCTATCACGTCTCCAACTAATCTCCTACCACTTCCACCAGCTCATTCCCCACAGTTACAACCTTTTGTACCACCTGCCCACCCTATTAGATTGTAAGCTCTTCTGAGCAGGGCCCTCTTAATCCTATTGTATTGTAGTATAACTGTATTGTCTCCCTTTTATATTGTAAAGCGCTGCGTAAACTGTTGGCGCTATATAAATCCTGAATAATAATAATAATAATAATAATAAAAAAGTAGGGGTCAAATGTACGTGATTTAAAAATGAAGGAGTCAAATCTATGTAATGAAAATAATGCAGGGTTCAAATAATTGTAATGTAAATAGTTCAGGGGTCATGTGTTTATAATGTAAATAGTGCAGGGGTCAGGTGTATGTAATATAAATAGGGCAGGGGTCAAATGTATGCAATGTAAATAGTGCAGGGGTCAGGTGTATGTAATGCAAATTGCGCAGGGGTCAGGTGTATGTAATATAGATAATGCAAAACGTTATTTTCATTGGATTTGGGATCACAGCTAGGCGGAGAACATTGAGAACCTTTAGAATCAAAATGAAATTGTTTTTTCTGGCAAAAAAATAAAAATAAAAATATTTTCTTAAAAATACATAAAAAACAATAAAACTATCAAAAGGTTCACTTTTTCTGAACACGGTTGGATTTTTTGTAAGATATCAGTAACAAGCTTTGTAACACTGACTTGTTTTTAATGCCTACCAGAAAATGATTTTAAATTGCTGAAAACTATGCCAGGACACACATTCATGGACTTTACCAATAATAATTCGAACGCTTCAAGCAAGGGTGTACCCATACTGTATATAATGTGCACACCAAGCAGACTCCTAAGCTCTTTGCAATCAATATAAGCAGCACATTGTTTTCTTGGTCTCACAAAGGTGAACTGCATCTATATTCATTTCATTCAGAAGTATAAGGCAACTGTTATTGCTGCCTGGAGAGGTCTTTGTGTACGCAGGCTATACACAGACACCTGTACTATTATAGCTTTACTCACACTGGCTACACCGTAGTTTCAGATTTAATCAGTCTTTACCAGCATTGGTGTCATGTGCAGGTGTGTCTTAATGTCGACTTCCCAACTTTCTGAGATCCAAAAGACGGACACATTACAGCACAAAGTATGTAGGCTGGATTCTGCAATCCTTTGTGGCGCATTAGCCAACACTGTTTTCCTGAGCCCCTTTCCAATGTGCGTTGTGTTAAGGCAGCCTATTTATTATGAATGCACTGCCAACTCACTGCAACAAAGAAAATGTTCAATGCAATGTACAACAACACACAGTACAGTATATGCATTGTGGAGTATCGCAGTGTATTGCACCCTGACTACCACCTAATGCCCCGTACACACAGTCGGATTTTCCGATGGAAAATGTCCGATCGGAGCGTGTTGTCGGAAATTCCGACCGTGTGTGGGCTCCATCGGACATTTTCCATCGGATTTTCCGACACACAAAGTTGGAGAGCAGGAGATAAAATTTTCCGACAACAAAATCCGTTGTCGGAAATTCTGATCGTGTGTACACAAATCCGACGGACAAAGTGCCACGCATGCTCAGAATAAATAAAGAGATGAAAGCTATTGGCCACTGCCCCGTTTATAGTCCCGACGTACGTGTTTTACGTCACCGCGTTCAGAACGATAGGATTTTCCGACAACTTTGTGTGACCGTGTGTATGCAAGACAAGTTTGAGCCAACATCCGTCGGAAAAAATCCTAGGATTTTGTTGTCGGAATGTCCGAACAAAGTCCGACCGTGTGTACAGGGCATTAGAGTTCATTGGGGTGCCAGTCAGGTCACATAACGTGGCTCAGCTCCCCTGTGTCTGTGAGCAGCTGCTGCAGGGGAAAAGAGGAAGTGCTGACAACAACTGGTCTATAGAAGCCTATGGGTGACATCATGACTCCCAAAATTCAAAGTCATTGTTGAGCGCTTCCATACACAAAGCTGCAGGATCATGTGACCAAACCAGAGCAGATTGAAAATGAGTTCACAGGTTAGTCTGGCTAGGTAGGAGGGGAGGGAACAATTTTCAGATTAGTTAGACTTAGGCTTTTCTTCCACCTAAAAATAGTATTAAACATCACTTGGACACTTGTACCTACATGTAAGCTTATAATAAGGCTTACGTGTAGGTATAAGCAATATTTTCTTAACCTACACTGTTTAGGAGATATTCACTGTTTAGGCAGCCAGTAACGTCACCGGCGAATGCACTCTGAAGGAACAGCATACTCATGTCATCCCTTCAGAGCTCTATCCTGAGGCCATAAGCCTGTGCACGTGTGCAGGAGTGATGTCATTGCGGTTCGGCCATTCAAACAGATGGAAGCCTTGTCGGCAGTGACAGCGCACCACTGGAGGGCTTTGTTTTAAGATAAGTCTATCATAATGTGCTAGTATGCCACTCATACTAGCACATTATGCTCTTAATGTGGAATTCCAGCCAAAAATCAAAATCTATCCTTCATTTATTTAATAAATAGCATAAGCATTTGTATTGTGTACTTTTTGGATTGCTTAATTGATGATTAGAAAAAACTCAGAGAGATGGGGTGTCATCCAGCGCTGTGGGGTGTGGGCAGTGGCTCCAGGCTGGCGGGTTTGGGGTCCAGACAGCAGTTCCAGGCTAGCGGGTGTGGGGTCCGGGCAGCGGCTTCAGACTAGCGAGTGCGTGATCCAGGCAGCGGCTCCAGGCTAGCGGGTGCGGGGTCCGGGCAGCGGCTTCAGACTAGCGAGTGCGTGATCCAGGCAGCGGCTCCAGGCTAGTGGGTGCGGGGTCCGGGCAGCAGCTCCAGGCTTGCAGGCTCCCTCTCTGGCTCCAGCAGCTTTCTCCCTGGCTCCACGTCAGGCGATTCTATTGGAATTATTTTGATTTCATAAACAAAAGAAGAGGGTTACAATTTTGAAAAAGAAAACCAATATTTTTTACTTTTTGCTATTAAAGATATCCCCCCCAAAAAATAAAAACAAACTAATTTCTTCTTCTCTATATTGATTGGTTTGTACAAAAGTCATAGTGTCTACAAATTAGGGGATATATTTATGGCATTGTTATTATTATTTTTTTTTTTTACTAGTAATGGCGGTGATCTGTGATTTTTAGTGGGACTGCGACATTGCGGCAGCCAGATCGGACACTTTTGACACTTTTTTGGGACCATTGACATTTGTACAGCGATCAGCTGATTGCTGTATAAATGTCGCTGGCAGGGAATGGGTTAACACTAGGGGGCGATCAAGAGGTTAAGTTTGTTTCTAACTGTATGGGGGCTGGGCTGACTAGAGGAGGAGAAAGATCGCTGTTCCTAATCACTAGGCAGATCTCTCTCTAACTCCCCTGTCAGAACGAGGATCTGTCTGTTTACATTGACAGATCCCCGTACTGGCTCTCATTCCCGCGGGTGGCCGGCGGACATCTCGGCCTTGGCCACGCACATCGGGTCCCTCGTCATACAGCGGGCGCGCGGAGCCGACATACGCCTACGGCGATTTTCGGGATAGTGACGACCTGTCACCGTATATAAGTGGTTAATTTGCACCTAGTGATCTAGCCAGTAAGTCTGTTTTTCTTCGACAGAACAAGCTCTCCTGTGAATTTAACAATTAGAGGATTGAGACAAACCATTTACCAATGCTGAGGAGCTTACGATTATCTCTCATTTATTCATGTAAAACTTTTAAGAACACTTGTCAGTTTTTATTACTGTCTGTGTCTCCCTTAAAGTGATTCACCCTCTCTATTTTGTTTACCATTATCATTGAAAGTAAAAGAGAATCACAAACCCTGGATTGTCCCCAGAAAAGTAATAGAGGGAACATCTTCCCATAGGGACACTAGTTCTGGTGACCTGGGGGGCCCCAAGAAATTCCCTTAACTTGCAGGGATTTACTCTCACTTCCTGTTTGGCAATGGAACAGGAAGTGAATGAAAATCTCGCAATGGGACACAGATGACAAAAAAAAAAAAAATCTGACAGGGGTTATAACCCTCCCTTGCCCTATCCAAAATGAAAACAAAAAGTTGTGCCTATAGTTCTACTTTAAGTGTTTTATTTAGTGAAGTTTGGCTATTGTAATAAACATAGCATCTATTGAACCATTATTCTATCTGGTATTATTGATAGAAAGCTTCATGAAATGTTCATGTGTTCCTATAATCCCCCAGACACCACTAAGCTCTCTGCTGCCCCCTCCAGGACAAGCTGATTTATTTCCTCCTCTGTGATCTTCAGGTATAGACAGGTGAAGTTTGCTGGAGGCACTATTATTTAGCTAAATTAAAAGATTACTTCTCAGCAGAAGATCAATACAATCACATAACAAAAATGATTATGCAAATCACCGGGGTGCTCGTGAGCTTTCAGCCTGCAGCAATTATTGTAAAACTGGATTAAAAGGATATTTATAAATAGCAGCTTTTTTTCCAGCCCACATCTTAAAACCTATAAATCAGTTCCTTGCTTCGGGGGCAGCAAATCTTTGATTGCACAGATTGTGAGCTAGCAGAGGTCACACAGGAACTGTAACAGATAAATAAGTATGCACAGCGCACGCACTTTAACTGCCAAAGCAGGGGAAACAGATAGATTGGGTATTTACGAGCATTACACTTCTGCCATTTGTACTGCCGATAAGAACATACATAGATGATGCTTATAATTTAATACCTGGGTTCTCAATCGGTCAAGGTCATGTAGCTAGGCTGTGGTAGGTTAGTTCTAGAGCTACAAAAATGGCGAGTGATGTTATGGAATATTTATGCAGAACATTGATCATGCTCTATTTGTCTATAAGCAAGCCCAAACTGGCAATCTGGCAACTCTGGTATTTGCCAAAATGGCTGCTCTGTTTGTTTGTTTGCTTGATTTTTTCCTTTATTCTTTGTTTGCATGTATTCACAAAACAACACAAGCATACTCCAGATACTGAATGTCAGGCTATAGTGTGTTCATGATCAGCACTCTATGAATGTTGGTCAATGGTCATGGACACACTATAGCCTGGCACTAACTTAATGACATTGTATATCTTTATTTCTTGCTGTCTTATGAGCAACACCCAAATCCTATATATGCTTGTGGGCAGGGCCACTCGCCCTGCACCGGGGGGTACCTTTTGTGTGGAGCGCGCTCATCATTGCCTGGGACCAGACAGGGGCTGTGGTCATATTAGAATCTAACATTAAGGCAGCTCCCTAACTTAGAAATGAACCGTGTCACTGTGGGCAGTAATAAAACAACAGAGTTCCTCTGAAAAGCATGGTAATGTGTCACTACACACTGTTGCTTGATGTGTGATGCATATAGGAGGGACACTGCTGAACCTGTGCCCTCTCCATTAGTCCAGTGTACTTCTACCACCTCACTCCCAGTGACAGAATGGGGTCGCACTGTGCACCTAGCTTCGACTTCATGTATGTGCATCTTAACTCCTTCCTTCCCATACCATGTGGCCAGGCTATGGGTCTCTGTAATGCCAATTCAGTCCCAGTTGCTACAGGAGACAACCACTGGGGAGGGAGCCAGAGCACCAACCCCCTTGCTATAAGAGCACCCATCACCTACTCTACTCTTCATGATCGGCTGCAATGTACTTTGGGCTAGATCTTGGTTACCCAAAACACCTGTCTTAATCTTTCTGTATGTCTTGAAGAGTAGACCTTCTGTAGTGGCTTTGCTTTGTACCCCATGTGCTTTACAGGCCTTGGTTTACTTTCATGGGTAGCACTTTCGCCTAGCAGTAAGAAGGGTCGCTGGTTCGAATCACAACCACGACACTACCTGCCTGGAGTTTGCATGTTCTCCCTGTGCCTGCGTGGGTTTCCTCCGGGTACTCCGGTTTCCTCCCACACTCCAAAGACATGCTGGTAGGTTAATTGGATCCTGTCTAAATTGTCCCTAGTATGTATGAATGTGAATTAGGGACCTTAGATTGTAAGCTCCTTGAGGGTAGGGACTGATGTGAATGTACTATGTATATGTAAAGCGCTGCGTAAATTGACAGCACTATATAAGTACCTAAAATAAATAAATAAATATTCCAGAACCATCATGCACCCCTTTCAAGAATTTCAGACCAGGCTTAGAACAGTGGATGCAACCTTACTTTTTGTCAATTCAGTTCAAAGTGAACAATAACATTGAAATGTCCATAAACATCTCTACTTAGCTGCCCAGGCATACCTGGTAGTAGCCCATGTCAGGCGTTCTCTAAGTCTTGGAAGATCTTGGGACTCTTGGTGCTTCCAAAGGACTGCAAGCTGAAGCAGTCCTCCTCCACAGCAATCATGCCAATTATCTCTTCTGCAAGCCACTGACTCCCCCGAACACAGCCTCCCCCCTTATTTTTATCACAGGTGGGTAGCTGGAGCCAAAAAGCCTGAGAACAGCAGCACACACATTAACTCTTTCTCCTAGCCTAGACCAGCCTCTGTCTAGCTAAAGTTCCTGTATGCAACCTGCCTACATGCTGTTTTACTGTATGGATGCCAATTTATGTAATCTGTAATAGAGAGAAGTATTTTTTACTGCAGCTACAGTAGTTAGATTGGTTGATCTTCCTTGGCAGGGCTAAACTAAAGACAGCTAACAGCCCAGAAATAAAAGATCAGCAGAACACATGCTGACAGTTGTCTGTATTTTATTGCATCAAATCAGTATCATATTCCTAAAGCTCATATCTGGCTAGATCAAACTCATCAGGGATAAAAGACACCAAGCATTATTCAACCCCCCCTCCTTTGAGCCCAGGGCATCATAGACAAATTCTAGAGGTTGTGTTATCACACCAGCCTGGGCATACAGAAGAATGCTGATCCACTATATAAGCCCGCTTTCTAAGCTTTTTGACCGTTTGCCATATTATAAAGTCTTTTATTAGAAGAGGAAAACACCATCTAAATACTGCCCACTATTGAAGAAAAGTATTTTTTTTATAGCTCCAAAAATCCAATAGAACCAAAAAATCTAATCCAACATAACTTCCTAAGAAGTGATAAACTGAACCACAGTTCTACCTCACCCTCCTGTTTCTACACTCTGGCTGGCACATGCTTCCAAGGTTCAACCTACAACATAATTGTTCATCGAACTTGCCAACTTTCCCAGCCAATGTTCTACGGATGCTTCAGGACCCGGTCCAATTAATGTGGTGCCACTCGTGCCAGCTCCCCAAAATGGTCCAGCTAAACCTGAGACAAAGCCTTAGTATTTCTGTACTTCTCTTATCAACTTCTGCCACATACACAGCCCAAAGTTGAATGACAAATGGTAACTAATGTATAAAAAAAAGTCAAACAACAGTAGGGGAATAAACATGAAGCCATAACCACTAGCATATTATTTGAACAAATTGAAGCTGTTTTGTTCTCTATAAAAGACCCCCAACCTACCACAGCTATCAGTGAAAACGTTTAAGTAAAACAAGATCTAAGTACGACCTAATTTTTCTATCCATTATTTTTTAGGACTCACAAACTAAAACACATTGCTTTACCATTGGCAAACACACCTTGGGCAATCCTTCCTTTTCTATTCATGAATCAACCTTGCTGGGTTTCTTTGAAATGTTACATGTTGTAAAGAACTGCTCACAGAATGATAGATGAAATAATAATTGTGCCTCTCTTACAATACATTATTACACCAGTGCCACTGCCTTGGTGAGTGAAAAATATGGCAGAGATAGTTCAGAAGTGAATGTTCTAAATTGTGATTGTTACAAAATAAATGAATCCATTTATATTATAGAGCACTATATGTAGAGTGTCTTGTTTTCACTGCCTAAAATCAAGCCTTAATTGGTTTTGAACAAATGAGCTATTTCCTGGTAAATGGGTGGTAATAGAAAACAGTCAATAACCAGCTAATAATTAACAATTTAACTAAACAGAAGATAAGGAGTGATTGGCATAGATGTTAAACATTGTTCTGAGAAATGACCTGTTTGCAAGAAGCAGACGTGCATCAGACAAATTTCAGAGAGAAAGGAAAGCTGGGCATATGTCGGGCAGTCAGCTTTGCTATGGGAGGAATCAGTGTGTGGGCATAATCCACATGGCCCTGCCTTATGAAAGCATACCTCCTGACTTTCTGAAATGATAAAGAGGGAGACTTTTTAGCACACATGCGGTTGATTTACTAAAACTAGAGCACATCTGATACAACTGTGTATGGTAGCCAATCATCTTCTAACTTCAGCTTGTTCAATTAAGCTTTGCCAATAAAACCTTAGAGCTGATTGGTTTCCATGCAGAGCTGCACCAAAGTTTGCATGCTCCAGTTTTAGTAAATCTCCCCCAGAGTGTAGGCAAAGGACATGTCCCTGCCATGGCCACGGTTACACAGACCACAAAGATCTATTATGCAGAAAACCACATAAGTGCTTTTTTGCCCTCTATTTTCCTTTTATATTTGTATTTTTTATGTATTGTTTTGTATTTTCAAAATAACAAATGCAGTAACATAGAGGTTGGATAAAACATTTAGTGCAACATAACACTTTTGGTATTTAAATAGTACACATCAGACCAAAAAGAGGGACAAATGAGGCTACACAAGGGAGTGAGGGACTTAGTTTCAAAAGAGGGACAGTCCCTCCAAATGGGGACAGTTGGGAGCTATGCGAAATTGAGGCTTATGTTTGGCCCACAAGTTGTGTAGGGCTTGGCTGATAAGGCATGCAATGTCTTGTAGTCCTTCTTTACTTATATTCCTAAATTTTTTTGTCACAGTTACTTTGTAACATAATAAAGATCCATGTATACTTTACATTTAGTTTAATTTTTTAAGGCTGGAGGCAATTGGCTTGTTTGATCCAGATTTAGTTTACTTTGCTCTAGACTGTCACATCATAATTTTTCTACCTTTTTGTCCATAGCTGGATTAGGGGGGCAGATGATTGTGCAACTCATAAGTTTGCATAGTTTTACATTGTGATCTATGGTTATTGTTTAGAGATGTCCTATTGGGTAGTATTGTACATACAAGGGAACATACAAGATAAACACTACCAAAGTAATTATTTTACTATAATATTACTGTTTTGTATACTTGGGTGGAAGTTGACCTTTATTGGAGAGGGACAAAATATGAATATGGGGTGTTTTATCGTGTACTTTTTAACAATGCACATTCCCATTGTGTTTAATGTACAATAAAATATCGAACACGCTGTGAGAGACAGCTTCTGGATATTTGATTTGATGAAGATTTAAATTCTGTTGGATTCATTGAGACTGCAATTCAGATTTTTTTTGGGTGTATTTAGATTTATAACATGCAGATGCCCTCTTTTACAGATAAACTGGTAAGTGAAGATATAATTGAAGTCATACCAGGCTGTTAATAGCATTAGGTCAGCTAAATTGCATCTCTTCAATTGCTCTCTAAGAAGACACAAGACAAAGTTCTCACCCTGTTTCCAGGGCACAAGTTGAAAACAGAGCACGGAAAGTAAAATGGCACATTATAGTGATACTATTATGTGGAGGGATCATTGGTCTCTGGCCACTGGGTTTCAGCCATTTGACTACATAGGTAGAAGTGAGATTAAGGCATTGTCCACCTGCCACACATCAAAGTGTGATGCCACTTGAATTGATCCTTATTCTTGCAGGGCAAAGAAAAAGGTTTGCATTGATGCCAGTTGCAGTACCTGCACATAATTCGTTTCGTCCCCACCACTACCACACTGCTTGGTTGTCGGAAAAGAACAGCCACATGCTCATAGTGGCAAGATTGCGTTTTCAGGCATACAAAAAAAAGTTATTTCTTCTATACCGCACTGCTGATGAAGCAACAACGATAAGCTGCAAAACACGTTGAGACCGTCTTGTGTCATAGTGTACCTAGAATTTGAAAGTTTCCATCCATGGATCTACGTCTATTCGTACTGGTCCTTATAATGCTGACTAGACAGTCACAATGTGGTGGGGCAGTAAGGAGTGGTGAAAGCTCTTGCAATGTCATTGTATAAGACTCTGTGTTTTATTTTTTATTTTTTTTCATAATTATGTGCACTATTTTCACATGAATTCAAATAAAATATGACAAATAATATTTTTTAACCACTTGCCGACCAGCCACCATTATTATACGGTGGCAGGTTGACTTGTTCCCGCGAATCGCCGTAGCTGTACGTTGGTCTGTTTAACAGCTATATCAGGCGCGCGCATGCCTGCTGCATGGCGGGGGAGCTGATGCGCGTGGACGGCGGCCGCGATGTCCCCCAGCCACCCGAGATTGCTCCACAGAGAGCCATAATGGGGATCTGTAAATGTAAATAGACAGATCCCTGTTCTGACAGGGGAGTAGAGAGAGAAATCTGCTGTTCCTATTGATCAGGAACAGCGATCTCTCTCCTCCTCCAGTCAGCCCCTCCCCCAAAGATCACTAGGTCAAATTAACCACTTATATACGGTGGCAGGTCGGCATGATCCCGCAAATCACCGTAGGCGTATGTCGGCTCCTTTTCCCTTCCGCGGGAACGAGAGCCAGTACAGGGATCTGTCAATGTAAACAGACAGATCCCCATTCTGACAGGGGAGTAGAGAGAGATATGCTGTTCCTAGTGATCAGGAACAGCGATCTCTCTCCTCCTCCATTCATCCCCCTCCCCGTAGAGTTGGAAACACCTCCCAGGGAACACATTTAACCCCTTGATCATCACTAGTGTTAACCCCTTCCCTGCCAGTGTAATTTATACAGTAATCAGTGCATTTTTATAGCACTGATCGCTGTATAAATGTCACTGGTCCCAAAACAGTGAAAATCTGTCTGCCGCAATGTCACAATCCCACTAAAAATCGCTGATCACCGCCATTACTAGTAAAAAAAAAAATAATAATAATAAAAATGCAATAAATCTATCCCCTATTTTGTAGACTCTATAACTTTTGCACAAACCAATCAATATACGATTATTGCGTTTTTTTTTACCAAAAATATGTAGAAGAATACATATTGGCCTAAACTGATGAAGACTTTTTTTTTTTATATTTACTATAGCAAAAAGTAAAAAATATTGTTTTTTTTTTTAAATTGTCATTTTTTTTTTGTTTATAGCACAAAAAATAAAAATCGCAGAGGTGATCAAAAGACCAAAAGAAAGCTCTATTTATGGGAAAAAAGGGAGGTCAATTTTGTTTGCAGTGCCGTATCACAAAAAGTGGCCTGGTCATTAAGGGGGAAAATCGTTCGGTCCTGGTTAAAGATGTTTTAATTGTTCTTATGTGATGCCTTAAAATTCCACTGGTTTGTTATGATACATATATTGTCTATGTCAGCCTTTTTCAACCAGGGTGCCTTCTGGGATCTTCAGGGGTGTCTTGACAAAATTCCTAAACATTGCCCCAAATTGTCCAAAAACTGTCAACAAGTGGGTGGATCAGGTCAAAGCCACAGCTTTGTATTATGCAGCACTAGAACCTTGGGCACTGTGTGAGACAAATGTCATCATCTAAGAACCAATGACATCATAGGTTGATAAGGTGGACATCAGGTGCCTGAGGACACCCTAGTTTGCCCCTAGTTTCTATGAACTATCTATTATTTGATGCTGTAAAGATTCCTTTAAAAAAAAATCAGTGAAAGCCATCACTCTGTTTCCTATAGAACATGATGTGTGTCTCAGCGGGATCCCAGAATTCATTTTAATTATAATTATATGTAGCATCCTGGTGGCTATACCAGATGTAGTGTGCAGCTTGTGGTTTGAGAGTCCATGTAATTATTATCGTACAACATTCTTTGAAGGAACAGGTCTCTTGAGAGGCTGTGTACAAATAAAGCAGGTACCACAAACAACACTTGTGTTCACCAACAATTTTCCTGAATCTATAAGGACAATGTACACTTGTTATTGCTTTGCAGTAAAAGAATCAATCATGTGCGGAAAACACTCTCATAAAGCGAATATTAAAAAACTCTCTGAATGCATGTCTGAGATAACATCAATAGTTTTTTAAAAGGCCTGATTATAATACTTGACATCTAGTTAGAAGTTGTAAACAGAGCTTTAGGATACTCAGTCGCAGTGGGACTCTTGCATAAAGTTTCAAGTACATGGTCCATATGAGCAATTCACATACTAACAGTCTAGCCTGCAGTACAATAATGACGTCTGCAGTTTGGCTGATTAGGCATATATATATATATATATATATATATATATATATATATATATATACATTTAGCCTCCCAGATAGCAAGCAATTTAGCTGCAAGTTTGATAATGACTTGCTAAGCCAGTGATGGCTGGCGAACCTTGGCACCCCAGATGTTTTGGAACTACATTTCCCATGATGCTCATGCACTCTGCAGTGTAGTTGAACATCATGGGAAATGTAGTTCCAAAACATCTGGGATGCCAAGGTCCACCATCACTGTGCTAAGCTATTGCTAGACTTGCCAGGCTTCACAAGTTTGTTGTACAATTGCAGTAAGTCCACATTGTATGACTCCAGATCAACTTTCTTTGCAAACATTCTGCAAGTCTGCTTACAAGTTTTGGTTCAGTTATGTTGTGCAATAGTCATCCCACCATTCGCTGTGACTGAATTTTCATGCTGTAGACTTGCAGAGCTCTTGCTGTAGACTCACCGCTGCAACTTTGCTCTTGCTAGAGACTTGCCACACAAATTTGCTACAAATTGGAAAAGTGTCAGCTAGAACTTGTGCTTCAAGTGCTCTTCACCCCCCCGTCGATCCTCAGCCCACCAGCCCTGCACTTACCCAATGTAGGTCGCCGACAGCACTTTCTCCTTGGTGGCTTCATCCTGTGTCTCCTCCTCCTTGAATTACGGCGGCTTCCCCTGCATCTCCTCCTCTTTGACGGCCAATATGATCATTTTTCCTCTTGGGAAATCAGGTCTTGGCGGCCGGGAGGAGAATCAGGAAGACCATAGCGAATATTAATTTGCTATTGTCACACAACTGGGTGGCTCATGGCGCAGTGCTGTGCGCCCTGAGCCCACCCTTTTTTAAAGCCAGTTAAAGCCTCTAATCATGTGCTTCTAAAAAAAGAAAAGAAAAACCCCATTGGAATCCATGCATCCAGTGCCCTGCATGTAGATTAGGGGTCTGGGCACATGGATTAGGGGGGCGGTGCCCCTGCGCCCCTTATGGACAGGCCGCCACTGTCATTCAGAAAAGGAAGGGGCCAATAAATATTTTTTATTATTTTTATGACCCAAGAGCAGATTTTTTGTAAGAATATATCCAGGACTGTTAGAGTCATTGAACCATTCATTAACCCCACCAGTAACTACCACAAATATAGGACAAAAATGGTGATTTGTTCTGTTGCTGCAGGAGTCAATTACAGATGTGCAGGGCTCTGTCGCCATTGTTTCTTGATAAAAGATCTACCCATGTCAAATCTGCCACAGTAACCATAGTGTGTAAAAAAAAAAAAAATAGGTGCAGGGGTAGGAGGTCTAAGAAAAGGTGAAGCAATCGCACTGAGAACTCATTCTAGAAGCTAATCCACAGATCTCTATTTTTAATAATTAATAAAAATATAATAAAATATATAAAAAATATAATAATGTAATAAAAATAATGGCATAAAAATTACTCGTATAGTATAATACTACAACTCAATACAATACCATAAAAATTCAAAGCATATGCTCCTGGAAACACTAAATCGTCCTTCCTACTAAATGCCCTCAGCTAGGTCACCCATAAACACAGGTCTACTGTGCCCCTAATAAAATCCAGCTCTGTGTTTACACCATCTATAAAGGGTTTGTATATCAGTAATCTTTTGTTGTCCTTCCCATTTTTGCAGTCTCACCATTTCCAGCTGTATTTTCATGGTCTGTAACTGCATAGTATTTTTTTTTTCTGCTATTATCTTGCTGCGCTATATAAAATTATTCATGCCTATATAATCGGGGAGGAACGAGAGCTTTAAAAATTACCTCTAAAATGTTTACAACCCCTGGATAATTATGTGATCATTTCTGTTCATCATTTATTTCCAGAGGAAAATTGTATGAACGTAATGGCCTAGATTTATCAGGTGGAAAGGAAAACAATAGATCTTTTCATAAGAAATCAAAAAGTTTAAGATGCCCATCTGCACAATAAACCCTTTTTTTGGAATAATGGTGCTTTTAAAAATCTTCTTTGTGAATATTGCAAACGTTTTCAGAAATGGCATGTGACCTTTTCTCTACGCATTTTCACAAGAACCACTTTTATGCACCGTGTCGTGCCTTCAAAAGACACCTGGCAATTTCAATCAATGTCTTGGTGCAATATGAATGAATGCCTTGGTGCAACAGTACATAAAGTATATTCCAATTCAACTTTATTTTACACCACATATGTCTTTTTTCTTTTAAGTTAGACAATATTCTTATCTCTAATGTTTTCTATTGTGTGTGAAGGTTTTGGAAAGATAGTGGAGATGGAATTAAATCAAAGCAGAAGTCTGAGAGAAATTAGTAGGGTTCTTTTTCTGTCCACCTTGATAAAATGTTAGTTGCCGGGCTGTCATCTGACTTTATTAACCACTTCAATACTGGGCACTTACCCCCCCTTTCTGCCCAGGCTAATTGTTAGCTTTCAGCGCTGTCACTTTTTAAATGGTCATGATACACTGTACCCAAACAACATTTTATCATTTTGTTCCCACAAATACAGCTTTCTTTTGGTGGTATTTGATCACCTCTGCGGTTTTTATTTTTTGCTAAACAAATAAAAAAAGACTGAAATGTTTGGAAAAAAAAATGTTTCTGTTATAAAATTTTGTAAAAAAAAAATAAGTTTTCTCCTTCACTGATGGGCACTGATAGGCTGCACTGACGGGCACTGATAAGGTGGCACCGATTAGGTGGCACCAATGAGACAGCACTGATGAGGTGGCACTGATGGGAACTGATGATGGGCACTGATAGGCGGCACTGATGGGTGGCATTGATATACAGCACTGATGGGTATTGATAGGCGGCACTGATGGGCACTCATAGGTGGCACTGGTGGGCACTGAATGGATGCACTGATGGGTACTTATGGGTGGCACTTATAGGCAGCACTATCGGCACTGAGAGGCAGCACTGATGGGCACTGATAGGCTGCACTGCTGGGCACTAATGGGTGGCACCGATAGATTTCACTGATAAGCATCACTGATGGCACTGACAGGGAAAAATAATGGACACTGATTGGCAACTGCCTGAGCACTGATTGGCAGCTGCCTGGGCATTGATTGGCATATCCCTGGTGGTCTAGAGTGGTATACCTGTTGGGGTTCCTTTGTGGGCAACCCTGGTGGTCCTGTTGGCATCCCTGGTGGTCCTGGGCGGGCATCCACGGGGGGCTGCACTTATAAACAATCAACACAGACCCCCCCCTGTCAGGAGAGCCACCGATCTGCTCTCCTCTGCTTGCGTCTGTCAGATGCGAGTGAGGAAAAGCCAATCAACGGCTCTTCCTGTTTACATTGTGATCCACCGGGATTGGACACGGCTGATTACGTGGCAAAGAGCCTCCATCCGAGGCTCTTTACTGAGATCGGTGATGCGGTGTGTCAGACTGACACACCACACCACCGATCGCCATGCTGTGCGCCCCCACAGGCGCGCGGTCACGGCTTATTCTGCTGGACATCATATGATGCCTAGTCAGGATAACTGAACCACTTCCCGGCCGTCATTCTGTTATAGGCTGGTGGTTAAAGTATAACTATAGGCAAATATTGTTTTATAACAGTCTTGCTGCTTTTTAAATGCTGCTTTATGGACCAAAGAACAACGGTCCAATGAAAGGTGCTTTTTTTTAGTTGTTTTGGATTTCAGAACTTCCACATTGTGTATTAATAGCTAAATCAAACATACTGAAGTACATATCCATCAAATGTAAAATGACATTGGCCTCCTTCATGTTTCTCTCATAACAGGTTCTATTTATTGGAAACCTTTCTTGAGAGAACATAGAGGTTGTGATTGTTGACTTCTTGTTCTACAAATTAGAGATGCCCTGAATGGAAATTTTGGTGCCGAAACTGAAAATTTAGGATGTGCTTGGCCGAAAACCGAAACTGAAAATAATTTTTTAAAAAAAAAATATATTTTTATATATACGGTAATTGTGTTATAATTGACTTTTTAACCACTTCCGGACCAGTTTTACTGCAGCAGATTGGCTCGGCTGGGCAAATCGACGTTACCTTAAGTCGGTTTTCCTTTTGGCCACTAGGGGCGCACACCCGTAGCGTGTGCCCAGAGCCGATGTGAGCCAATGACCGCCGGGTACCCACAATCTCTCGTGACAGAGTGAGATCCAGGATCTGTGTGTGTAAACACACAAATCCTAGTTCTTTCAAGGGAGTAGAGACAGATTGTGTGTTCATACTAAGTATGAACAGCGATCTCTCTCTCTCCTCCTAGACAGTCCCATCCCACCTACAGTGTGGGATATTTATTATAGCAAAAAATAAAAGATATCAGGGGTTATTTACGAAAGCAAATCCACGTTGCACTGCAAGTGCAAACTACAAGTGCAAAGTGCACTTGAAATTGCACTGAAATTGCACTTGGAAGTGCAGTCGCTGTAGATCTGAGGGGGACATGCAAGGAAAATAAAAAACAGCATTTTAGCTTGGACATGATTGGATAATAAAATCAGCAGAGCTTCCCCTCATTTCAGATCTACCCCTCAGATTTACAGAGACTGCACTTCCAAGTGCACTTTCAGTGCAATTTCAAGCGCACTTTGCACTTGTATTTTGCACTTGTAGTGGAAAGTGGATTTGCCTTTTGTAAATAACCCCCTTTATCTTTTTGTTTTTGCTATAATAAAGCACACATTTTTTTTCAAAATGTATATGTATTCTTCTACATATATATATATTTTTTCACCTCTGCGTTTTTGTTTTTTTTTGCGCTATAAACAAACGAAAAGCTGTCATGTTGACCCTCATGCTTCGAAACATTGAAGAAATATACAGACAGGGACTTCTGTCTTTGACACTCCTCCATACATGCTCAAGGTCAGTGACTCAAAAGCCAGCAGGTTAGCATGACCGCCAGGCAACTAACATTTTCAAAAATTTCGCTTAGGAAAGGTTGACTTTAATAAAGGAAAAGCGAGGATGCATCCTTTCAGAAATAGCGCAGAGCCATAAAAAGTAACATCTAAAGTAACACATCAACACGGTACGGAAATGGGGTTATGTTAGATCTAGGTAACCCAAGCCTCAGTGCCAATTTGCCCTTCAATCAGATGTGTGTAAAGTGACAAAGCAGCAAGTAACCTCAGATATATAAAAGAGCATCTGCTATAAGGCATCAAACACAGTATCCACCCCAGATCCATTCCAATTCCTCGCCCCGCTCCGAGCAGAACACTGAAGTTTTCACATCACCAAATTACATTTTTGTGCATCGCTGAAGGATTTCTGGGAGTACATTTCTGTGTTCTGCTACAGTAGAAGCCAGGTCAGCTTTTATATAAAGGAAGAAGCACGAGAAACCTATATTCATTTATTTTCTGTGCAGAAAGATTATTCATATGTTCTACGTATATATATTTAGAATTTTGACGGGAAGCATCTATTTTGAATAAAGCTTTTCAGTTTTAGCCTTTACGTGTAAAAATGGTCTTAACTCTCCCCTTTCCAGAGCAAATAAATAAAAGGGTAATTCCTATGAATCATACCTACTGTATATATGCATACTAAACAGTGGCGGCCGGTGGAATTTTTTTTTTTTTTTTGGGGGGGGGGAGTAAACCGTATGCCAACCCCATGCTATGCATGAATCTATCCATTACATATATTGGGTGGTGTGGAGAGAGGGGGCGCCCTTAAAGGAACGGGCCGCCACTGATCTAAACCCAAGCAGCACCGGGTCCTGTGTCAGCTCACAGACATAGCATTGAAGACTGAAGGCTGGGCTGCATAGCTTGATAATGGCACGATTGTCTGTTAGGCTGATCTGTTACCTTAGACCCCTTTCACACCGAGCCGCCCATAGCACCGGCGGTAAAATGCCGCTATTTTCAGCAGGGTTTTACCGTCAGATTTGCGGCGCATTTCGGCCGCTAGCAGGGTGCCTTTACCCCCCACTAGTGGCCGAGAAAGGGTTAAAACCACCTGCAATGCGCTGCAATAGTGGCGTTTTGCTGGCGGTATAGCCGCGCTGCCCCATTGATTTCAATGGGGAGCAGCGGTGGAGGAGCGGTAAACACACCGCTCCTTCACCGTTCCAAAGAAGCTGCTGGCAGGACTTTTCCTGACGTCCTGCCAGCGCATCGCTCCGGTGTGAAATCCCTCGGGCCTTCACACTGGAGACAATGGAGCAGCTGTTTGTGGGCGGATTGCAGGTGCTATTTTTAACGCTATAGTGCCTGCAAAACGCCCTCGGTGTGAAAGGGGTCCTAAAGTGTTACTAAACCCAGGAGCCTGCATTCACTACTGACTTTTTATTCATTTTTAGCGCTGAACTTTGTGGTTTATGAAATTGCACTGGATCACATAAAAGTAGTGCATGTGCTACTTTTAAAAATGCACTGCGACTTCGGTACCATGCAATACAGTGAAGGCAAACACACTGCAATTGCAATCAGCATTTGGGGTGTTGTTAAAGTGTTACTAAACCCAGGACCCTGTATTCACTATATCTGGTCTCCCACAGTACACAGAACATGGAAATGCAATAGTTTTAGTAAATATAAACTGTTAAATACCTTTTCTCATCAGCAGTACATAGCAGTCTTGTGACTTCTATCAGTGCCCGGTTAAAGCTTGTAGGAGGAGTTTTCTTCCTGCACTGGCTGTCCTATCAAGATGCAGATTCTGATTGGTCCTGTGCTGATCATATGCTCTCTCCCAAGAACAAAAATAACTCTCTAGCGATACACACCAAAGTGAGCATGTGCAGCCTGACTCCAGTAACTCTGTCTTATCCGGACATATTTTGGAGACAATGCAAGAAGGGGAGGATCTGTACATACAGGAACAAACAGTCTTTTTACACAATGCAGAGGATTAACCCCTTAGGTTCCACAGTGAGTATAGAAAACATGCTTTACTGCATATACACACTGATTTTACTGTTGTGGGTTTAGTAACACTTTAAGACAAGCATCTGGCACTCTTGTTAATTTTACTAGTTATCTTGGCTAGGCTGAGATGATGTCATCAGTTTGGTGCAGACTCAGTCAACACCATTTTAATTTGTATGCTTCTAGCCTTAGTAAATAGATGGCAAGGTATATTATATTTATATCATATTATATATAATATATTTATATTCTTGTTTTTTAAACTTTTTTTAATGGCTTCTGGCTGGAGGCCAAAATGATCTCATGCATCTCAGAAGTCTTCATGGGCATTTTTTTTTTTCCATCTGAAGGAAGGGAGGAGGGGCTTTCACAGCCAAGCACACCCTCATGCCTGCATGCCCGAGCTAAGGGCAGATGGATTCCAGGAAGTAAATGCTACAGGAATGATCTGCCCTTACTCAAGATGGCATCAGCTAGAACTGCTAGGGGGGAGTTTTTCAAAGTGATTTCTCAACAAAATAAAGCATGGAGACATGAATGGATGGGTAAATGTGATTTGCATATACAGTTTAGTTCCACTTTAAGCATTTCTTATGTCTCATCAATGAAACTTTGTACTAAGTCATTAGGTGAAAAGCCTCAGCAGGGGGTGGCTGGTGTTAGTCAGACACTTGTGAATACACATGATTTATTGGCTGAACTAGATGGACTTGTGTCTTTTTTCAACCGGACTAACTATATAACTATGATTTTCATGATTCTGCCAATTCGGAGCCAGCATCCCAGTTCAAGAAGTTGATGCTGACCCTAAATGATCCCTGAACAAAGATAGTGCTGTCCTTCTAGAAAGGAAAGAAGATGAAGGCATTGCGGGGGAAAGTACTGTCCTTTCTGAAAGAAGTAATAATAGGTCCACTTTAAAAGAAACGTGGACCTGGTTGCCTAGCTATCATAATTTGGCTTTAATGGGTTTTAAATTGGAAGAAGCATGCAAATTATAAAGTCAGAACTGTTCTTGTAAGCATGTAAGCCATATCCGGTGCCATTTAATAAACTAAGAATATGTTTGTAAGAACGAAGACATTTTCCACTGTCCAGTTGTGTGGCGAATCTTCAAGTCTTGCTATAATTTTGATTAGTTCTCATTAAAGTGATTCTTGGCCAGTCCATTAAGGTGGGCACTTCTAGCGATGTTTATGATTCCTACATTATCAGTAACATATACACGCATACACATCATCCTTCTGATTCTTTTTATAAAACTTTTTTTCTGTTCTAGAAATGATTGCTTAATGCAAGGTTAAAGTGTTGAATGGAAGAGAATCAACAAATCCAGTATTAATTATTTCTTTATGTTAACACAATGCTGGAGGAACCAGTTCATCATTATGACTCACCAGTGCAATTTTGTAAGTAAAAAAAATACAAGGACTTTAACTACTTGACCTCCGGAAGATTTACCCCCTTCATGACCAGGCCATTTTTTGCTCTACGGCACTGCGTCACTTTAACTGACAATTGTGCGGTCATGTAACGCTGTACATAAATTAAATTTATGCCCTTTTTTTTCCCACAAATAGAGTTTTCTTTTGGTGGTATTTGATCACCTCTGCATTTTTTTATATATTTTTTTTGTGCTATAAACAAAAATTTTGAAAAAAAGCAAACCAATAGTTTTTACTTTCTGCTGTAAAACACATCCAAAAAAAAGCAAACACATTTCTTATAAATTTAGACCGATATGTATTCTGCTACATATTTTTAGTAAAAAAAAATCCCAATATGCGTAAATTGATTGGTTTTGCACAAAAGTTATAGTGTCTACAAACCATGGTACATATACTGGAATTATTATTATTATTTTTTTTTATACTAGTAATGGCAGCGATCAGCAATTAGTGGGACTGCGATATTGCGGCGGACAATCAGACTAACACTTTTGACACTTTGTGGGAACCAGTGACACTAATACAGTGATCAGTGCTAAAGATACAGTATACACTGTCACTGTACTTAAGACACTGGCTGGGAAGGGGTTAAACAGCTATGGCGATCAAAGGGTTAAATGTGTGCCTAACCAGTGTTTTGGTGTACTATGTGTGATGCTTTTACTAAGGGAAGTGATGGATCTTATTCCCTTAGAAAATCCATAACTTCCCTGCTGACAGGACAGAGCTCTGCCTTGATTATATAGGCAGAGCTCTGTCCTGTGTGTCTTCCCAATGATTAGTTGGTGCCGGAGGTCATCCATTGGCCGGACCTGCTAATCGGCATCTGTTGTGTATAATCACAGCAAAGCCTGGTCACCGCCCTGACCCGGAAGTGCAGAATCACATACCTACCCTGTTTCCCTGAAAATAAGACCTAGCGTGCTTGTCGGTGATGGCTGCAATATAAGCCCTACCCCCCCCCCAAATAAGCCCTATCCTGTTTCCCCCAAAATAAGCCCTACCCCTGAAAATAAGACCTACAAGGGCTTATTTGTGGGGTAGAGCTTATATTGCAGCCATCACCGACAAGCACGCTAGGTCTTATTTTTGGGGAAACAGGGTAGTACATGAGACGCCGTACATGTAAGTGATATGGTCAGCAAGCGGTTATAGGAGAAGTAGGGCCAAAATTCTTTTTTCCTCTTCTGGGTCACAGTATTGCACTTAATTCTGCACTTTTGTGACCCAGATTCAGCCAACAGTGGGTAAAGTCTGCTGTCGGCTGATATGTCTCAGCTGGTTCAGACTGTGGAGGGATCCCTACTTTAATGTCAGGATCCACCCAGATGCCTAAGCAGAGCTGGAGGCTCAGCCTCTCAGAGTGTCGCCAAGAGTCTGAGCTAGCCACTCCCACTCCCTCCACAGCCTGATGCTCAACTGAGCACTGGAGGGGCAGAGCAGAGAGCTGGTGACTGACAGTCACCAGCCCTCTGCTCACTGAAGACCTAGAACTAAGTGATCAGTGGTCTTTGATGGCTCAGTTCTTGGTCTTAGAGGTGGCGGGGGACAGATTCACCTAGGTGAGTATGATTGTTTGTTTTTTAAATCCCACACTTCTCTTTTAAAGCTGAACCCTAGAGACATATACATACATAGGAGAGAATCTAACTCACTCCTTGCTGATCTGAGGAACGGCATGATGGGAACCTCTTTACCTACCTAATATAACACCTTACACCGTATATCACTAGGTGTACACTATACGATTTGACTATGGATACCTAGTTCCAATTAGATAGGAACTAATGACTATCTTGGAAAACAAGGAGGACCATTCTGTGGCATTATATGGGTGACAATGACCATGTGTAGGAGGACTATTCAATGTGTTTCTATTTTGATATTTTTGACTATTAACAGTGAGTGTTCTTGCTGAAACTTTTCCTGAAGAAGCGGGTTATCTCCTGCGAAACGCAAACTGCGTTGAAATTACAGCAACTTATTGTGCTCCACCACAGGGGAGCCACCAAGAACCTGTATTCAAGGAGTACTAGATGGTTTTGGTTATGTTTTATGTGCAGCTTTTGTGTGTTTTGCATGTTTTTTTATATGTATACATGTGCAATTTTTATTTTACAATAAATATTTTTTTATACTTTTACAAAAATTGGGTACCGTTATAGTCCTTATATTTAGTTTGTTAGGGTCTATATTTTATATAACATAGGAGAGAGCTGTTTTTCTTTCCATGGGATCTGTGTATCTGTCGATCCAGTGCTGAAATTTGCTCTTCTAGGCAACAGAGCCAAGTGGATTACAGCTGTTTTTTGTTTAAAGTTAACACTAGTTAAACCTAGATGTATTGATTTTCGTCTTTAACGTGGAATTCTGGGTAACCCTAACTGGCCCACCTGACACCTATGCTTGCTACAGGCGTATATTACATGTAGTCACGTGATCTTCCCTATGTCAGTGGTGACATCATCCATAGGCTTATGGCACATTCATTGTCAGTGCTCCCTCCTCATCCCTGCAGTGGAACTGGCTGACACAGATGAGCTGGATCATGTGACCAGATTGAAGTGCCATGAAAATAGGTAGGTATATGCATCTTTTTTACATAGGTGAGTAAGCATAGGAAGCAGCATGGAGGGAATTAACCTTTAAAAATGTTGTTGGCTGTACTAAAGGGTCATGCACTTGTTACAAAATGTGCATGTCAACTCTTCTGTGATCCTACCCTTCCTGCCTTGTTGGGATTTGACTGATGTGAAACGCTTGTCCTTGAACTCCACATGTGCCTGCCAGACAGGCCTAGAAAATAGAGCTCCTCTCCAGTACAGTATGGACCTGGGTCTTTCATGTTGTGCAGCTGTAGCCCCTAAAAGCAGTGTGTCACCCATCCTGTTTAGTCTGTTGTACAAAAAAAAGTATCCAGATCTATGCAGACCTCAGAATGCAGCTAAAACCTGGAAATTGTTTGGCAATGTGGATGCCATAAAGATCAATGTAGGGACAAAATCTCCTAGTCATGGACACATGGAAGCAAGCCTGCTGAGCCAGCATACCTATTACTGCTGGTGATATTTCAAAGCTGTGATCAGCTATTGCATATTATATCTCTGCCGACACATATATCCCAAGTGACCGCGTGTACTGTATTTCAAGAATAAAGACAAAATGGATCTTCTTCTAGTTTTAAAGGATAATGACTTAAATACGAGAGTATGATACCGCAAAACAGGTACATACACAGAAGGCAATGCAGATGTTTACATTTGGAGTTGTGAAAGTGTTAATTCCGAGCAGAATATCCTGTATTATGCTATAAACAGCCCCCAGTCACAGTTTCATGAAATGGTAATGGATAGTTCCCATCTCCTGTGATTTACACCATCATCTGTCCTAATTATTTCCTTCCCAGAAACATTTGCAGATTCATTTATTTTTTTACTCATTAGTGCTCTCACTGTCAATTAGCCTCTCAATATTTCAAAGGAAGGCTTTTTTTGTAATTCAAACTTGGATGCAACATAAACATAATGCGGAACATGAAAAAACATGCCCTCCCCAATTTTCTTCTCTTGCCAAATGCAAAAACAACACTTCTGTACGCTAACAATCCAATATGGAACAACCAGACGTGAAGCAAGGTTCTCTTGTGAACTTGGGTGCTTAAATGGGACTGTATCCAATACATATATCTGAACTGTGTTCCCTGCAAAACTATTTGTAATTAGGTTTAGCTATTATTGTGAGTTTAACTTCCACACCCATGTCTACTGTGTAGCCTTGGGTGACACTACTATTTAGAGCAGCCTTTCTCAGCCAGGGTCCTGTGAACCCCAGAGATTGTTAGGGGGTCCTTAAACAATGACCAATTACTGCCTCTCAGATAAGTAACCACTGACGCCAATTATTTTTTTAGACATCTGTAAAGAAAGATTCTTCCCAATGACCACAAATGTAAGGAGAATTCTTCCCACTGACCATCATCATTATGTACCATGAGATGTAGATATACGTATTATAAGCAGGGGTTCCATGAGACTGGAACATTATTTCAAGGGTTCTTCTATGTTAAAAAGTTTAAGAAACAGTTATTCAGAGTCTATTGTTTTGTAATCCACCCACAGTATTGGGCTATTAATAATATTAATAACATTAATGAGGGACTGATGAGTCCCCACTTTACTCTTTTCCTCTAAGTCTGCCTAACTTTTCCTCTGCAAAAGGTGTTTGAAACATGTAAGGATGACAACCTTGTGCAATGCCATTCTGTTTTATAGTCTCGCATGATTTGGCATTTAGTCACAAGGAAATCCTGGTTTGATTATAATGGCCGCACCAGGCGCACAGGCCTTGTAATGCAAGTAGAGTGATGCCACTCCTAAGGCCCACCATAGATAAATGTAGCAGGCTTAATACTACAGCAATGTCCATGGGTGCATTGACCATTTTAGATACCTGGACATTGGTTGGTGGGTGGTATGGAGATTTGAGTTAGAATGGGCATAGTCAAGAGATGGGAAGCTATTAGGTAGTAGATCTGTAACAGTCCAAAAAACAAGGCAATGCTTCCACAATATTCACACAAGATGATGCATGACATATCACAAGGGGTATATCACCAATGTGTAAGGGCCCTAAGGAGTATGGGCCCACTCTGTGCTCACAGATTGCACACATCAGGCATTCGAGTCAGCAGGGGCTGTCTGCAGTCTCCATATCTCCCTCTGCAGCCTCCAGTGCAGAACCCCCCCCCCTCCTTAAGCGTTGGTTGCTAGAATACTGGTGACCAACTGGCCATTAGCATCCTAGCAACAATGGTGCTGTGTGGCCCACACATGAGCTGGCTGACTGGCGCACTCCAGCAGCCCTTGCCTCATCATTAAGCAGAGGACTGAGCTTCCATTACAGAAGGAACTCATCTGGAGCCCACCTCCATTCAGCTCTGCTCTGCCTCCTGACTTCCACCCTCTGCCATGCTGCCTCCCTGTAGTGACGAATTTTCACTGAGGAGGCATTCCAAGCCCTGGACAGTTGGGCCCCTTTTACACAAGAGGTCTGATCGGGTCCGCATGGCTGTTTTTCGGCCGGACCCGATTGGCCCCTCCATTCTCCTCTATGGTCAGTCAGATGTAAATGGACTTGTGTCCATTTACATCCGTTACCTCCGGGTCCAATCCAATCTGGCAAAAAAAAAAAAAAAATGGAAGAAGATCTATTCCCTCCATCTGGCCAGATCAGATTGGAGGGCAGTCAGGTGTAAATAGATAGCTGGTCTGTTTGCATCCGGCTCCCCATAGAGCCTAGTGGGCTGTGTCCTGTCATCTGGCCGATCCGTTTAGCTGATCAGGTGATCAGCGGGCAGATCCCCTGATAAGAGAAAACGGATACGGCCCATGTAAAAGGGGCCTTGAGGGAATACAAATGTACTAACCTGACATGCTGCTGGACATGATTGGCATATCTTGGGGGCTCCTGATATAAAGGGTAGACTCTGACGTGAAGGAGGATATCTGATGTGAAGTGGGGATTGCCTAATAATCGCCTTTAAGATACTCCCACTGTTAAATGTAATCTTGCTCTACACCATACGCTACTAAGTGCACTGCACAACATATTTCTGTATATTTTTCCCAGGGTGCCCCGGGTCTTTTTTTATCCTAGCCATGCTTTGTCACACTGTTTTGACTTTTTAGCTGTAAAACCAGACAGATTACCCTGATAGGTATTTTTTACATATTGTTTATACTGTTTAAATGTTGATTGAAATGAATCTGAACATAGAAAGGGGAAGTGGATCTGACTTATTTAGCACTCAGAAAATGCCCCTTTTTTCTCTATTAGGTAAAACAAAAAAAGTTACTTATTTATCCTGCCTTTATCAATGTGATCAGCATAATGGGCTTCTCCTTTTACAATCAGTAAAAAGTGATTTTTTTCCAGCTCTGCATGCTTGGTCGCATTGTGAATATACTGCAGTTTGAGGCTTCTGCAGCTTGTCTTATACTTAGATACTTTTAGAACATTGTTATTCCAAGCAGCAGCTTGGGACAAACAAGCTATGGACAAAACTTGTTTTTTGTGATGGACAGAGTCGGCAGGAGCCTACTGCAGTTACATTCCCAAACTGTGTTACAAAATATTAACAAGATTAAACTGAGCCTTTGTGAATGAGATAAACATTTTTTTTTTCTACTGCAAAGTCCCATAAAATTAGGCAGTTGGCCAAGCTGAGGTTTTCCTCTACATTCTGACTGCTTTTTATCCAGTCAAAGCAGTGCATTCCTAAACAGCTTGGGACAGAATTTTCACCTTTCCTTATGGCTCTTTGGCTGCTTGCTATGTAGCCAGTGGAAGCAGTGCGAGTGAGCATAATCTGCTTGGGGCACAAGAGTAGTGGCCACAATCCAGAAGGGTGCAGCTCCAAATAAAAGGAGAAGTATTTCTGTGCTAAGTAAAAGATGCTTATTTGGGATTTTTTTGGCATGATGTTTGTGCACAAATAGGTGCTAGGGGGTAAATTGGATTTTTGTACTGCTAATTCAGCTTGTATTATTCATACTATTTACAAACTTCATACACATTGCTGGATTATTCATCAGTCTTTTTACGCAAAGTCCTATTGCAGCAGATCTTTAAAGTGAACCTATATTTTGCTCTAACTGAGCAACAGGTTCACATCTCTAAGACCCTAAGGAGCGTTAACTACCTTCCCTGTCACTCTGATCTTCCACCAAAGCCTGAAAGATACCTAGTATATTGTAGGTAAGGAAAACACATGCTATTCCCTATTTCTCCCCACAGTGCATGTGGATTCCCAATATTTGACAGTTAGAAGTAATATCCAACTGCAATGTAATAACCAATTGCACAAAAAGTAAAATATATATAAAGGAAATAGGTTGTATGTGGTTAATAGAACATAACATTTACATTCTTCCCCTCTCATTCAGTCACCTCTCCATGTTTCTCTGTAGATTTCTTTTCCACATTATTGTATAGAAGCTAATAAAAAAAATGAGAAGTGAAGAGTGAGGCTTTATACTAGGTAAAGAGATAACATGACAGGGCTTCTTCAAAAAGCCATTCCTACTAGAAACACTAATCTAAGAGGAATCCTAGTTCTAACGACATCAATATAAGGGGTATCCTACTCCTAATGACCATCTATGTAGGGGGCATCCTTTACCCGATGACATCAATGCAGGGGACATCTTACTCTCACTGACACCAATGTAAAGAGCATTCTACTCCCACTTATACCAATGTAGGAGGCATCCTATGCCCACTGATCATAAATGTAGGGGTTATTCTATGTCTACTGACTAGTGCAATGGGCATCCTACTCCCACTGACAACAATGCAATGAGCATTCTACTCCCACTAATGCCTATATAAAGGGCATTCTATCCTCACTGAGACCAATGTAAGGGGCATCATACACCCACTGACCCCTAATATAAGAGGCATCCTCTTTCCACTGACCAAATATGCAAGAGTCATCCTATTCCCACTCACATCAATGTCAGGGGCATCCTACTCCCACTAACCACCGATATAGAAGGCAATCTTTGCTTGCTGACATAAATTTAAGGGGCATACTACTTCTACTGACACCATTGTAAGGGACATTCTACTTTCACTGATACAAATGCAATGGACACCCTACTGCTATTGAGATTGTTGTAAGGGGAATCCTACTCCGACTGTCTGACATCAGTGTAAGGGACATCCTACTCCCACTGACCGCCAGTGTAAGGGAATCCTGTGGTTGCTGACATCAATGTAAAGGACAACTTCTACTGATATCAATGGAAGGGACATCCTACTCTAACTGACCAGTGTAAAGGGAATCATGTGCCTGCTGGCATTAATGTAAGAAGCATGTTACTCTCACTGACATCAATGTAAGAATAGATCTACTCATACTGACACCAATTTAAGGGTTGTTCTACTTCCACTAATATCAAAGTAATATACTTTCTATACCCACTGAGGTCAATGTAAAATATATCATACTCCCACTGATTACCAATGTAAGGGGCATCCTATTTCCATTGATCACCAATGTACTGTAGGGGGCATACTACTTTCCTCATTGTAGGGGGACATCATATTCCCAAGGACCACCAATGTAAGAGGCATTCAATTTCCATTTATCACCATTTTAAGGTTCATCCTACACCTGCTAACATCATTGGAAGAGGCTGACAACAATGTAAGGAGTATCTTATTCAGACTAACACTAATGCAAGGGGCATTTTATTTTCAACTTCACACAAGCCCAAAACTGATTAACTTTAAGGTTGTAACCAGAGGTTTTACCCACTTGTGGGCAGATGCAGCGTAGTGCAGTGGGCAGAAACCACACGGAGTCCAGGTGCAGTAACAGGAATATACTGTAACAGAAGTCCAGCAATACACAACAGGCCCAGTGGGAAAGCAACATGCTTGGAAACACTCACAAGTGGTAACAGTGATGGGACAGTAGACTGAAGACTCTGAGGAGCTGACCGCATCTGCCACGAGGAATGGAATGCAGCTTGGCTGATCCATCCCTGACTCTATGCACTGTTCCTGTCAGATGGGTGACCTGTCCCTACTCTAGCCACTCACAAAATGCGTGCCAAACCTGGGAACCAGGGTCTTAGGTAGACTCTGCCTGACCCAAGATGACCGCCAAAGTCACATGTGATGCCAGCATTCAATCGGACAGCTGCCTCCCTGTGACCGAGGAAACCATAGAAGAAGTAGGTCCCCCCTCGACTCCCTCTGCCATCTGCATTGTCGCTGCAAGCGAGTGCCATCTGCATTGGACAAAATAGACTGCACCTGCCTATGCACTACCACTACCACCACAAATAAAGGAAATTATGCCTTTTGCTATTGAAAACATTTGCTTTAGGAAACAATATAGAAAATATTAGACATGTTTAAATGATGCCAATGTATTGACAGTGATATGTCTGTACTGTCACTTAGAGAACATAGGATTGTAGAAAGCATGCACAGTGCTGTGAGGATTGATGGGTAGAAAATGAAAGCTTTCCTGCATATTTTGATAACTACATGGAGACGCTAATATCAGGGAATTATAAAATTACCAGGGAATTAATCAGTCTCAATGAGTATAGTGCAGCAATGTATATTTGGATTTCCCTTAGTGACGTGCAGGCAGACATCAGACAGAAACCACTGTGTTGTTACCAAACAGCCATGTAAATGCATGATTTGAAGGGTAGCGGACTTGCTTTTGCTAGAAGAAGGAATAACTTTATCTCCTGCTGAGATCTCCGTTTTCATTAATTTTATTTATTTGATTTGTCTTTTTTATGTTTATAATGCATTGCTTAATAAATTGGTATGTTTATGTGACTTTTCCTAACTTTTGGCACGCATGGTGTCATCAGTCCTTCAATATACCCATCTACCATTTAAAATCATCTTTGGATGTTGTTAGAATATCAATAATGTGTGGCATCTGTGGAAACAAATTCAATTATTCTAGTTTTTTTTTTATTACTCTATTTTTTTTTTTTTCTATTTTCTATATCAGCCAAAATGAAACACTTACGCTATCGCCAGGAACTCTGGAACAACTGAAACACTTAAGCCCCAGGACCCCCACACACACAATTGTATGTCTGGTGTTAAATTTGATCCCAGATATTTAAATGTGTTTTGTCCTTTTAAACAGTGCACAGCAGCGGGGAGAACCATCTGCTTTTAGTCAAATGCACTTTAATTAGTCAGCGGTTTGATGCTCATCATAGTGAAACTAATTGGCAAATTGTTAATTAATAACAGTTGAAACAGCAATCGGAATCCTAGGGCTACATTCTTCCAGCTATCTGGATCTTCCATCTTGGCTTGCGTCCTGGAAACAGGAAGTGGTACCATGAAGCAATGCGATGCAATGGTTCTCAATCCAATGAGTTCAACGTACATCCTCAGGCACATATTGTACAACATAGCGGGAGGGCGAACAGATGTAGAGGCAAATGGAAAGATAGACAGAGAGACAGATAGAGAGATAGATTTATTACATGTCAGTAAAAATGGCCTCTTTCAGTAAATTCTTACAGATTTATCAGGGAAGAGTCAGTTAACCATAGATAACTGGTATTTCATAGTAATGACAATTGAAAGTGCTGATGATGTATGATCTATAAAAGTGCTGAGTCTTGCAACCTTTACTTTCATTACAGAATGAGTCTGCTGACAATGGACATAAAACTTCACTTCTGTCAGCGGACATTTGCCGTAATGGTGATAACTTATATAACGCGTATGTCAATCAAAGGTGGTCCTTTTGCTAAGTCCCTCTTTTTTATCAAAGTGTTAGAAAAGGTTACTTGGTGGCTCTGTTCCCTAGGGGCAGACATAAGACAACTTAATACAGCTCCTTATTCATTCCCAAAGCCAAAGCTTTTTCAGCCATACCCTCTTGTTGGTCACAGGTGTGCACTTACTTTTATTTGACCATGTACCAGTGTCAGCTGATAGTAGGCTATTGTCCACTATCAGCTGATGAGGTGGAGCCACTCTCGGCTCTAGAAGGATCATGACAATATTGTCAGGAAAACCAAACCAGAGAAATTCCCTGCTCAACTTACCGACCAGCCTGCAACTAACCAAATTAGCCTTTCTCAGGCTGGGTTCACATATGTGTGAATTGGATGCGGGGAATTCGCATGACAGGTAAGGGTGACCGGCTCTCAATAGAGCATGTCCACACAGGTCCAGGATGGCCATGGTCTGGATTGCAGAAGGTTCCTGTGCGTCTTTGGGTCCAGGTGAGAATTCAGGCAAAAATTTGGACCTGCATCGCACCTAAACTGGTGCACCAGACCCCATGCTGTGAACCGCGGCCGCACATATATGAACCAGGGCTAACAGTATGCGTTAAAAACAGGGGTTTAGTCTGCACACACTTGAAAATACATGTGTAAACTGCAGAGCTCCGTCAAGGCACCCCAGTATTTTCTGTAGTCTTAACTCTAAATTTCGAGAGCCTCCACCATGGAAGCACATGCATTATATTGGATAGGTAGAGGGCAGGTGAGGCTGGAAGCTGCCCGCCCCTCTTTAAAGGCACATGGGCGCATGGGATACCCAGCACATAGCAGTATGGCAGCAAAGGTGTCCAGTGCATCCCCTCACCAATATATCAACAGTACAAACAAATGGCCATTGCCCCCACCTATAACTGGCCTTTTCAGCAAGGGGCACAAAGAAGGGCAACGCATGCAAAACAAAACCAAAGAAGTTCCCAGCTCAACTTACTGACCAGTCTGTGACCAACTGGATTATTCTAACAGTATGCATTAAAAACATGGGTTTAGTTTGCGCATATTTGAAAATACATGTGTAAGCTACAAAGCCCCGTCTAGGCATCCCAGTATTTTCTGTAATCCTAACTCTAAATTTTGAGAGCCTCCACCATGGAGGCACATGCCTTATAATGGATAGGTAGAGAAGGCAGGTGAGCTGCAGGTGAGGGCGGGATCCACCCATCTGCCTGATTGGCAGCTGACTCCAGTTCTCAGTGTTCGGCTAAGAGCCAGAGCCAGCTGTGCCCACCTCCTCTCCTGCCCGGTGCTCCAGTGAGTACTGGAGGAGCAGAGCAGAGAGTGCTGACAGTCACCGCACTCCACTGTAAGCTGAACGGGAACTGAGCGGTCAGTGGTCATGTGATTCCTCAGTTCTCTCGGATCCTACATGGGACAATTCTGGCATAAAGGTGACTATGGATGTTTTGTGTAATAAACCACTTTAATGCAGTTCTGTAATTATTAATGCATCCTGTTGGCTAGGTTTACATATGCTGCATCATTGGCTCACAGCATTGGGTCTAGTGTGTCCCTGTTCACCAATTCAGGTGCGAATCAGGTCCGAATTTGTCCCTGAATTCTCACCTCAATTGGACCCAAACACACACAGGACCCTTTTTAATGGATTTAAAAAAAAAAAACTTTTTAAAAATCCATTAAGAGCCGGTCATACTCTCTTCTCTTGCGAATTGGATGCGGGGAAAACGAATTGCATTTGCATATGTGTGACCCCAGCCTAAATGTATTTTTTAAATGCAAGTACCCAAATTTGGCCTGATATCAGCTTCTTGCAGTCTACTGTGCAACAGAGCTCAGACTGGGTGGGTGAGAGAAGGGGGGGAGAATAAACACAAAGAGGAGAGGAGAAAGCAAAGTGAGAGAGAGATGAGCTCTTCAGTGTGCTGCAACCCCCTTCACTGTCCAGGCACAGGCTGGGAAAGGGACAAGACATGTAAGTGTTACCTAACCTAGACAGAGAACATTTAGGTCAGGGCTGTGCTTTGAGGCAGAGCTGCCTAAATCTCAGGTCTGGATGGACAGAAATACAATTCCTTTGGCAGGTAAAACAGCTTCTATATACACTCACCGGCCACTTTATTAGGTACAGCTGTTCCATTGCTTGGTAACACAAATTGCTAATCAGCCAATCCATTTAGGCAGCTAGACGTGGTGAAGACAAGTTGCTGAAATTCAAACTGATCATCAGAATGAGGAAGAAAGGGGATTGAATGTGACTGAACGTGGCATGGTTGTTGGTGCCAGACGGGCTGGTCTGATTTTATCAAAAACTGTTGATCTACCGTGATTTTCAGGCACAACCATCTCTAGAGTTTACAGAAAATGGTCAGAAAAAGAGAAAATATCCAGTGAGCGACAGTTATGTGGATGAAAATTACAAAAAGAAAATGAGGGCGCAGCGACCTTGTACATTACCAAAGATAAAATTTATTTATAAAATAGAAAAAGAATTATACTCACAAACAAGCTGTAAAACAAGGCTTATAAATGCTCCAGCAATTACGAGCAGTATCTCCAGACGCCTGAAACCTGGACCAGATATTTGGAGGAACCAGATGGCATCACAAACGGCTTACGCGTTACGAGGGAGAATGTAATAGGTTGGTTGCCATATGAGATGACAGCCTAGTACAAGCTGTATTATAATATATTATAATGTTGTGTGTTGTGGCAGACGCAGTGGCATGACAGATGACTCCATGCAGAGAGAACATTTGGTGCTTGGAGGACAATGGCAGTGTGTAGTATGCATCATGTGATGAATGGACATGGTGGGCTAAGCCCACTCGGGTAGGTGTGGCAGGCTCTGGTGGGTGTTTACCCATACATGTGATTGTGGGTATATTAAGAGGATGTTTGAGGAGGTTAATCTACCATTGCTGTGGCTCTGAAGAAGAGGGTTCTCTCTCGTAACGCGTAAGCCGTTTGTGATGCCATCTGGTTCCTCCAAATATCTGGTCCAGGTTTCAGGCGTCTAGAGATACTGCTCGTAATTGCTGGAACATTTATAAGCCTTGTTTTAAAGCTCGTTGGTGAGTATAATTCTTGTTATATTTTATAAATAATTTTTATCTTTGGTAATGCACAAGGTCGGTGCTCCCTCCTTTTCTTTTTGTATGTTTCAGTTCTAAGGATACCCATTGTTCTGAGGAGGGCAGCAAGACCTGCGACATTCCATATACTTTTGTAAAAGGGTTGGCTACTCCACCTACTCAGTTGACCAAGCTCCCGAGCGCAGGAGATTGTATTGTGTGGATGAAAATGCCTTGTTGATGTCAGAGGAAAATGGGCTGGTTTCAGATGATTGAAAGGCAACCATAACTCAAATAACCACTCATTACAACCAAGGTATGCAGAATACCATCTCTGAATGCACAACAAATCGAACCTTGAAGCAGATGGGCTACAGCAGCAGAAGACCACACCGGGTGCCACTCCTGTCAGCTGAGAACACAAAATTGAGGCTACAATTTGCACAGGCTCACCAAAATTAGACAATAGAAGATTGAAAAAACATTGCCTGGTCTGATGAGTCTTGATTTCAGCTGCAACATTCAGATGGTAGAGTCAGAATTTGGTGTAAACAACAAGAATGCATGGATCCATCCTGTCTTGTATCGATGGTTCAGGCTGGTGGTGGTGGTGTAATGATGTGGGGGATATTTTCTTGGCACACTTTGGGCCTCTCAGTACCAGTTGAGCATCAGTTAAATGTCACGGCCTACCTGAGTATTGTTGCTGACCATGTCCATCCCTTTATGACTACAGTGTACCCATCTCCTCATGGCTCCTTCCAGCAGGATAATACACCATGTCACAAAGCTCAGATCATCTCAATCTGGTTTCTTGAACATGATTAATGAGGTCACTGTACTCCAATGGCCTCCACAGTCACCAGATCTCAACCCAATGGAGCACCTTTGTGATGTGGTGGATCGGGAGATTTGCATTATGGATGTGCAGCCGACAAATCTGCAAAAACTGCGTGATGCTATCATGGCAACATGGACCAAAATCTCTGAGGAATGTTTCCAACACCTTGTTGAGTTTATGCCACAAACAAAATCAGGCAGTTCTGAAGGCAAAAGGGGGTCCAAACCGGTACTAGCAAGGTGTACTACTAATAAAGTGGCGGTGAGTGTATATACTGCTCCTTAACTCAGTTATATGATCACAATGCTGATTTGTGATTGGAGCAAATTTGTGAGAACGAGAGACTGATGTTCTACTGGAAATGAAAGAAAAGCATGGGGCGGGCTGTGGAGTGTCAGGAAATGCACTTCTGAAGTTATTTGAGGTCAGTAATTAAGGAAAGGCAGAATTTACATCAAGGGAGTGCCAAAAGGCTGATGGGATTTTAGTTGCCGTGAAAAGCTGCATGTTGTTTTGGTAGCTTCTCGCTATGAATGTAGCCGCAGTTCTCCAAAGTCTTTGAGCTGCAGAGAAAAAAAAACCACACACACGCTCTACCCTCTGAGCACTGCTATGTAGGCTTAGTACTGTCAGAATGAGAAATACGAGAGATAGACAGACGGCACAAGACACAGAGAGATGACTGAAGAATCATTGCTTATTGCAGCCCAAGTCATAGAGCAGTCACATAGAAGAGGAGGGGGCATTTTTAGAAAGTAGTGAATGTGACTTTTACTAGACATTCGCTGCTAGGGAATCAATCACTGTCATTTGAACACATGGAAGATGTACCAGCAGTGAATATTTGGTGAATGTCCGATTCACTGCTTTACAAATATGCCCTATATTGTTTATGACAAGAAAATATGCCTGAAGATAACCCAAAAAAAATTAGCACTGATTGGGAATGAAGCAGAGAGGGAAGTGACCTCAGATCACCAGCTTTGTATTCAGTAAAAGAATCCCTGAGAGGTGTATTTATTAAAAAATATATATATATATAGCTGTACATCCATTGAAATTGCAGGTAAGTTTGTTCTGTGTGAAATAACAGGGCTCCCTTCCAGCCGTCAGTTTACAATATGTTATTCTGGGAGGATGTCATATGGGTTAAACTATTGTAAGTGAATGAAAATGAATTCCCTTTAATCCAAATTTTCTGAAAAATGTAGATATGGAAACCAGAGGCCAGTTGACATTAACCCACATGTTCGGCTCTCTTTACGTACGTAATACTGTATAATAGTAAGTACAGTAAAAAATGCCAAAAAAACTTTCTATGAAACAATTGTACACCATTTACACATTTGTGTATTTTCAAATGATGAATCATTGCCACCATCCCTTCAAATAACCCTTCATTCCAAAACAAATGCGCATCATTGTGCCAAACACCCAACTGTAATGCCCCGTACACACGGTCGGACATTGATCGGAAAATCCGACAATAAAATCCATGGATTTTTCCAGACGGATGTTGGCTCAAGCTTGTCTTGCATACACACGGTCACACAAAGTTGTCGGAAAATCCGATCGTTCTGAACGTGGTGACGTAAAACACGTACGTCGGGACTATAAACGGGGCAGTAGCCAATAGCTTTCGTCTCTTAATTTATTCTGAGCATGCGTGTCACTTTGTGTACACACGATCGGAATTTCCGGCAGCAGATTTTGTTGTCGGAAAATTTTATAGCAAGCTCTCAAACTTTGTGTGTCGGAAATTCCGATGGAGAAAATCCGATGGAGCCCACACACGGTCGGATTTTCCGACAACACGCTGCGATCGCACATTTTCCGTCAGAAAATCCGACCATGTGTACGGGGCATAATACTTTCAGTTCTCTAGTAAAAATAATTCTGTTTTCACACTGGGGTGGGCGGGAGCTGATGGTAAAATGCTGTTAGTTTTAGCGGCGCTAATCGGCCACTTTTAACCCCCACTAGTGGTCGAATAAAGGGTTAAATGCATCCATGTAACGTCGCTGCCAAGGCGCTTTGCAGGCAGTGCCCATTCATCATTTCAATGGGCAGAAGCGGTGGCCCCAAAGATGCCTCTTACAGGACACTTTTTAACGTCCTGCCAGTGCGTCCCCCCAGTGTGAAAACACTCTGGCTTTCACACTGGGACTGCAGGGGAGGTGTTTTTCAGGCGCTATTTTAGCTCAAAAGCACCTGAAAAATGCCCCAGTGTGATAAAAACGTTTTTCAGGCACTTTTGGGCTAAAAATCTTAAGGAATCACAAAAAAAAAATCCAATGCTGAAAGGATGGATTAGGAACCACCGTACAGCAACTCAATGACTCATGGAAGTTCTACATCTAATTTGTGGCTGACTCATTGCTGGGCTGTGGGGATCCTGTAAGAGGTATTATTTTTTTCTATGTAGATCCATGTTATGTATTTTCTATAAATATCACCTTTTAGGTAAGTGGAGTTAAGCCTTTTGAAAAGGTTCAGGCATCAAAAATGAGAAAATTGGCCCGGTGGTGACGCCTGGCTGTTTCCCAATTGTACATGCAGCACCCAGCAGTGTTTTCTTTAGGCAACAAGGGGATAATAATAAAAATAAGTATAGGGTAAATATTTACTGGCAGGATGGCAGACAGGATAAGTTATGTATCCCTAGGGTTATGTTAGTTATGGCTTGTGTAACCTGAAGAGGATGTGTACAGATTTCAGAGAAGTGACTTTGTATGCGCATACAGATGCAATCATTATGATGGAGCCGATCAATGCTCATCTGATATTTATCAGTATTGGGAAACATTTTCAATACCGAGAGTTATCTGAGCCACCTAGGTATAAAATAACACATTTGTAGTGAACGTGTGTGTAAGCTTAATTGACCTCATTGTGGCACTGTCCACGTGAAGACAATATTAAAACCTGTCTCGTATCTGTGATATATTTAAACCAGCCCCATTATATAGTCAAGTTAGTCAACCAAGGCTATATGTTTAAAGAAGAGACTAAATCTGTACCTCTTTTGCTGCCCACAATGTTAACCACTGCCCCTATCACTAGATATGCTCCTCAAAATTGGGAAAACTGTCAGTAAATACCTTATACAGCCCACTTCCTGTTCCTTGTCTGGTAAAAAGCCTAGGCTTATGACATCATGGACAATTCTCCCTCTCACTCTCCTGATAGTTTGCCAGGAAGGGTGGGGGGATGAGTCATAAGAGGGCCAATGAGAGCTGCAAAGCTGGGAGTGTGCCTCTGTGTGTCTGTGTAAATCCAGGAAGTGGACAGGCAGCAGCTTCAGCTGCCCACAGTTAAAATGGCTGCAGCCAGACTTGGTGGAGGGAGATTTCTGCAGCATATTTGGCAAGTACAGAATCACAGTATATATAAAATAATTTGCAAAGTTGTTGGTGGGAAGCTTCAGAATGACAAAGATGTTTTTATTACAAGTTATGTGAGCAGACTGCAGTTCCTCTTTAAGTGTGAGTGGGCTGTTTTTACAGTGACTGTATGTTCCAGGTGCTGCGTGCAAGCTGCCCATTGACGTCTATTAGGAGGTGTGGTTGGATGTAAACAGATGGTTATCCTAAGGAGACAGACATACAGGTGTGGATGAACAGCCCCAAATCCGCACTTCACTGGACAAAAAAAGGCCAGTTCAAGCTATCCAGACATCATCGCCCACGTGAACAAGATCTAACACCCACACAATAACTCCAAGGGCCTGTTGATTCTTGGCAGGTGTAAACACTCATTCGTGCCTGCGCGCCGCGCTTTTATATGTTTTCTCGCACTTTTTTTCTGTACATTTTTCGTGTGGCAATGGGCTGCCCTACATACGGCAAATGTGTCAAAAGAAGCTTCTGCACCTTTTCGGGCAGTGTGCTTTGTGCGTTTTTTCCTGCTTGTTTTGTCTCTTGACAAAACGTGTGTTTCAAACTATATCTTAGAGCCATTCGAGTGCCACATCCATATACAGATGTGTCAACACCAAAAGTATGTTTTCTATCTGTGTTTGGGGTGCCATTAACAATTTAACAGCACATCAAGCTTTCTGTGCGTTTCTTGCATGTTCCGGGAACGTGTATAAAAATGCACATTTCTGAGTACCTTTCCAGAACATGCAGATGTGAATGGAGCCTAAAGCCTCGTACACACGATCCGATTTTCGGCAGGGAATTGTGTGATGACAGACTGTTTGCCTAAAATGCGACTGTTAGTACGCTCCATCAGACCATTGTTGTCCAACTTTCCTCCAACAAATGTTGGATTGCAGGCTAGTAAATTTTCGGCAGACAACAGTCTGTTGTCAGATTTTTGTATCTTCTGTACACAAGTCCGTCACACAAAAATCCAATGTACAAACATGCATGCTCGAAATCACGACATTAGCAGAAGGTGCCCAAAGGGTGGCGCTCAAGAGCTGAAATTCCATGTAGTACGTCATTACATTCGTGTTTGTTGGCCAATAATTGTGTGCCGTTAGTATGCAAGACAAGTTCTGGCACACGCCCTTCGGACAAAAGTCTGATGCTCTGTTGGCCAACAATCCGATGGTGTGTATGAGGCTTAACTCTGCAGCTGCAAGAAACTTTACTAACTTCAAAAACATCTTATAAAAGAATTTATGTATATATGTATATTCATTAGTCCATTAGCTACTAACAGAACTGTTATCACCATCATCATTATGCAAAGTGAAAAAAAAAATGATGTGTCCCAAAGTATGATAGTAAATGTAGTTCAGGAGCTGTTTCTATTTTGTTGTGCACAAGAAAAACAGTTGTTTGAAGAATGCAAACTATCCATATTAAAGGACAACACCATCCAAGACCAAAATTGTGGTTTACGATGGAGTCCTCTGATTAGTAACGACCGTCCTAGAATTACCATTTTCTTTCCTTCCCCTCTATGCTTTTAGTATTAGTATATTTTCCAAGGGGAAAACACGTACTGAAAGCTCCCAGTTCAGCAGGAAGAGGACAATGCAAAAATGACCCTTCCACCCTTCTCTCACCTTCTGACAGGTGCCTCTTCTCATGACTTCACAAAGTCTCAGAGGACATCAATGACAATTCAAAGCAACACCCAGCTCATCTTCAGGAAAGGAGATATCACACTCCATTGATTTATTTCAATAAAAAAAGAATCACAAGGTCTAAGAAACCTCTGAGGGACTTAAAAGGCTTTGAAGGAAATTTCCACTTAAGGAAAAAATATATCATATCGTATTAGGTATAGACATTTGAAACTGATTGTTTACTCGCTCTCTCTTTCTCACATCATAATATATATATTATGTATTAAAGAAAGAAAGAAAGATAAGGATTAAAAAATCAAACACACACACACACACAAATAAACATTTATTATATGGCAAAAAACTTCTAAAGCAGTATGGAGAGAGCAATGGTTACCTGCTTTTAGGCCTTCCGTCTCTCATTGAAACCTAGGATGAAGGCAATCAGGAACGAAGCAAAGTGTAGGAAGGGAGTCATTGATCTGACATGTATGTGTATGTAATATAAAAAAAAACAATATGTGCAATTATGTACAATCACCTCATATGTGTATGTAAATTTCAGTTTAAAGCTAAATTCCAGGTATGGATATTTTTACATAGTTACATTAGTCAAAGCTTGGACCAATGTATCTATGCATATACCATACCTGATCGATCTCCCTGGAAGCTGGAATCATGTTAGTAGGCACCACTACTACAGTGATTTCCAAAAGCTTCCAGGTCCCATGCCAAGCAACTGCACAGCTGCTTACTAAACACAGGAGGTGTTCGACCGTAGAGATCGCTTTGTGATGCCTCAGTCAATGCAAAGCATTTTCTAATATGATGAGGTGGAGATTGTAACGTCATTGCTTTGCCTGTCCACGTTATCCAATCAGAGAACAATTACATTCATTGGGCAAAGCATTCGCTGAATGGTGCCAGTGCAGAGCTAGTGGAGATCACTGTATAGTGATGGCTAAAGTGATTTCCAGCTTCCAGGGGGGGTCAAAGAGGTATTATTTATGCATAGTTACACTGATCCAAGCTAGACTCATGTAACCATGTGAAAATATTCATACCTGGAGACAGGGGCGTTGCTAGGTCTGCAAAAGATCTGGGGCCAGAGCCCATAGCAGCAGTCACCAACCTTTTTGCATGCCCGAGGGGGATGCAAACTTGCCACGTGCCACTTGCCACATCTCCTGTCACCAGATGCAGCATGTCACTTGCCACCGTCACCTGCCACCATTTGCAGATTGTCACTTGCCACATCTCCTGGCTCCATTTGCAGATTGTCACTTGCCACGTCTCCTACCACCATTTGCAGATTGTCACTTGCCACGTCTCCTAACACCATTTGCAGATTGTCACTTGCCACGTCACCTGCCATCATTTGCAGATTGTCACTTGCCACATCTCCTGGCTCCATTTGCAGATTGCCACATCTCCTGCCACCATTTGCAGATTGTCACTTGCCACATTTCCTGCCACCATTTGCAGATTGTCACTTGCCATGTCACCGGCCACCAGATGTGGGTTGTCACTTGCCAACTCATGTGGATTGTCACTTGCCATGCCAGCCAGTGCCACCAAATGTGCATTGACGCTGCATCGGTGGCAGGCTGACAGCACTGGTCCATTTAGTGAGGGCAGGAGAACGGTGATGCGGGGCGGGCAGTGAGAGATGATGTCATCTCGCTGCTCCCCGCCACACCTCCGACATTGAAGCAAGGGGGTCTGGCTGCAAAGTGGAGCTCCACAATGACAGGAAGCACGTGACCTCCACTGTGCTGTGAGGGTGGAGGAGTGCTGATGTGTGGCGGGCAGTGAGAGATGATGTCATCTCTCTGCTGTTCGCCACACCTCGCTCCCAAATTGAAGAGGCCTGTCTGTGAAGAGCGCTAATGTGGAGCGGGCGAAGAGAGATGTCATCTCTGCTCGTCTGCCCGCTCGCTTCTCTCCTAGCCCTAGCCTCCTAGCAACGCCCCTGCCTGGAGGTCATCTTTAAAGCAGAGTCCCACCCATTTTCTATATTCTATATCATGGCCATTAGGAATACTTTTACAAAAGGCAGTCATTTTTTATTTTATTTTAAGTAAATACCTTTTTTCTTTTCGGCAGCAGTTCCAGCTGCAGCCGCCTAGGTGATGTCATCACTAGGCGATTCACAAGGACTCCTGGGATATTGGCGTCATGTATCCCAAGAGTCCATGCGAATTGCCTTGTGATGAAATCTTGCGTTATTTCCAGACCGGAAATGATGCGAACAGGAGGAGTTAGGCACCATTTATGAAGAACTTCATCTACTGGGAGGAATGGAGCATCTCTAATCGGGACCAGCCTTTATGTACAATAAAAAAAAAGCTGCTGGGTAGCCAGCTGCACCGAATCCCGGAAATGAAGAGTGGAGGGCTTCAAATGCCCACACCTGACATGGAACTTGCCTGCTCCCGAGATCTGGTTAGTATTCCACTATTTTCACAGAAACTACAAGGAACACACATATAACATTATCTAAATGTGACTGTAAATGGTTACACAAGTACGGCAGAGTGTTTAAAAAAAAAAAGAGATTGGGGGACTGGAACTCCACTTTAAGCTATTGGCCCTTTATACAACAAGCTTTTTACAACAAAAAAGCAAAGGGGACATAGAAAAACTCATATATAAAAAGGCGCCTAAAGCTCCACCTGCTGGTCAAGTATGTATAAACAATTCACATTACCTATTTATTAATAATCTTATTTTAAAAGAGAAAAACATTATAAATGTTATTTTTAGTCCTCACCATATTATTTTATTAATAGTTCTGCTACTGTTACAGCTGAGTTTTACAGATTTCACCATCAGTACCTTCTTCTAGTGGAATCTGGTCATTCAGTGCCTCCTTGAAGGTATGTTTGTGTACAGTGAGTCTCACTGCATCTGTATCAAGGATTTTAAGTTGCCTGGACGTTCATATTAAAACTTTGTGATAGTTCTTATGGCTCAGTAGAGTCAACAGTTCTTGAATTGTAACAAAAACTTTCAGTGCCCAAAATGGCTTCTTTCACTGTAAATAGAGCATAAGCACCCTTTAAACATTTTTAATTAGAAGTGGCACAATTAAACCTAATCAAGAACAATTAATACGCAGCGTTCAAAGGAAACCCAGGTTTTAATACGAGTAAAAAAAAAAAAAAAAGCTTTTTTATTTATGTTTAAAAGAGACTTAATTCTCAGAGCTTTTGACTTTGAAAATTGCCTTTCCTGAGTTTCTGGAAGAAATAAAGCAGATTTGAATTATTACGCCTAATTACTCATGGACTGAAATGAGCAAGAACGAAGGCAAGCTGTCTTTGTCCCCCAAAATAACATTACATAGTCTTGCTCCCTCTGCACAAAGCATGAAAGGTTATCATTAGAAGCCTTAATAATATCTTAAAGATCAAAGTCTCAGCACACAGGCACTTGTGATGTTCCAGCTCGAGCGGGAGACTGTTCCGGCGTTTGATTCTCGGCATTAAACCCCAAGCTATGCCGGTTTGCGGCTTCCACTGAAGACGTTAATTAACACCCATCTTGTTCTGCAAAGGAAAGAGCAGGCCTTAGTTAATTATTTGCTCGGACACTTCAAAATCTCTTGGCACGCTAATAATTGGCCTGTTTGATAGGACGCCTTTGCCTGATGGTTATAAGCTGTATTGTTATTTAGCGAGGAGTGTGGCCGGTAAAAGAGCGGCACTGACTAGGGAGTTTTACATTGAGATGCCATCATTAATGTAGCTTGCTTTAAAAAAAAAGACCATTAGTTGGGAAAGGTAATCCATATTTCTCTTTTCCATTGCAGTCCCCAGCCTGTCTGATCACCCCCACCTAAAATAAGTACTTAGTCATTGTACAAGGCTGGTGTTTAGACTGTAATTATTTTCTGATGCGTGTATTGTTATACATACCAATTAATGAGGAACGACACAAGGATTTCCACATTGCTGTATCACTTTCTATATACTAAAAATGTCCATTAGGTCTGATTCTAGCTTATTTAATAAGGCAATACGGAATGTACAATGTGTAGCAAACCAATCCAATCAAAGAGCACTTAGGTGTGAAGTTTGACTAGTTAATATGTGTTTTTTTTTCTGTTGCTGAGCTGTAGCAGAATTTACACAGTTCCTTGCAGTTGATGGAAGAGACACTATATTGTCAAAAGTATTGGTACACCTGCCTTTACGTGCACATGAATGTTAGTGGCATCTCAGTCTTATGCCCTGTACACACGGTCGGATTTTCCGACGGAAAATGTGTGATAGGACCCTGTTGTCGGAAATTCCGACCATGTGTGGGCTCCATCACACATTTTCCATTGGATTTTCCGACACACAAAGTTTGAGAGCAGGCTATAAAATTTTCCGACAACAAAATCCGTTGACGGAATTTCCGATCGTGTGTACACAAATCCGACGCACAAAGTGCCACGCATGCTCAGAATAAATAAAGAGATGAAAGCTATTGGTTACTTCCCCGTTTATAGTCCCGACGTACGTGTTTTACGTCACCGCGTTCAGAATGATCGGATTTTCCGACAACTTTGTGTGACCGTGTGTATGCAAGACAAGTTTGAGCCAACATCCGTCGGAAAAAATCCTAGGATTTTGTTGTCGGAATGCCCGAACAAAGTCCGACCGTGTGTACAGGGCATCAGTCTGTAGGGTTCAATATTGAGTTAGCCCATTCTTTGCAGCTAGAACAGCTTCAACTCTTCTGGGAAGGCTGTCCACAAGGTTCAGGAGTGTGTCTATGGGAATGTTTGACCATTCTTCCAGAAGCGCATTTGTGAGGCCAGTCACTGATGTTGGACGAGAAGGCCTGGCTCGCAGTCTCCACTCTAATTCATCCCAAAGGTGTTCTATCAGGTTGAGGTCAGGACTCTGTGCAGGCCCATCAAGTTCCTCCACCCCAAACTCACTCATCCATGTTTTTATTGACCTTGCTTTGTGCACTGATGCGCAGTCATGTAGGAACAGGAAGGGGCCATCCCCAAACTGTTCCTAAAAAGTTGGGAGCATGAAATTGTCCAAAATGTCTTGGTATGCTGACACCTTAAGAGTTCCCTTCACTGGAACCAAGTGGCCAAGCCCAACCCCTGAAAAACAACCCCACACCATAATACCTCCTCCACCAAATGATTTGGACCAGTGCACAAAGCAAGGTCCATAAAGACATGGATGAGCAAGTTTGAGGTGGAGGAACTTGACTGGCCTGAACAGAGTCCTGACCTCAACCCAATAGAACACCTTTGGGATGAATTGGAGTGGAGACTGCGAGCCAGGCCTTCTCATCCACATCAGTGCCTGACCTCACAAATGCGCTTCTGGAAGAATGGTCAAACATTCCCATAGACACACTCCTAAACCTTGTGGACAGGCTTCTCGGAAGAGTTGAAGCTGTTATAGCTGCAAAGGGTGGGCCAACTCAATATTGAACCTCACAGACTAGGACTGGGATGCCAGTAAAGTTTATGTGTGTGTAAAGGCAGGGATCCCAATACTTTTGGTAATGTAGTGTATGTAATTTAATTTAATGAAAGGAATTGTAATGAGAGTATTGGCTGGTGGGTGTCAAGACCCCAAGAATGACCTTGCCACAGACAGGCTCCACTTTCTGCTTGGCTTCTCCCCCCTACCAAGTGCCCCCCTCGCAAGCCGCTTGCAATGGGGCACTCATGTGGGCCCACTCCCAAGCCTACTCTGTATGTCCATAGACACACAGAGCATGGCTCGGCCCCTCACCCCACTCTCTCCTCACTGCTCACTGGCTGTTATTGAGAGCAGCGGGAGCTAATGGCTTCCGCTGCTGTCTCTGTGCCTGTGGGGAGAGAGAGAGCCTCTGTTTTAATGCACAGCGTTGAATCAAGATCAGGTTCAGATAAGTAATGAGGGAAGGAAAGCTGGAAAAAAAATGTTTTCTAGTAGCCGTGTCTACTTCAATTATTTCCAGTGTCCAGGGGCATAATTTCAGTATGGTAAATAGGTACATTGGTCCAAGAAGGAACAATGTAAAACTTTCTTACCTGGAATAATTTTTTTAAAGCAACTGTGCTTCACTACAGGTCTACACACAGATCCATAGCTCCGCTCAAGATTGGCCTCTCTTATACATGGAGTTCCCCTATCGTTGTGGGCAAGCCAGCAGTCAACGTATTAATTATTAAAAAATGCTTTAGGAGGAGCTAAGTCTGCTTTAGATTCATCATAGATGTTCTCCTTGAAGGCAAAGGGCTGCCTACCACTTTGAAAACACCTTGTATTACTGTTGCCAACATTATCATTTCAAAACAGGGGTTGGTATTAGGGTTTGGTGGGTCCTCGTTGTATGCCATTTAAAAAAGAAAAAACTTACATTAAGACCTTGAAAATAAGATGTGTCCATGCTATTAAGGTTGTCCTTAATGAAGGAACTTTGCATGGCTCTAAAATATAGTATTTTTATCGAAAGGATGGTAGCAATTAGCTTATGTGTGTAGCCTTGGTTATAAGTTCAACTCCCATATGCCACACTATCTCCATAGAGCTTGTATGTTCATCTCAAATTAATTGTAGTATCCATGGATACAGTAGTGATATTAGATTGTCAGCCTATCTTCTGAATGGGTTATTTATGTCAATGGGTTAAGTGTTTCATATTATGTTAGTTTTATATGAATACAAAATGTTACTAGAATGGATGCAGATGCACTGGTAATAAGTGTTGTCCTGATAGTCAGGTCAGTTGACATCTGTACCTTGTATGCCCTTTTTCATTTTACCATGCTGTACAATGCCCTCCCCTTGCTGAATATAATGGGATACCAAAACCAAGAATAATTCATAGAGGTAGAGGTTACCATTTATAGGTAAAGAAAAAAGAAAAGGAGCATGCCAATGTTGTCCTCTAATGCTAACCTTGCATGCCAATGCTGGGCACACGTCAATGCTTCACACATGCTAATGTTGAACTCACATGTCAATGTTGCCCTGCTTGCCTATGCCAGCCTGACATGCTAATGCTATCACCACATGCCTTTACTTGCCTTACATGTCAATGATGGCCTCACATGCCAGTGCTTTACACTTGCTAATGCTGGACTCACATGCCAATGCTGGCCTCACATGCTAGTAATTCACACGTACTAATGCTGGATTCATATAATAATTGCTGGGACCAAATGCCAATATTGAACCCACAAACTTGTGCTTTACACATGTCACTGCTGGCCTCTGGCTTTACACTTGCTAATGCTGGACTCACATGCTAATATTGGTCTCACATGTTATCGCTGGCCTCACATGCCACCACTGCCACTACATGCTAATGCCACCCTCACATGCTAATGCTAGCCTCACATACCATCACTGGTTGTACACGTCAGTGATGGCTTCACATGCTCATGCTTCATACAGAGGCTAATGCTGATCCCACATGTTTACGCTTCACACATGTCAGTGCCGGTCACACATGGTAATGCTTTACGCTTTCTAATATTGGCCCTACATGTCAATTCTGACCCCACATGCTAAAGCCAGCCTCACATGTTAATGCTATCTTCACATGCCATCACTGGTCTTACAAGTCAAAGCTGGATTCACATTACGGTAGCCACCAGTCCGAGTTTTGAAAAATATGTCCGGGTCTCACTGCATGAAAGCCGGACACATTATTTAGACTGGACTGTGGCTCATGGCTCGGCTCCCCAAGTAACCAAGTACCACAACCACCAAGTGCATAGATATGTGTAGGGGCTGGCACCTTAATCACCAAGGTTGATGGCTGGCTGCAGTTGTCTAAGCTGAGTGTATGTAACATGCTCTCTCTCACTGCCCAGAGCCAGCACAAGCCCCCTTTCCCCCTGCATGGACAGGAGAGGAGAGAGGGCTCAATCTGCTCCTCCTCCCCACCTCTACCCCCTTGTGTCTGCCCTCCCACACTCCAATCCCCAGTGTCTTTTCCCTCAGAAAAGGGGGTACCGATGCCTGAGCCTCCACCCTCGGGTAAGTAATTCACTGTCTGTGACTAGAGTCTGCCCTCTCCCTCCCTTCTCTCTCCAAGTGAGTGAGTACACTAAGGTAAGGGGGACTCATATATAAGGGGTGCTCTGCAGACTCTGATGTAAGGGGAGCTTTGGGAACCCTGATTTAAGGAGGAATGCTGGGAACTCTGATGTAAGTGGGGCTTTGGTGAGCAGAAACTCCTTTAACCCCCCTTACATTAGAGATCCCCTTTACATCACAGTCCACAGCGTTCCTCCTTAAAAAACAACATTTTCCATGTGCCGCTAAAGTGTTTGGGTTTGGCTTTAAGAAAAGGTGAAAACCCTACCTCAAATGCTAATGTCAATACGGGCCTCTAATGCTAATGCTGGCTTGGCATTCTGAACCTGGCCTCACATGTACACAACCCCAGTGTAAATGATTTTCAAAACATTTCCAGCATTTTCAAACACTTATCTCCAATAAATCATTTAAAATCTAAAAAAAACTATACCCTGCATATTTTTATTCTATTTATATTTCTGAAACAAGTTGCCTATTATATGACCTAACACAAAAATTTGTGTGTGCAATGGGCATCATAGCTGAACATAGTACAGGTGGAACAGACATCACATGTAGCTTCATGAAAGGAAAGGGCCCTGCATGTTTGTCACCTGTGAACATACGCATGCTTCTTATAGATCGAATGCACACTTGACATGCAATCTCAGCATACTTTGCTTTCATCCCTCAGTCAATTAGATTGATGGTAATAACTGCTGGGAAATGTACGAGCCTTAGATGTTCTGTTATTGGGCTGTCAGTCAGAGAGAGGCTACGGAATCTCACAAAACACTGCAGCTTGCTTCCTACAACGCAGCAGAACAAGATCATCGCTGGTATTGTAATTTTTTATACCATGACAGACCACAGGCCACATCCCGTTCAACTCTCCTACCCCCACACCCCCCTTAAAAAAAAGTCCTACTGTGCAAATGTAAATCTAGGGTTCTATTTTTTTTATTTTTTTTAGAGTTGCAGCTATCAAAGCCATTAGTGGAACAGGCTCTGTGAGAGGTGCAGATCCTTCTCAGGTATTGCTAGAAATAAAACCTCCCCCTGCTGTGGCTCAGAATGAATTCCTCCAGTCTCTTCCATTTACTTTAAATAAATCAAGAGACTCAGAGAACACCAGAGCATTTATCATTGTGTTGTATTTAACACTTCCAGCACCTATGGGGACCGGCGTCACACAGCGATCCAATGAACTGTGTGAATGAGATGGTCACAGATTGGGATCAGTTGTACATGCGGAAGATGTATACAGCCAGAGCTTTGAAAATATGCATTGAGTGTTGAAGAGGGTTTAATCTTTCCTTATAGATTTAACTAGCCCCACTGTGAACATCTGAATAGTTCATCTGAAATCCAATTACAGCTAAAAGCATAGCTGAAACACATGTATGGGGGCTGTTTTACCTCCTGGACTGTATTTCTGTCCATTCAGGCCTGAAGTTTGCACAGCTCTGCCTGATAACACAGCCTGATTGGTAATCTGTCTTTTTTCTGTTGTAGTTATGCAATATAACTTGGTCACCTTGCTGCCCCCAGCCTAGCAAACAATCTCTTTCACATGGACGATGATGCGTCATAGTATGAACACAACACGTGCTTTTTTTCTGGTGTCTCAAATTCCAGGTGCTGCATGCAGGCAGCCCATTGAAATATATTAGGATGCACATTGCCTGTGTTTGGGATAACTCGCCCGCACTGGCACTCCTGTCACATCAGGACAAGTGGCTGTGCCCATGTAGTTGCTTTGTCCTAATAGAGAATGGATTGACAGGTCCTCTAAGTTGGGACACCGGGGAAAAAAAACAGCCTGTTCATGCTATACTGGCATCATCTTCCATGTGAACGAGGCTTTTAAGACACAAAATAATATGATTGTTATAGATATGTAAACCCTTTCAGACCAGAAATCAATCAAGCAGTCATAGCTTTGAAGCTCTGAAGCTGCTTAAACTGAGAATGTGATTGGGTGAATGGCTGCAAAGCTGCTGTACAACAGTACAAAGGGTATCTGTTGTTCAATTCATTTTCTTATATCTATATAAAATGTATGGGGGTGTGGTCTGGACGCTGAGGAAGATGGCAGCTTAACTTCCCTGCTCCGCGAATCCACGGGTTACCCCACAGCTACAAAGGGAGCACACTAGCGCAACCATGGGAAAAACAGACTGGGAGCACTCTGCCTCTCGCTCCCGCTCACCATGGGATACCGGCTCGCAAATCAGTGGCAACATTCCAGAGATCTCTTCACAGGCCTCAGGCACCAACAGGGAGGCGAGTTGCAGCCCCACGAGGCACACCAGCACACACTCTGCTGTATCCCTGTCTCCTGCTGCCAAATCCTTCAGCCTGCATGATCTCAAAAAGGTAACTGTCTGCCACCCTGTGTGCAGCTATCTTTGATTAGATATGCAGGCTGCGACATCTAGACTGGAGGAGGTAGAAGAGATCACAGAACGTCATGATACTGCCATAACTGCAACACAGCACTCTCTGAATACACACTCCATGCAGCTCAAAGACATACAGAGAAACATAGAAGAACTAGACAACAGAGGCCACCGCCATAATATCAGAATTAAGGGTCTCCTTGAAATGGTTGATCCAAATCACCTCACACAGGTCATAACAACCATTTTCAATGATCTTCTAGGGCGACCCCCTGACATACCAATTGACTTGGAACGCCTACACCGGGCACTCCGCTCCAGAGGCAGAGATACAGACCCCCCAAGAGATGTTATAGGTTGTTTGGTTAACTTTAAGCTCAAAGAGGAAATCATGCATCAAGCCAGACTCCGGGGGCGCATCCTCTATCGGGGTACAGAGATCAAACTCTACCTTGATCTCTCGCAAATCACTCTGCAAAAACGCAAGATCCTGCGACCTCTATTAGATATTCTCAGAGAAAGGAATATCCCCTACAGATGGAAATTTCCCTTTTGTCTACCAGTGGGCTCTGGCAGAAGAACTGCATACCTGCGGCACCCTGAAGACGCCCATTCTTTCTGCGAAACTCTCGACATCCCCCCAGTCGAGATACTGGACTGGATCCGTGATCCACGCTCCTCATCTCAACAACAAGAGGATCCAATGGATGTCCACCAACAGGACAGCCCGTCCGCGAATAGGAGATGCCAACTCATTCCTCGCCACCACGCGCTAACCGCCAATCCCCAGGGGGAGGCAGTGTACCAGCTTCTCCAGCGCACAGAAAAGCCAGAAAAGATTGACAGACCAGTCACCTCACCAGCTTTACTATATCTCTCAGGCTTCAACACGACAAGAAAGTATACATCCTGCATCTATATACCCACAGTGAATAGAATTGTTTGCCGCCAATCCGGCTACTTATTGTTCTGTTGGACTACGTTTCCCTTCTCCTATATATAGTGACAAACTGAACTTTTTATCAATGAAAACCTGTTCGTAAAAAAAAAAAACTCTCCCTCGCAACTGCAACCCTTTTTAAACATGAAATAGATCATATCACTCACACCGGAATAAATTACAATTCCCTCACAACAATCCCCATACCAGTGCAAGAGCAGGCCCACACTACCAGATCTCTTGACACAATGCATTGCCTGCTCAGGCGCTAGGCTTAGAAATGTATGAAACACGTATTATACCACAATCAGACCCAGTCTGATCCTCCTTACTACCCTAACCCCTTACTCATTATCTGGCGCCGGATCAACTGTTCAAACCCCCAATTTTTTTAAAGGATATACTTGTCTCCTCCGGATACAGAGCCCACCAATCCCTGTGGCACGTTAATAGAACCTTCTTTCTTTTTCTTTTTTTCCTTTTTTTTTTTTCTCTCACTAGCTAACAATGCAATATTGAATTGCTAGATGCCTTTATAACATAAAGATATTATTGCCATATCTACCAGCGAGACATGCAACATATACAGGACTGTCCGAGCGTTGCTTACACCTCTTCTATGCAGCAAGGCATCGATAAACAAAGCTCAAACACCCCACCTGATGTTGAACTTTGAACAGTGATTTCAACAGGATTACTGGAACAACATACATCTCTACTATTTGAGCTCAGATCACAACCAACTCTGTGAATAACATTTCCCGCATGACATAGTCATATCATGGGCCTGAATAAGCTTCTCAGGTCATTACTATGACAACATTCTATACCCGCTAGTCCTCATTTTACAATGCCTCCTCAATGAGATTTGGGATACAGGTCGGGTTAGCACACCTTTTTCTCCTCTTCCGGTAACATAGAAACGGTATCTCTTCTTTAAAACTTAAATGTTTGTTAACATTGTCCTAACACAACATCAAAGTTTTTACTTGATATACCCCATGTTGTCAAGGGACACTCAATTTATCTTACATAACAGGTTTTAGTGGGGGCGGTTGCTCCGGAGCTTAGTAGATGTGCAAAGGCTCTGCTGACTTCAAAGTGAAGCCTTGGCTCATTTGCTGGGCTTTGGAGCGGCTGTGCTCTGTGGGGTGCGCTGTCTGCTTGCCTTTGGTGAATCGACCCCAATATGTCTTGTGAGTTCAAATGCCTTTCATAGGTCAAGAACTTGACCTACTCTGGGATATAACACTCCTTTTATTGTCATATTGTCATAGATGCACCCCCTAAGTTTCTCACAACATGGCAATTCTCTGTACCAAGACGCCATCAGGGAAAAAAAAAGGCACATTCTTTATCTACATCATCAACTTATGAAAGATGTATAATGAACCTATACATTATATCCAAATCACACCCCAGCTAGACCTCACTCTGCTCATAAAAGGGAGCCCATACACTTACACATCACACTCTCAATACAACCATTCCTCACAAATCCCTATGCTGTCTGCTCACTCCATCCATCGAATGTCTATTTTCCACTACTCATTTGCCTCTCCCTCCCGAGAGCTCCCACTTACTCTTCCTCCCCTGCTCAATAGGACCAAGTGAGTAGTGTTGTTATATGACAACCAAACTCACCGCTAACATAAAACAATTGAAGTCATCCTCTTCAATCCTTCCACCCCCTACAACAGCACAGCCTGTAGTTCTGTGCTGATCCTCTCCGATTTTCTTTCCCACTCTCGGCAGGTTAGCTGGTCTATCCTAGCTGTCGGAACATTCCTCAGTCCCTGTCCCGCATCTTCTTCCTAGTAGTACCAACCTCCTATCCCCTCCCTCAACCCCCCCCTCCTTGCCCGCACAACCAGCTATATATTACCAACCATGTGGGATTTCCGCTTATTCTTGTATTGAAGACTACAGCCCAAAATGCCTACACCAAAACCGAATTTCAAAATGGCAGAAATTAAAATAATATCCCTCAATATGAAAGGACTTAACCAACCAGAAAAAAGATCACAACTTTCGCTAAACATGCGGAAAATCAAAGCTGATATAATCCTCCTTCAAGAAACACATTTTGAATTCAACCATGTCCCCAAACGAACAGAGATTTATCGAAAGCATACCACGCAACCAACCCGCTTGCCAAAACAACAGGGGTCTCCATCTTATTATATAAGCACCTGCCCATAGAAATAACTGATTCAATGCTGGATGAAGAAGGGCAATACGCTTTTATCAAGGGCTCTGTTTGGGGAAAACCAATAAAAATAGCAAATATATACAGACCCAACTCGGCTCAAGTCAGCTTTTTCCGTAATATATCAACCTCTCTAACATCCTTCCAGTCTGGCATCCTCCTTTTTGGAGGGGACTTTAATGTTGCCCTAAAGCCACTAGAGGACACATCCTCAGGGACATTCCTTACAGAGCACTTGGGCAAATCAAGCTTTAGATACAAGATTTACTCCTTCATGACTCATGCCGCACCTTGCACCCTGGAATAAGAGATTATAACTTTTAATCCCCACCCCACAACCACTATTCCAGAATAGACTACCTCTTCCTTACACAAAAAGACCTCCCTTTACTCTCTGAAGCAACCATTGAACCTATGTTCCTCTCTGATCATCACCCTATCACCGTAACATTAGCACTCCCATAACGATTACAATTCTCCAAAACTTGGAAACTAGATGCAACACTACTCACACACCCTTATAATTAACAAAAACATCAAGGATTTTTTCAAAACGAATAATACCCTCGATACGACCCACCTGACTCAATGGGAAACTCATAAATGTGTTAACAGGGGCCCACTTATTAAAATATCGGCCACTCATAAACGAGCCAAACAGCAATCTATTAACACCCTGCTGAGACAAATACAGAGACTAGAACAGAACCACAAACTAACTAAAGCACGAAACATTCAAACAGAATTAGATCAAGCGGGAGAACGTTTAAGAGAGGAACTAGGTAAGAAGACCAGGAAAAATTATACACTTTCCCAAAACCTCTTTTATGAGCATAGCAACAAAAGCGGAAAGCTCTTAGCTAAAGCCCTGCAAGCTAAAAAGGCAAGCACCACAATCCGCTTCATACGTACACCCTCAGGGCAATTGGTATCCAAGAGTGACGATATCGCAAATCAGTTTGCACAATACTACACTGAACTATACAACCTTCCTCCTGAACAAAAACCACAAGCCAACAAGTAAATCTTTTATCGCAGACTTCCTTGCACAGTACAGCCCTAAACCATTAACACAGAAACAAGCAAATTAAATAGATGGTCCCTTAACACCCGAAGAATTCCACTCAGCCATTAAACAAAGGGAACTCAGTAAAAGCCCTGGCCCCGACGGATTCTGTATGACCTACTACAAAACGTTACTTACTAACTGCCCCCTTTTTAAGAGCATTTAATCAATTAACACAACCAAAGACCACCTCCAACAACTTATTGGAAGCCCACATATGTGTCATCCCAAAACCTGGAAAAGACCACGATCTAATTATCGCCCCATCTCACTTCTAAACACAGATCTAAAAATCTTTGCAAAAATTCTGGCCAGCCATATACTCCTCTTTCTCACAAAATTAATTTCCAGGGACCAGGTAGGATTTGTCCCAGGCAGAGAAGCTAGGGATAACACACTCAAAGCACTGAATATTCATCACTGGCTCACCAAATCCAAGCACTCTGGTTTTTTCATATCATTGGACGCAGAGAAGGCGTTTAACAGGCTGGCATGGGACTATTTAGAAGCTGTGCTACAAACTATAGGCTTTGGTAATCGCCTGATAGGCTTCATTATGTCTCTATACACAAACCCCAAAGCCAAAGTTCGTGTTAACGGACTATTGTCAAAACCCTTCCTATGCAAGATACGCGATAATATAGCTATCCATGCAATTACTATAGCTGATAAGCAATATAAAGTGGCCACTTTTGATATCTTACTATTCCTTTCTGAACCACATATATCCCTGCCAAACCTCCTCAAAGACTTCTGTTTGTTCCAGTATATAGCCCACTTCAAGATCAATTTCACAAAATCACACGCTCTCAACATAACACTAACGGAATCACAAGTTCTAAAGTGTAAACAAAACTTCCCATTTTCATGAAAATCAGACAGTATAACTTACCTAGGAATCCGAATGCCCATAAAATTATCTGATCTCTACTCCAAAAATTACCTACCACTCCTTAAGACTATAACGGAGAATCTTACAAAATGGAACAAAGCACAATTCTCCTGGTTCGGCAGAGCGGCTATCATAAAAATGAACATCCTACCACGCATACGCTATCTACTCCAAACGATACCTATAAAACTCCCCAACAGCTTTATACAACCACTTAAAAAAGTATGTATAACCTACCTATGGAATCAAAAGTGCTCCAGAATTAGATACACCCAGATAGTTAAACCTAAAACCAAAGGAGGAATAGGTTTCCCCGACATACAACACTTATTATTGGTCCTGACACCTCCAGCGTATCATAGATTGGCACACCCATCACCAGGTGAAAAACTGGGTAACACTGGAAAACTCTTTCTCCACTCTCCTCGTTTGCTGCGCTTCCTGGATCTGCCACAACCTCACACCAAAAGACCTAACAGAACACCCTACCATAGGTCCCTCATTGAACTGTTTCACCGAGGTCTGCCACAAACTTAAATTCTTAAAGACTCCGGGACCCTTAACACCATTATTAGTGAACCCTGAATTCCCCCCAGGGATAGCCCTTCATCCACTATCCAGTAAACAACTTGATATAGGTATACGCTTACATCATCTTCTTCAAGAGGGTAAACTACATACCCATGATTCAGTTGGAAGAAGCCCTGAAATTTGGAAACATGCTCAGTGTCGAGTCAGCTTAAAGGTTCTGACACTGTAAAGCTGGTCATTGATCTGGAGAGTCTGTAAGTGATCTGCTATGGTATCTTGGACCCCTAAACCTCACTATTTTAGCCTGACTCAGCCTTGGGGTGAAATGTTGGTCCAGCCCTGATTCTAGGGGGAGCTATCCTGCCTTTGGGGTGTCAGTGGTGCTACATATACTAAGGACTTCTAAAGGTCATTGATATGGCAATATACAGTATATTGAACCTTTTGACGAGTTATACAAGTGTTCCCTTTACTTATTGAGGCTGGAATGATCATGTGATGTCATTTGTAATATATTTAAGAAAATGTGTAATTTGTGATAGCAGGCACATCGTGAAGGCTGCAGGATGTGGCCAAAACCGGTGTACCCTGAAAAATAAAAGTAAAGTAAGAAGCATGATACTGCACTGTTGATTGATTTAAAGCAAGCAGCATTACTCAAAGAATCAAGCCTCTCCTCTGCTGTGCATATATTTGGTGCTGGCAAAAGAGCCCATCCATGTACCCTTTCCCGTGAAAGCAAACCTCACACCAATGTCACCATCACATCATAAAAAGGTTATTGTGCCACAACAGGATGCAGCATGTCCCAGCCATAAGAACTGTTGTACTGACGCGTTTCACCACAATAGGTTTAGTTGTATACATCTACTAAACCTATTGAGGTGAAACACATCATAGAGGGACAGTACTTATGGCGGGGGCATGCTGTATACTGTTTGTGGCACAATAACGTTTTATGAACAGTGATGTCATCAGTGGGAGGCTTGCTTTCAAAGGTATACTGCAACTGCATCTTTGAAAAGGGATATTTGGGTTATCAGGGGCACTCCCTGCTATGCAACTACTATTGGAGATAAATGGCAAATAGTTGTGGCAGTGCTGATCCTGCAGTATTCAATATTAAAGCAGAGGTTTGCTGAAAAAAAAATATTAAAAGCCAGCAGCTAAAATACTGCAGCTGCTGACTTTTAATATATGGACACTTACCTGTCCAGGGAGCCCGCAGTGTCGGCAGCCGAAGCCGATCCGTCCTTCGGCTCTCGGCTGCTGCCGCCGCCATCCTCGGTAAGGGAATAAGGAAATGAAGCCGTGCGGCTTCACTTCCTGGTTCCCTACTGCGCATGCGCGAGTCACGTTGTGCGTCCTCTCAGGTCCCTGCTGTATTCTGTGTCTCACAAAATATATCGGGGGAGGACAGGGTAGGCGGCAGAAGTGGCGTAGGTCACCGCAATCACCGCGGTGATCTATGCCAGGAAGTGGGAGCAAATACCTGGATTAGACAGGTATCTGCTCTCCCCTGAAAGGTGCCAAATGTGACACCGGAGGGTGGGAGGAATCCAAAAAGTGGAAGTTCCATTTTTGGGTGGAACTCCACTTTAATATATACATTATATAACAAACACAACATGATATACCTATATCATACACAACACAACATGATATACATGACTTAAAGAGGAACTAAACTCTCCTACCCTTTACAGCCAAGGAAACTGCCATCTTAGCTTCTATATGATCAGCAGTTGCCATGGTGCTGCACACACAGGCAATTTTATTGGACACGAGCCATTCGAATGCTTGATAGTCGGGTTGAGAGCACAAGCAACTGTGACAGTTATCAATCACAACAGCTTGGATGTAACTGTTTTGTAAAACGTAAATTGATGGGTTTAGTTCTGCTTTAATATGGCTAATGCATTAGAATATTGGGCAGAGATGAGAATGGTTAGACTATCCTGTAACTGATTTTATCCTAGCAGTTGTTAAGGGTGCTGGCATATACTGTAGATACCCATTAAAAGGCAAAAGTCGAAATCTGCATTCAAAACATAGGAGAAATATGGTGCCAGAAAACATGTAATAAAGTAAAATTAAAAAAAATACATTCAGAATACCTTTTATTTAGAAAGCATTCTGAAACATACACTCATGTTTTCTTCTAAGGCACTAATGAGCAGTGAATGCTGATACAGTAAGAAATACAGAATATAAAACAGAAGTGCAGAGTACAAAGGAAGATTTTCTGCTCCATATACACTATTGGCTAAGCCATTTCTCTAGAACTCACTGCAGTTTGCTGGTCTGCAGAATGTGTTAGTGATGCTGAATAGGAATGACAAGGCTTGACTAAAGTGATAGCTAGTAGGACTTCAAAGTAGACCTTTCATGAATCTGAAATGTGTGCACTGCCAAGCCTGGCCCCTCGCTGAAAATGCTAGTTTCCTGGCAGTGCTTGGATTCAACACATCAGAGACACAGGCCACAGGCAAAGTCTGGAAAAGGAAATCCATACCTCAACATTTTTCAAACCCATAAATATTACAGCCAAAGCATCGTCAGGATAGCCATGCAGCTTGTATTTCCAAGAGAGGTCAGCAATGGCATCCTTCTTGTTGCTCCTATAACAGAGATGAATTAGAATTAACAGTCACGTTCAAAACATATTATAAAGAATCAATAGTAAGAATAAGCAGGCACCTTCAGTCAATGTGCGGACACTATATTCAATTATATTTTTAAATGCTCCAGGGTGCTCAAATAGGCAAATGCTGGCTTTTCTTCATGAAGTCAGCTAACAGTGGTAATTTATTATGGCTCAAAACAAGCCCTGGGACAGGGGGACTGGCATAGGGCTATACAGGTACTATGCCTTTTTGCGCTTTTTGTCCACGCTACTGCATTATGACCTCGTTGAAGTTTATAGGTTAAGTGCTGGCTTTTTCTTGTTTTGAGATAGCAAGCTGAGATAACAGTCCCATGATCAGAATAATCATAGACAAGATGAGTACAGGACACAGTACAAACAATTCACAGGAATAATCAGAGGCATAATCAGTCAGAAGTTAGAAACAACAGACTTTAGGAAGACATACTAACCTGCTGATCAGGCACATCCTGATTGCCCAGCAGTCTATTTAAGCATTTCTAATGAAACAGATGTGCACTACAGAGACCTGAGCTGCAGTGCTAAATAATGTCCAGCAGATGGCAAATGCTGATTGTTACAGGCAGATTCCATACTTCCTCAGTATAATTTTCATTTCAACATTAACCTCCCTGATGTGTACAGATAATTCAATTTCTACTCAAAGTAATTGGATTCTCCAAGGGGAATATGATAAGAGGTCAAAGAACAGCCAACTTTTATTGTCATTCTTTATTTTAATGATTTTTATACAGTATTGCAAATGTCTCTTATGGGGCTGTATAGGTTAAGACAACTGTAATTTGGGATGATTTATAAAGACACAAGTGGAACAACAAGGAATAAGATTACTAGGGGCAACCATGAGAGATAATAAATAATTTAGTAATTGTTGCATTTAAAAGATGGATATAGATTGGGCAGTACAGTGGCTTAGTGGTTAGCACCTCTGCAATGCATCACTAGAGTTCTTGGTGCAAATACTAACCAGGATGCTACCTGCATGGAGTTTGCATGTTTTCCCTGTGCTTGCATGGGATTTTTCCCACACTCCAAAGACATGGTTTAATTGGCTCCTGTCTAAATTGGTGCCAGTATGTCAGGGATCTTGGATTGTAAGCTCCTTGAGGGTAGGGGTGGATATGAATGTGCAGTATGTAAACCTCTGCTATATAATTAATTGTAATAAATATATATAGCCATCCCCAAGAGCATGGAATGTCCCACATTAGACTTACGCACAAGCGAACAGTCACATGGGATCCTAAAGCATCACACAATATATTATATATTGTAGAAGACCTCCAATCCCCCGTTCTATCCCTCTCCGGTTTGCACGTTATTACTATTTGTAGGAATATGCATCACCATTACAGTCATTTGTGAAAAGCTTGTTTGGTAAACCTCCACATACCAGCAGGATGTCACAAAATTCAATTATTCGCTATGAATTATGTATGCTGCAGACAGCCCCATTCAAGAAAGCCACTTCATTTGTCTTTTTAACAAGTCAAGCTGTGACTGGGGATTTCATGGTCTTGTGAAAGAGATGGGAGATGCAGAAAGGAGTTTTCTGACTGTAAAACATTGGAAAATCTGGGATAATGTTCAAGAAGATGAGCAGACTACGGATTTATGTTGCAGATCGCTGACTTTTTTCATGAAGATACTATGTGAAAATAAAGATATTTATTATAGCAAAAAGTAAAAAATATTGCTTTTTTTTTTCAAAATTGACGGCCTTTTTTTGTTTATAGCGCAAAAAATAAAAACCGCGGAGGTGATCAAATACCACCAACAGAAAGCTCTATTTCTAACTTTCTCGGCAAGGCACCGGCATTAAAAAAAAAGGTCATCCAGGCTGCCGGAGACAAATCAGAAGACAGAACAACGCACACCAAACCCAGCAGTGTAGACATACCTCCCAACATTTTGAGATGGGAATGAGGGACACCTACTTGCAAACATATGTAGGCATAGGACACCCCCCCCCTGACACACCCTCTTAAAGGAGAATTAACCCAAAAAAGGTTAATTAAATCCACAAGGACTTTTTTTTACCACTACTATTCCTTTATATTGGCTTTTAAATTTACAAATGCAGCAATTTAGAAATTGGATGAAAGGTTTAGCACTGGGAAACAATTTTAAAAGATAAAAAGTGCATTTTAGATACAACTATATGGATCAGACCAAAATGTGGGACACATGAGGGTCAAAGAGGGACAGAAGGACATTGCTCCAAATCAGGGACAGTCCCTCCAAATCAGGGACATTTGGGAGCTATGGTGTAGATTATGGCTTCAGCCGAGCTCCTCCTTGTCATGTCCCTCTGATGTATTTTACCCCACCCACAGGGCTTTGTCATAGAGGATTCCCTGTGATTAAACCTCATGGGCGTGGCGAAATGCATCAGAGAGAAATAGCAAGGAGGAGCTGGACTGAAGCCATAATCTACACTGTGTTTCACACTTGCTGGATTCGGTGTGCATTGTTTCCACCTTTTGTCTTCTGATGGTGCTGTTTGCTCTCCCAGCATTGCTCAATTGACACATGATTATAAGATAATCTATTGATTTTGGTAATGATACACTTTCAGGAAAAAAAAAGACATGGTCCCAACAGAGCTGACTATAATGCGCAAACGGAAAAGTACTTATAGGTTTGCGCACTAAGGCATTAAAATGCACAATTTACCAAGAAAAGGATGTATAGTGTTAATAACCAATAGCAGTCAAACATTAGATTTAATAAGTGTATCCAATAATAAGTGAAATCTGAATTCAATAGACTTTGTTTAGTTTTTCTTTGCACAATTGATAAATGTTCAGATTTTTTTTTTACATTCTATACAGTATATCATGTGTTCTGTTGATCTATGGAAAGAGTATTTTGGGTTTAGCATTGGTTTGATACAGCTGCTGATCTTTTCTGTGACTCCATCCAGCAGCAGTGATTTGGATGCCACCTAGTGGCTGCATGTGACAATTGAACTCTTGGTCACTGATTCAGTATCAGCCTGGTTCAATCATTAGGGTAGATAGAATGTAATGGGCAAAGTAAAATGTAATGGGCAGCCCTCTACATAGAGAACAAGAATACATCCTTTGCAAAGGACAAATGTCATTACTGCACTACAATTATGGTCTAATGGTATTGTGCTTTCAGCAAGTACACATCTTGATTTATTATTGTAATGGTAATCTGAAAGTTATTTTACAGCTTAACTCTTTGAATTCACTAAATGAATAAGATACCATCCAATCATTCTTCCCCAGAGCATGTATACAGATTAGGAATTCTGACCTGACTGACTTGCTGTGTGGTTGTCCTGGGTCAATGACTCAGAGGGCATTCAAGCCAGAGACAGCCAGGCAGTTTGCATTTTCTGAAGAAGGTCAGCAATGACAGCCTGTGTAGTTCTAGAGATAACAATGCATTTTGGACCCTGTGTACTGGAATATAAAAAAAGCAACAAAGCACACATTAGCCTAACCCTGTTTATCTACAGTACATAATATGTACTATATACAAATACCTGTAGCTCCCCCTGAATTGGAGGGACTGTCCTTGATTTTCAACAAAGTCCCTGTCCCTCTTTCCTCCTCAATTGTCCCTCATTTTGGTCTGATCTATATAGTTGTATATAAAATGCGCTTTTTATTTTTCAGTGCGAAACCTTGCATCCAATTTCTAAATCGCTGCATTTGTATATTTCAAAAGCCAGTATGAAGGAATAGTATGGTAAAAAAAGCAAAAGTAGAATTACCTAATCATTTTTTTTTTGTATAATTTTCCTTTAAGAGGGATGTGGCAGGGTGTGTCCTCTACATACTTTTGCTAAAAAGTGGTTATACTCCTAACGCATACCTGTCAGCCAGGAGGGCCAGCAGGTGGCTGAAAACGAACCCCTAAACATGACGTCTGTCCCATAAATACCCTCTCCCAGAATGCAATTTGGAGGACCACCTCCACCGAGCTGTCCCCGGGACAGAGGAGCACTCATGCGTTTCAACACGTTGCCCTTCCAATACCAGCCCATGGTGACAACGACACCCACCGGCACAGTGTGGAACCACATACAACCCAGCCAAGCTGGAACAGAGGCAAATCTCCAACAAGCAACCCACAAGATTAACCTATCAGCGGTAGATTAAAAAATCTACCAGCGCTACACTTATGTCAGTGGTTCTCAACCCCAGTCCTCAGGACCCACCAACAGGCCAGGTTTGCAAGATAGCTGAAATACATCACAGGTGATATCACTTGCTGCTCAGTGATTGCAGTATTCTAGTCTGCAACTCCCCAAGGTAATACTTAAAATCTGGCCTGTTGGTGGGTCCCGAGGACTGGAGTTGAGAACCACTGACTTATGTGGATTTGTTTGGCTCCAGCACACACACCTCATTCAAAGTCCCAACCTTCCCCCCTTTTTGTGCACAAGGGTCGGATAAAGGCAAAAAAAGGGCCACATACATCCCCCGGCCATAGTTTGGAGACCACTGCTCTATACCATGCTAGAGTTTTGGTCCCCCTGTAATATGATAGAGTATTTAACTAGTAAGGCCGGGATCACACTGGTACGACAAACACATCAACATTGGCAGCTCATGTCGCATGACACGTGAAAAGTAATGTTTCCCTATGGGAGCCGTCTGTCAGTCGGTCCGACTTTGAAAATGCTCCCTGCACTACTTTTGTCCGGCTTTGATCCTACTTCAGCCCATTGAATATCACTGAAGTCGAATCAAAGACAGATTGCGGTCTTAACTGATCCGACTTTGGCATGCGACTTGTGCTCTGATGATCTTGAGGGGGAACTCCACGCCAAATTTAAAAAAAACGGCATGGGTTCCCCCTCCAAGAGCATACCAGGTCCTTTGGTCTGGTGTGGGGGACCCCGCCAAAATCCATACCAGACCCTTATCTGAGCACACAGCCCAGCAGGTCAGGAAAGGAGGTTGCGACGAGCGAGCGAACCCATTTTCAAAAAACTAACATTTGGCCGTGAGAGCAAACGATAGTGTCATCATGTAATGAACGATAAATCGCTCAGTGGACATAAATGAATCAATTTTTTGTTTGTTTTTTTACATATACCTAGTGCAAACAGTTCGGACAGGAAACATATTAACCTTTCAATTTATCGTTTGTTTGGCAGAAAATTTCCAAACTTGTCCTTCGTTTTTTCAACTCAAAAACGTCCCAATGATTATCGATATTGCACCCATTAACTGGCCAAAAAATGAAATAACTGTCTAAATGACCGAATTTCGGACGATTTATAGTATAGTGTATGGCCAGCATTAGAAAATGAAAACAAAAAAGCGTATTGGCTGTGCAGTTGAGACAAAGTTTGTCCCAGACGCTTTTTATTAATTCCCCTTCAGTGTGTGAACAACCACAGCCAGCAGCGGAGCGGCCAGATTTGTACCTGTATAAATGAATCACTTGTGTTTGCTGTTGTTTGTTTGTAGATACTCATCCGAGCAGTTATATTTGATTAGGGACTGTAACCGGCCCTGGACACAGACAGTTTGTGTCCAGGTATGGTATATTGCTATCTGGGCGAAACTTGTCCAACACGCGGCAATAGGACAGAGGGATGCCTATCTGTCCTCATTCACCAATCTGAATGAGGCCTAAAAGAATAGAGGTGGTGAAAAAAGTGAATTTATTCAACCTTTTTTTTTTTTATTTGCTTTTATTTGCTTTTAAAACAGAACTAATGTTTCCATACTTACCTGTCCATCGGTCCTGCACTGGCTTCTTACTCTGAGTGCCGGTCTTTTCACCTCTTCATTGGCCGATGAGGGATGATAACCCCGCACTAAGAGAATGGCACTGTAAGCCGAGCTGCACATGTGCAGTACAATTTACAGGGCAGAAGGAGATAGTGAGCAGGCAGGTACGGCATTTAATTGCAGAACAGACAGTGCATGCATCTTCTACAATAAAAGCATGCCTGCTCGCAGTTTTTTAAAGCGGGACTTTCGTTTAGACATGTGCGGTTCGTTTAGTTCTGAATTGAAATTCGGACGAATTTTTGTTTTACAATAGTACCGAAATAACGAAAAAAAAAATTTGGATGAAATTCAAATTCGAATTGTTTTTGAATCCTTTTTAAATTCGAAATTGAATAGTTTTCACATTTCCAAAGAGAATAAAATAGAATAGAAAATAAAGGAATAGAATAGAAAAAAAAAATATAGAATAGAAAAGAAAATAACAGAAAATAAAAGAATAGAATATAATAGAGTAAACCAGAACAAAATAGAATAAAAAATAGAAGAACAGAATAGACAAGAATATAGTAGAAACAAATAGAATAGAATAGAACAACAGAAAAGAATATAACCATCTTCTGAAATTCGAATTTCAAATAGAATAAATTTGAATTTGAATATATAAGAAAAGAATAGAATCAAATAGAATAGACTATAATAGTACAGAAAAGAAAATATATATATATAAAAAAAAACAATAGAATAGAAAGAATATAACCATGTCCCAAAATTCAAATAAAATCAATTCAAATTTGAATAGAATAGAAAAGAATAGATCAGAATACAATAGAAAATAACAGAATAGTATAGAAAAAAACAACAGAACAGAAACAAAATAGATAGAATATAACTATTTCCAAAAATTCAAATAGAATCATTTCGAATTTGAATAGAACAGAAAAGAATAGACTAGAATAGGAAGATGGATATACTATTTTATTCTGTTGTTTTTTCTATACTATTGTGTTATTTTCTATTCTATTCTACTCTATTCTAATACAGATGCCATGTTGGGAGCAGCCGTGGCTTCCCCATTGACATCAATGGGACGGCCTACAAGTAACACCTGTGTGGGTAAACACGGCCCTCCGTGGGCTTTGTCTAGTGAATAGGGCCCACCTCTTCATGGTCCATGAAAATGGGAATGTGGCCGGGTTCTTCTTTGTTTTCATTCTTTGTGATGAAAGGTGTCCCTCTTTCTCATGCACATTTACACGTATAAAGCCCACTCTGGGGATGCAAGCTTGGGGCATTTTTTTTAAGCAGTAATAAACCCAAATCAAACATTTATTATAGTGCAGCTTACCATTTCTTAGATGTGATGGCTGCATTCGTTTTCTTTTTTAGGCTTTTGTTTTTTTCTTTTTTCATCTGTTGATCCAGCCAGTAAGTCTGTTATTTTTAAAAAGCACAAGCTCTCCAGTAGAATGTATCATTTTACATGAAAGAGATAAGCCAGTATACACTGGCAGGTGTGTATAAAATGAGCTTTTACAACCTTTATCCCAAAAACTGCAGATTATAAAGTGTGAGCTGGAGTTTGGCTTCAATCCATTAGGTACCCAAGCCCCCATTCACACCGGTGCGACTTGTCATGTCATTTGACAGTTCCAAATCCCATAACAAGTCGCACCCTGTTGGGTGTGACTTGCATAGACATCGAGTGAAGTCGCACAGATGTCAGGCAAGTCACATCTGAAATCGCACTGACCTGCGGCTTTGAAATTGTGCTACTGCAAGTGAAGTAGTATGGTTTCAAAGTCACCTTCAGTGTGAACCAGGGCTTCATCTGCTAATACATTTAACACTACCCTCCCCCAGACTGGCAATGATGCTGATTGCTGTGCCTCCTGTAGTCATTCATCCAGGGTGGAGGCACTCTAAGGGCCCTTTCACACTGAGGCGGTTTGCAGGCGCTATTACGCTAATAATAGCGCCTGCAAACCGACCCGAAAACAGCCGCTTTGCGGTGGTTTTTAACCCTTTCTCGGCCGCTAGCGGGGGGTAAAACCACCCCGCTAGCGGACGAATACCGATGGTAAATTGCTGCTTACAATAGCGGCGCTTTACCGCCGACCCCGCCCCAGTGTGAAAGGGCCCTTATACAGGAGGTGTGTTACTGGTCAGATCACCAGGTGAAAACAGAGGGGAAAAATCCTAAGACCCCTTTAACACTGAGGCGCTCGTAAACTGCCGGTAAAACGATGAGCACTTTTGAAGAGCTTTTCAGGCGCTTCTGAAGCGCTTTCCATTCATTTCAATGGAGAGGGGCGTTTTTTCACCTCCCTGCCTGCGCACTGCCCCAGTGTGAAAGCATTCAATAGATTTTCAAATAGATTTTCGTGAGCTTTTCATGCGCTTTTTTTAGCATGAAAGCGCCTAAAAAGCGCCACAGTGTGAAAGGGGTCTAAAAAAAAATGCGGCTCCCAGCAGGGTTTTGGTGTGTCCTGGTTCACCGTTTCGGGTCTGATTTCAGCCCGAATTTTAGGCTGAATTTGGACCTGGAACGAACCGCAAATCGTACCCGCTCCATAGAGAGCCGGTCAAAATCTCCTGCCATTGCGAATTGGATGCGGGGAAACCCACATCCAAAGTGCAATAGTGTGAACCCCGACTTAAAGATTGGTAAGCTGCAATATAATAAAGGTTTGATGTTGGGTTTATTACCACTTTAAGCCCCCCTGAACACAGCATAGAAATAGAACTTTAAACCCCTGCATTCAGAGGCGTAAAAAAACAAAACCAAAAAAAAACATACCCATCGCCTCTGAGAGCTGCGTTTTTCACATGCATATACATGAGGCCATTGGCAGGTGATGCTCACATTATGGAGATTTTGTTCTTTAACCCTAAGCCCTGGTTCACACCAGTGCGGCTTTGAAACCGCGCTACTTCAGTGCAATTTCAAAGTCACAGATCAGTGCAACTACAGCTTGTGACTTCATTGAACAGAAATCAATGCAGGTCGCAAAAAAAATCGCAAAAAAAAAGTAGTGCAGGAACCTTTTTTTAAAGTCGCTGCAACACGAGTCGCAATGTCTTGAGTGGTTCCATTGCCGGGAAAGGGGTGTGACTTGCCGTGCGATTTTGAATCGTCAAATCATATGACAGATCACACTGGTGTGAACCAGGGCTGATAAAGGAGGTGTCATACCTGCCATTTTTCAAGGTACACATGGATAGTAAGAGACTTCAGTAAGATCTGCACTATGCCATTTGCAGGATGTTTTCATGAAAATTTCGCAGATGGTATTGAGGAGACTTATAAAAGATTTATTGAAAGCTGACAGAAAAGCGAGCGGCTTTCCTTGTAACAAAATATTTACTCCTGGAGAGGTAATGTATTGTTCACAAAGCAAGGTCATCCCGCACAGATTAGTCATGCTTTGCAGAGATTCCAATTAATCACATGTCTGTCCAGGTCGGCAAGTCAAACACCAATATGATTCTCATTACAATCTGATTAAATTAATGGAGGGTGGATGGGGGAGGGGCTGGATGAGAAAGGGGCCGCCGGGAAGCAATAGATGCGAGGTTGTTAAAGATAAACAGCTGGTATGACCCTTACCTAGTAATGTGTCTATTAGCACAAAGTGGTTTGCTTCTATCTGGTGGAGGTGCCGTTTATAACGGTAAAAAAAAAAATACGTTTAACCACTTAAGCCCCCCTCCTGACCAGGCCATTTTTTGCAATGTGGCATGGTGTCACTTTAACTGACAATTGCGCAGTCATGTGATGTTGTACCCAAACATTTAATGTCCTTTTTTTCCCCACAAATAGAGCATTCTTTTGGCGGTTTGATCACCTCTGCATTTTTTATTTTTTAGCACTATAAACAAGACAAGAAATTTAGAAAAAAACATAATAGTTTGTACTTTTTCCTATAATAAATATCCCCCCCAAAAAAAAAAAAATCTTCATCAGTTTAGGCCAATATGTATTCTTCTACATATTTTTGGGTAAAAGAAAATCGCAATAAGCGTATATTGATTGGTTTGCGCAAAAGTTATAGCGTCTACAAAATAGGGGATAGATTTATGGCATTTTTATTATTTTCTTTTTCTTTTGCTAGTAATGGGGGCGATCTGTGATTTTTATCAGGACTGCGACATTGTGGCCGACAGATCGGGCACTTTTGACACTTTTTTGGGACCATTGACATTTATACAGTGATCAGAGCTAAAAAATAGCCACTGATTACTGTGTAAATATCACTGGCAGGGAAGGATCACTAGGGGGCGATCAAGGAGTTAACTGTGTTCCCTATGTGTGTTCTAACTGTGGGGGGAATGTGGCTGACTAGAGGAGGAGAGAGATCGTTGTTCCTACTTAGTATGAACACACGATCTGTCTCTTATCCTCTGAAATAACTGGGATTTGTATGTTTACACACACAGATCCCGCTTCTCTCTCTGACACGAGCGATCGCGGGTGCCCGGTGGTCATCGTGCCTGCTACAGCATCTTAAAGAGCCGACATACAGCTATGACGGCTCCCGCAGCTGTGCCAACCTGCCGCAGTATGACTATGGCGGCTGATCGGGAAGGGGTTAAGCAGATTTAGGCCCCTACACATTTGGGCATTATATATGGCCACCCAGTTAGCCAATTAGGTCTGACGGGACTTAAAGTGGAGCTCCACCCATTTAAAGAAAAAGAGGTCTCTGACAGGGAGTAGTACTAAGCAGAGGGTGTGCCACATCCCAAAAATCCAAAAAGACCAAAACATTCCCCTAGAGCGGGACTTTTGAGGCACTACCATCAATGATGCAATGTAAGTAAAAAATATATAAATTTTATTACAAAATTCAAAAGTACAACAAAAAATATATACAAAAATACAAATCAAACACAAACAATATATACAACGGGATACATCAAAAAGCAAGGACATGTAATTTGGACACAACTGCATCACATTGAGAGGAAAACCAAAAGTGGAAATGTAATAAGTCTCACTAAACCGACGCGTTTCAGGGAATCCTTCATCAGGGTTCATTAAGTGAGAGTTACCATCTAAGAAATTACAGAATTAAAAAGAAACATTAACATCACACACAAAAAACAGATAACATTCCCCCCACATCCAGTGAAGGTATGTGTGAGAGTCATACTCACTTCCAAAATACATGTGCCATAGAAGTATCCAAGGCATAAAATCAGCTTCACAACGGTCTCCCAGGCCATGTGCATACAAAGAGAGCCAGATCGCGGACCATGTAGAGTGAAATTGTAATGACTGGTGCATATAATGCAATCCCAATGGGTGCTGAAAACCGCCGCGCCTAAGATTTGGCGCGGCGTTTGTGCGCGGGCTGGGGTCCAAAAATTAACCGGACCTGAAAACAAGGACAAGACCCCATAAATAATGATGATTTTGATAATCAATATAGACAATCATATCTCCTGGGATTGAAAATATATCAAATCCCAGGGTGTGTAAAAAACATGAGCAGATGTGGAGACTAGCCACAGGAAACATACCTGTAAGCTAGATCCAAACGGGGGAGACCTACAGGTTGTGATGTAGGGGGAAGGAGGAGGACTCGGGGTCCGGGCTGACAACCATAAAGCTGCAGATAGTAAAAAAAAAAAAAAAAACTCCACCCATTTAAAAGTCAGCAGCTACAAAAAGTGTAGCTGCTGACTTTTAATAATCAGACACTCACCTGTCGCACGGTTCAGCGATGCGGGCACACGAAGCCTTGCTCCTCTCCGCAGCGCCAGCATTCTAACTGTGGGCGCCGGCTTCACTGCCTGGCGCACACTGCATATGCGCGAGCCACACTGCGTGCTGTGATTGGCCAGGCAATCTTCTGGGACCTGTGACGTGTACCAGAAGATTGCAGGGGGGGAGAGGTGAACTTCCTTCCGGCGTCAGGGGGAAGTGGGAGCTGTGTGCCTGTAAATACTGGGTACCCCCCCACCCAAAAAAAAAAAATGTCATGCCAAATGTGACATGTCAGGGGGTCACCAGCACTTGAAGCGGAAGTTCCATTTTTGGGTGGAACTCCGCTTTAAGCTGCTTGCATGGATACTTTTATTATAGTAATCATGCTCCCATGTGCTGCTTCTGCACTGCAAGGGTTAAATGCTCATGAAGGTCTAAGGCAGGGGTCTCAAACTGATGGCCCTCCAGCTGTTGCAAAACTAGTCCCATCATCAAGTCCCATCATGCCTCTGCCTGTGGGAGACATGCTTGTAACTGTCAGACTTGCAATGCCTCATGGGATTTGTAGTTTCGCAACAGCTGGAGGGCCACCAGTTTGATACCCCTGGTAAGGGATGGGAACGGTTTTCATTTTCAATCCTCTGATCCCCTAAGGCTTCATTCACACCAATGCGTTTTTTCATGCTTTTTGCAGAACATTTTTTTTTAACATGGGTTCCTATGAAACATGTTCAAATCAATACATCAATACATCAACCATACAACATGCTTTTCTGCAGCTTCTCCATTGAAGTTTATTGGACCAAAAAAAAGCAAAAAAGCACTGTTTTGCATTTAAATAAGTCCCTGACCCTTTCCAAAAATGCATAAAAATGCATTGAAGTGATTATGTTCCATAGGAACCCATGTTAAAAAAATGTCCTGTTTTCTGCAAAAGGCAAAAAGTATGAAAAAACACAATTGCTGTGAATGGAGCCTTACTGTGATTTTGCCGCAATTTGCGTTTTTAAATCTGCCCAACAACAAATCCCCCCCCCCCCCAAAAAAAAAACATGTAAAACGCAAAAAGCTCAGGAAAAAGCCCTGCAGAAATGCTCAAAATCAACATGCATAGATGTGAATGGAGCCTTACAGATGGCCCTTCCCTGTGCTCCAGTAGTGGACTGTTCTTCGGCATTCTCACATCCAGTGTAACGCCATGGGCCCTGCATTGAGCTTGATGACATCTGACTGCCACAGCATTAGGGAGGAGGGGACTGGACTTGCAGCCCAGAAAGCCTGCAGGAATGAAGGATCAGGTGAGTAAAACTGATTTACCCAGTCCCCCTAGATGAAAATGATCATTTAACCCCTTCGCTCCTAAGGGTAAAACAAATCTTAATGCCTAAGCCCAATTTTGCAACTTTGACATGTGTTAGTAATACTGTATATACCATCACTATTACTTTGTGCATCCAGGTGGATTATGTCTTGTTTTTTTTCTTGACAAATTGGGCTTTTATTTGGTGGTAAATGGTGATGGATATGTTCTGTTTTTTATTTATTTTTTATTATCAAAGGAAGACTGGCCCAAAATAGTAAAAAGAAACATTTGCTTTAAATGTAGCTCTATATTTCTTGCTACTATCATAACCTACCACCAAAGAACAATCCAAAAGAAATTCTCTTGCTCCTGACGATCGCAGCGATACCACATATGTGTATGTACCGGTAGCACAGCCCAGAAACAATAGTGTGCATTTCGCTTTTTTTTTATCCTACCTAAAACACAATGACACTGATACTAATTTTAAAAAAAATCCTGTCCAAAAAATACTGACGCTGAGTGACTTTTGACCTTGACCATTGACCCTGACATTGACCCAAGCACTAACCCTGGCATTGATCATTATAACGGGGCCCAATGCTCTCGGTGAGGCACACCCCCAGCACAAAGGGGGGTACACAAATATGTGGCCCAACTGCAAAAATCCCAGTGCAGTGGGGCCGCATATTTGTTATGTCGGCTCCAAGGGGTTAAAGTGTAAGTTCACCTTTTCAGAAAAAATGAAAATATGAACTTACACCCTCCCTACCCCCCAGTCTCTGAACTTAACTCCATCGGTGATTAGCTGTCAGTGCCCACACAGCTAGTGTAGCAATCAAGGGATTTGAAATCCTCGCTCTTCCTCTTCCTCTTGTTTTGTAGGGCTTCCAGGATGGATAAAAGTGATTCTAATTGGTCAGTGCTAGCACATGACCACTTTGATTAGCTTGAAGTGATTGTAAAGGCAATTTTTTTTTTAAATACAATAAAAAAGATGTTATACTTAACTGTTCTATCTAATGATATTGCACAGAGCAGTCCCTTACCTCCTCTTCTGGAGTCCCCTGCTTGCATTCCCCACTCCTCCTTTCCTCCAAGTGCCCCCTCAGCAAGCCATGTGCTGAGGGGATACCTGTATTGGCAAGCTCACAAGTCAGTCTGTGTGGGTCCATAAACTCAGCCATGCCCTCCGCTCCATCCTTACAGGATTTAATTGACAGCAGCAGGAGCCAATAGCCCCCACATATGCTCTCAGAGTCTCCTGTAAGGTAAGTTGGGTGGAGGAACAGTTAGTGGAGTGTTTTTTCTAACGTAAAGTGGAACTTTAGTCAGTAAATTAAGTCCTGCTAGATCAATTCAAGCTGACCCCTTTTGCAGGTATATGTAAAACCTTAAAAATAAGTGTCTATACTGTTTAAAAGGCAATATTACACTATCTCACCCTGTGCTGCACTTGCTCAATTGCTGTCTATTTTTTAGCACTGTGCCGAAAATGTAGAGGCTGGTCTGCTGACATAAAGATTAGCTGTTGCCCAGGGGCTCTGGGCTTCAGCTAAATGGCTGCCTCCAGCAAGAAAAAAGAGGAACAATACTGGAGGCAATTTACAGCACATGGGTAAAGTTCCTCTTCAATGCAAGGAATGCATTAAGGTTAAAAAACAATTCAACTTTAGAACCACTTTAAAGTGAATCTATGAACATTTAAGGATTTTCTTAGCAGGCAGTAAATGAGATGTAAAACATACCCTTGCTGACCTCTGTAGCTGCAGCCACTATGAAGTAATTCATCTTTAGTGCTTTGACAATGAATTACCCCACAGTGTCTGCAGCTACAGAGGTCAGTAAGAGGGTGTTTTAATGCTTGTTAAAAATATGTAAATAGTAATGTCCATAGCCTAGTTGCAGGATCACTTTAAAGCTGAACTCCAGGAAAAGCTAATTAAAGTAGACAGCTGAACTGCATATATGTGAAATGCTTTATCTGCTAAGGGATTTCAAGACATCTTATGACTTAAGCCACCCAGGATGCTAGTGCTGGTCACAGTACAGCCCTATACAAGTGTAATAGGGATCAGTATGCACAGTTAGCTCCAATAATGGATTCTTGCTGGAGAGGGGGGGGGGGCAGCACAGCCAGATGTGAATCTACTGGGGGGGGGAAGCACAGCCAGATGTGACTCTACTGCAAAGGAATATAAACATGTGTGGAGGGTCACTACTACCATAAGTACCAGGCAGCACTGCTCCAAGCCTCCTGTGTGCCAGGCAGTGCTGCTCCAAGCCTCCTGTGTGTTTCCTCTTGGCTTAATATCTGCACTAGGTTTTGATCCCAGAAAAATGCATGTCCTGCTCCACATGAGCGTCAACATGTAAAGATCAGGGCGGCACTCTAATGACATCAACCATTCATGTTCATTCCACATCCACCAGCTACTGCACAATCTCCGCGCATGGCCATGCCCCTCTGACACGTTTCACCCAGATTAGGCTTAAAGCAGATGTAAACCCTAACATATACACATATACCCAGTGAAGTGAACAACCTCAGATGATACACAGAGATGAAACAAATCTCCCTACATACGTTTTATATGCATATCTGCTGTCTTCAGCTTTATATACTGTTTAGAAAGTGCATGTCCTGTTAGAATTTTCTCTTCCTGATTTACCTGTGGGTGTGGATTTTGCTTTGCACTCTGAGACAGCTGATTGGAAGAAAGGCACACACCCCTTCCCACTGTGTTGTGAATAGACCAGCTGTTTGCTAATCTATTTATAGCACCCACCCCAACACAAATTTCACCCTTCTTTTTTTCTCTGTTGTCAGAGAACTTGTCAGAAGTTATCGTGCTGATACCAGAAGAATGGAGCAAGAGAAAATCAAGGGACTCAGGGCTTTAAAGAGAGATAAGAAAACATGGCAGATATATGTGCCCAGCTCAAATTTCATGAATCGGTTTACATCCACTTTAATCGTAGCAGTAGACCCAGATTGGGTTTAATCGTAGAGGTAGACCCAGATTGGGCCTAATTTTGGAGGTAGACCTTTATAATTAAGCCCAATATGGGTGAAACGTGTCAGAGGGGCATGGCCAAGGGCGGGGACTGTGCAACTGCTGGTGTATCTGGAAAAATGGAATGGTTGACCTCAGAGTGCGTCACTGATCTTTACACATAGGTGGGGAGTGTTTTTGCAGGTTTATTCAGGAGGGCTGAAGAAATGGGTTAAAGTAGTTTTAGTTTAAAATTTCAGCTGTCCTTTAAGAGGCCATCTGAGCAGTGCCTCCAGCGTTAGTCTAAGCTCACTTCCTATTGCAAAGAGCATCTCCCACTAACTACATTCTTGACAAAACAGAAAAGCCCTAGGTCAGGCTTGGACAGCCTCTTAAAGGCCAGGTACCTTTGCACACTATTGCCTCTGTGATATTAGCCTCTTTGTAGGGCACAGGGGGAAAACAGCTTTGTTTTCATGATATTAGACTTTAAATTGATGGGGAAGCAAGCTTTACTGAATAGCTAGTCTGCATTCACAATCAATTATTTAATCTAGCTGTGCCACTAGTTCAATATACAGTAGATGGTATGGCAGTTCTAAGACCAAATATATTAGAGTTATACAAAGCAATTAAAGTTTTCATTTTTTTCATAGCATTATCCCATAATGTACACTGTAGTTTATTATGCCAGTGACAAATCTTGTGTGTTTCTGTTAGGTCTTACATGTTCTGTTTGTAGATCCTTGATTATAACGAAGCATGACTGTCCACACAAAGAACAGTATAGCCAGGTATTTGATCTGTTTGTTGACAGGGACTCTCCTACAATGAGAATAATGCTTTTCAGAAGCAGGGTAACATATTTTTAGCGATCTCCGATAGAGAATTTAATTTAAATTATTTTTTCTTGCAGTTTGTTTTTAAGTTTTATTTGGCATAAAAAGCCATAATCACATATTACGAGTGGCCTGAGAAACACGAGTCGGGATCAAATACCTGGCTATACTGTTCTTTGTGTGGACAGTCATGCTTCGTTATAATAAGCAAAAGGTCTTTGTGCAGGCAAAACACAGAGTGGGCAAAGGTTTAAGAGAATACAAATGAGTGCTCATCGGTCAAACTGTGTTTTTCAATAATCACTATAGTTATTGGCAGCTCCCAGACAGAGCGCTGCATGGATCAAACAACACAGAGGGATTTATCAATACATATGCAGAATCTGAAGCATTCTCCATACATCTATCTCTTGTGTTTTCTTGTACTGCTTCTGTAAGGAAGGCATGTACAAACTCAAGGGAAGGGTCCTGTGTTTTTGAAAGCTAAGAGTCGCAAAACTAACAGTTTTATGTTTGCAAAATGTTAACGTGATCTTAAAAAACTGCTAAGATTTTGTACACCAAAAATAAAGCACCAGACAGGATTTCCCTACCTATTGTGTTAATGGGTTTTACTATACAAAAGCAAGATTCACTACTTTTGCACTTCCACTTAATTGTGAAGTTCCAGCAAAAAATTTAAACCCACCAATCAACAATCAATACCACTAATTATGTCCTACGTAATAAAGAAAGGCTCACCTGATAAATTGCTGTAGTCTTTGCAAAAGCAGAAGCCTAGTGCTATAACCACCCTAGCCATTTCCACTGTCAGCTGCTAGACCTGATTGTATGATGCCGCCTCTATGCCGTTCTCATTCTGGTCCATAAACCTGCCCGGTGGCTTATTGTATAAAGCATTCCAATGTGGCCACACATCCTGTGCAAATGGTTGGTTGTGCCAAGTCCTCTGTTCTCTGGCTGTTCCACCCATTAGAGCACAAGGGCCCTTTATAAGATGGGCGTGCTAACAAGAAAATATATTGCTGCCAATAGCCACCAATTAGCCTTCAACTGTTATTTCTGCAGTTTACAGTTCAAAATGAAAAAGGGAATCTGATCAGTTACTATAGGCAGGAATAGCACCATTTTCATGCAAGAACCCCAAGGAACTTCCCCATGCACACCCCCATGATTAATTTTTAGGGAAGTTGACCTGGAAACTAAAGAGAAACCCCAAGTTGAAGCTGGCTGCTTGATAGAAATCACTCCCACAGATTGTCATTTTTCCGATTTTTGCATCATGTGACCAAAACCTTAGGAATGTGTTTAAAACAATAATATGAACTCTCAATTTTTTATTTGTATATTTTATTTTATTACTAGTGATCATGATTTCATTACTGAATTATACTCACAAAGCGAAGTCTTCCAATTCCAGTAACTTTCATTTGCTGATTGCTCTGTATAACACTTCTTACTATGCAATTAGTTTGCATATACAAGTGAAGGTATGCATCTACACAAGACAGCTATATACAGTTGTGCTCATAAGTTTACATACCCTGGCAGCATTTTTGATTTATTGGCCATTTTTCAGAGAATATGAATAACACAAAAACGTTTCTTCCACTCATGGTTAGTGTTTGGCTGAAGCCATTTATTATTAAATATACTGTGTTTACTCTTTTTAAATCATAATCACAAGGGAAACTACCTAAATGACCCTCATAAAAAGTTTACATACCCCAGTTCTTAATACCGTGTATTATCCCCTTTAACAATAATGACAGCTTGAAGTCTTTTGTGGTATTTGTGAATGAGGCTCTTTATCTTCTCAGATGGTAAAGCTGCCCATTCCTCTTGTCAAGAATTAAAAAGTAAATTCTTGGGCTGTCTTGCATGATCTACACGTTTGAGATCTCACCAGAGTGGCTCAATGATATTGAGGTCAGGAGACTGAGATGGCCACTCCAGAACCTTCACTTTATTCTGCTGTAGCCAATGACAGGTCGACTTGGCCTTGTGTTTTGGATCATTGTCATGTTGGAATATCCAAGTACGTCCCATAAGCAGCTTCCTGGCTGATGAATGAAAATGTTCCTACAGTATTTTTTGATAACCTACTGCATTCATCTTGCCATCAATTTTGACCACATTTTCTGTTCCTTTGTAGCTCACACATCCCCAAAACATCAACAATCCACCTCCGTGTTTCACAGTAGAAATGGTGTACCTTTCATCTTAGGCCTTGTTGACTCCTCTCCAAATGTAGTGTTTATGGTTGTGGCAAAAAAGCTCAACTTTGGTCTCATCACTCCAAATGACTTTGTGCCAGAAGGTTTGAGGCTTGTCTCTGTGCTGTTTGGCATATTGTAAGCGGGGTACTTTGTGGCATTTGCATAGTAATGGCTTTCTTCTGGTGACTGGACCATGCAGCCCATCTTTCTTCAAGTGCCTCCTTATTGTGCATCTTGAAACAGCCACACCACATGTTTTCAGAGAGTTCTGTATTTCACCTGAAGTTATTTGTCGGTTTTTCTTTGCATCCCGAAATTTTCCTGGCAGTTGTGGCTGAAATCCTAGTTGGTCTACCTGACCGAGGTTTGGTTTCAACAGAACCTCTCATTTTCTACTTCTTGATTAGAGTTTGAACACTGCTTATTGGCATTCTCAATTCCTTGGATATCTTTTTTATCTCTTTCCTGTTTTTACAGCTCAACTACCTTTTTCAGAAGATCCTTTGACAATAATTTCGCTTTCCCCATGACTCCATGAATACAGAAACCTCAGTGCAGCACTGGATGAAACATGCAAGGGTCTGTCAGAAGTCCAGAAACTCATTGACCTTTAAAAAACACATACTAATTACAAGAAAACAGATCACAGGTGAGGATGGTTACCTTTAACCACTTCAATACAGGGCATTTATACACCCTTCCTGCCCATACCAATTTTCAGCTTTCAGCACTCTCACAATTTGAATGACAATTACTCAGTCATACTACACTGTACCCAAACAACATTTTAATCATTTTTCTCACAAACAGAGCTTTCTTTTGGTGATAATTATGACAGCTTTTTTTTTTTTTGCGATATCAGCAAAAAAAGAGAGAACGTTTTGAAAAAAAAAAAACACTTTTTTTGAGTTTCTATTGTAAAATTTTGCAAAGCAGTCATTTTTCTTCAGAAATTTGGTCCAAAATTTATACTGCTACATATCTTTAGTAAAAATATCCCAAATTAGTGTATATTATTTAGTCTCTGTAAAAGTTTTAGAGTCTACAAGCTATGGTACAAATCATTGAAAATTGATCACACCTGATGTACTGAAGGCCTATCTCAATTCTTGAGACCCTAACAAGCCAGAAAAGTACAAATAATCCCCAAATGACCCCTTTTTGAAAAGTAGACATTCCAAGGTATTTAGTAAGAGGCATGGTAAGTTTTTTGAAGTTGTAATTTTTTCCCACAATTCTTGGGAAAATGAAGATTTTTTAATTTATTGTCTTATGCAAAATTGTCATAATAAGTTATTTCTCTCACACAGCACATGCATACTTGCAATGACACCCCAAAATACATTCTGCCATACCTCCTGAATATAGCGATACCACATGTGTGAGACTTTTACACAGCGTGGCCACATACAGAGGCCCAACATCAAAGTGGCACCTCCAGGTGTTCTAGGAGCAGAAATTACACATCTCATTTGATGACAACCTATCACACTTTTGAAGGCCCTGGAGTACCAGGACAATGGATGGAAACACCCACAAAATGACCCAATTTTGGAAAACTAACACCCCAGAGTATAATATATGAGGCATAATGAGTCTTTTGAACAGTTCATTTTTTTCCAGAAGTATTTAGAAAATGTGGGAAAAAATGAAAATGCATTTATTTTACACAAAGTTGTCCATTTATCAGATATTTCCAACACATAGCAAAAATGACACTCTGATGGGATGGATGGATGACAGGTACTCTGATGAGCTCAGACAGGTACTGATGACAGGTCCTCTTTATTCAGGGGGGCAATCTGGGCGCAGTAAATTCACAGTAATGTGGTAACTCACTGTTAACCGCTATCTCCTCCTCACACCCGATCTGTGTGAGGAGGAGAACCCTGTAACAAGGTGACCCCCAGATCCCCCCCCTATGTGAATTGGTAACGTTACCCCTACCATTTCACAAAAAAAGTGTCCAAAATAGTAAAAAAGAAAGGAGACACTTTAGGATAAGTCCTTTATTAAAAAATAAAAAAAATAAAAATGCCCCGCAATGTAGATCCATTTCACGACGCCCAACGAGTTGAAAAAAAAACCCTGCAACAGCTCCGCCTCCATGGGAGGCTTCCGCCAAGTGACGCTTCTTCTCAGTGACAGCTGTTATATAGCTGAGGGCGGGGTCACTCAGTGTCGTAAACGGGCGACCCTGCCTTCCTCTGATGTCACATGGCGTCAGAGGGAGGACGGGGTCACCCGTTTACGTCACCGGGTGTCCCCGCCCTGAGCTATATAACAGCTGTCACAGAGAAGAAGCATCACTCGGCAGGAGCCTTCCATGGAGGTGGAGCTGTTGCATTTTTTGTTCTTTTTTGGCTCTTCCGGCGGCGTGAGATGGATCTACATCGTGGGAATTTTTTTATTTTTTAGTAAAGGACTTGTCCCAAAGTGTCTCCTGTATTTTTTACTACTTTTGTCACTTTTTTGTGAAATGGTAGGGGTACAATGTACCCATTACCAATTCACATAGAGAGGGAGTCTGGGATCTGGGGGTCCCCTTGTTAAAGGGGGCTTCCAGATTCCGATAACCCCCCCGCCTGCAGACCCCCACAATCACTGGGCAAGGGTTTTGGGGATGAGGCCCTTGTCCCCATCAACATGGGGACAAGGTGCTTTGGGGGTGACTCCAAAGCATCCCCCCATGTTGAGGGCATGTGGTCTGGTACGTTTCAGGAGGGTGGCTCTCTCATCCCCCCTCTTTTCCTGCAGCCTGCCAGGTTGCATGCTTGGATAAGGGTCTTGTATGGATTTTGGGGGGACCCGTACCCCATTTTTTAATTTTTTTGGCACAGAGTTCCCCTTAAAATCCATACCAGAGCTGAAGGCTCTGGTATAGATTATGGGGGGCCCCCTACGCCATTTTAAAAAAAAATTTGCACAGGGTTCCCCCTAATATCCATACCAGACCTAAAGGGCCTAGTATGGATTTTGGGGGGGCCCCACGCAATTGTTTTTTTAATTTTTTGTTCAGCGTTCCCCTTAATATTCATACCAGACCCGAAGGGCCTGGTAATGGACTGGGGGGGGCATGTCATTTTTCAATGAGTTTTAGCTATATTGCCAAGACCCAACAATTCATTACAGCGACGAAAATGTCATTTTGCTTTGGTACTGTTCTAAACACGGGAAAACTGTGCCACATTACAGGCATACTATAGACACCCCCAGGCACAATATTTAAAGGAATATTTCATTTTTATTGTCTCACTTTAAGCATTATTAAATTCACTGCTCCCGAAAAAACGTCAGCTTCTAAAACTTTTTCTTGCATTGATACATGTCCCCTAGGGCAGCACCCGGGTCCCCAAACACTTTTTATAACAATAACTTGCATATAAGCCTTTTTCAATTACCATAGCACTTTTGGTTTTACATGTTAGTGTCCCATAGACTTTGACGGGGTTCCGCGGCTTTTCGAATTTGCTGCGAACACTGCATAATGTTCGTTGTTTGTCGAACGTCCGAACAACCAAAGTTTGGCTCGAACTTATGCTCGGGCGGAACCGTTCGCCTATCCCTATTGAGCAGACAGAATTTTAGCTATTGTTTATGGGTATCCTGTATCTGTAGCCCTCTCTCCCTCAAACAAGTGAGACAGTTTGCAAGAAGAGGTTTGAAGTGGAGTTTGTCTGTCTAGTTCCAGTGGTGGGTTTGTGAGTGTTTGGGTGCAGCTACAGGACATATTACCATTAGTATGAGAGTATGTTAAAATTCAGGGTCAGTACTACTCTCTAAAAACCCATTAGTAGGGTCTGCAAAAATAACAACTACCTAAAAGTAATTTGTCCTGTTAGAGAGGATTCTTTGTATATACTTCTCAGTGAATATTTCCTGATGACCCTCTGCTTGCTCTTCAGTAATATAACCTGGTAAAATAGTATAACAGCCAGAGGACATTTGCTAGGTAATTAAACATCTCTAATGCTACATACACTGCATTGTCCATTTGCCCATTAATTCCTATTACCCATGCTGTTTTTAGTTGGGTTAAATATAGGGGGTTTCACTGTAACATGCAATCAGCTTGACCTTCAGAGGTTACCGTCTCTATCATTTCATCTCATTCCAGCTGAGTGAGGAATTAAAAATACATGCCTCACTCCCTTTCCCATCTTTGCTTATCTCCAGCTTCCATCTCATCTTTGACCAGCGTTTTCATTTTGTCTGAATTAGAGCTGCAGTCCCTGGAAAAGTGATGGATTTTGTCTGAATCTCAATACTTCAAACAGAGCCTCAGGAGAGCGGCAGCACCTTCCAACTGCACTTGTTTGTATCATCATCAATCAGATGGGCTTTTCTGTGAATCCTTATTTATAGACCTTTTCAGGTGCAAAACTGAGCACTGTGCCATTCTTTATTTATCTCCTTCTGCATGCTTGTGCCGGGATTAATGTTGACGAAGGGAGCTGTTTTTGCAAATGAGAAACACTTGTCAGGAGAACTGTATCTATTGTTAAATGACGACTGGTGCAGGCACACATACATAACGTAAAATATTTTTCACATTTCCCATTCCGCAAGCTTTACCTACCATTGTTTTTAACAGCATAAGCAAAATATGTTCCTGAGGAAATGCTTTCATTTTTTACTCGGGAAAGGCCCATTCATCTGGCAACCTGTGGGTGGAAGAGATCTATCAAACCTATCTAGGTTCTCCAGACACTCTTATTAATCTCCCTACTCCCGATATGAACTTAGCCCACCAGTGCTGCAACATTGGTGGTTTATGTAGCGGAAACTGTACTTTGTTGATTGTCAGGTGACTGTCACACATGGAACACATTGTACTGGAACTTAGACAGGATCTCTGGCACATATCAGAAGATCGAATGTGGGTAGGAATCTAGCTCACATCCGTTTCAAGCCTAATTAAAGTCTCACACTTTTTTTTCTTTATAGACATGTACAGCCATATGCTATGCATTTTCACAGTTTTTTACTTGGAAATGCCTTAAAATTCATGTTTCTCTTGGTGAAAATTCCCTCCGTGCCCTCATATGTCAGTGTTGGTAATCATAGATGAGTACCAGCCAAACCCCTCTTTAAAAGTATCCTCGTTCAGATATGTATTGATAAGGAAATGAGTGTGTGTTAGACCATGTCTGTTGGAAAACAGAGTGCACTGTGCAGTGCAATCGACTTCTGTCCCTTATGTGACTCGTCATAATTAGACACACTGCACAACTGCTAAAGGGGAAAGTGGAAGTAATGTTACAAAGAAGGGGAATAGTTAGAACAATGGCTAACTGATTTCATTCTTTACTCAGAAAAGGCCCATTTAATTTTCAATCTGTGGGTGGAAGAGATCTGTCAAAACTTTTTAGGTTCTCCAGATACTCTTATTATTTCTCTCTACTCCAGATATGAACTCAGCCCACTAGTGCTGCACCATTGGAGGTTTATGCAGTGTGAACAGTACTCGGTTGATTGTCAGGTGACTGTCACACATGGAACACATTGTACTGGAACTTAGACAGGATTTCTGGCAGATGTCAGAAGATCTACTGTGGGTTGGAGTCTAGCTCATGTCTGTTTCAAGCATAATTAAAGTCTCACACTTTTATTTTTCGTTAAGTCATGTACAGCCATATGGTATGAATTTTTCACTTGGAAATGCCACTTTTTTCTTAGCAAAAATGCCCTCATATGTCATTGTTGGCATAGACGAGTACCAGCCAAAACCCTCACCACAAGTATCATCATTCAGATATGTATTACTAAGGAAATTAGGCTGTGCAGTGCAATGAAGTTCTTTTGCCTCTTGACTCATCATATTTAGACACACTCCACAACTGCTATAAGAGGAAAGTGGAAGTAATGTTATCAAAAAGTGGAGTAGTAAAAAAAAATAAAGATCACTTTTTGCTATGTCAATTTGGCTTTACACTGGCAGTTACTTATTAGGACCACAAAAATTCTTTGCAAGTTAGCACAGATTTCCTCTGTTAAAGCAGAGTTCCACCTAAAAAAAAAATAAAATAAAAGTCAGCAGCTACAAATACTGCAGCTGTTGACTTTTAAAATAAGGACACTTACCTATCCAAGGCACCCGCAATGTCCTCACCTGAAGCCGACCCATCCCTCGGCTCCAGGTGCAGGCACTGGCATCTTCAGTAAGGGAATCAGGAAGTGAAGCCTTGCGGCTTCACAGCCTGGTTCCCTACTGCGCATGCGTGTGTCCCTGCTGTCTTCTGGTACCTGTGTGTCTCCCAGAAGACAGCGGGGGGGATGGAGGAGGGGCCAAACATGGTGTAGTCTGCTGCGGATTCTGCAGCGCTTTTTTGCCAGAAGTGGGAGCAATTACCTGTATAAGACAGGTATCTGCTTCTCCCCCCCCCCCCGAAAGGTGCCAAATGTGACACCGGAGGGGGGGGTGGAGAACCGGATGAGCGGAAGTTCCATTTCTGGGTTGAACTCCGCTTTATGGTATCAACTAGGGTTACATACTTGAAATACAGAACGGATTTTGGGGCCACAAAACCAAACTTAAAAAGGGAAACTTACACATAGTTTACAGAAAATTATACTTTCATGCCTGGGGTGATACTACCCTGGCACTCTGAATGAGGAGGTCACATAACAATGGCACAATGAGATAGCTCTATCGAATAATGACACTCTTATGCCCCGTACACACGGTCGGATTTTTCGACGGAAAATGTGTGATAGGACCTTGTTGTCGGAAATTCCGACCGTGTGTAGGCTCCATCACACATTTTCCATTGGATTTTCCAACACACAAAGTTTGAGAGCAGGATATAAAATTTTCCGAAAACAAAATCCGCCACTGCCCCGTTTATAGTCCCGATGTACATGTTTTACGTCACCGCATTCAGAATGATCGGATTTTCCGACAACTTTGTGTGACTGTGTGTATGCAAGACAAGTTTGAGCCAACATTCGTCGGAAAAAATCCTAGGATTTTGTTGTCGGAATGTCCGAACAAAGTCCGACCGTGTGTGTACGGGGCATAACACTTAAGACAGCAAAAAAATATTCTTCAAGTCATGGAACAATGGCATTCGGACACTTGGGGTCACTGAAGATTAATACGCTGACACATAGGGTTGCTTTACTAAAAGTGGAGAGTGCAAGGTCTGATACAGTTATGCATGGTAGCCAATCATCTTCTAACTTCAGCTTGTAAAATGACAAGACAATGATAAACTTTCAAATACAAGGTATTCCTAGAACTTTAGATCACGTTGCTAATCATAACTCCTTAAGCAGGCAACATTTAAAACCTTTTTCTTTTTCTATGGTTACAAAAACATCTGTCAAATATGAAAAAAAATATGGAAAAAAAACTGCTGCAGGTGTAAAGTGCAGACACTGAAAGTCAAAATTTACATATTAGCAATCATGCCATTAAGTCTTCTTAGGTAAAAACCTTTACATCTGAAGTTTAGTCAAAAAAGAATTTTGCTCCCATAACCGCAGTCACATACTTACCCATAATGAAATATATTCTCTGCCTATCATGATCCCGTAAAAATCTTCTGTGTCGTGGTGACAGGTCCTCTTGCTGCTGCTGAACTTCGAGTGTTAAAAGAGTTAATAGCTCTGAGCTTCTGTGAGCTGCAACAAAAAAGCTCTTGATGGTGGACCGCCCCTTCCTCCCTCTTCCTCCATTGATTACATCACATATGACATGGGGATTCTCAACCCCATTTAAAGAAAAGTAGACACCCAGGGACAGGAAGTGTGTTATTAGAAGAAGGACCTGAGAGCTGTTAGTTTCAATATATTACATTTTTGTTATTGGGTTAGGATACACTCTAACTTTATCACAACCAGTGACTTTACCAATAGAAGGTTGTATGGCTGATGCATGGTTTTGTGAAATCTATGCTTCCAATTGAGTCCATTCAGGCCCTTCAAAGAGCAAACAGATAATTTTCCTTCCCTCATGGCTTCCAAACCAATTAAATACCCACTTTCTTCTTTCTCTTCCTCCTTAGTGCACCCTAAGGGTCGGTTCACACTAGGACGACTTGGGATCCGACTTGTAAGCCCTCAAGTCGCCCCAAGTCGCTTTACTGTGAGCTTTACATTACAGTCAATGAGAGAGTCTTAATTGACACTACTGAAGTCGCTCCGACTTCAGAGCGTGCTACTTGTACTACTTGGATCCGACTTGTAGGCGACCTGTACCCATAGAATTCAATGGAAGTCACCTCCAAGTCAGATCTCCATCTACATTGAAGCGACTTTACAGGGAAAAAATTTAGTTTGCCCAGGCAAACCCCTCCCTCCCAGAGAGCTGATTATCCTGTGATTGGCCACAGCCAAGGTCGCCTGTCCTGGAGGCGACTTGAAGTTGTGTTGTAATTTGCTTAAAGTCGCACTGAAGTCGTGTTGAAGCCGCGTTGAAGTCGCCTTGCAAAGTCGCGCTGAAATTGTGTTGCCCCTGTGTGAATCGAGCCTAAGTCTTCAGTTTCTAGTTTAATCTGCTCCACTCTGGAGGGAAAACTTGAGTGAAATAGATTAGCAGTTAGAAACAACATTAGAATTTAAACAAAGGTAGTCTTGTTCTCTCAGAAACACAATTGATCCAGAAATGGAAACTAATGAAATGTTTGCTACAGAATCACTAACATATGGTCATACCTACTTTTCATTCACTTTCCCTAGTAGCCTATATCAATACCTGCAGAACAAAAGCAGGTAATAAGCAGACAGTCCAATGCAGCCTTTCTTAACCTTTTTACTGCAAAATAACCCTTGAAATAATGTTTAAGTCTGAGTGAACCCTTGCAAAAAACAATTCCTTAGTGGGCATTGAAAAAATACCCCTTATGTTGGTGGGTAGATGCAAGTATGTCCCCCTTACAGTGGTGGTCAGAGTGTCCTCTTTACATATAGCTAAAAAGATCTTTGGCTTCATGCAGCTGGCTTTGTTAAGTGGCATAGAGCCACAACCAAATAGGAGGTCTATCAGCCACAGATCAACGAACCCCTAAATCCAAAGTATATGCTGGACCTAGAGGAGATCTTTTTTCCCCTCAAAAATATTAGAGTTCCGTTTTGATAGGCTTATGCTAGGTCTACTGTGTACAGGCTCCTTTATGTTGGAAAAAAAGAGATCTGGATGCCTTGAAACTGTGCTGTGTACAATAGCATACACTAATCTCGCTCCATGCTATAGAGTGTTCGTTCCCATTAACCCTTCTCCATGGCCTGAAGTAAAGACTTTGTTAGCTCCTTTATAAGATTCAAACTGCCTGTTTATTAAGTTACACACTGAGATAAAATCTCCCTTCAGTTCCCTTTATTATTCCAAAGAGAACAGTTTTTTAAACCCGGGGTTCCAGCCCTCAATTACATTAGCTAGGGAATTATTTGTACCTCGTACTTTATAAAGCCGTAAATAATTATAAAGGGTCATAAATCCTGCAGCCTAACAAGAATGGTGTTTTCTCTTTCTTTATAGGCAGCTGAATGGAAAGGAATCTAGGAGGTAATTCAACCATCTGTACAGTTGAGCCAAATTTAGACAGAATAAAGATATTTGTACTGAGTCCCAACCCCTCCCAACTCCAGTCTCCTCGGTCTCCTCATATTCTTAAGTACTTTTCTGATTAATACGCTGCTGTATTTGTTTGATGTTCTTAACAGCTCTGAATGCCAACAAAAGATATGTCAAGATTAAAAGATTGTACCGATACTTTTATTTATTTTTTTGAAAAACATTAATTAATTTCTGTTGAAAATAAAAGCTCTTTAGAAATGGGTCAATCCAGGAACCTGACTAAATTGAACTAATGCTATAAAAAAAAAACATTAACTCGTTCAAAAGTACCCCTTAGGAAGCCATGTGAAGTAACAATGGGAAACTAACTATAAGATTTAAATTATAACTTTGTATAACTATGATTTACTATACCTATGGTTTTATTGTTGTCTGCACCCCAATTACAAAGATTCCTTCCAGCTTCCTGTCTAGCAGCAACTGTTCCTAGGACAGGAAGTAATGGAACCCTCCCTAATTATGAGGGGAAAAATACTCAACCAAGGTTTTAAACCTTATCTACACTATCCAAAACAAAAGGTGCCAAAAGCCACCTACCTTTGAAAAACAGCCAAAAAGTATTGGTATGGCTTCCATCTAACCACAGAGCCTTCAGGTAAATCATGTGCTGAATGAAATATAATTTACTGCTCACGTGACTAGCTCAATGCTTTTAAAGTTTTTTTTTTTATAATTTTAACATTCGGACAGACCATATGACTGTAGCAGGCCAACTTTCCAGATTACCACACATTAAGTACCTATACATTGCTGGACTTTTTTGGTTTTCTTTATCTGGGAGGCCTTTTTTATTAAAGGGGTCTTCCAGATTCTATCGATGAGCCCGATGTTCGACTTGAACATAAGTTCGAGTTGGACATTGGGTGTTTGCCGAATTTAAACATTATGGAAATTTGAGCACCCGTGGAACGCCCCATAATTGCAGTGCGAGATCGCAGTGCATTGACGGCTGCTGATTGGCCAAAGCATGCACCTGACCTGCATGCTTTGGCCAATCACAGCGTGCTCTGCTGTGAGAGCCAACCATGGCTCAGGGGGCTGAGTCCACGCCCCACACTATGTAAGGCTGCTCACATAGTGGCCGTACATAGTGTAATGAATGAGAGCAGCAAAATTACATTTTTAAAGGAAAAAATTTAATTTAAAACGCTTGCAGCTGTAATGTATTGCTAAATCATGATAATATATATAAAAATCATTGGAGAACAATGGCGTGAGTCCCCCCCCCCCAGTCCATTACCAGGTCCTTCAGGTCTGGTATGGATATTAAGGGGGATCTCGTGCCAAAATAAAAAAATACAATTTGTGGGGGTCCCCCCTAAAATCCATATCAGGCCCTTCAGGTCTGGTATGGTTTTACAGGAAACCCCATGCCAAAATAAAAAAAATGCGTGGGGGTCACCCCCAAAAACCATACCAGACCCTTATCCCAGCACGCAACCTGACAGGCCTGAACCGAACCAGGCCACATGACCTCAACATGGGGATGGTGCTGTGGGGTACCCCCTTAACACACCTTGTCCCCATGTTGATGGGGGCAAGGTCCTCATCTCCACAACCCTTGCCCGGTGGTTGTAGGGGTCTGCGGGCGGGGGGCTTATCGGAATCACCCTTTAACAAGGGGGCCCCCAGATCCTGCCCCCCTCTATGTGAATGGGTATCGGGTACATAGTACCCCTACACATTCACCAAAAAAAGTGTCAAAAAAGTAAAAATAATCCGACAATACATTACAACCGCAAGCAGTTTTAAATTACATTTTTTCCTTTAGAAATGTAATTTTGCAGTGGTACTGTTATAAACATGGAAAAAATGCCATAATTTAGAGGCAGACTAAGAAGAACCCCCAGGCACGATATTTAAAGGAATATTTCATTTTTATTGTTTCACTTTAAGCATTATTAAGATCACTGCTCCTGAAAAAAACGACTGTTTTTCAAAAGTTTTTTTGCATTGATACATATCCCCTGGGGCAGGACCCGGGTCCCCAAAGACTTTTTATGGCAATAAATTTCATATAAGCCTTTAAAATTAACACTTTTGATTTTTCAAGTTCCTGTCCCATAGACTTTAACGGCGTTTGCGCATATTTTTTGCCTGTTCGCATGTTCTGCTGCGAGCCGAACTAGGATAGGTTCGGCTCATCCCTACCAGATTCCATTAGATGGCATTCTATGCATGAAGGTAAAAAACCTTCTGTGTACAGCTCCCCCCAGCCCCCCTTATACTTACCTGAGCCCAATCTCGATGCAGCAATGTGCATAAGAGAAGCAGCTCTCTCCACTCTCTCCCTCCTCATTGGCTCAGACACAGCCAGTGAGGCGAGAGCGGGGCTTGGGAATGAGCATGCACAAGTGCCCCCAAAGCAAGTGGCTTGTTATGGGGGCACTCAGCAGCAGGGAGAATCCAGAAGCGCCATTGGGGGACCTGGGAAGAGGAGCATCAGGGCTGCTCTGGGCAAAACCATTGCACAGAGCAGGTAAGTATAGCATGGTTGTTATTTAAAATAAAAAGACTATAGAACACCTCCATTCTTTGTTGCAGAAAGGTAAATTTTCTATAGACCTGCTCTGGGGGGACAACGCAGTTCCTCTATCGATATAGTACAGAGAGTAATGCCCTGTACACACGGTCGGATTTTCCGACAGGAAATGTGTGATAGGCCCTTGTTGTCGGAAATTCCGACCGTGTGTGGGCTCCATCACACATTTACCATCGGAATTTCCGACACACAAAGTTTGAGAGCTTGCTATAAAATTTTCCGACAACAAAATCCATTGTCGGAAATTCCGATCTTGTGTACAAATCCGACGCACAAAGTGCCACGCATGCTCAGAATAAATTAAGAGACGAAAGCTATTGGCTACTGCCCCGTTTATAGTCCTGACGTACGTGTATTACGTCACCGCGTTCAGAATGATCGGATTTTCCGACAACTTTGTGTGACCATGTGTATGCAAGACAAGTTTGAGCCAACATCCGTCGGAAAAAACCCTAGGATTTTGCTGTCGGAATGTCCGATTAATGTCCGACCATGTGTACAAGGCATAAGAGTTGTCGACTAAGGACAGGAAGTTGTGTTAATGGCAGGATCATCAGGTGAAAATAAAGTGAAAAAATGAAAATGAATGCACATCTATGGATAGAGAAAAAAGCAATATAAAACATTTTTGTTCTTGGGTTTAGATATTCGTTAATGTAATGTAATGTAAGTACACCGACATGTACAGTCAGACAGAAAGGTAAGGACAGCAATATGATCTAGTTATGGATATTCTAAAGCTGTGGGCCTATTTACAAAGGGGGATTAGCCTATCAATATGCTGCTTCTCTTTAACTGGCTAATCAGCAGGTTGGGGAGAGAGTTGATCAAGGAAATAAAAATTCAGTAACTATTTTTCCCTATAACCACCCAACAAAAGGGTAAGGACTATGATAAGAAAAATAACGATTCTGTCATTGCAAAAAATGTGGATCCCTTTACAATACTGATTCTCATCAGGACTTTCTGTTACTAAGCTGGAACAAGTAGGCATCTAAGGATTTTTTTTTTTTTACTGTGATGTTCCTGATCTCCATACTACTTGTTCTATATTTGTAAGAAAAAAAGTAGTCAAATAAAGGAAATCAACCTGGACACCGGCCAATCAATTGTCCATGTCTGGTTTCCTGAAGTATGTAATGGATCACATTCCAAAGTTGGATATTGGTGATGTGATAAATACAACGTACAAAGAAGAGCAAGGGTTTTTATACATCATCTTCATCACAGGGCCTTATTCCTACCTTAGATACCATTGTCCATCAACCTTGCACCTACATGTTAATTTGTCCTTGTAAAGTAGCCAAGTAAGGTTTAAGACAACATGGTGATTACCATAAAACAATAACTTGAAAGAGACCATAAACAACCTTCCCCATGTATCTAATGGAACACAAGAGAACTCAGAACATAGATTAATTCCAAACGTAGCTCCACACGCAACTCTATGAACTGAAACTAAGAAAGTATTGAAGTCAACACTAGAAATCTTCATATTTCTCTTTTGGCAGGTTTACTTCTTTTCTATTCAGAAAAGCCCATATAAGCTGATCACGTTCTGTCAAGAAAAAAATGTACATTAAATGTGGCTTTTTAAGGCACATACCGAAAAAAATACTGACAAATTATCATTGCAAACACTAAAGACAGTAACACTAATTTCTATCTTTTGTGCTTTGTTCATGCTAGGAAATATGGAAAGCTATGGATTTCATGGCATATCTGCCTGGCCAGGCGCACACACAGACCCCGGCAGTTTTATGAGCTTGCAGTGTTCTGTTGTATTCCGAATTTTGCAATAAACAAATATCATTTTCTCTTAGAATCTGCAGACTGTAGATAGAATGATGCCGCTTTGTGGATGAATCTTTCAAACGCTGCATTTGCAGAAGCACATTAAATTTGTTTACTAACAGGCCAAAAACTTAGTTCATCAAGAAAAGTGACAGGACCCATTAAAGGGTAAGTACACCTTCCAGACAAATCTGTGTACGTTACCAAGAAAACACCTGTACACCTTACCTTTCCTCATCAAATTACCAGAAACAAGCACAAACCTGAGATGCAGAGAAAAAAAAATTCCTGGCCTGGCTGTATTTTGTTTATATAATCTGGGGCTTCAGTATCTTTCTAAGAGGACCACATACAGGTGGGATTCAATAAAGTGGCTGCACCACTTTTCGGCATTAATCCCGTTTGTTAATGTATTAAGCAAAATTCATGAAGCATTTGCAACCCTTTTGGTTCTGACAGCAACACGTGCACCAAATGCAGGTAGGTCTGTAATGTACCACTTTTACATTGTGCCGCATTGAATGCACCACTTTTACATTGTATCACATTCAATGCTCCAAAATGTAAAAGTGGAGCTAATTAAGACCAACCCTCTTTTGACGTACAGAGAGAAAAACTGGCTATGACAGATTTTGTTAAAGTGTCTTTGGGGTATTCTAAAAGGGGTGCAGCATGAACCAAATTCAAGTACAAACTCTAGAGAAGTATATGAATTTGGCGCATTCTTCACCACTTTTAGAATGCATGAGATACACTTTTTCTAAATCTGCCTGTGGCAGTCTTTATAAATTCCAGGGATGGTGTATTGCAATCTAATGCAAATTTTAGTTTTCAATTTCATTTTACATTTTTCCAAACTATATCTTATTTGAGCAAAATTTGGCCAACAGCTGACCAAAACCATTGGCATTGATATGAATTTAGCCACCTCTTAGCAGTTATAAAGGCGTCCACTTATCTAGGAAGCCTTTCTGCAAGATTTGAGAGGCATCTCATAGAGCTTTTGTATCATCAAACACTGATGTTGGATGGGAAGATCTAGCTTGCAGACAGCATTCAAATTCAACTCAAAGTTGTTCAGTAGGGCTGAGGTTGAGGTTTTGTGCAGGTCACCTATCTTCACAACAGGCCAAATTCTGTAACTGTAATGGAGGGACATTTTGTATTTTGGGATGTCAGTAAAGTAGAACTCCAGCCACACCTTTTAAACTTTTGGATAGAGTAGAGAAAGATTAAATTGTGTGTCAAGTTTTTTTTCTGTCTGGTTTCTTATTGAGAAATCCCCAAATTTCCTGTCCTGAGAACAAGGTTACCACTTGGAAAATAAATACAGGAAAATATCTGTAATAGGGGTACAGCCGCAATGAAGAAAAACCTTTTTTGTTTTTTAAACTAGATGTGTACTTAAAGTACATGTGTTCAGTATAACTCTAAGTTTTAAGCAAATCACGGTATATTATAAACAACTGTGATTTTTTAAAATAAACTACTTGTTTTAACTTATTTTCATCCTTTGTTGCATCTTAATCTCTTGTGGCCTGCAACTTCCTTTTTACATGCACTCCAGGAATAGATACATAACATTTCTCAGACTGGATTTTTTGATGATGACAGCAGTGGACTATGCTTGCATTACAACAGCTAATATAATGCAGGAGTCAATTGGAGACAAGAACATAGTATTGTCTACTTGTTATAGGAAGTGCCTAAACAAGAATCTTCATGACAGGATCAATAGATATTATTTTAATGAAAGCTGCAGATTTAACTGGTTCAATACCAGGCATTTTCACCCCCTTCCTCCCCAGACCAATTTTTAGTTTTCAGCGCTGTCGCACTTTAAACGATAATTACGCGGTCGTGCGACATTGTACCCAAACAAAATTGACGTCCTTTTTTCCCCACAAATAGAGCTTTCCTTTGGTGGTATTTGATCACTTCTGCGGTTTTTATTTTTTGCGCTATAAACAAAAGAAGAGCGACAATTTTGAAAAAAACACAATATTTTTTACTGTTTGCTATAATAAATATCCCCATTTTTAAAAAAAAACAAATTTTTCCCTCAGTTTCAGCCGATACGTATTCTTCTACATATTTTTGGTAAAAAAAATTGCAATAGCGTATATTGATTGGTTTGTGCAAAAGTTATAGCGTCTATAAAATACGGGATAGATTTATGGCATTTTTAAAAAAAAAATATTTATTTATTTTTTTTACTAGTAATAGCGGCGATCGCGATTTTTTTTCGTGACTGCGACATTATGGCGGACACATCGGACACTTTTGACACATTTTAGGGACCATTCACATTTATACAGCGATCAATGCTATAAAATTGCATTGATTACTGTGTAAATGTGACAGGCAGTGAAGGGGTTAACCACTAGGGGGCGGGGAGGGGTTAAATGTGTTTCTTAGGGAATGCTTCTAACTGTAGGGGGAGGGGACGTACAAAGGGAGGAGACCGATCAGTGTTCCTCTGTTCTGGGAACACAGATCACTCTCCTCTGAGCTGACAGGATGTGGATCTGTGTGTTTACACACACAGATCCACGGTCCGGCCCGGTTAACGGGCAATCGCGGGTGCCCGGTGGACATCGCAGCAACGCGGCGGGCGGGCGCGCGCACGCCCCCTAGGCGGCCGGGAACCAGAGGCCGTCATATCACGTCCACCTAGGATGGGAGATCCCATCTGTGGACGTCATTTGACAATAGGCCAGTATTGAAGTGGTTAAAAATATTGAAAATTTTAATATTATATTAACATGTTAAAGCTTCTATGAGATTCCAGTGCTTGGATTCATGTCTATTTTAAATGGAGGACAGTAAGACCTTATTTTAGGTTTCTATTGCTGATCCTATCTCTATCAGAGAGGAAAATATTCCCAACAGGGCTCCTGGGATCAGTAAAGGCCTGACAGAATTTCTAACTCTCCCTGAGCAATCCTGAAAGCTAATAAAGAGTTTTGGCAGTAGTTATACTTTAATAAGATTTTACAATAAAAGACAGCCTATGAAATCACCAAGTAAAGCTTGCAATGCCCCTGGTAGCTTAGAGTACCTAGTAGAAGGAACAAGAAGGGTTGGGTTTTGTAGTCACAAACTATAGTCGTGATTAGCTAGGTTGTATTCTGTCCCGAGGCTGATAATTGAAGGTATTCAAAATATTCGTTTGTACTCATCATGAAATAAATGAAGAGAGCTGTACAATGAGGAGTTCTTCAACCACGTAACCCCTCCATTGTAGACTAAAGTTCCTGTTTATCAGAAACTTGCCCAGTGAATCTTTCTTAAACACGTTGCTATATAAATATCTTATCTTAGCCCAGACTCTATGTTCTCCTAATGATAAAATGATGATGGATGGTACTTAATGCTACAGAGACGATCATTAAGGTGGTTTGAAGAGGCAGCTATCACTCACTCATTATAATCTTACTTCTACCGCTGCTAATTAAAGGCAACTTATTTATGTATCCTGTCTGCTTCTGAAATCTTCGAGGTTCCCAATAATTATATTTGTTTCCTATTTTTTAATGACATACCATACCTTGCAAACAACCTCTACATCTTTATACAGTATCAAGTAGCCTTTTTTATATTGTTGAGTCATGCCTTAAACTGTTTTCCTTTCACAATAAAAGTGATCATTTGGTCAGGTTAGATGGTTAGATTGAATTCAGAGTTTTAAGTATCAGATTTCATGACCCTGTCAGACCATTAAAGCCCTTGGGGAAAAGTTTGGTATGGGGAAGATGTGACTTTCTTCCCCTTCTTTCCTTCCTTCCTTCCTTCCTTCCTTCCTTCCTTCCTTCCTTCCTTCCTTCCTTCCTTCCTTCCTTCCTTCCTTCCTTCCTTCCTTCCTTCCTTCCTTCCTTCCTTCCTTCCTTCCTTCCTTCTCTCCTTCCTTCCTTCCCTCCTTCCTTCCCTCCTTCTTTCCCGCAGTGGCAATTAAGTGGTCAATCACCAGGACTAAGCAATGTGGGGACAAGAATTGGATCAATAACCCTGTATATGCCAGTGGCACAGAGCTTACGTGCTAATAAGTGAACCTGCCAATTTTACTTAAATGGGGAAATTAGATGTTAATTTTAATATATAATTGCTTTATTTATACCTGTGCAAGTGTCTCTGCTATGTGTCTCAAACCAAAGAAATACAAAAAGGAGCACCAGAATAAAACTAGAAGAGAGTCTAAGACAATTGTAATTCTTGGTAAAAAAGAAAAAAAAGTCATATAAAAACATCCAACACTTTCCAGGGGCAACACTACTCTCCGTTCAGCAGGGCTCAACACAGTATAAAACTTGGCTCTTGACTTGATGTCACAGATCTGTATTAGAACCAGTATTAAATTCTCCTCTTGGTGTAAACTTGACAGCAGTTGCTGAGCAGCAACCCAACTGTTGGGTGCCTATTGGAGGAAGCATTGCTATGTGGGAGTTATTCAGTTTGATTTCAGTTTTTCTTCATTTGGCTACACTTGCAAGTCCAAAGGTTCTTTTGTTCTGTATGTGTCTGTCTGTGTGTAGGTGTTTCTCCATTTCTTAGAGGATATTCAGACCCTGATGCCTCTACTATGTGCAGTTTGAGCTAAGAGACGCCTCCTTCCTCTGCACCATCATCAGTACTCTCATTGAAACCAGAAGTTCTTGGTACCTTACAGTTCCAGATTTATTTAGTGTAGCAGGAGATCTGCCTTATTGTTTACCTCCCTCAGAAAAGCCTAAATTGCAATTCTCAGGGCTACCTTTATGTAATGGATACATTCTTGTCTATACATGAAAAGGTTCGAATAACAAAAGGCAAATACAAATACTAAAAGTCCAAAGAACAGGAGTAAGGCAATGGCATGAAAGCTACATGTCACATTCTTTATGCTGGGCACCCCTACAGTCAATTCACAAGTGGTCATCAATTGCTGTCTTTTGGCAAATAAACCAGTCTCTACATAAGCATTCATAGAGAAGTGGAGCTGTTTAGCTAACGTTCCTTTTTTTCCTAGGGAAGGATGCTTCCAGTCTGTTGCATTCACTGTATGCTTATTGCGTGCTAAACAGTTTCACTCAGCATACTTTATATTGCTGATCTTCTTGGAGCTGTATCAGAAAGGATAAGTGTTTAGGATGAAATAAATGGTGTGGTTTATGTGAGAAGTAGAAAAAAAAGAAAAAAAAAGAAAGAATAAATGTGCCTGCTGCTGCCAGTCTGTGGATCCTGCAGTCTGACAGAAGAATCTCTCTGCCAATTAGCAGAATTACCAAGTCTTAGAAGTACTGCAGCCCTGTGTTCGCCTGCCAAGGCTCTCCAAATGCTAAACCTGAGGCGAGAGACCAGGGATTCAGCTGAGCCGCACCAGCTAGGCTGCTACGAAGGAGCAAGACTTACCGTCTGTAAACTCTTTCATATATAAGATGGTTCCCTGGCAGCAGTTGCATCAGTATGGCTCCTGGCTGCTTGGAGGGAACTAGCCATATTGTGAGTTCATAATGCAGTTCCATGGTCTCATTTCATGGGGTGTATACAAACTTAAATTCTCAACTTTATAAACAACACTCCACTCATTCATATCCTCGAAACACTGATGTATTTCCAGTACTTTCAAATATATGACTCTGGGCATGCGACCATGACAAACTTGGACTACATGTGTAAGAACTTTTTTCTTGTCAAGATTTGTTATTTCTACGCACACCTGGGCACCTCTACCAGTCAACATAGACAGTAAGTCAACCTTCACTAGAGCATCACCATTTTCTAAGTCAAGAACACACCCCGAATATACTAATTGGGCAATAGGGAGCAGCAGAACACCAGCATTGCTCCACCATCAAACAGCTTTAGGCCTCCCCCACATGGATGGGTAGCTGTCGTAATTCCTGCAGCCGATTCTTGTCACAGGAATCCAGCAGCCACAGCTACCCGGCCATGTAAAAGAAGCCTTACAGGATGCAGATATCAAGTCTATCTAGCCTAGAAAACCTTGCCAAATAACTATTACAAATATAGCTTTACCCTGATACAATTGCGGTTTTCTGGTTTTCTTCCAGTGCTGGAATTAGCTATGGCCTTACTCTCCGAAGAAGTGCTAGTTTCAAGGTGGCTGCCTCACCGGGGAACATGCTATAGAGGTAAGCTATGCCCCCAGAGGTAGCACAACTTTTGGAAATCAATTTAGCACCTAGCCTTGTGACAGAAAAAAAATGGACCTGATCTGTAACCTCTATAAAGCTTTCAGATGTGTTTTTATTAATAAGATCTGGAATCATTATTATTATTAAAATTAAAGTGTTTGTTTTAACTGACTTTTATCCAATGTGTATGGGCAACTGTAGCCTAGAAAACATTGCCTCACGTCTCCAACGTGACTAAATGTCATGCTGCCAGGATGGAAAAATAAAAAAATTTCAATGTACAGTACAGAGTCATTATACAAGCTCTTCTATTGATCCCAACCGGATTCAGGGCCTTAAAGGGGCTTTCTAATAAAAACAAGAACATAAAGAAAGCCTTACAATAGATTTAAAGACAAACCTTTTTTTCCAATTTTGGTTAAAGTAAGGAAGCAATTGTTGTCTGTTTCTGTTTGCCATACATGCCCCACTAAGGAGGTTTTCCTTCAGTTCCCGTCCTATAGAAAAAAACTGAAAGTGAGAGGAACTAACCCAAAGTGAGAGAATCACCAGGGTCAGCTGAACTATTGTCCCTATTGGACTATTTCCTGTCTATTACTGTTCTGGTTACAACCCAAAATTTGGGATTTTCACATTTAGTCTTGGTGACAACAGTAAATAGGACAAACGGGGGCACAAACAGCAATACAAACCATTCTAATTCCTCTCCAGTTTATACAAAACTACAAAAGAAAAGTTTTGACTTTAATTATACTAAAAAAAACCCTAAAAACTGGAGCACTTGTGATCATTCCAACAGCCTTGGGGAATTGGGGAATCTGAATGAAGAAATACAGTGTGTGTATATATATATAAAGGATCTGGGGGTCCTAGTGGATGACAGACTCAGCAATAGCATGCAATGCTAAGCTCCGGCAAGCAAGTCTAGCAGACTACTAGCATGTATTAAAAAGAGTATTTACTCAAGAGATAAAACTATAATACTACCACTTTAAAGAAACCCTGCTTTGGAGCATCTTGAGTATGTCGTCTAAAACTGGTCACCGGTTCTTGGGAGGGCTGTGCTGGAACTGGAGAGAATCCAAAAAAGGGCAACAAAGCTAATAAGGAGGAGACATGATCACACTATACAAATTTCTAAATGGTGATACTAGCATAGTGAGAAAACTATTCAGTCTCAGGTCTCTTAAGAAGACAGGCGGGCCACTAAATGAAGTTGGATGAGAAGTGGTTTAACCTTGAAGGAGAAGTGCTTTAAGTAAAAAAAAAAAACATGCATACTTATCTATATGGCTGCAGAATCAGTCCAATGCTGCAGCTGTCCTCCGCAAAAGTAAGTTCACTACTGTAATCCACATGAGAAGTATGACCATACTTCTCTTTTAAACTACATAAGGGGTTCTTTACTGTTAGAGGGGTAAAGATGTGGAACCCCCTTCCACAGTTGGTGGTTTCAGCAGGAAGTGTCGATAATTTAAAAAAAAAAGCTTTTAGATGCGCATATTAGTGACATACACACATCTAGCTGAACTAGATGGAATGGTGTCTTTACTCAACCTTACCAAATATATATATATATATATATATATATATATATATATATATATATATATATACACAGACACACACACACACTACTTCAGGTGACTTACAGTCAGCAGCTTAGGGGTAATAATGGGACTTGTAGTTCTTCTATAGCATGCAGAAAGGACTAGATTGTGCTTCCCTTCATGGAAACATGTTAGTAAACTATTTTTAAAAAAATTCTTAAAGATTTTTCCTCCCCCTTCAACAACAGCAGACATGTCAGGGGGCTGATCCATAATTCGTGAAGAATACTCAGTATATACCTCACATTCTCTTGGAGGTGACAATAAACGTGCTCAGGGGACAACCTTTGTTGTATTCCCAGGCATCCCTCCCCTCTCCTCTTGCAGTTCCCATTGCACAAGTGTTTGCATTCAGGCGGCTTGCTTGCCATATCTCTCGCAGATAACCCTGGAATCAAGGGAAATAGAAGGAGTGACAAGGCCGTCAAAAGGAGATTCCGCTCAGCACTTGATCTTTTGATCGGTTTCTCAGCAGACTTAGCTGTGACCTTTAAAAGTTATCTCATTCAGAATGGAGTCCAAGAAGCGTTCCAAATAGAATGGCTGTCCATGAGATTGTGCACGCTTCCGGATGGAGAATGCAGTACTTTTAAAATATTCAGAGCGTGCAAACACCCCTTACCTGCCAGACTGTGCAGAAGTAGTGAGTAGCTAATTTTTACAAACTAAAACAATTAAAGTTGATTCACAGTAAATATTTTTAATTTTCTATCTTCTGACACTATGTAATAAGTAAAACCCCATTTTCCGTTCTCCACAGTTTTCATAATTCTTTCCTCCTTAAAGAGGAACTTTGCCTTAGAAAAGGAAAGGTATAGAAAATGGGTTTTTAAATGGTAGTCCCCATGGTTGAGATAAAACAAATATGTACACCAATCATAATTATAAAGATAAAAAAGTTTATTTATTGATACATCTAGTGTTCATAAAAAATAGGTAAAAGGGGCACCTAAAGCCCAAATATATGTAGAGAACACATCACAAAAGTAACAGATATAATATCACATGACTTGTACAGGATCTGCCATGTTTTGTGGGCATTACCGCTTCTTCAAGGCTTAATCCTCCATATGTGAATCACAAAACATTTATATAATTGGATGTGTTCAGGCTAAGGGGAGACCAAGAAAAGAGAAGACACTCAATATCACTGATATGGAGCATATATGAAACTTGGTCGACATGTATGTACATAGGGGGGGCAAAAACACATTGGTTCAAGCTCTAGTGGGTTAAAAGCGAGCTAGGAGTGCAGATTTAGATACAACATGAATCAGAATCGATGCAGCCCAAAACAAGAAGTATTCAAATGAATATCCGTTCTGTCACATATGGACAAATCTGCACTAATACCCAAGGCATCAAAGAGGCTCCACAGGAGGTATGTGTCTGGGTCTCCAAAGAGCCCACTAGTCCAGCTAGTAAATGAACTTTTTTATCTTTATAATTATAATTGGTGTACATATATGTTTTATCACAACCATGGGGACTACCCTTTAAAAGTCCATTTTCTACAATACCTTTCCTTTTCTAATTTATGCCAGGCTAGTGTCCCCTAGGTGTGGAGTGTGTGGAACATGTCTATTAGGCCTTCACTCTAATGCCTCGTACACACGGTCGGACATTGATCGGACATTCCGACAACAAAATCCATGGATTTCAGACGGATGTTGGCTCAAACTTGTCTTGCATACACAGGGTCACACAAAGTTATTGGAAAATCCGATCGTTCTGAACGTGGTGACGTAAAACACGTACGTCGGGACTATAAACGGGGCAATAGCCAATAGCTTTCGTCTCTTAATTTATTCTGAGCATGCGTGGCACTTTGTCCGTCGAATTTGTCTACACATGATCGGAATTTAAAGGATCGGATTTTGTTGTCGGAAAATTTTATAGCATGCTCTCAAACTTTGTGTGTCGGAAATTCCGATGGAAAAAGTCAGATGGAGCCCACACACAGTCGGAATTTCCGACAACAAGCTCCGATTGCACATATTCCGTCAAAGTCCGACCGTGTGTACAGGGCATAACAAACTTCCATCAGGAACTTTGCCTTACAATGTAAAAAAATAAAAGTTAGCAGCTACAAATATCGTAGCTTATGACTTTTAACCAGTCCATGAAGTTCATTGCTGGTACAAACCAATTCTTCCCAGGGCTTCCGATCTTTGGTGCCGCCATTTTGGATTTGTGAGCCAGCTATGACTTCCTGATGTCTCCCAGCCATCGCCATGCTGCACATGCACAGGATGCAGCAGTATATGAGGACTGATAATGCAGCCTCCTGGGACTTGTGACATGTCTCAGGTGGCTGCAGGTGGGCCAAGCGGATCTCATGCTCGCCTAGGATAGGGTTAATGAAGTCAGAACGAGTGCCACTAAAAAAAATGACTTGCTCACCAAAAAACAAAAATATATTCTTCTATGTAACAGGCTGGGGTGGAGGGAGAAGGTGAGGATTCATTTTATTTTTGGGTGAAGGTCGGCATTTTTATACACCTACATTGTGGGGAGAAACCTAACACCATGAAAATGGAGAGTAGTAGTAGTAGAGTAACAGATCCCTTACTAACTATTTGACATTAAAGCTGGGTATACAAACACTGAAATATGTGTGTTCCACTCTCGCTTCAACAGAAGTCGGTCTAAACGGTTTGTCCGGGAAACCAGAAATTGATCAGCAGCTGCAGCCAATTGACCAATTGCTGCCAATGGCTGCAGCGCTGATCTGTGTATTGTGATGGAGGGGGGAGTCCCCGCTGTCAGAATACAGTGTTATTGTATGAATGTTGGAAGCTGTCAGTTTTTTTTCATTATACCCACTAGTTGAATAAAAAAAAACTGCCGATGTTTAGCCACCTAAACAATATTTTTGCTTTTGTGGGGGTGTAAGGACTCCATGCTGTTTAGCTAAAGCAGGATATACACAGACATTTTTTTTTGTTCAACTAGGGGGTTGACTGAAAAGAAAACTCACAGATGCACACAATGTGGATGCAGAGATCTCCTCTGCCATGCTATTGTATTCTGACAGGCTGGTTTCGTTATTTAATTTTTTTATTCGATTTTTTATTTTTTTTAGAAATATTGGTAGAGGACAATTTCATGTATTTTAAATGCAACTATGAGGGGCTGCAATTGTTTTGTTTCATATACAGCAGAACTTGAGGGTCAGTGCTAGGAGCATATTAGGTGTAATGCACTGGATATATGCTAACAGGCAACATAATGACAGGTGAAGTGAGCAGAAGGGTGACCTCATTAAATTTCTTCTGCTCCTTCGCTGTCCAAATAACAAGAAACGTGTTTCTTGACCAAGCTGTCCTGTTTTCCCTTGTGCAGTGGAGGTCAAGGCGCTGACTATGCTCTCCAGCAGGGTATCTTGAACATAAGCTTGGCTGCAGCAGAGAATTACAAATCCATTAGCTTGTGAAACAGCTGGAGTTTAGTTTTAGGCAGTGTGGTACCTATGACTAAATACAACCCCTTTAGAAATATAGCATTGTTTAAAATGAGGCAAAAAGGTCACTCCTTGTATTCCTGTGCACTTACTTTGCTGCAAAACTACAGGTGCACTTAGCAGCAGACATTTGCCTGGCTTGTTATATAGTGCTCAACCACTTGAAGAGCGAAATGAGAAACCCATCTGTATCTCCACTGGAGTTTTTTGTACCAAGGGCGTAATATGTCTGCATTTTAGGGCCTGTTTGTTAAAAGTCAAAATGATGCTGTAACTAATTAGGAGAGAAAACATTTACAGCAGCTGATCTTTTAACTAAGCAAATATTTTCCCTGCCTGAATAAGAACTTAACCCTGCCGACCCTCAAAGAATCCCTTATCTCTGTCTTCAAATCAAATCAAATAAACCTTGATTAGTACAGATAAGCTTTGTCTTGGTTAAAGCCTAAAGTGTTACTAAACCCACAGCAGTAAAATTAGTCTGTATATGCAGTAAAGCATGCTTGTTATACTGACTGTGAAACCTAAGGGGTTAATCCTCTGCATTGCTTAAAAAGGCTGTTTGATCCTGTCTTCTCTGATCCCCCCCCTTCTTCCACTGTCCCCAATCCATCTCCTGATAGAACTGAGAAGCGGCACATGCTCAGTTTGGTGTGTATTGCTAGAGAGTTTTTTTTTCTTTTCTTGGGAGAGTACATTTTGATCAGCACAGGGCCAATCAGCACTGTCCAGACGGAGGTCAAGGGTCCTGTAGCCTTATAGGACAGTCAGAGCAGAATGAAAACTCCTCCTACAAGCTTTAACCAGACACTGATATAAGTCACAAGACTGCTATATACTGCTGATGAAAAAAGTTATTTAGCAGTTTATATTTACTAAAGTTATTGCATTTCCATGTTCTCTGGGAGATCAGATATCGTGAATACAGGGTCCTGGGTTTAGTAACACTTTAAAGTGACTGTAAACGATCACCTTGTAAAACAACCCATTCAGATTAAAATATAAATGAAGAGCAAAACATTTTTGTATACAGGTGCATCTCAAAAAATTTGAATAATGACAAAAAGTTAATTTATTTCAGTCATTCAATTCAAAAAGTGAAACTTGTATATTATTTACATTCATTACACACAGAGTGGTGTATTTCAAGCATTTCTGTCTTTTCATTTTGATGATTATGGCTTACATTCAGTTTTTCAGAAAATTAGAATATTACATAAGACCATAAAAAAAGGATTTTTAATACAGAAATCATCACTGGCCGTGGAAACTTCACACTGGTCCTCATGCAACCTGGATTCTGTGCCTCTCTACCCTTCCTCCAGACTCTGGGACCTTGATTTCCAAATGAAATGTAACATTTTCCACAGTCAGTGATGATTTGGGGAGCCATGTCATCTGCTGGTGTCGGTCCGCTGTGTTTTATCAAGTCCAAAGTCAGCGCAGCCCTCTACCAGGAAATTCTAGAGCACTTCATGATTCCCTCTGCTGACCAGCTTTCATTTCATTTTCCAGCAGGACTTGGCACCTACCCACACTGTCAAAAGTACCAATACTTGAGATCATGGTATCACTGTGCTTGATTGGCCAGCAAACTCGCCTGACCTAAACCCCATGGAGAATCTGTGGGGTATTGTCAAGAGGAAGATGAGAGACACCAGACCCAACAATGCAGACGAGCTGTAGGCCACTATCAAAGCAACCAGGGCTTCCACAACACCTCAGCAATGCTGATTGCCTCCATGCCACGTCGCATTGATGCAGTAATTCATGCAAAAGGAGCACCAACCAAGTATTGAGTGCACACTATACTGTACATGAACATACTTTTCAGTAAGCCAACATTTCTGTATTAAAAATCCTTTTTTTTTTGTTGGTTTTATGTAATATTCTAATTTTCTGAGATACTGAATTTTGGGTTTTCACTAGCTGTAAGTCATAATCATCAAAATGAATAGAAAGAAATGCTTGAAATATATCACTCTGTGTGTAATGCATCTATATAAAATACATGAGTTTCACTTTTTGAATTGAATTACTGAAATACATTTACTTTTTGATGATATTCTAATTTTATGAGATACACCTGTAGATATAAAAAAACATTATAAATAAAGTTTTTTTCCTTTTTTATAAGTGATTACATTCTCTCTGTTCTCAGCTGCATAAGATCTGGGGGTAGAAGAAGCAGCAGGACAACTTCCTAGTGAATGGCTGTGCAGTGGGGAGGGGGGGGGGTATCAGGATAAGTCTGATCATTGGGGGAGAGTACACTGAGTTCCCAGCATTGTTAGAGAACTGACCATGGTGGGCTCTCCTGCTTAGTGTGGTCAGTTTTTAATAGGAAAGCAGAGGGACTGACAGGATCGCCAGTGATTTCACACAGAGGAAGCAATACAAAGAAAACAGGAGACTTTCTCATACAAGTATCCCTCACACCTGTAAGTCTCTCAGCCCCCTCACACCTGTACGTTCCCAGCCCCCCCTCACACCTGTACTCTCCCAGCCCCCCTCACACTTGTACACTCTCAGCCCCCTCACACCTGTACGCTCCCAGCACCACTCACATGTGTATATATGATATGCACGTACTCACACACAGAGGCATGTATACACACACAGGCATGTATACACACACAAGACATGTACACATACAGAGAAATGTACACACATAGGCATGTACACAAACAGGCATGTATTCACACAGAGACGTGTATATACTCACAGGCATGTATACACACAGGCATGTACACACACAGAGACGTACACACACACACACACACACAGAGATGTACACACACAGTGACGTACACACAAAAGACATGTACACACTCACAGGCATGTACACACACAGGCATGTACACACACAGAGACATGTACACACACAGGCATGTACACGCACAGAGACATGTACACACACAGGCATGTACAGACACACAGAGGCATGTACACAGTCACACACACAGCCCCCCCCCTGCACAACAGCCCTTACTTGTAAGGTGGTCCTAGTCCCAGCTCTTGTTTCCACATGCAGAGGGATGCACATGCAGGAAGTGGCCAGAGATGGCAGCAAAGAGCCCAATGTCAGCTCATGACAGAGCAGGAGCCTGCTGACTCACATACATACAGGAGCTCCTTTGCACCCGCCCCTGCCTTCTCACATCCCTGCCAGTCGGCCGGGCCCATCCAGACGCTGGGGCCCCTTACAAGTGTATGGGCTGTACCCCCCTGATGGCAGCCCTGGACCCGTGGTGTGTTGGAACATGTGCCTGGCCCTGCTACATCATCCTGGTCCAGTCTCGGAATAAAGAAACAACATTTTTTTCAGTATTTTTTTTTTCTTTTAGGAAAATGTGTAAGCGGAAAGGGAGGCAGGAGAGAGGACCTTCCTTAAACGAGTAAAGTTCGATTTTAAAGTGTGTAAAAAAATAAACTGCGCTGTGTCCTATAAACCCTGAAACTTGCAGCAGCTCTAAGGTGAGATAAACACAAAAATAGACAATATAATATGAGAGCTGCACTCTATGAACAAATCTAATAAGTGACAAATTTTGAAAATAGTGAAAAATACGACAATATGTGAGTCAACACTAAGGGTTGTTGAGTCCCAAGAAATAGGTCAGCAACATGAACAAATATGTCCTTCAAAGTATTGCTAATAAGCAAAAGATGAACACCAAGTGTTTGGAGTCCTCCTCGTGCAGATGACAAATTCACACCAACATGCAAAGTGTATCCGCCACCACTTAAAGTGCACACTTATCAGCTAACACAAGCTGGATTGTTTGTGGCAAATACCCAGCGACTCCGACCAGAACAGCCTCCAAACACCACTTGTAGGCGGATGATGGACATATAGCAAGCCTTTTCCTTATTCTTTGGGTTATCGTGATCATGAGAATCGAGGACCCTGGATCTTTTTGAGATTCTGTGATAATAAATGTCCATCCGCCTACAAGTGGTGTTTGGGGGCTGTTCTGGCATCAGTAGCTTCTTGCCATCCCTGGAGACAAAGTTGCCATCTGCACGAGGAGGATTACAAACGCTTATTATTATACTTACTTGCTTATTAGCGATACTTCGAAGGACATATTTGTTCAATTTTAAAGTGTACCTACCTTAAAAATAAATTCAAGTTTTTTGTTTGTTTTTTTTTGCCCTCTTTTAAACAAATATTCATTGGTATCAAGACTCTAACAATGTAACGGCAAGACTCTGCAGTCCATCAAGGAGTTAGTCATAGGACCAGTGCTGGGTTAAGTCAGAGCAGAATATACATGCTTTGTCCAGAACCTAGAAATAGCACATTTCCGTATATCTCTTAACACCTATAACTTTAAGTGTTCAGTCCACCCAAGCATCGTTTCTGAGAAAAGATATCTATGGCACAGTATGAAGTACAGCAGCTGAATTGATCAGCCTTTGTTCAGATGGACATAAATGTCTTTTTTTTTCCCTTGTCCATGGAGCCTGGCTTCAAGCTGTGCTGACAAAAGCACTGCATGCAACTTTCAGGCAATGTTTGCTCATTGATTTCTATTGCTTCCTTCTAGGGGAGAGCATTAAACCATGGGAAGAAGCATGTCCCAATGACATGGGTAGGGAATGCTATTCTGCCTTTACTACTTATACAGGCAAAGTGTTAACTCTTGACTCAAACTGTTGTTCCAATCTCGATATTTAATAAAATACTTTGGTACATACAGCATATGATATATGAAGCTGAGCACAGCTTTACTGTTGCCGTACAACGATGGGCCTGAATGGCAGAATGTGTGAAGCAAAGGGTAGCACCATTTTTAGGTAAACCCTTCCCCAGGGTTGATATTGTGAGGGGCTAGCTCAGCCCCTTATAATCTACAGCCGAAAGAGCCTGGGGCAGAAGGTGATGGGAATAGGCTCCCCCTATTATACTGTCATGTAAACTTGTAGACTCAGGAAGCCCAAAAAAGACTCAGTCGCTGAACCCACCAAGGGGGACCTACAGTGAGGAAACTGGAAGAGCTAGGTGACAATCCTATGTTAAAGCTCACTTGAATAGTGTACTAGTGCTAATGGTAGGAAAAAAGAGTCAGAGGTGAAATGTATGATAAATAAGAACAGTTCAATATGTTCCTGCTACAATAAAACAATAAAAGGACTGAATGTGTGGACATTCATTTTTGATGGAGGTGGGCCTCAGGTTAAGAGAATGTAAGTGACCAAGTTGGCTGAGTTCCCTATGTTGTTCGTGTGTGGCGCCCTATCTTAATCCTGTCATGGAAAGATGGTGAAAATGGTGGAAAGGGCCCATGGCATTGCAGGGCCCTGCTTACATCTGCTTTTGTTGTTACATTGATATCGACCATGAAGACGTTTACGTTGGACATATGCAGGGTAAATTTTGGCCAATTTCTGCTGAATCTGCCAAAATTTGTTCCATGGGTTGCCTCATCAGCACCGCCCAGTTTGACAAAAGTAATTTTTTTTAAAACAGACAGCCTAATGCAGGCACTGTCTGGGTATATTAATGACAGCTGGTATCAGAATACCAGCTAGCACAGAACATTCATCTATCTGCACTGTTTAGTGTGAATGAGGCAAATTGAGTGATCTCTTCCCTTAACTAGCTGAACTAGGGAAATCTTAACATGTATAGGCGCTTTTAATTTCCCTCCCTTGTATCAACGTACAAATGCACAAATGAAAAAAGTCCATCTGGAAATTACTACAACCACCAAATTGGCATGCTAGGAATGTTGGTGGACCAACAGACAAACCTCCAAACCACACAGTGTAGACAAATATCCGAATAAATCATTGCACATAGACAGGTAATAATAAAAATGCCCACCGATGAGGATCTTTATTTTCAGAAAGTGACAGTTCAGCTCTGGTTTTAAAAGAAAAGTTCTATTCAAGTATGTATTCTTAACTCAAGAAGGTAAGTTATATTGCTCCCAGCCTCCTCCAAATTGCCACATTTCTTTTTTTCTGCTGTAATCTGATTTCTTGTTAGTGGGTGGCTATGTTCGTTCCCATGGTCCCATTGTATGATGAAACATACAGCAGCCATCCTTTCTTCACTCCCAAGATGGACTGTGGACTATGGGATGTGTAGTGTGCATTGAGCAGTGCACATGCCCGCATCTAATTATTCCAAACAAATTGAAAGGAGGCAGAATAGAAAAGGTTTAGAAGGTTACTGAGAATGTTACAAGGAGGCAGAAAAACACCTTAAGGCTGGCCATACATGGTCGGATTACGAAAGAATTTTCTTTTGAAAATCAGAAAATTTGTGCGTTTTGTGATCCGATGGTGCCACCATTCATTTTGAAATTCGGCCAACCAAGCCTTCAATTTCACCTCATGTTGCTACAGAAAAGAATTTTCGTGGCTGGGAATCTTCTTTTCTTTCCAGGAATTTTCTTTTCTTGCACATGCGCATTTCTTTTTCCATTACATTTCTCGCACGATTCTCCCATCATTGATTAGAAAATCGTTTGTCTTTCAAAAAATTTCCAACATGTCCGTTTACTCAAATTTGATTGCCGCACGAAAATCGGCTGTTGCCGCAGCCCACTAATGGTGCGAAATACGAAAGAAAATTCTTAGATAAGATTTTTGTAAGAAAATTCTTTCAAAATTCGACCCATGTATGGCCTGCCTAAGTGTTTCATGGAAAATAGATTACAATTAGATATGTATGAACTATTTTTGCTGAATAAGGATATAATTTAGTGTCATTTAAAGTCCCATGGCTGAAAAGAAGGACTCATATCCTTGGAGAAAGCTTTGTGAATAGTGCCTAATGACTAATCAGGTAAGGTTTTCTTCGGTTATCCTGTGAGGCCCAAATTGCTGGTCTGTATTTTGGCTCATGGAGACTGATTCTGTTTGCCCGATAATCAGATTTTTGTTGTTTATTGTCTTGCTTGCAGGGGACTCGCAGTATTAAATTATTCGTTGTTTTGAGAATCATTTTATCTACATGAGCAGAAAGAAATTTGATCATGTTCATAATTTATTCACTCTCCGAATCTATACTTCTGGCCTCTAGGACTCAGAGGATCTATCATGATCTCTGGATGATAGGCTAACCTTGAACCACATAATGTAAATCTTTGAGTTTGGATCAGCAGGACAGAAATACAACCTGGCGAGTCACCTCGGGGATCCACAGCATCGTTTGATTTAATTATCTCTACAGCAGCAGTATGTTCACATCTCAGGTGCTTGTCCTTCTCTGTCAGAGCTCACAAGTAATGTCAGTACTACTTTTTAATGTTCCACCAGAGCGATTAGAGATGTTGTCAGGAATAAAAGAACTAGTATATACTGACAGGGAAGAACAGGCCTCTGAAACTACAGGATCTGGAAATCAAGGACAGTTAGTAACTGCTAAACATTTTATGTACAATAATCCAGTGGATTGGACTGTTTTGTTTTTTTGGCTACTTGCACATTGGCAAAAATAAGATGCAACTTGGTGTCTGGCCTGCTGGAGGCGCTGTAGAAGTGCTAATCAGTAAACAGCATATCTCATCAGGCATAATCTGTGCATAATGTCTGGTTCACATTGTGACTTTTTCCAGTGTTTTTTTCTGCGGTTTCAGATAGATTGGAAAATGTCAGAAAACATCTGATTAAGTAACTTTTTGCAACTGTGTCTTTCCAATATTAATAGGAAGTTATTATAGGGCCCCTGGATTTTATAGTGTATCTAAATCCTGATATGTTACAGTTTAACAATCCTTAACCACTTCAGTCCCAGACCATTTGGCTGGCCAAAGACCAGAGCAGTTTTTGCGATTCGGCACTGTGTCACTTTAACTGACAATTGCGCGGTCGTGCGACATGGCTCCCAAACAAAATTGATGTCCTTTTTTTCCCACAAATAGAGCTTTCTTTTGGTGGTATTTGATCATCTCTGCGGTTTTTATTTTTTGCGCTATAAACAAAGAGAGCGACAATATTGAAAAAAACACATTATTTTTTACTTTTTACTATAATAAATATCCCCAAAAAATATATAAAAAAATTTTTTTTCCTCAGTTTAGGCCGATACGTATTCTTCTACATATTTTGGTTTGTGCAAAAGTTATAGCGTCTACAAAATAGGGGATAGTTTTATGACATTTACATTAATATTTTTTTTTTACTAGTAATGGCGGCGATCAGCGATTTTTATCATGACTGCGACATTATGGCCGACAGATCGGACACTTTTGGCGTGATTTTGGCACCATTCACATTTATACAGCGGTCAGTGCAATTAAAAATGCATTGATTACTGTGTAAATGTGACTGGCATTAAAGGGGTTAACCAGGAGGGGGCGCAATAGGGGTTAAGTGTGTCTTAGGGAGTGATTCTAACTGTGGGGGGGTGGGCTATGTGTGACACGACACTTATCACCGCTCCCGATTACAGGGACCTTTGATCAGTGTCCTGTCACTAGGCAGAACGGGAAAATTCCCTGTTCTGCCTCTCCATGAGACGATCGTGGGTATCCCCATGGACATTGAGTTCGCGGGACCCCCGATCACACTCACGGAGCTCGCGGCGTGCGCGCCCACAAGCCGCATCTTAAAGGGCAACATACAGGTACGTATGCCTGTACGTGCCCTTCTGCCAATGTATATCGGCGTGAGCCGGTCGGCAAGCGGTTAAAGGGTCCACTTTTATTGAGAAAAAAGCATTCCGCTCTGGGTGTTCAATGTTCATTGCAGGGATTTTAACAAACTTTGTTGCAGACTCCTATATTATGTTATTTTGTCCATGTGAAGAGTGAATCTGTATGGGAGTGGTTTATTAAATTATCAATCAGTTGATGCACTTGCAGGGCTCTAATGAGGAAAGTGATGGAGTCTGCATCACTTTAAATTTGATTTTTTTTCCCTCTGGGAATATTTACCAAAAATGAAATTTTTTTGAAGAATCCAAAATTTTACAGACTTCTGGGAAAATCAGTGAGCCTATCACACAAGCAGGAAATTACATTTCTGGGGGGCATTCTGTCCACCACCTGTGTATAGAACGTCTCCAGCTTGCCATATTGCATTGTACGTTACAGAAAATTACAGAGCTGCAGATTGAAAAGGAAAGGTCATTTTTAATAATATTCAATTACAATAAAATATGTAGCAATTGTATACACTATATTATTTTTTTTATTTACTATTTTTTCCCACAAACGTGGAATTACCCTTTAAGGGCTTGGTTACACTAGCTTCACCTAGTGATCTACCATGGTTTGCTTTCCAGAGGGCATTTGGCAGATGGTGAGGAGACATTATATTGCCTCCTTACCACCAATTTGAACCCCTAAAAGCCCACAATACCACACAGCAACCATGTGTGGTTGTGGCACAGGCCTGTTCACATAATGGGGGGGATAATTTTTCCAGCACTAGTATGCACAGTATCACGGCTGTGACATGTGCACACTTTCGTCCATTGTCTTTGCAGCTTAAGGGGGGGCAACTGGGGGGGTGAAAAAAAATAACTGCTTAACCATGTGCTTTTATCGGGTCCCCAAAATGTAGGTTTAAATGAGCCCTAAATGTGGTAACTATGTTTGTTTTTGTGTTTTTTTTTTTCATTTGTTTTCACCTGCTGACCCAGCTAGTAACCCTCCATGCCTTAGAGTGACACTAAAGCTGGCCATACATTATACAAGTTTCCAGCATAAGCAATTTCCAACATAATCATTTCACCAGTTCCAGTCACAGCTGTACTTTGAGTACTCTTGAACCTTAATGTGACCTAGTCTAAAAGGCCTGCTGTTACCATGAGTTCTGGACAAACATTAGCCTGATGGAACTTTCATTCAAGGGCAAAGCCAATTAAAGAAATCATTTATTGCTGGCAAGGTCAAAACCGTCAAGAAAGCTGTGACAAACCAACCTGAAAAAGAAAGTACAGGGCAGGCAACTCTTCTTTAACTGCTCTTCAACCAGAGAATGAGGATTTTAACTTTTGTAGAGTTCAGGCCCTGTCCCCTCACCCCATGCCCAAATAACTAATCATCTTGGACCGCTCAAATTCATAAATTTTGTCCACACCCCCCGTCACTAAGCCATGCTCCCTGCAGTCAAGGCTAACTTTCTCTATGGGATCAAGGGGCCTTCATTACCCTCAACTGGCAAGTTAAACAGGTGGTGTTGCCTTTCAAACTCTGCTTCTCAAGTTAATAATGCCATGGCTGTAAAGCAAAGCATAATGACCACCTCATGTTTATAGCCCTGTCCGGCTGTATTGTTAAGATTCGAGTGGGTGTCTCCACTGCCTGTTTTTACTGTCCCCCGGTCGCCTGTGTGAAAGAGTCCTTACATGAATGAATAAAAGCTTGGTTTATTGAACTTGAAAAATAACTTACTGACTCGATCAACAGATGAAAAAAAAAGCCTAAAAATGCAACCAACATATCTAAGGATTGGTAAGCTAAAATATATTACATTTTTGCTTTCAGGTTTAGATACCCTTTAATCCTCCACCATAAAGGTGATTTCACCTACGAAATTCATGTCATTCCAAAACAATAACCTTCACTGCAGCATGCTATTTGCTTTTTGGACACCTGACCATCAAACCCATATAAGCATGTTGGATATCCCTTTCTAAAACCAAAAGCATTAATATGGAGTTGACCCTTCTTTGCATCCATATTATTGCACTGACTATTTTATTTTTTGTCTCTTCTAGGAAGGCTTTTTACAAGATTTTGTAGTGTGTCTGTGGGGATTTGTGTCCATTCAGGCATTTGTGAGGTCAGGTACTGATGTTGGACAAGAAGACCTGGCAGTCAGTGTTCCATTTCATCTCAGTGGTGATCAGTTGGGTTGAGGTTGGGGCTTTTTTCTCCACACCAAATAAATCTTTATGGAGCTGGTTTTGTGATCTTTCTGGAAAAGAAAAAGTCTTCCCAAAAGTGATGCCATGAAGTTGGAAGCTCACAGTTGTAGTGTTAACAGTGCCCTTGACTGGAAACACTTCAACTCAACAATTTGCGTTGGAGGGATTTGCACATACGTTTGGCAATATAGCGTAGGTGTGATGGTCAGGTATCCATCAACATTTGGCCATGCAGTATAGTTTATATACATGTTGAATTTTGGGTAAATCATTGGTCACCTTCTAAACTCCATAACAATCACATCGTCCTTTATGGATCCAGTTACTCCCTTTAATTTAAATCCATACTTATACTCTACTGTATGGAAACACTGATAAATAAATAAGGATCGTGCAATAATGCAGTTTCTCCCAGAAGAGAACACAGTTAATGTACTCTGCCCTGGGAATGAATCACTGAAATCATAGGCTCATATTAAAGTGATGGAGAAAATAATCGAAAAGGAGTATATTCAGTAAAATGTATTCATAGGAAAATTCAAAAGGCATTATTTCAGGAAAATACATGCCAATCCCCCTAATTATTTTGCTGTTCTCTGGTTAATATGGCTGTAAAACAGTAAAATAGCGGTTTCAATTCTAAGCCAGGTGCTCAGGCTTACACTGCCTGCTGGAATAAGAAATGGCTGCCTGTAGACCATTAGTCACTGAAAGCTGTATTTATTTTACTATAACTTACTTCTGTCTCTTTTCACCTGAGAAATCTGCCTCTAGTTTTATCATTTGGAGAATTATTGATGTAAAAACGATGCAGACAAGACACTAATTAGCTACTCTTTGTACAAGGAGAGGCAACCAGAGATGTGAGCCTTACAGGAACTTAATGGGCCTGATTCATCCAGCTGCCATAGCGCTTATGGCATGCCAAAATGGCCTTTCAAACTACGTTATCATATGTGTAAATAGAGCTTGATTTACTGAAGATAGAAAAAAAAACTTTTTAAAAACTCAACATATTATCACAAAAAAAGCTTAAAGCCATATTTAAAGTGGAATTGGCATTCAGACCTTTTTTAACTCCTTGCTGCCACCTCTCAGTAGCCTTTTAAGTGTTGACGCAGGGAGGAGGAGGCGGCTTCCGTGTGATTGCTGTGCTTGGTTGTCACAGTGGTCACATGGTCAAGAGACTGTCCTGCTGCCACACAATCACAAAGACTGGGACCTGATGATGACAGCTAGGTCAGTTTGTTGGGAGTGCACAGAGAATCTTGGTGGCATATGGATGCACTAAGGCCCACCCATCCTGCTAATGGTGGGAATAGGCTCTATTAAAGCACCAAGTACAAACTTTCTATAGGATTGAATGGTGAGTGCAGCATGCAAGGGCCTCCAAAGAAGATTGTGACACATCTTAATGTGATGTCAATGAGACCACACATCTGAAATCTGCTAGATCCAGGACAGGTGAGCATAAGACTGATGGGGCTAGTGGGAAGTAGAATAGAGTACAATTACATGTTTGCTTGCAATTTAAAAAGTTATACACAAGCTTTAAAATAAGTTCTTGTTCGTCTCTATAGCTACAGACAGTATGGATCAATTATTCCTTAAACCATAGGCATAACCCAAAACAGCCCCCATTGGTTTATTTTTTTGCTGTTTGTTTACTGTTGGTGAGATGTTCCTCCACTTCCTGTCAGGGCTGGTGCAAGGATTTTTGACACCTTAGGCAAAACCTTATTTTGCCGCCCCCCCCCCCCCATTAGCTTCATCCCTGACTCCACCCCCTTCGCCCTGCGCATGTATATCCCACCTTTTTAATGAAGCGCCCATCAATGCAGCCTCACCAGCGCCCATCAAATGCAGCCTCACCAGCGCCCATCAAATGCAGCCTACCAGCCCCCATCAATGCAGCCTACCAGCGCCCATCAATGCATCCTACCAGTGCCCATCAATTAGTGTTTGCTTGCTTCCATTTATTCAGGAATAAGGACACAGACACAATCCTCCACCGCCGCTGCGCCTCTGACACTGTGCGAATAGAACGGCGGCTGCCTGCTGATGCTGAGACTTAGTTGCTTGCTGCAGAGAGCAGAGAGTAGGAACACCAGTGTCCAGGCACCCTAGGCAGCAGTGCACCCTAGGCGGCTGCCTAGTTTGCCTAGTGGTAACACTGGCCCTGCTTCTTGTCCTGGAGATACAAAAGGAAGTAAAAGGGGAGTTTTACAAAGTGGGGGGAATTCCTCTCTTAGGCAGATGTCACCAGATCTGGTGTCCCCATTCGAAGATTTAGAGTCATATCTTGTTCTGGTAACAACTTGCATCAGTGACAATGGACACCAGAACAAATAAAGAAGTAATATGTTCTGAGTGGGGAAGACAGGCAGCAATATAAACCTCTTTAAGAAGCACTAATGCAATATAAAAGTGTCCGAATTAGTGCAGAGTTGAGCGATCATGCAGGTGACTCCGTCATAAAACCTCCACCACTGATAGTGCTAACCGCTCACCTCAATGCGTGGACCCCTGGAAGATTGGGGCCAAAAACGATGTTCCCTAATGGGGCATATAATCTCTCAGGAACATCACTTTGCTGAGATGACACAATACGATCACTGAAGAATCACCACTCAGCTGGGATCACTCGAATGGATCACTGGGGAACACCGCTCAGCTGGGACAATGTAAATGGATTACACTCAATGCGCTCCAAACTCCTCCCTTAGATACAATTCAATTCTCTAGTACCATGATAATCATGTGCGCGGGAGCCTCCTTCCTGGCATTCACAGCGCATGCATGCAAAGTGAATATCCCCTAAACCGTACAGGTTTAGGAGATATTCATTTAACCTACAGGTAAGCCTTATTATAGGCTTACCTGTAGGTAAAAATTAGAATAATGGGTATACAACCACTTTAAAATTGAAGCTTGGTGAAGTGTCTGGGTCATAAGTCTGGATTCACACTTAAGTGTGAATGTGTGTGTTTGTGTGATTTTGGAGCCTTTTTTGCTAGTTTTTTTGCATGTTTTTCAGACATTTTCAGGCTTCAAAGTTTTTTCTTTAGCTGATGAAAAGCCACTTACCAGGATAAGGAGATGTCTGTAAGGCATGAAAAAAACACACACATTTTTTAGGTGATCCAACTGAACTCTCTTGGGGGCCAAAAAAGAGTGATTATCCCCAAAAAAGCTTCTGTGCATTTTCTAAACTTTGAGTGACAGCTCATTGCTCAAAAGTGAATGAACACAATAGAATAACATGAATATTTGGGGGTGGATTTATCCATCATCATAATTTGATCCATCATCCAATTATGTCCAAGTGAAAATGTTTTTTTTTTTCTATTTTCCTTACACATTTACATGTACTAAGGAAAAAGAATGCATTTGCACTTGCAAAGTGTATATTCTCTTTGGCTTTAGTAAATCTACCTTAATGTGTCAAGCATTGAAACACTTCTGAAAGACACTTTTCAGTAATGAATGGGGGCTTCTGGATTTCAAAATTGTAGCTTGAGACATTTTGATACAGTAAATTGTATAAAGCAATAAAATGAAAGTTTTGGGGGAAAATCTGTCAATGAAAGTGTACCCTTTTTTAAGAAACCATGTATGTGAGTGATAGATCAGTAAAGAATAAAAATAGGAAGCCAGATTAAACTTCTTCACTCACGGTCTGATCTTTAATGAATTGAGTCCATAGACTCTGACAGGAGGTATTGTACATGTTCCCCGTCTCTCTTACTGCAGGAAATTGTAAGACTGTTGAAATAAAGAGCTACTCCAGAAAAGAAGTAAAATCAATCAATTAATTGCTAATTCTATTTAGGATAGTCAGCAAGTCCACCTAATTTAACTTTAATCTGTGTTTTATATAATATATTGTAACAGAGGCGTAACTAAAGGCCAAAACATGCACTTGTTTTATCCCGAAAAAAAAAAAAAATTGACTGTCTTGTGATATTAGCATTCTGGATTAACAAGTGAAACTTCACAGTACCTTGCTCCAGATCTATAACAAGCACTGCATTTCAGAAGGCGTTTTTTTTTGGGTGTTTTTTTTTTTTTGGGGGGGGGGGTGCGGCATTTGCTGCTGTAAAAAAAAAAAACATATGTATGTGCTCCATGTATCCTTACCCCTAATTTAAATCTGACATTTTGCATTTGGCCCAGTCTATCTAACCCTGACACTTTTGGGTGTGTGAGATGCTTCGTTTTCTGCTAGGTGAAGAACCACAGTGTCCAATAGACGATATTTATTTGACGCTCACTGAAGTGTACAATAGCAGCAGCTCCCTGGCTGTTCATAAGAGGGAGGATTTAACACACTGCCCACAAGAAAGTTAAAGGCTGGCTCCACCTTTTGCAGCGTGTTACGCGCTACACCGTAATTAAGGTGTAACATAGAACATGGTGCAAATGGTCCCTTCTGCCCACACAGAGAATGAAGGAACTTAAAGTTCAGTCTGCTATCGCCGCAGACAGACTTGTAGTTCTTAAATGAACATGAGTGCGGTGATCACCATACTTGTAGTACATTGACATGTCCTCCAGCTCTCTAAATGAAAAGCTGTACCTCTGTACAGGCTGGTAGCTGGAGAAAGAGTCTGTAGGAACCTAGTATTGCACCTGCCATACAGTGATTGAGGTTACAAGGCTTTCTAGGTTAATTTGCAAAAATATAATAAATACACATTTTTTCCTGCAAATACAGGTACATCTCATAAAATTACAATATCTTCAAAAAAGTTAATTTATTTCTGTAATTCAATTCAAAAAGTGAAACTCATATATTTTATATAGATGCGTTACACACAGAGTGATGTATTAAAAGCATTTCTTTCCTTTAATTTTGATGATAATCCTCTAAAGGGAAGGGTTATATTGTGGTAGTGGCAGATTGAGCCTGTGCCACTGCTTAAAATGGCGATCTGGGCCAGATTTTCCAGGAAACAGGCACACTGATGATCCAGGTGTGTGTTGCATTTAGGTTATGGCCAGAGTTAGTGGCCTCACCTTCCTGGCGGGGTCAGTATGTAAATGGACTGTGAGGTGCACATGGCTTCATGCTGTCCAGGTCAGGACAAAGACCAGAGCCTGTGAGGATTTAAAAGTTGGGAGCTGCAGGAGAGAAAGTCAAGCTGACCAAGGTACAGCATTTTGTGCATGAGCACTGGGACTGTGTGTTAGATGGTCTGGAGGACCAAGGCAGTGAAGCTACAACAAGAGCCACAAGGCTGAATATTGTTTATTTATCGCAATGGCGGTAAGAACCCCCTGCGTGGGAAGATGTCCATGTGAACTTTTGTGTTTCTTTTTGCTTTGTTTTAAATAAAGGTGGGCAGAAAAAGCTCTGAGACTGGGTTCACGTTTAATCCAGATTTGGCTCACAGCAGGGGTCCGGTACGTCCCTGTTCTCCATTTCAGGGATGAATCAGGCCCGAAATTTTGACCTGAAACTGAGCCAAAGATGCACGTGACCCCTGTGCAATCCGCTCCGCAGCCGCTACGGAGATGTGTGAACTGGCTCCATGGAGAGCGGGTCACAGTCTCCTAACATGCAAATCGGATGTGGAGAAAAAAATCTGCATCCAATTCGCATTAATGTGAACATATTTGTGAAGGATAGCGAGAGCAGAAGCTTATGTTGACAGCTATGATAATGGGAATACTAAGCAAGCTATTAGACCAATAAGGAAGGGTGGAGTACTGCTGGACCATTCTATGATCAGTTAATGCCCTGTGAACACGGGTGCACTTTTCGGCAACAAAGGTCCGAAGTTTTTCCGATGGACTTTTGATGGATTTCCAACTGACTTTCGAACGAACGGACTTGCCTACATACGATCACACAAAAGTCCGACGGATTCGTACGTGATGACGTACACCGGACTAAAATAAGGAAGTTGATAGCCAGTATACAATAGTTGCCCTAGCGTCGGTTTTCATCCGTCAGACTAGCATACAGACGATCGGATTTTTTGATAGGAACTGGGTCCTATGGAGTTACAACGTAAATATTTGAAACATGTTCCAAATCTAAAGTCCCTCAGATTTTTGACAGAAACAGTCCGCTGAAGGTCCGATGAAGCCCACACACGGTCGGATTGTCCGCCGGATTCGGTCTGTCGGACCAGTCCGGTCCAAAAGTCTACTCGTGTGTACAGGGCATTAGACTTTGATTATAGATAGAACATATCCAATTCCACAAGGCTTAATTTTTTTGGGTAAAGTCTTTTTTTAAGCTTCTTAAGAGTGTCAAAATCTAGTAAAAAGAGAGACATGGAAATTAAATAAACAGACTCTCAGGCTCCATGCACACTGGCTTTAAAAACGTTGCTTCTACAGGAGTTTTGTGTTCTGCCTGTAGAAGCAACTCAATGTTATCCTATGTGTCCATGCACATTAGGACGTTAAGAGGCATATTTTGAGTTTAACGTTTACAGGCAGAAAAAAAAATCCTTCTGGTTCGTGTTTCTGATTGGAGCTTGGAGGCAGAAAAAACATGAAACTCGCCTAAATTTTGTACAAAAAGTGCTCTATATGAGCGTTTTTTACTCCCAAGAGAACAGACGTTTTTTTGAGCCCAGTGTGCATGGAGCCTCAAAGTGTGTATTTCCTTCACTTCTACATCAGATAATTGATTTTTATTCCCTCTGTAAATAACTCCAGTTTTGAGCAGTTCTTGGAATTGGAGTATGTTAAAACGAAATGAAAACAAACAATGCAGGGTGTTAGACTGATTCTTTAACATGACTACACTCTTTTTATTAGCTGCAATGAACATTAGTTTTGACTTTCTGCAAAGGCAGAACAAATAGATGCTTATTCTGAGCATTCCAGCCTGTACGTGCCTTGCCTCTGTTAATATCAAAGAAGCAAATAAAAGCAGGGTAAAATATGTATTACATTATATGAGTGGTTGTAACTAGGGGAGGGCAGCTGCTAAATACATAGAAAAGGGGGAGCAATATCACACTGAGAAAAAAAGAAAATTCAAATATACTGTATATTTCAAATGCCTTTGAGTTCCGTGCCTGAGCCTGACGATTGAATATGTTTCTTACAATTATCTTCTTTAACCAGATTTCCCATTGTCCTGAAAAATATAGCAAGAGGCAAATGAAGTTATGAAAATGGATGCAAAATGGAAGAAATTGACTGTGGAATAAATGTCTTCCTTTTTTGTGTTTATGTTAGTGGCAGAGGGATGGGAGTATTTTGGACTCTGTACCTAGGGCAAAAAAATCCCTGGGTAGATACATTAAACATAAAAATAATTTAGCTACTAGAAACCACTTTAATGAATATTTTTCACTGTCCCTAAATAAGCATCTAGGCAATCTAGACATCTTTTTGCTGAGGTCTGAGGGCCACACTAGTGGGTTGCATGCTCCCTTAGGCTACAAGGTCATTGGATAGATAGATAGATAGATAGATAGATAGATAGATAGATAGATAGATAGATAGATAGATAGATAGATAGATAGATAGATAGATAGATAGATAGATAGATAGATAGATAGATAGATAGATAGATAGATAGATAGATAGATAGATAGATTTGGTTTGTCCTGTTCAAGTCTTTGACTACAGCTTACGTTACATCAGAGCATGGGTAGTCAAAGAAGCAGAAGGCAACCGCTTGCCATTTCGAATAACTCCTATGTTGTGACTTCTCCAAACACGGCTCTGATATCTTGCAAAAATGTTCAACAGCTTTTGACGTCTCTTGGGTCAATTTGTTTGCAGATGTTACAAACAAGTTTTCAAAGGAGTTGCCCCCAGTCCTCTTGCAGTGAGAGCTGCAGAAACAGGAGAGATGAGAGCGTTCTTGAAAGGATACTGTAGCTACATCACCGGAGGGCCTTCATTGCTATGCAAATATAGAGAATGTCTGCAAGAAAATGACTAGCACTCTTGATGACATTCCCAGCTTCTGAAGGTAGTTAACAAGCAGGCTTGGGGAGAAAGGGGTTAATGAAGGCATTTCTGATGCGTCATGTTGGCTGATCATTTAAACATTACCTATTAAACAGCAGTGTACCCATTTACAACAAATAAATTATATATAAGACCTACATGACCTCCCTGGTTTAAAGCTCTGAAATACAAATCCATGTAGTCACATATTACAGGCATGTTGAAGACACACACAGAAAAATCAGTTACATAAACATACAGTACATAACCAGCACTTCCATGATCAAAGGCCAAGCTGGCCCTGGCAATTGAAGCTGGCACATAGCACAAAAGTCATATATCCAATCTGTGCATTAGTTTAGGTCACTCAATCTTTGACTAATTTATTGGTTTTATGTGCATTTGCATTCCTTTTATTACCCAACTATTCAACACAACACAGTGCCACCCACCCTTCTGCTACCATTTCAGTAGATACTCAATACCTGTCTGAACAGTTTCATAATACCCCCCCAGCTCAATTATCCAATTATCCAGCCAAGAAGAATTATCACTCTAAAATTGTGCAGCATCAGCAATGTGCTGACCATGTAGACCCAATGTCCTATGCTATTGTTAGCATGAAAATGCTTTCTTCTCCTTTCAAAAAGTTGTAGTAAGAATAGATAGGTGATAAACTATAATAGCATACAGAAAACAAAAAGAGTTCTGAAGCCCTAAAACTGGCAGTCATTAGAAACTTTTGTCATGTCATAACAATTATGCAAGGAATAGCTGGACACCAGTGCAGCTGCAAACTTCTGGAAGAAAAGTAGACAACAAAAATAAACAAAAATGCAGCGCTCAATGGGACCAGTAGTAAAGAACTATTGCTGATGGTATAATCAATAAAGTTCATTTATTGGATGCATGCTGAGATTTGAAATTAAAAACAACTGTCAATGAAAACATTAGATGATAAAATTATTAGACTTCATAAGCACAACTCATTATCACAGTTGAAGTAATCCGAAAATTAGTATATACGATTGTAGATCGCGCCTCTGAACAACCTTGGTCAAGCTGGCTAATCAGGCTGGCTGGAACCTGGCGTGCTGGAGGGCGCTCTGGATGGCGCGCACTGAATCCAGAAGCCGGGAGGCAGGGTCAGGGCCAGAAATGAGGAGTACCAGGAAGCTAGGCGGATCGCAAGCTTAAGTAGCCGTAGTGACCGTGACTTACATGTTTCACGCTCCTGCGCTTTATCAAACTTTGATAAAGCGCAGGAGCGTGAAACATGTAAGTCACGGTCACCACGGCTACTTTGAGCTTGCGATCTGCCTAGCTTCCTGGTACTCCTCGTTTCTGTCCCTGACCCTGTACGTGCCATCCAGAGTGCCCTCCAGCACGCCAGGTTCCAGCCAGCTTGATCAGCCAGCTTGACCAAGGTCGTTCAGAGGTGCGATCTACAATACACCACCTGGATCACAGTGAGTCTGGTATCCGGAATACAGCACTAAGTGCACCTTAGAGAGCGGTGTCTCTCCACCTCTATTTTTCTCCCTGCACATTGAGCCATTGGGTCTGACAATTAGGATCCGAGCTTGGAGCACACTTGCTGACATTAACCCCTTGTGATCTGGAAGTCATTGTGGTATCGTATATACTAATTTTCGGATTACTTCAACCATGATAATGAGTTGTGCTTATGAAGTCTAATAATTTTATCATCTAATGTTTTCATTGACAGTTGTTTTTAATTTCAAATCTCAGCATGCATCCAATAAATGAACTTTATTGATTATACCATCAGCAATAGTTCTTTACTACTGGTCCCATTGAGCGCTGCATTTTTGTTTATTTTTGTGATAAACTATAATAGGCCAAATGATTTTAATATGCTCAATATATTGTCTAATACAATTTCTAAAGGGTTCATAGATTTAAGTATATGTTTTTTTTACAGATCAATACAATGTAAAGGAAACACAGACAGTGAAAATTGTAATGTTCCTTTTAAATCAGTGGTCAGTGGGAAGTATGTTTCCTTATATTGGTGGTCATTGGGAAGAATGTCCTGACATCATTGGTCAGTGGGAAAATATTGTTCTTACAAACTGCGTAAAAGATAATTGGTGCCAGTGATATTAGAGCTATAGCCTTTAGGTGTGATCTATCAAAAAATAGCTATCACGCATACAGTACCTGAATGTGACCAGGTAGAATAGACTAAAATGTGGAAACACAAACAAGGTAGGTATTTTGCTCCACCAGAAATTCAAGTATATCATCTCTGAGACACCTAATAAAAAACTGACCAGCAGCAGAGCAGTTCTGTGAGCTGATTGAAGAAGTAAAGGCATAGAATCAAGATGAGTGTTCTGTTGCATATTGTAAAATATATTGCAAAAGCATATTGTTCCAGAGACAATTCAGAAAAATATTGACCTGCAGCAAAGTGATCATTTAACATACACTACTGTATATTGTTAAAAGTATTAGGACACCTGCCTTTACATACACCTGAACTTTAATGGCATCCCGGTCTTAGTCCGTAAGGTTCAATATTGAGTTGGCCCACCCTTTGCAGCTATAACAGCTTCAACTTTTCTGGGAAGGCTGTCCACAAGGCTTAAGAGTGTGTGTCTATGGGAATGTTTGACCATTCATGCAGAGGAGCAAGAAGGCCTGGTCCGCGGTCTGTGCTCTAATTCATCCCAAAGGTGTTCTATTGGAGGTTGAGGCCAGTCAAGTTCCTCCATTCCTGCACCCCAGCAAGTAGGTTAGTTCTATTGTCACACCAGACCTTGTCTAGTTAAAGATGGCGTTGGATCAGCCAATTCTCTGTCTGTGCCTAGGTAACTGCAAACAGCTCTGGTCCAAAGTGGCTCCTGCCCCCCCCCCCCCAGCATATGAGCTGCAATACAACATGGAGTGCTGCATATGCTCTGGGGCACTTGGGGGGACTACTGGTTCCAAGGTGTCTGATAATGAGACTAAGTAGAAGGAGGTGACTGCATTGTCACCATCGCATATGACATGTGGTAGAACCACTAGTTCCGGTGGTGTGCCCAATCCTGCATTTTTCCAACCACCAGAATATTAATCTAGCATGCTATTAAGGATTTGTAGCACCCCAGCTCATGCTCATTAGACAAAGTGGTCTGGCAACACAGACATACTACATTCCACAAGCTGGTGGGTATGGGCTTCTGGGCAAAATATTGGTGTCTGGTTACCTGCCACTGTGGTTTAGCACAGATCATAAACTGAAGGAAGTAGGTTTGATATGGCGTAGCCTACGTTACGTTACATCTAAAAATCCTCTTGGGAGACTTCTCTTCTTACCCAAACTAAAAAAAAGGGCTCTAGCAAAATAAAATATACCCCCCCCCCCCCAAAATAAATAAATAAATAAATAAATAAAATCTGAAACACTAGACCCCAACACATTTTTTGACCTAGCAGAAAGTAGAAAAAATCAACAAATTTGAATAACAGAAAATAAAAAAATTAAAAGGGGTTGCTGCTAAAGAGGATTGTTCAGTCTCTGAACTGTTCTGCTACTGGCAAACATGTAGAAAGCTGAGGACTTTAGTTTTATTTTTTAAAATGTGGTGTTTTTTCCATGTTGCCCCCAAAAGTCTAATTAAAAGGGCCTTCTCCCAGCTGTACAAAATTTACTTTTTTTTTTTTTGCTTTGTTACATGTTCCCCATGTTAGTGCCCAGCTTCCCATGGTTTTTTGTTTTTTTTTTTTTGACAAAAGCTTGCTTATTAGTCTAGAAAATATATTATCAAGACTTAAAATACTTACCAGTATGCATAAGCCCTTACCAATACACATGCTGTCATTTTCCCAACCACGACACTATCTGCCTGGAGTTTGCATGTTCTCCCTGTGCCTACGTGGGTTTCATCCGGCTACTCCGGTTTCCTCCCACACTCCAAAGACATGCTGGTAGGTTAAATGGATCCTGTCTAAATTGTCCCTAGTTAGTATATGTATGAATGTGAGTTAGGGACCTTTGAGTGTAAGCTCCTTGAGGGTATGGACCGATGTGATTGTACAATGTATATGTAAGGCGCTGCGTAAATTGACGGCGCTATATAAGTACCTGAAATAAATTAAAAAAATAAAATTTCCTCAGGGTGATAAATCTCTGTGTTCTATTTGAGAGCCATGCTTTGCAATTCCTGGATCATCACAAATGTTTTCTTCTCAGATCAGGCGAGATTGTTCAACATTTCATGAGGTTACCTTGGTTCCTTCTTGAAGTTTAATTATTTTTTTTCTTTTATCCTTACTTAAAAGAGCAGCAATGAAATATAAAAGCATTTTTAATCATCCTGATTTAATGATAGATTTTTCAGAGCACTCATGTATGAACTATTTACTTGCTTCTGATTGGTTAATATGTTCTGCTTCTGGGCAAAACTTTCTTTTAACCACCTCTGAATAATGAAATGTACAATTAAATATATGAAGAAATATTACAGTTACCCAACAGAAGAAACATAAATAGTCAGATTGATGATGAATAGTGTCAGCTCATGTAATGCTAGGGGTTCCCAAGCGAGAGCTGAAATTAATGTGACTGGTGACAGACTATTTGTTGCTTGTGATCCTTATTCTGAATTATGCCTCAATCATTTGCATTGCACCTGTCTCCTATACACTGTGGAGTTAGACAATATGTAGGCTAGGCCAAGATTCATGAGCATGCAGCTTGTTCTGTTCTTGTAATACCTTCGGTTTCAAACATTACGTCAATTTATAATCTTTGCTTTGGCCAAGGTGGTCTCAATCATTTGCATTGCAATTGCCTTCTATACACAGTGGAGTTAGCTAATTTGTAGGCTTAACCAATGCCCTGTTCTAGTAATAATTGTGGTTCCAAACATTGCGTCATTATATAATTTCTGCTTTGGCCAAGCTGGCTTTTGAACCACAATATCAGTTTGTTACTGCTTCTTCTCTGCCCAGTTAGGCCTCATTCCCACAGACGTTTTAAAAAACGAGCTGTAAAGCTAGTACCGATGCCAGGAAAAAAGCGGCATTAAAAAAACGATTTTATCCAAGTTTTGCATTTACGTCAAGGCGCATTTAGACGCGCTAGCCTTCGCCTGCTTTTCTGTCTCTATTCCAAATCAATGGTTCCCTATGGGAGCCCATTGATTTGAATAGAAGTCACACCAGAAGTCGGATCAAGATGATCTGACTTGCGGTGCGACTTTTGTGCTGAGAATCTTGAAGGGAAACCCCCAGATCCCCCCAGATTATTTTTGACATTTTTTTTCTTAGGTGAATGGGTAGGGGTACGATGTATCCCATACTCATTCACATAGGGTGGGGGGGCCGGGATCTGGGGGCCCCCTTGTTAAAGTGGGCTTCCAGATTCCGATAAGTCCCCGCCCACAGACCCCAACAACCACCACGAAAGGGTTGTCAGGAAGAGGCCCTTGTCCTTATCAACATGGGGACAAGGTGCTTTGGGGTGGGGGGCGCAGGGCCCCCCCTGCCCCGAAGCACCCACCCCTTATGTTGAGGGCATGTGGTCCGGTATGGTCCAGTAGGGGGGGCGCTCACTTGTACCCCCCTTTCCTGACCATCCTGGTTACATTCTCTGGTAAAGGTCTGGTATAGATCTTTAAAAAAAAAATGACGTGGGGGGTTCCCCTTAAGATCCATACCAGACCGAAGGGTCTGGTATCGTCTTAGGGGGGAACTTCACACAACATTTTTTTAATATTTTGGCGGGGTTCCCTTTCAAGATTCTCAGCACACAAGTCGCACTGCGTGTCAGATCATTTTGATTCGTCTTCTGGTGCGACTTCTATTCAAATCAATGGGCTCCCATAAGGAACCATTGATTTTCAATAGAGACAGAGAAATGCCGGACTAGGCTTAACGCTGTGTATACAGCGTTAAGCCTCTTTAAATCATGTTTAACACCTTTTACCAGCGTCTGGAGTTTTTACAGCTCCAGCGATAGAGCCTCAGAAAGCGCTGGTCCTGGGGTTTTTTTTGGAGCTTAAAAACGCCTATGCCACTTACAACTCCTAAACACCTTGGTGGGCATGAGGCCATAGGCTAACTTGGAGAGGCGTGAGAAGCTATGAAAAATGCTCCTAAAAGCGGCTGTAAAAACGTCCGTGGGCATGAGGCCCTATAAGCTGGGGGCAGGGAGGTGTTGCTTAACCTCCCTGGCGGTATGATTGTTTCGGATTTTAGGTGCTGAAAGCGGTACAATTATTTTGCATGGAAATTTGGCGTTTTATATTGTAGGTCTGTAATTCTTAACAATAACACACTTAAATCTGTCCAAACAAGAGTCTAGTAGATATCCCGGGTATGATAAAGTTTGAAACACAAAAACATAAATTATAATATAATAAATAAAAATAAATAATTAAAAAAATAAAAATAAAATAATAATAAAATAATTTCCCCACAATTCACTATCGCTCAATTCTGCAAGTGTTCTAATTTACTTTCGCTGTTTTCTAGCTGGTCTAAAACCATTTTTGACGTAAAGGGACACTTTTTGGTTGCTATGGACAATCTCCAGTTTCCAGCCAGAAAGAACAGTATATATAATATAGAACTGCATGCAGGGCATAGGACAAAGCACTGGGGACAAAAGGCATGTGAAATAATTTCATACAGTACTGTAATCTGTAAGATTACAGTACTGTATGTGTTATGCTTTTTACAGTTTTTTGAATTTGCCGCCAGGCTCCGCCCGTGCGTCGCGACGCTCGCAGGGAACGGAGTCTGGCACGGAGAGGCTTCGGGCAGAGGACGGAGCCCACGGACACTGCGGGGGACATCGCAGGATCCCGGGGACAAGGTAAGTAACGCCGCCCCAGGATCCTGCAATGCGATCCCGAGTGTGGCTCGGGGTTACCGCTAATGGGACTGAATTTTAACCCCGAGCCACACTCGGGAAAACTGCCAGGGGGGCTACCTGCAGTAGAAAACGTAAAGGCGCCAATTCAGCTGTATTGACTCCCAGGGCTGTATAAATCATATTATAAATATATGAAGAAGCACTAAAAATTGAATTCAATATTGTGAAAACACAAAAATGAATCAATATAATGACATCAAACTTATTAGGTGAAAAACGTGTATAAAGAAATCACACCAAATACATAAATAAATAAATAAGTGACCATAAGAGCCCATTTAGAAGGGCTAAAAAGGAAAAATATATGTGAAACAAAAAAGTCCAAAGGAAACAAATCATCCATGATTCACTTGCTCCACCAGTGTCTCCACAATCACACTTCGTAGTGCTTCCACCACCAGGTGACACCAAGTATTAAAGCCTCTTACCGGATCCTGTGGACCATCATATAGTGTGATCAAATGCACGTGTTACAACTCCTCATGCTGGGAAACTCTAAAGTGCCAAACGTGATACAGTCAGGGTTGATTCATCAGCAGGATGAAAATTAAAAAGCATATAGACCCATAGTGTAACCCATAAAAAAATGTTATTCAAAAAAATAAGTAAAACTTGCAAAGGGAATCACACTAAGCAAATCCTTGGGCAATAGGAGTATAAACTTGCATATAGCAAAAAAAAAAAAAAACGGATACAATTGCGCCCCCAAAAAGCAGCAGGCTGTGTGGCTGCAGCGGACTCACCAGTCAGCCACGCCCAAATAGTTTCGTCAAAGAGATGACGTCGTCAGGGGACTGTATAAATCTTAGGACTGGATGGACAGAAATAATTAATTCGTTGGCAAGTAAAAAAGCTCCTTTGTATTTCAACTGTGTATTTAGCTTTTAGCCTGGAGTTCAGATTTAAAGTGGTTGTAAACCTTCAATTTTTTATTCTATTTTTTTTATAACAAACATGCCTATGCTTACCTGCTCTGTGCTATCTTCTCTAGGAAGAACCATCGTGGAGAAAAACTCCATTTGTTGCTGCCACCATCCCAAATATAATGTATATATAGAGTTAAGTACCCCCCCGGTACAAAGGGACTTTAAGGGCAAACTTTTAGAAGACACAAATGTTATTCAAAAAATAGAAAAATGTATTCAATAAAAACACTGTCATAGTCAAAGATAACAGTCGTGCATGGAATAATATACAATATCCATGTGTAGTATATAGACAAATAAAGCACTTCTCCTATAGTCCAACGCGTTTGAAATGCGTTGTCCTATAGAATAAGTGCTTTGTTTGTCTATATACCACACATCCATATTGTATATTATTCTCTGCTCTGTGCTATGGTTTTGCACAGAGCAGCCCCGATCCTCTTCCTCTGGGGTCCCCTGCCGGTGCTCTAGGCTCCTCCTCTTCATCAGGTGCCCCCAGGGAAAGCCGATTTGCATGGGGGCACCCATGCAGGCTCGCATCCATTGACACAGACAGCGGTACTTGACCTCACCCCCCACTCCCGTGTCACAACTTTTGATTGACAGCAGCGAGAGCCAATGGCACCTGCTGCTATTAATCTGTCCAATGAGGAGAGTGACAGTGGCTGGAGCTTATAGCTTAAGGCTTTACAACCACTTTAAATTAACAGCAAATACTCCAGCTCACACACACTAACTAAAAGGTAATGTCTTGTTTGTTGTGGTGGTAGGAAAAGCAAGACTCTTTCCCATAGCGAGATCCACTAACCATAAAATGCATGATGCAGGAAAACCTATTATTCGCTGGGATAAATGCGTCAGCACCCTTTTAAGTCTAATAGGATGTTTAGTGGAATTTTATTGAATTTGACTGCTTGTGTCTACTGATATAATCACAAAGGGATTCATGCATGGACACACGTGAAGGAAACTATTCTTGCTGCCAATAAAAAACAAAGAGATTTTTTCCCAGTAGAGTAGTAGCAGGGGTCACAGCAGCTGCAAGTGGGCCACTACTCCAGGGGGCCCCTAGCCAAATAAATCATAGATCACATGACCAAGTGCATGGTTACATGCTTCTATTTTCTGTGTCTACACAAAGCTGATTTAATAGCACCTAAGCTGATTTAATAGCACCTTCTGGCTGGGTGCTTTGCAGTACCTACCATTACGTCTGCAGCTATACCTCTGTACTTACAAATAGGTCCAAACCCAACAACAAACATGGGATGTATGACCGCTTACCAGCCCTTAGATGTAGGGGCTGCATTTGTTTTTGTTTTTTTAAGCTTTTTTCTTTTATTTTGACCAGTAACACAATTTCATATATATGATGACAATGTTCTGTATCAGGATAACAGAAACAGGATAGAAACTACAGGACTCAATCCCTCTCAGGACAACAGAGACTGGAAAGAACTACAGGACTCAATCCCTCTTCTCTTCTCCAAAACACAGAGGGGCTTAATTAACAGAGACCACTGATAACAATCAGTACAGGCAGGGTGCCAATGAAATTATCAGCTCATGAAGATTCTGGCAAGGTTAACAGGTATGTTTTCCACTTAAAGTGTTACTAAACCCACAACAGTAAAATCAGTCTGTATATGCAGTAAAACATGCTTGTTATACTCACTGTGGAACCTAAGGAGCTAAATATCTGCATTGTGTAAAAAGCCTGTTTGATCCTGTCTTCTCTGATCCTCCCCTTCTTCCACAGTCCCCAAACCATCTCCTGATAGTACAGAGCCTTGGGGGCAAGCTGCACATGCTTTGGTGTTTATTGACAGAGTTTTTTTCTTGGGAGAGTGCATGTGATCAGCACTGGGCTAATCAGCACTGTCTAGAATTAAGAGAGGAGAATTAAAATTCCTCCTACATGCTTTAATCAGTGTTCTGCTGGACACTGATCAAAGTAACAAGACTGCCTAACTGCTGAAGAGAAAAGGTATTTAGCAGTTTAAGTTTACTAAAACTATTCCATGCTCTGTGTACTGTGGGAGACCAGATATAGTGAATGCAGGGTCCTGGGTTTAGTAACACTTTAAGAAGATATAACAAAACATTGTTAGTGGTGTATTTAATAGACCAAAGGGACCAAATAAAATACATTTTTTGTTAAGGTTTACATAAGATTTTAATTTTATTGCCTCTTGATCAAAAACGCTTGGGTTATGAGATGATGAATAAAATGGATGTTTTTTTTTTTTTTTTCAAAATTCAACAAGTAACTGTGTAAGTGTAACTGTGTCCAAGTGTTTTCTTTTTAATTTTCCTTACACGTGAGTTTTTTCTTTGTAAAGGGAATTTTCACCTCATTTGTCTCAGTTTGTACTAACACCATGGTCTGTTATCTCCTACAAGCATGTTTATTGTATATTTTCTTTGTTTATATTTGCCAGGACAAAAAAAATGCATATATTTAATATTTTATATGTTCATTCATAACCAACAGGTAGAGCTCTGGGTTCCTGTTTCCCAGGCTAGCTTTCATGTTTAAAAACCTCCATAGCACAAGCTTCAATCTACAAATAACTGAAATTGTCATAGTAGTGCCTCATTCCTCCTTCTCTCTGCACAGATGGCTCCTCCGGACGTTTCATTCAGAGGGAGAGAGAGAGAGAGACAAAATGCAAACAACTTCTGCTGTTCCCTCCTAGAAAAGCCACCATTCTCTGTATTATAGGTGTAATTTGTGTAAAACATTTGCTTGTAAAACACATTTTTCATAACAGTTGTACAGATTAAAAGATAGTTTTAAATCCTATGGGTAGGCCATATGTCTAAGGATGTGTGCACTGTGAGTATGGAAATGAAAGAGGGTGCTGCAAGCATATCCAGAAGACACAGACAGGCCACCACTATTTACAAAAATAAATCAAATCATACCCAAACCATTATTTTGTTTTTATATAAAATGTTCTATGTATATTCCCATATAACCAAGGGTCTATTATTAAAGTAGGGCAATATAAATGTTTTCACATGAGCCCCAGACAGACATTAGGAGTTGTTTTGCTTTAAGCCCTAGAATAAAACTATATTGCTGTTTACTTATTTAGATTTTAATAGATGATACATGCATAAAATAAACATTTGGTATACAAGGCGTAAAAGTTCTGTCTTATATGCCATTTCAGGGTAATGGAGGCTTTAAAGTTACAGCTGGTAATATTCTTCTATAGAATAGTTGGAAATTATTGTTCCCACTATACCAGCCTTATTGTAGATTCAGTTTTAACAAGTTCTTGAAACTTTTACATATTTATACAGCAATGTTATTAAAATCTTGTACATAAACCAATATGTTATTTATGTATCCTGGTCCTTTATAACTTTCTAATAGTATAAAGCAAGTCAGTATCCGCGCTATTAAATATTGTTAGACATAATATTTTGAGCAGCCAGCCCCATTTGTTGAGCAGCAAAACATAAAGTATATAAAAGTCCACATGCAGGGCTAAATAAGAAGTAAATCCAAGGGGGAGAGTTGATAAACCCGTCACCAGCTTCAATGTCTATAGAAAAGCACACTGCACCACATGGAAATCCAATCTGCTTACCAGATAGCCAAAAAAAACCGGCATGTAATGGACAGACCAAGATCACAGCTCCGTTATTCAGCTTAAGATGGAATTCGAACCAGGATTGCGGCTAATCATCAGGCATTTTTATTCAACAAAGACTTCTTTGAACTCTCATATAGAATGTATACCATTCATCCAGACGGCCAGCGATACCCAATGAAAAGATAATGCAGCCAATAGTGAAGCCGGTAAAGTTGTTTAAACAAATGTATTCATAGTAACTTACAGTTTAGTACAGGAACAAGTGCATCATAATATTCAAACGGCCTTTATAACTTTCTTTCAAGCATAACAATAAAACATTTAAAGTAGACTGATACTTAGAGCAGAACTAAACCCTCATATTTTTTTCAGCTAAGGAAGCCACCATTTTGGCCTCTCTCTGATCTTTTACTGCCATGATGCTGCACATGTGATCAGTTATGACAACAGCCATTGGATGGTTTGACAGTTTGGTTGAGAGCACATCCAATGTAAAAGTTGTATTCCCGGGACGTGCCAGGAATGTCTCTGCTCTTCTAAACTGTCAGAGCTCGTTACACCATACATGCATGAAAACTGACTGGGAAACCATGCAGATTTCACTTGCAGAGACATCAGTTTACATCATTTTACCTTCTCCTTTTTGGCCCCTTTCACACATGCAGAACTTTTATTTAATCAGTTCAGTCATGTTTTTTCAGAAAAAAATGGATTAAGTTTACATCAGTCTGTCATCTGTTTTTCATCCGTTTTCACATCAGTTTTTTTTACATCTGCTAGCTAGAGTCCCTAACCACTTGAGTCCCAGAGCCATTTTTTCATGCAAAATGGAGCGTTTGTCTATTTACATGCATTTTTCATCCAATCTCTGTCTTTAATGGAATAAAAATAGGGTTTTAATCTGTTCCAAAAAACGGATGTGGACGGAAGTGGATGTAAAAGGATGTAAATGGATGATCATCCATTTACATCTGTTTTTCCATAGAGATCTATTGATGTAAATTTTTCATCCATTTATGGATGGATGAAAAACGGACAAACGATCTGCACGTGTGAAAAGGGCCTTAGTGAGTTTTTATGCACATTGACATCAGTTTTCATCAGTTATGCGGTCATGCAACACTGTACCCATATGACATTTCTATAATTTTTTCACATAAAGAGAGCTTTCTTTTGGTAGTATTTAATCACCTCTGGGTTTTTAATTTTTTGCTCAACAAATGAAAAAAGACCAAACATTTTGAAGAAAAAAACAAACAATTTTCATAGTTTGTTATAAAATTTTGCAAAGAGGTCATTTTTCTCCTTCACTGAGGTGGCACTGATGAGGCTGCACTGACAAGCACTGATATGCCTTACTGATGAGGCGGCACTGATAGGTGGAACTGATGAGGCGGCACTAATAAATGGACTGATGGGCACTGATGAGGCAGAACTGGTGGGCACAGATGAGGCTGCACTGATAGGCAGCACTGAAGGACACTGAGAGGTGGCACTGATAGGCGTCACTGATGGTCACTGATAGGTGGCACTAATCAGCTTCTGTTTACACCCTGTGATCAGCTGTCATTGGCTGACAGCTGATTATGTGGTAAAGGGCCGCTGTCTATGGCCCTTTACCTCAATCTGTGGTCAACTGAGTCCGAAGGACTTGGCGATCACAGTGTGCACCGCACACTCGCTGTAACAGGCGTGCGGGCAGCACTGTCATGGGAGGACATCCATGGACACCCTCCCAGCAAACTATGCCCACGCTGTAGCCATCTTTCGGCTATAGCGCAGGCAGGAAGTAATTAAAGGTTTGCTAAATGTGCATTACATAAGGGAATTTTCACTTTGCAAAAAAAAAAAAAAAAGCTTTCCCTTAGCTTAGTGAATGAGGTGAAATTCTACTTCTACCATACAATTATGTGCAAGCAAAAATACTGTTTTTTTTTCTTGCTTGTGATTAGATATTTTTTGCAAGACAAGTTTTTTCCATATTCACTATTCTATGGAAAATTTTCCTTTCAAAATGCATATTCCCATGCAAAGTGAACAGCCTATTTTCCTTTAATAAATCAATCCCAGTACCCCACCATCAATCATCCTCTTTGGTAGAGGCCACCTGACTAAGGACAAAGATGGTCACGGTAGAAGTTTCTGGCGGCAGCTCCAAAAAAAGTCATTTTATGGGTTTTGTTATTTTTTACCCATCCAAGCAAGTTTGTAATAACATTTGAGTAATGGTCTACTTTAATCTACTGTTATCCACAGAGTGGAAGAAGCCCTGAATAAATGAAATGACATGAATATATTACAGTCCTGGTGCCCATTCATGTTTTACCAGAATCCTTTGTTCTCGCATAGGGATTAAGTTTGATGTTATCAGCAGAGATGTATGCACAGCTATTCCTTAACAAGACAAATAAATGGCTATGATAGTCTGTGCATTTAACAGGAAGAGCAGCTCAGCGCTGTCCTGGAAGCATGTTGGGAAAAAAAGGCTTTCTTACTAAAGAAAGTGCTCAATTAATTGGAAGTGACAGGAAGAAAATGATCTGGCTGAATGCTTTGATAAGCAATCAAGACTTAATAGATCAGGAAATATAATTGCTTACTTAATCATGCCTGGAGAGGTGCTATTTTATGTGTTGTAAACACGGAGAGAATAATCCAGTGGCAAGGGCAGCTGCCATTCCCAATATGAACGTGGCAATTGCTGATTCCATGTGACTAGCAAGGTGAGAGAGAGAGTGAGCGAATGGCACAAAGAAGGAATTTTAAACGCTTTGCTGCATCAGGCACTAGCCATATAAAGCAGCAGACTAATGGAAACCCTAGTGAAGGAATGCACAATGAAGTGGCCTTTTTTTATTTTCGTGTGATATTACGGTTTTTGTATGTCAATTTTAAAGTGGAGTTTCACCCTTTTTTTTTTTCATTTGCAGTCATTCCCATGGACATCCTCACTGCTATTTTAAATGAACATATTTTTTTTCTCTCTAAATACCTTTTTTCTATGTTTTCATGCCGCACTTTCGGCTTCGGCCGCCTAGGTGATTACGTCACAAGGCGATTCCCATGGATACCTGGGATGTCAGCGTCATCTATCCCAGGAGTCCATGGGAATCGCCTAATACCGAAATCTCACGAATGGGAGGAGTCAGGTGCCATTACTATGGCAACCTGTTTGGAATTAACATCGCCGCACAGTGGCATTGCTGTGAGATCGGGAGGTGCATGCTAGGTAGCAAGCTGCACCGAATCCCAGTCATTAGGACAAGCGGGCTTCAGATGTCCACAACAGCCATAGACCCTGCCTGCTTCTGACATCTAGTTAGTTTATAATAATTTAACACAAAAAAGCACCCTATTGCTGAGATTATCCTAATGTTGCAGTGCAGTGCCGGGACAAGGTCATCCGGTTCCTAGGGCGAAGATGAAAAACTGCGCCCCCCCTGTGAAAAGCTACAGCGCCTACAGACGATGGGATCTATACTAATGCCTCAGTGACAGCGCATTAACCCCCTTTCTGCTGCATATTACCAATACCATTGCTAATAAAGCAAACTCCCCTCAGAGACTGCAGACATGATACAAGAGATCAATGCAGTCTCACCAGTGCCCATCAAATGCAGCCTACCGCTGTGCCCATTAATGCCGCCTCACTATGCCCATAATTGCAGCCTCACTGTGCCCATAATCGCAGCCTCTCTGTGCCCATAGTTTCAGTCTCTCTCTTTGTGCCCATAATCGCAGCCTTTGTGCCCATAATCACAGCCTCTCTGTGCCCATGGTTTCAGCCTCTCTCTTTGTGCCCATAATCGCAGCCTCTGTGACCATAATCGCAGCCTCTCTGTGCCCATAGTTTCAGCCTCTCTCTTTGTACCCATAATCACAGCCTCTGTGCCCATAATTGCAGCCTCTCTGTGACCATAATCACAGCCTCTGTGCCCATAATCGCAGCCTCTGTGCCCATAATCACAGCCTCTCTGTGACCATAATCGCAGCCTCTCTGTGACCATATTCGCAGCCTCTGTGACCATAATCGCAGCCTCTGTGACCATAATCGCAGCCTCTCTGTGACCATAATCACAGCCTCTGTGCCCATAATCGCAGCCTCTGTGCCCATAATTACAGCCTCTCTGTGCCCATAATCGCAGCCTCTGTGACCATAATCGCAGCCTCTGTGACCATAATCGCAGCCTGTGTGACCATAATCGCAGCCTCTCTCTCTGTGACCATAATCGCAGCCTCTGTGACCATAATCGCAGCCTCTGTGACCATAATTGCAGCCTCTCTGTGCCCATAATCGCAGCCTCTGTGACCATAATCGCAGCCTCTCTGTGCCCATAGTTTCAGCCTCTCTCTTTGTACCCATAATCGCAGCCTCTGTGCCCATAATCGCATCCTCTCTGTGCCCATAGTTTCAGCCTCTCTCTCTGTGCCCATAATCGTAGCCTCTGTGCCCATAATTGCAGCCTCTCTGTGACCATAATCACAGCCTCTGTGCCCATAATCGCAGCCTCTGTGCCCATAATCACAGCCTCTCTGTGACCATAATCGCAGCCTCTCTGTGACCATATTCGCAGCCTCTGTGACCATAATCGCAGCCTCTGTGACCATAATCGCAGCCTCTCTGTGACCATAATCACAGCCTCTGTGCCCATAATCGCAGCCTCTGTGCCCATAATTACAGCCTCTCTGTGCCCATAATCGCAGCCTCTGTGACCATAATCGCAGCCTCTGTGACCATAATTGTAGCCTCTCTGTAATCATAATCGCAGCCTCTGTGACCATAATCACAGCCTGTGTGACCATAATTGCAGCTTCTCTCTCTGTGACCATAATCGCAGCCTCTGTGACCATAATCGCAGCCTCTGTGACCATAATTGCAGCCTCTCTGTGCCCATAATTGCAGCCTCTGTGCCCATAATTGCAGCCTCTCTCTCTCTGTGACCATAATCGCAGCCTCTGTGACCATAGTTGCAGCCTCTCTGTGCCCATAATCGCAGCCTCTGTGACCATAATCGCAGCCTCTGTGACCATAATTGCAGCCTGTGTGACCATAATTGCAGCCTGTGTGACCATAATCACAGCCTCTCTCTCTGTGACCATAATCGCAGCCTCTGTGACCATAATCGCAGCCTCTCTGTGACCATAATTGCAGCCTCTGTGACCATAATCGCAGCCTCTGTGACCATAATCGCAGCCTCTGTGATCATAATTGCAGCCTCTCTGTGACCATAATCGCAGCCTGTGTGACCATAATCGCAGCCTCTCTCTCTGTGACCATATTTTCAGCCTCACTTTGCCTATGAATGCAGACTCACCATAGCCTGCCCTGCGTGGATCACACAGCCGACATCTCCTGCAATGCTGTGTGTCACACAGCTGGGTCTGTGTGTGTGTTCGGCAGCGTAACAAGGTCCCGCCCCCCTAGACTGGCTCGTGTGATAGGCGGAACACTGGTTCAATCTGCTACCACATGAGCCAGTCTAGGGGGGCGGGTCCTCATGCTACCACATGAGCCAGTCTAGGGGGGCGGGTCCTTTTTACGGCGCCGCCGAACACACACACAGACCCAGCTGTGTGACACACAGCGCTCCCGGCGCTGTGTGTCAAACAAGAGGAAGAGGTGGGAGGGGAGCGCTGCAGCCACAGATCAAAGCGGTCTGTAGCGTGGCCTCTACTGCGCCCCCCTTCCTCCAGTAAATGGTCCCGCCCAGGGCATCCGTCCCTTCTGCCCACCCCTTGTACCGGCCCTGTAGCAGGGGAAGTAGTAACAATTATGGGTTAGCTTTTAGAAAAAAAAATGGATTTGGAGACTGGAACTCCACTTTAAATAAAAGAAGAGATATTAACGTGGGACACCACTGCCTCCATACCTGTTCATTATACATCCATGCCTTGCTTTCTGTCTATAAAGTACAATGGACCTCCTGTGCTTGGAGGTCCCCACGGCTAGAATGCATAAGTACATGTAGAAGAGAAATGTTTAGTCATAGTGGAGACTTTGGGGTTGATTTACTAAACCTGAAGCACTCAGAATCTGGTGCAGCTGTACATGGTAGTCAATCAGCTTCTAACTTCAGTTTGTTCAATTAAGCTTTGCCAATAAAACCTGGAAGCTGATTGGTTTCTATGCAGAAGTGAGCCTGATTTTGCACTCTCTAGCTTTAGTAAATGAGCCCCTTTGTGTTTGAGAAATGGAAATCTGAGAAGCGTTCTAATAATTCATAGCTGCTTTTTGGTTGACCCCTGTTACCAACTGCATCTAAATACTCATTACAACTTTAATTTACGTTGTGGAAGGACCTGCTCTCATACCATGAAATTAAACTATTATTCCTGCTATCATGTAGTAAGCATGGGTGACATTAAAGCACAGTATGCAGATGTGAACTGGACCTTTCAGTAACCTTATAAGTATGTATGAAAACATTTATGGCATTTTACAATATACACAAACAGTAGATCTTTTTCACAAATTACCCACTTTTTATCATTAAAAAGATGGCCATGATGTAAGTAAGTAAAGTTGTTTAGGCTAAGATCAGTCTGCTGCAGTCAGGAGGTAGTATTTCCTCCGTCTCCTCTTCCCTATTGATCAGACTTCAACCATTTAACTGTTTAGTTACAGCAAACATTACTCAGACTTGGAATAGAGGGGCAGCACCAGGAGCCAACAACTATGATATGGGGAAAGCCTGGGATCACCAGCCAGATGACTTTATAAAAGCAACCGAGGGAAGAGAAGGAAGTGTCACCTATATGTAGCAATTAAAAAATTGGCTTATTCACAATGGTTAAAAAAACTCACAAGATCGAGTAGTAAAACGTTTATCAAAAGCATGGAGATTGGAGATGCCGCTCTGGTCCTTCCTGCAGGCACCGCACTGTGATGGGGAGTCACTGGAGATGAAAAAGATGGATGGAGCATCCTGTGACCACCAGGAAGTCCATGCCAACCAGCGTGGAACAAACAACGGATGTGATGTCACCGGAACAGATGAAACAGTTGGGACAGCAGCATTGTGAATAAACCAATTTTTTTAATTGCTGCACTTAGGTAGCGCTTCCTTCTCCTCCCTTTTTTTCATTCATTCAGAGCTGGCTATATTCTGAGGAAAGCTGCCGCCACTTGCTTCTTGCACTTGGTATATATGGATTATTTCATGGACTGAGGCATTTATTATAGAGTTGTGTTCTCTCATACACTCTTACTTCTTATGGTCACATACTTCCCATGCACCAGAAACTGTTATATTATGTTAACAGCAAACAGCCTTTTATTTGTTCAAACAGCAAAACAAGGCAGCTTTTCTTCAGCACAAAGCAAACAAAACAGTCCATACACTTCTGATACAAAACAAAGATTCAGCTCACCTCCAGTAGAGACCCGTCCCACGACAGGGTTTACAGTTCCCACCAGCTCTCAGAGTCACAGAGCCAAGCAGAGTCTCAGCAAAGGGCAGCTTACAGTGCACTGGGGTTGATTTACTAAAGCTGGAGAGTCCACAATCTGGTGCAGCTCTGCATAGAAACCAATCAGCTTTCAGCTTTCATTTTTTTTTTTTTTATTGTCAAAGCTCAATCTAACAAGCTAAAGTTAGACGCTGATTGGCTACCATGCACAGCTGCACCAGATTTTGCACTATCCAGTTTTAGTAAATCAACCCCAATGTATCCAGCTCCACAAAACACTTCACAGACTTCTGCTGACTGCTTTCTGCTCTTTTTAGACCTTTCTCTCAGGTGGGTTAATCCTGAGTAATCAAAGCTGCTTCTTGTGTTGTCCCCCATACAGGGACCACAACCCAAACAATGGTGACACATATTTACCATCAAGGACCCAATCCTAGCGACTTATACAATATTTGCAATATGCACTGACAAGAAACAAACTGACAGGAGGAGAGAACAGGCTGAGCAGAGGGATGACCTCATCAGATAGATGCTGCTTCTTCTTTGTCCAGTCCTAACCTGGGGACAGGGAGTTAATCAAACTGTATTTTTTAGTGGTAGCAGAGAAAATTGAGGCCCCTAACCTGGCTGTGCTGTGTGAGGGGACTGTGTAAATCTACAGATTGGATTAACAGAAGTATAGCTGAAAGTGTATCTAAACTCAAAAACATAAATGTAATATATTAAAGTTTACTGATTCTTAGATGAGGTGGCTAAATTCATTCTTTTTTAATTTTTTTTATTTTCTTATTATCCTTCCACTAACAACCTTTATTTACTAGTGTGTCAACATTTACTTACTCTGCAACTAGGGAAAGGCAGCATTGTGACCCTAGGCTGCTCACTTCTGGTTTGGACTGCAGAAGACCTCAGTCTCTCCCAGGGCTGTCATAATGCATGGGCACCCCTGGGAAGTGCCCAGGAGCCCCATGTTTATAGGGGTCCCATGATTGTCCCAGTATGGCCGTGTCCTGAGCAGAGTCCTGGAACCTGTACTGTGCCCTCCTGATCCCAGTATTTTGCCCTCCTGAACCCCCATGTACTGTGCTCTTCTATCTCCAACCCTGTACTGTGTCCTTCTACCTCAAACCCTGTACTGTGCCTTTTGTGTTGATTAGTCTTTGATTTATGGAACGCTTTTTATATTGTTTAAAATCAATTTTATTTAAGGTAATAATAAATAGATGTTTAATTCGATCAGCTATTTATACTATATAATTCATGAGAGTGGGTGTGTAAATTGGGGCAGGCTGGTAGGGGCCCAGTGCCTTACTTTACCCAGGGGCCCATGATGCTATTAAGATGGCCCTGGTCTCTCCTCATTACAATAACAAAGAGGAGAGGTGTTCTGTAGAGCCCTAGGCAGGGGCAGAGGCAGAGTACGCAGGACGTTGCAAGCTCACTGAGTTTCTGCCAGGATCAAACTTTTTTTGCACTCCTCTGCACTTATTGAGCAGATTTAACAATCACTTTTAAAGGTATGTTTACCAGGCCAAATGCGAGCAGAAAATAGAAACAAAGCGGTTGCAAATAGGCTGTTTACTTTGCTTAGGAATTTTTAGCAGAGCTTAGTACACATGGTGAAATTTCACTTTGCAAAAAGCACCCAATCACGTGCAAGGACAATAGAAAAAAAATGTGTTTTTTCTTGCACATGATTGGATGATAAAAGTCAACTGATCCTTATCGTATTCATTTTACTCTGGGGAAAATTATCTGACAAAGTGCAACTTCTGCAAAATGAACAGTCTATTTGCCTTTAATAAATCAACCCCATACACTTAAAACAGAGCAGAGTAGTGAAAATTACCATTGTAGAATAGAAGCCTTTTTAACGCATTCTATTCAGCTGTTGCCTGATAGAGAAGATAGAGAGCAGAGCTGCAATATGCTGAATCTAAAGTTTATTTTCCTACACATGTACCCATACGAAGGAGGAAAGGGGCACCGTATTAATTTTTCAATGGCAGTCACGAGGAATTTACGTGTCTGTTTTCAATAAAATTTGTCTCCGAAACAATGATATGTAGATATTTTTTTTATCATTCTGCTCTGTTATGTTGTATTTTTTGCTGTTATATGTCATGTTTAATCCAATAAAACTAATGGCATCAGCTAACACCTCCTGTATTCACGGCTGTCCAGGAAATTGTGCTCATACTGATTCTTTACAATGATCAGTGCAGCCTCATTTCCAAACACTAGAGAACAGCAATATTTCCTTATAAACCAAGATACGGTGGAAATGTTCTCGGAAAAATTTATGGCTATTATGAAAATGGTAAAGCACGGGCCGTTTGTCATCCCTTGTCTTCCTCAATGAGTTGAGATTCATCTTTAACAGCCCAGCGACAAGGGTTTTGATTTAACAAGACTCTTCAGCAAACATGGGATTTAAGGGCAAGTAAGGAAACGCGATGCATTATCCTATAGTAGTTCTGCTGGGACAATCATAGAAATTGGCAGCTCTGGCAAGAGGCTCCTTTAGGGAAATTCAGTAAAATATGTGCACTGATGACTGGTAAAAAAAGAAGAAAAGCGAAGCAGCCAATCAAATGTTTGCCGCACTGTAAGATACATCAATGAAAAATTGGCAGACTACACCCAAATAGTTGTTGGTATAGTATTGTTTTTTTTTTTTAATTCTCCATTTATCATTTTCCAATACAAAACATTTCTCAACGGAGGCATGCCACACAAAAAATAAAAGAAGACAACAATTCATCTATATATTCAGGTAATAAACCTGACGACTTCACAGGCATGCCCCCCATCCCCTATGCTTAACCCCCCTCCCAATCCCCCCCTCCAATCCCACCGCCCTCCCCTGCGGGGTGTATTTCAAAAGGAGCGAATATCGTCTTGCCTGCCCTACCTCCATTATCGAATTATTCGAATTAAGCCCTTTTTATATTATCTCCCTTAGGTAGGTCCATGTTTTTTTAAATTTAAGCCAACCTGCCCATTTCCCCCTGCATTCCTGATCCTCATCCGGTTCCATTCCCCTCCGATCCAAGCATTCTACGTTGTAAATTTCATTAAGATCGAATAGCCAATCTCGCGTTTTGGGACTTAGAGGGTTCAGCCAGTTTTGCGCAATCTGTCTCTTAGCTGAATCTAGTATTATCGGGATCAGGGAGGTTTTGTAGCTCTTAACTGTATCCTGGGTACCGTGGAAAAGACAGACCCAGGGGTCCTCCTCAATTTCCCTCCCCGTGAATTCTTTTGACAGAGACAGGATCTTTTTCCAAAAGACCTTTATGATAGGGCATTCCCACCAGATATGGGCCATTGTGCCTTTAATCTGGCATCCTCTCCAACAGGTGTTTCCCTTCGTCTCATCCATCCTGCTTACTCTGTCCGGGGTGGCATACCATCTTGTTAATACTTTATAATGGATTTCCGTTCTCCTATTGTCTAATGCTGCGTAATGGACCAGATTCAAAATTTTACCCAAAGTGTTGCTATTACAAAGTGACCCCAATTCCTGCTCCCACCTTATAATATACAGAGGCGTCTTGTCCTCTTGTACCTCCCCAAGTACTCTGTAAATTTGGCCTATAACACCTCCCGGGTTCTCCGTCGTGCAGAGTTTCTCCAGGGGTCTTAGCTCTTCTATACTCCTCAGGGGCTTTGGTAGTTTGCTTATAAAATGGGAGAGCTGTAAATACCTCCACCAATCTATCACCCAAAGTTCTTTTACACATGTTTTACACATTTATATGACCACTACACCATTGTAACAAATATTTGATCATCTCAGATACAAGTCTCTTTTTTTTATGCATGAAAAAAATGTCGTAAGAAGAAATTCTTAACAATAGTAACTTAAAAAACAACTTTCTGGCCAGATAACCAATTAAAAATAAAGGAAAAAAAGTCTAAAAAAAGAAAACAAATTCAGCCATCACATCTAGAATTGGTAAGCTGTAATATGGCAAATGTTTCCTTTTGGGAGGGTTTGTATACTTGCTTAAGATAAGAGAACTCTTTGCTAAGTTTTTATATATGCTATATAAGTTGGTTGAGGTTACTTTTTTGGTAAATATAATTGTATACATTTAATTTTCACACGGCTAAGTGTTTTTTTTTTTCTTTTTTACTGTATTTATATTCAAAGAAGGCATATTTTATAGCTATTGCAAATAGCATATTCTTTTTACATATTTATACTTCGCTTTTGTACCAATAAACTGACATTTTTTTGTTTTCTTTTATACCCACGCAAGCCTTTCTGTTTGAGTTATTTTCAGCCTTTCAATGCTAAAAAAAAGAGGGAATTAATACACACGTGGTGTTATATTCCGCAAGCCGGCCTGACCGCTTGGACCTGCTGGTTGTTTGTAACACATGCTGTTTAATACCTTCAAAATAGTAAGTGTCATTTTATCATTTTATAAACATTTTGGTGAAATACTTCACTATGTGGATTCTCCTCTGTACTTTAACTTCCTCCATGGAGTCTATCTTGGCTTAGGAGATTGTGGAACTTTTGCATGCAAGGTCGTGGTGTATATGGCTGCTGATGGTCTCCTTGTGGGATCAGAGCAGTTGGTAAGGAGCTAATTTAATCGCTTTTGGTGATTCCTTTTGGGAGCACACTTTCTTTGGGGATGCACATTGTCATCATTCCTTCACAGCAAAGAAAGAGGGACTATTGAAGTTTAGAAAATCTGAGCACCTTATTGTAACTTAATAATATATATATATATATATATATATATATATATATATATATATATATATATATATAATATTTTTTTTGCACAGTGTTTGCACATTTTATATGGACTTTAGCTGCACAGATATGTCAATTTAGGATGAGTTCATCATATGTTTAACCACTTCAGCCCCGGGAGATTTGGCTGCTCAATAACCAGGCCATTTTTTGCGATACGGCACTGCGTCACTTTAACTGAGAATTGCGCAGTCGTGCAACGCTGTACTCAAACAAAATTGGCGTCCTTTTTTTCCCCACAAATAGAGCTTTCTTTTGGTGGTATTTAGTCACCTCTGCGGTTTTTATTTTTTGCGCTATAAACAAAAGAAGAGCGACAATTTTGAAAAAAACGAAATATCTTTTACTTTTTGCTATAATAAATATCCCACATTTTTTTAAAAAAAACAAATTTTTTCCTCAGTTTAGGCCGATATGTATTCATCTACATATTTTTGTTAAAAAAAAATCACAATAAACATATATTGATTGGTTTGCGCAAAACTTATAGAGTCTACAAAATAGAGAATAGATTTATGGCATTTTTATTATCATTTTTTTTTTTACTAGTAATGGTGTCAATCTGCGATTTTTATCAGGACTGCGATATTGTGGCAGACAAATTGGAAACTTTTGACACATTTTTGGAACCATTGGCAATTATACAGCGATCAGTGCTATAAAAATACCACTGGCAGGGAAGGGGTTAACACTAAGGGGCAATCAAGGAGTTAACTGTGTTCCCTAGGTGTGTTATAACTGTAGGGGGGCATGGGACTGACTAGGGGAAGAGAGAGAGAGAGAGAGAGAGAGAGAGCGAGAGACACACGATCTGTCTCCTCTCCCCTGAAAGAATCAGGATTTGCGTGTCTACACACATAGATCCCGGTTCTCGCTCTGTCACGGAGCCCGCTGGGCACTCGCATCGGCTCCGGGCACACGCTGCAGGCTTGCATGCGCCCCTAGTGGCCAAAAGGTGTAACGACGTAAGGTAATGTCGTTTCGGCCAGCCGTGCCATTCTGCCGCAGTAAAACTGCGGCGGCTGGTCGGCAAGCAGTTAATGCACTTTTATTGTATCTCTTATGTGATATATCAACTTATACTTACTTATACCTAGCACAAGGACAATGCACTTTTTACTGTTTGGTTGGAGCTTGTACATATTTATACCTAGCTTTTGTACCAATAAACTGAGGGTTTTATTATACCCACGCAAGCCTTTTTGTTTGGGTTATTTTCAGCCTTTCAATGCTAAGAAAAAGAGAGAATTAATAATAAAAAATATACCATTATAAGATACTAATTCTTATACTGAGAAATTTTCAGTTTAACAAACATAACTAGAAGTAAATAAATGTTTAACTTTTTTTTCTTTTTTTTTTTTACGTGGGAATGTTTGCTATGAGAATTGATTTTTAAACCTATTATGATTTGTTAAATTGTCTTTAACATCGCTGACTAAAGTGCTATATTTCTAAGAGTTGCTAATTTGTAACAGTTCTTTTATTCTTAAAAATATTTTAAAGTACATAGAAAAAAAATATTTCAATAACATGGCAGCATTTAACAATGTTTGCACCCTGGCGCCTGACCTGTCATTCTTTGACATTTATTGTGCAGCCCTCAGAGCCCTTGCAGACAGTAGTCTAGGTTTTCCTTAGCTAGATGCTTACTCAGGTCAGTAAAGGAAAAATCTTCTTAAAGCTTTTCTCCAGGTTTCTTGTGACTTTAAATAGTTTAGAACTGGTCTGAACAAAGTATTTGCTTCACTAACAGATGCACCCTCTGGGCACTTTAATAACTGAAGACAGCATCATAAACTATGCAGCAATATGTTCTGGCAGCGGGAAGAGAACTTCCCGAATAGCCCCCCGGAACAAGATCGAGTTGAGCTAAGTGCCGCACAGCTATTCACAGAAGGCCTTTTATTTCATCAGTGAATACATGGCTTTCCCTGACTGGCTGAGGTGAAGATAATCACATCATCTGCCTACCTCTCCACCATAGCCAGTCAAGGGGATCCTTGTATTTTTTTATAAAATACAAGGCTGCCTGTGAATGGCTGAGGAGCACCCGTCCTGACTCGATTTTCTTCTGGAAGTGGGAAGGGGAGTCCTCTTCCCGCTGCTGGAACACAGAGCTGTATACTGTATGTAGCTGATAATAATCACTGTTGTGGGCACATCTGTTAGTGAAGCAAATAGTTTGTTTGGACCGGCTTGGTCCAAATGAACTAAAATCACAAGAAACTTGGAGTTAGGCTTCTTGTAGTTAGTAGTAAATCAACCTCCATGTCTCCTGAAGCATGCCTCAACTCTCTAAAAACTCCTGTAGCATGTCTGCAGTCTTTGAACATCTTCTAAAGCAAATCTGCAGTCTCTGACAGTTTTTTGTAGTATTATATTCCCTGAAAATTATGTGTGGCCCTTTAGTAATTTCAGAGTCCATGATTGAGACTCACCATATCAAGAAAATTGACCACCACTGCCTTAGAATATCCACTTTTTAGTATGATATTAAACAATTCCTGTACTGTCATAATAAATACCGTATATACTCGAGTATAAGTCGAATTTTTCAGCACATTTTTTTGTGCTGAAAGTGCCCCCCCCTCGACTTATACTCGAGTCAAGCACTTTTATGCAGCAAAAAATTTCATTTTCCGAACCGAATTTGGGGCCCCGTATCTCAGGGCAACTTGGTGCTAGGAACCCCAAATTTGGTTTGCAAACCCAATGGAACTGGTACCATAACATATCCAAAGCTGAAGTTCCTAGCACTAAGTGGCCCCGAGATACGGGGCCCCAAAATCGGTTCGGAAAATGTCATTCTCTGCTGCAGAAAAGTGCTTGACATTTTCTGAACCGATTTTGGGGCCCCGTATCTCAGGGCAACTTGGTGCTAGGAACCCCAAATTTGGTTTGCAAACCCAATGGAACTGGTACCATAACATATCCAAAGCTGAAGTTCCTAGCATTAAGTGGCCCCAAGATACGGGGCCCCAAAACCGGTTCGGAAAATGTCATTCTCTGCTGCAGAAAAGTGCTTGACATTTTCTGAACTGATTTTTGGGGCCCTGTATCTCGGGGCTACTTGGTGCTAATAACCCCAGCTTTGGAAATTTTATGCTGCTAGTTCCACTGGGTTTGCACACCAAATTTGGGGTTCATAGCACTAAGTGGCCCCGACATACGGGGCCCCAAATTCGGTCAACTGTGTCCATCTGCAGCAATGTCATTTCGGGACCCTTTGGGTTCAGAGACCCCAAATTTTTGCTGCAGCTAGGGGGCATCTAGGAACCCTTAACTACCGAGTTTGAAGTTCAGGGGACCTATGGCTGCAAATGGGCACAGTGAGGCATGCAAATGGGCAAAGTGATGCTGCAAATGGGCATTGTTGACCCTCTTTTCCTCTTACAGTAGCTGTGCATTTCTCACCCTCGTCTTATACTCGGGTCAATAAGTTTTTCCCATTTTTTTGTGGTAAATTAGGGCCTCGACTTATACTCGGAACGACTTATACTCGAGTATATACGGTATGTGTTTTGTTATGTATTTTGTTATGTATAAGTAACAAGAAAAACTTGTTTTTTTGCCATGCAGGGCTCAATACAAAACAAAAAACTCCACAAAACAAGTACCTTCCAGGTATCAACCCATGAAAAACATACACGTCATCTGATGTTATGAGTCCCTCAAGAATTGAGAGAAACAGCCCTATATCAAAGAAACATATACAAAGACATAAATGTTCCCCTAAATATTATAGACAATCACAACTCATCACTCCGGCGAAGAAAGCCCCAAACAATGAGGGCCAGAAATATAAAGGAGATCAAGAGGGAGTATTATGAAAGAAACTGAGGGCTCTAGAGCAATTCACCTACAGGCACCCCCCACTCAGGCAATGATATCTTAAATGTCATGACCCTGAAGTTTCTAGGCAACAGTGGTAGAGCTATCCAACCAGGTCTAGATATTGAATCTTTAATAGATTATTTTGCTTTAAAAGTGTTATACTTTCTTACCTTTACAAAATATTACAAAATCTTCATAATTAAAACAAAAGAAAAAGGACAATTTTTACTTTTTTTGCTTGTCACCTTTACAGAATAGAGTTTTCTCAAAGAACACAGGTACACCTTAAGTTGCATGTGTCTCTTATTTTCAGTGATAAATAAAATGTATAATTTCCTCCCTGCATTTGCCCTTCTTGCGGTTGTAAAGTGTCACAGTGGAATGGAATTTAAAAAAAGTACGGTATCTGTTTTTCAATAAATGCAAAGTAAAAATGCAGATTTTGAACTTTAAAATACTTTTAAAAAATCTGAGGTTGCATTGTATTCAAAAATAGTAATCCGGCCATTTTTTTTCAGAATGTGATTTTTTTTTTACTTAGTCCTGGCCCTTTTAAAAAAATATTTTGCATCTGTTATTTTTTTTTTTTTTTCAAAATACAAACCACATACTGCTCTCGCCTCTAAATTAAAGGGGTTGTAAAGGTGTTTTTTTTTTTTTTTAAAAATAACAAACATGTTATACTTACCTTCACTGTGCAGCTCGTTCTGCACAGAGTGGCCCCGAACCTGGTCTTCTGGGGTCCCTCGGCGGCTGTTTCAGCTCCTCCCCGCAAGCATTTACCACCTTCATGCGAGCTCCCTCGCACGGTGGTGAGTGCTTGCGGGCGCGCTCCCGTGATACAGCCGGCGGCTATAGCCGCTCGCTGTATCACTCGGCCCCGCCCCCCGGCGCGCCGCGTCATCGGATGTGATTGACAGCAGCGCGAGCCAATGGCTGCGCTGCTTTCAATCCATCCACTGCAGCCAATCAGCGACCAGGCTGAGCTGCAATGAAGCTGACGAGGACGAGGAGCGAAGATTCGAGGCGTCAGGTAAGTAAAACGGGGGGGCTGGGGGCGGCGGTACTGTCAAAAGTTTTTTCACCTTAATGCATAGAATGCATTAAGGTGAAAAAATTTTTACCTTTACAACCCCTTTAACATAGTACTAAAACATGCAACAGCTCAAAGGCAATTTATTTGTCTGAATGGGTTAAATGTTATTTTTTTTTACTATGTATATAAAATTGCTTTTTACAGATAATAATTTATACATTTGACTCCTATGACACTGCATTTACAAAGCATTTTAGGTTTTCTAAAAGAGAGGTATGCAGAAGCTGAATGCTTTCAGACTGTCTCACTTTAATTGAACCTTTAACATGAATTATTAAAGCAGAACTAAACCCTTTTATTCTTTAAAGCCAGAGAAGCTGCCATAATTTTTTGCAGGTTGCCATGGTGCTGAACATGTGATCAGTTGACAGTTCTCTTGAGAACACAAACAAATGTAACAGTTATTATTCATAGCATGCCTTGAATGTAACTGTTTTAGGAAACAGTTATTTCAATGGGTTTAGTTCTGCTTTAAAGGAAAAGATAGAACTCCATGATTGGAGGTGAGTGGGGCAGTCATGTGACTTTGACAGGTCACATGAACAGGTTCTCATCTATTTCCATAATTCCATATTTCCAGTAAGTCCCTCTTTCTCCAGTTTTGAAGAAATGCTGTGAAGGGCAGGGGAGACATTGGGGTCTATTAGAAAAAAGTACCTGTCACTTGCACATTGCTATCACATGGGGGTTTATTAATCCCTTGTGTTAGCAATCAAGTAATTAAATAAATAAATACTTATATTAAAAAAAAAAGTATAAGTGCATTAAATAAAAAATGGAAACTAATTGCCATAACACCTGTTGCCCCGCACACATGCACAAATGCAGTCTAGGGTGTTCATGCATATGTAAACTTCGGTTGCACCACATGTGTGACATACCGCTGTAAATGTCAGAGTGAGAGCAATAATTCTAGCACTGGTGAGCCTCCTGAAAGCATTTAACCCCTTCTCATCCAGACATCATGGGATATCGTTTTTAATTTTAATATAATACAGTTACATAGCTATATACTTTTTATTATCTGCTGCAGTTTTGTGCCAGCACTAACAGCTTTTGTAATTTGCTGGGTAACTGTCTACTGTGCAGTAAACTAAGTTTGAATCCAGTCCTTGGTTCAATCGGATCACGGGATCCAGGTACAGTTCCTTACCTTGTCCCCAGGATCCTGCGATGTCTCACCGCTGTCTGTGCGAGCTGTGTCTCCTCCACTCGATTCATCACAGCGCCGAGCTTTGTTCCCTGCGAGCGTTGTGATGCATGGGGACGGAGCAGGGTGCCAAATTCAAAAAGTGAAACACACACTACACATATAGTAAACTGTAATCTTACAGATTACAATACTGTATCAATTTTTATAGTTATATATTATATTATAATTTATGATTTTGTGTTTCAAACTTTATCATACCCGGGATGTCTACTAGACTCTTGTTTGGAAACATTTAAATGTGTTATTCCTAAGAATTACAGGTCTACAATATAAAACGCCAAATTTCCATGCAAAACATTGTACCGCTTTGAGCATCAAAAATCTGAAATAATCATACTGTTTTTGTTTTTTTTGCTAAAAAAAAACAAACATGTTATACATACGTGCTCTGTGCAGTGGTTTTGCACTCCCCTTCTCTGGTCCCTCTTCGGCCCTCCTGGCCCCTCCCTCCTGTTGAGTGTCTCCACAGCAAGAAGCTTGCTATGGGGGCACCCGAACCCAGCCGCAGCTCCTTGTGTCCATTCAGACACACCCCTCCCTCTCCTCATTGGCTCACTGACTTTGATTGACAGCAGTGGGGGGCCAATGGCGCTTCGCTGCTGTCTCAGCCAATGAGGAGGGAGAGTCCTGGACAGCCGAGTCTCTCTTGCAACATTGCTGGATCAAGATGCGGCTAGGTAAGTGTTAGGGGGGCTGAGGGGGGCTGCTGTACACAGAAGGCTTGTTATCCTAATGCATAGAATACATTAAGATAAAAAAAAAACCTTTTGCCTTTACAATCACTTTAATAATTTGCCCCATTCACTCATAATGAACGTACATGCGCTTTCAATGGGCACATTTTTAATAAATAGCGTCTGTCACATTTATTTCTAAGTTACATGATCTTCATACACATATTGTTTGTCATATCAATGTTTGACGTTTAAACCCGTTTTTATGTTTCTGGCAGGCTTCTGTCTGATCACCATTCTGCAACGCGTCTCCTGTTTACTGGTTCATGCAAAGTTGATATGCTCTTTGTGACAAAGTTCTATCTTGTAAGAAACTGAGCAGAAAATCGAGCGGATCTGTGTAGAATGAATAAAGCTGGCGCTTTCTCGGATGGCAGATTATTGCTTCAAATAAAAACAAGGAAGGAAATAATTTAGCTTTAATATGGTGACTCTGGTGGAAAACAGGTTAAAGGGCACATTATACTGCGTGTATTTAAAAAGGGTACCTGTCATAAATTCAACAGCAATACATTTATCTGATTTTATAAGTCTTATCCAGCACAACATTAAACTACTACAGGAGCATCCTTGCAGTAGTTAACTATTCTTACTTAAACTAAAGCATACAAAGTGGGTGGGCATGCATAGGTGATTTGCCTATTATACACATTCTCTTATGACAAACATCATAAAGAGATAGATGCTTGTACTACAAAAGCAGATATATCTGTGCAGCTGCTAGTAGATCAATAGACAAGTACAATCCAACTTGCTTATTGACCTTCCTTAAGAAGGAAGCTTGAACTATCAGATGAAGTCTACATGAGCTGTAAATATTGTACTTGAGAGGATTAGGATCATAAACTAGATCATAATATAATTACAGATAGAATTTAATACACATTTATAGTAAATTGTCTAAGTGTATGTCATGACAAAATTTAAAAAAATTAAACAGCCAGTACTTCTCTAGAATACATGCACAATTCCCATGTTTTTTCTCTTTAAAATGCTTCATATGCAAAAAAAAAAAAATACTTTGATCTGCCAAAGATCCAGTAAGCTCCTAAAGTGACGTTAAACTTTTTTATTTTTAAGCTAAAATAAAAAACATGTCATACTTACCTGCTCTGTGCAATGGTTTTGCACAGAGCAGCCCTGATCCTTCTTTTCTGGGGTCCTCGTCAGGGATCCCACCCCGCCTGTTCGGCGAAATGCATGTTCGCTCTTCAGATGCCCAGTCTGCACCTAATGACACAGACCGGGCGACTTGGTCCTGACCCTGCTTCCTCGTCACAGCATTTGATTGGTTGCCACTGCTATCAATCTTTCTTATGGGAAGGGAGAGAGCGGCGAGAGCCGTTGCTCTAGTGCACATAGCTGGATCGTATCGGGCTCAGGTAAGAATAGGGGGGGGGGGGCTGGGGGGCTCCTGCAGCACAGAAGGCTTTTTACCTTAATGCATAGAGTGCTTTATAACCACTTTAACTTCCTTTATATATATACTAGTGATATGATGCCTGAAATGATGTAACTATCCCTCAAAAACAATCCAACAACGCATTTAAAATGCCCGTGTGACTTTGTATGAATACTAAAATAATCTTTACATAAAACGCACTAATTTGCTGTCATTGTAGTTTCATATCTTGTGCACAAATACTTGTATTAGGGTTCCACAGAATGACAGTCGAATGCTAAAATAAAGAGCACCACAAATATCAACGTATTTTGTGAATATTAAAGTGGTTGTAAACCCCAACAGACCACTTTCCCTACATGTAAGCCTATAATAAGACTATAATAAGGCTTACCTGTAGGTACTAGAAATATCTCCTAAACCTGCACATTTTAGGAGATTTTTTACCATATATACACTTGCGCCAATGTCATCAGTGCATGTGCACTCTAGAAAGGGCACGATCGTACAGTTTCTATAGGGCCCGTACCGTGACCGTCGGCTCCCGCCCGCATGCATGGGAGTGACATCACGCGACTCCAGCCAGTCACAGAGCCGGATTCCGTGGCCTCGAAAGGAAGAGGGGTGAAGATGGATGCTTTCACCAGCGGGGACATCGCAAACATCGTGGGCTTCGTTTGCAGGTAAGTGGCACATAATTGGCTGGTATGTGCGATGCATACTAGCCCATTCTGCTTTTACTTTGCAGGGGAATAAAGAGGAAGTAAAACCCATCAGGGTTTACTTCCTCTTTAATTCACTTTATCAGGGATGGATGCTACTGACAAGGTGTCTAAAAAACGAAAAGCAAGATTTCAAACATTTTAACAAATCATCATGGCACTGTAACACATATATCCTTTAAGAGGATGAGACTCTGCTCAAATCTCCAAAGTGGATTATAAGACCAATACTTACAAATCAGCTTTGAAAAATAATTGAAAATTTTGTGCAATTTTTTTTACAGAACTTTTATCCAGTGAATGGCAACAAATAGAAACTGATCGTACACACATATTACAAACATTACAGGTATTATTCATGAATTTTTGCATGATTAATGAAATATTCACATGGCTCAAAAAACTCTGCTGTGCCTTTCTCCTCAGTATTGCTAATGTTAAGGTGCATTTATGCTGCTAAATGATCTTGCTGTTACTGCATATACTGCAGTAACCATTACTGCTTTAACTTTTTTCATAAAGAATATTAAAGTTGAACTCCAGGAATTCAGCCACATTGTACAATGTGTTGAATTACTAGGATTAGAAAGACTGTGGTGCATTCCACCTCCTGGATCTCTTTAATTTACAATTTGTATTGTTACTGAGCGCTGGGAACATAGCTATAATTCCAAGGCTCCAATGCTAGACTTTCTGGTCTTAGTTCCTTAGGCTGCAGAGTCGCATCCAGTAACTATGGAAGGGGAGGGTCTGGCAGAGATACTGTATGTGAGAGAGTAGTATCGCTCCTGTCAGAGTCCTGGGAGTATAGTGTTATCCATGCTCCCGGAGCTCCAGAAAACTGTTGGATGTAAATGAAAGTTCAGCTTTAAGATGACTCATGATTCACTTTGAAAATGTCTAGGTCAACCTGTAGGTTCTTTGGCTCTTACAGGTATCTGAATGTATCAGCCTATTAGGGAGATAATGTCCCACAGGTATATGTAAAGCATATTTCCATTTTTGCAGCCAAATTTGAGAAAACCCACTATATGTTTGTTATGTGTTCCCATTCACAAAGCATGCTTATTTTTTTTTTAAATATCTCTTATTTTTTAGATCTTACTCAGGAAAGTTGTCATAGCTAACTGCAAGGGTTTTTGAACGATGTTATAATGAGCCTTTCCCAAGTCTGTCCTTATTAACCGCTTGCCGACCAGTTGCCGTCATTATACAGCGGCAGGTTGGCATGGCTGCGCAAACCGCCGTAGGTGTACATCAGCCACTTTAAGAGCTATAGGGGGTGCTAGCGCCCCGACAGAGGTGCACGTGCACCAGCAGCGCGACACCGGGGCTGATGCGCATAGCCGGCGGCCACGATGTCCGCCGGTGACCCGCGATCGCTCCTCAGAGAGCCAGAATGGGGATCTATCAATGTAAACGGCCAGGTCCCCGTTCTGTCAGGGAAGTAGAGAGAGATCTGCTGTTCCTAGTAATCAGGAACAGCCAACTCTCTCTCTACTCCCAGTCATTCGTCTCCCCCCACAGTTAGAAACACCTCCCTAGGGAACATTTCACCCCTTGATCGCTTCCTAGTGTTAACCCCTTCCCTGCTAGTGACATTTATACAGTAATCAGTGGCTATTTTTAACTCTGATCGCTATATAAATGTTAGTGGTCCCAAAAAAGTGTCAAAAGTGTCCAATCTGTCCGCCGCAAAGTCTCAGTCCTGCTAAAAATTGCCGATCATCGCCATTACTAGTAAAAAAAATAATAATAATTAAAATGCCATAAATATATCCCCTATTTTGTAGACGCTATAACTTTTGCACAAACTAATCAATATATGCTTATTGTGATTTTTTTACCAACAATATATAGAAGAATACATTTTGGCCTTAACTGATGAAGAAATTTGTTTTCTTTTTTTTTTTTTCTTTTTATATTTATTATAGCAAAAAGTAAAACATATTGGGTTTTTTCAAAATTGTCACTCTTTTTTGTTTATCATGCAAAAAATAAAAACCGCAGAGGTGATCAAATACCACCAAAGGAAAGCTCTACTGTATTTGTGGGGAAAAAAAGGACACTAATTTTGTTTGGGTACAACGTCACACAACCGCGCAGTTGTCAGTTAAAGAGAGTGCCGTATCGCAAAAAGTGGCCTGGTCAGGAAGTGGGTAAATCCTTCCGGGCTGAAGTGGTTAATACACAATGCAAGAATCCCAGCCTCTACACCATTAACCCTTTCTTAGAACAGACAGGAGGTGTTTACTAAAACGGGTGCAGTTAGGGGTGCAGCTGTGCATGGTAGCCAATCAGCTTCTAACTTCAGCTTGTTCAATTAAGCTTTGGCAATAAAATCTAGAAGCTGATTGGTTTCTATGCAGAGCTACACCAGATTTTGCACTCTCCTGTTTTTCTAGTAAATAACCCCCATGGTGTTCAAATCTAGTTCCAATTGTGATGAAGTTTTGCATGCATAGTGCAGACAATGTTAAATATGACACACACATCCCAGCCCCCTCATTAACAAAGCAAACTTATAGGATTCTTTGTTGCTGGACGGTCCAGAATATACAGTGGGGACGGAAAGTATTCAGACCCCCTTAAATATTTCACTTTTTGTTATATTGCAGCCATTTGCTAAAATCATTTAAGTTCATTTTTTTCCTCATTAATGTACACACAGCACCCCATATTGACAGAAAAACACAAAATTGTTGACATTTTTGCAGATTTATTATTATTAGTATTCAGAACCTTTGCTGTGCCACTCATATATTTAACTCAGGTGCTGTCCATTTCTTCTGATCATCCTTGAGATGGTTCTACACCTTCATTTGAGTCCAGCTGTGTTTGATTATACTGATTGGACTTGATTAGGAAAGCCGCACACCTGTCTATATAAGACCTTACAGCTCACAGTGCATGTCAGAGCAAATGAGAATCATGAGGTCAAAGAACTGCCTGAAGAGCTCAGAGACAGAATTGTGGCAAGGCACAGAACTGGCCAAGGTTACGATAAAAAATTCTGCTGCACTTAAGGTTTTTAAGAGCACAGTGGCCTCCATAATCCTTAAATAGAAGCCGTTTGGGATGACCAGAACCCTTCCTAGAGCTGGCCGTCCGGCCAAACTGAGCTATCGGGGGAGAAGAGCCTTGGTGAGAGAGGCTGAGCTCCAGATATGCACTCGGGAGGTAGGAGAAAGTTGTAGAAAGTCAACCATCACTGCAGCCCTCCACCAGTCGGGGCTTTATGGCAGAGTGGCCCGACGGAAGCCTCTCCTCAGTGCAAGACACATGAAAGCCCACAAGGAGTTTGTTAAAAAACACCCGAAGGACTCCAAGATGGTGAGAAATAAGATTCTCTGCTCTGATGAGACCAAGATAGAACTTTTTGGCCTTAATTCTAAGCGGTATGTGTGGACAAAACCAGGCACTGCTCATCACCTGTCCAATACAGTCCCAGCAGTGAAGCATGGTGGTGGCAGCATCATGCTGTGGGGGTGTTTTTCAGCTGCAGGGACAGGACGACTGGTTGCAATCTAGGGAAAGATGAATGCGGCCAAGTACAGGGATATCCTGGACGAAAACCTTCTCCAGAGTGCTCAGGACCTCAGACTGGGCCGAAGGTTTACCTTCCAACAAGACAATGACCCTAAGCACACAGCTAAAATAACGAAGGAGTGGCTTCACAACAACTCTGTGACTGTTCTTGAATGGCCCAGCCAGAGCCCTGACTTAAACCCAATTGAGTATCTCTGGAGAGACCTAAAAATAGCTGTTCACCAATGTTTACCATCCAACCTGACAGACCTGGAGGGGATCTGCAAGGAGGAATGGCAGAGGATCCCCAAATCCAGGTGTGAAAAACTTGTTGCATCTTTCCCAAAAAGACTCATGGCTGTATTAGATCAAAAGGGTGCTTCTACTAAATACTGAACAAAGGATCTGAATACTTGGGACCATGTGATATTTCAGTTTTTCTTTTTTAATAAATCTGCAAAAATGTCAACAATTCTGTGTTTTTCTATCAATATGGGGTGCTGTCTGTACATTAATGAGGAAAAATCAATGAGGAAAAAAATGAACTTAAATGATTTTAGCAAATGGCTGCAATATAACAAAAAAGTAAAAAATTTAAGGGGGTCTGAATACTTTCCGTCCCCACTATAGCTTCTTAAAAAAAAAAAAGACACCTGCAATTTTAAATATGTTTTTAAAATTATATGAATTATGTGAATGTGGACATGTAACAAATATAAAAAAGGTGTTATCCGAATTCAGCTGCAAAAGTTAAAATACACTTTAGGAATTACCGATTTAACTGTGAGGCAAAAATTGATGTGAATGGTTAATGTACATATAAAGCCACAATCATTATATCAGTTCCATATTAACACAGATTATAATAAATTAATGACATACTTGTAGTAAGAATGTACATACTTTTCATTCTTTTGGTGATTACTATTAGTTCATAAAGAGATATCTGGTGTCTGAGAATGCCTGGGCACCACATCTCTGTAGTATTGTTCAAAATAAGTAAAGGAAGTAGAGGATTGGATTTTCAAGGTGCCAAACACAGAAAATGTATAAAAATATCAAATTTTATTTTAAACATTAAAAAATCATTTTCAATTATAAAAATATCATGAAAGTGTAATAGATATCCATACAGTATTGATGCAATGTATTCATCTCTAATGGATATTTCATGACACTATCATGGTGTTATTTTTTAATGTTTAAAATAAAATGTTATATTTTTATACATTTTCTGTGCACCTTGAAAATCCCGTTCTCTAATTCCTTTACTATTAGATCATGATCATAGGTACAGGGGCCTGAAAACATAGCCCATACTTTCCAGCCAAAAATATTCTTGCTGTATTCTTGTAGCCCTTCTGAAAAAAGATATCTCTGCTGTATATGCATTCCTAACACAGATATTCCAGTCATATATCCTCTCCTAATACATATATTCCTGCCATATGTGGATGAACTGAGTAGTATAAGAAAAAAACATAAAAAACATAAAGTTTGGTATGAAGTATTCTATTTTACATCAGTTTAAAGGAAAGAATTACTGTAATGGAGCTGAGTGGCTGGGGGGTCATTAATAAAACAGCTTCTGTATGGAGAGATGAGAGGTCTTATCCAATAAACTGTCAGTGAGCTGCTTTATTTTTTATTGATAAAATATTTTATGAATAAATGAACTCCCAGTTAATGGGATTTTTTCCTGAATAAGCCCAGTTGATTTATGACATACGCAAGTCTCTTCTCTCCTGTGAGCTGAGGTTTAAGACTTTTTTTTGCTTCTTAGTTTGTAGCTTTTTTCTTTTTATTTCTACTGTGGTATATTATCAGGTTTTGAAAGTCATTTACATTATGTTATGTTATGTGTCTTATAGTCTGTATTAGGAGGAGAATACTCATTGCTGCTTTGTTTCTGTAGTCAACAATCTTCCATCAATATACCATGACAATGTTTGTGTTGAGTTTCCTCAGGCAGCCCTAATGCTCTATGGATTAGAGATATTACTGGTCAATTAGTTTATCTATCTAATTAGCTGGTGTTTGACTGGATAAAGAAAAACTACAAGCTCTCACAGAGCCGGGGCTCTTCAAAGTGAAACATTATGAGTATTACTAGGGCCTTCTCTAGGATCTAGACATCAGCTTTGATTTATTTACAACTTTTGGTAGAGTGAGACTTTCAGATGTGTGCTTATTTTAGCTTTTAAACATGTGTCTACTATGTTTCAACAAGTAATTCAATCAAAAAATTAACTTTTTTTGGAGTATGGGAGAGTAGGACAGTTACCACAATGGTTTCAAGGCTTTTCCGTGCTACAGTGGTCAATGTACTAGACAATAATATCATTATTCATTCCCTGCTAGGCTGTTCACAAACTGGGACTCTACTGACCAAGGAAAAGTCTGGTCATATACCTACATATATACTAGTGGAAGAGATGCTTTTACAGAGTTTTCTGCACAACCACAAAAGCGCATAAATCAGTGTAGTTTGATTTAAATGAAAACTGACCTAGCATCATATGTAACACTTCCTCTGTCAATAACTTTATCTTGCTTTCCTTTTAGAAGAAGGGACTAAGGATTGAGGCAGGCATGCAAATTTTCGGTGCCTATGCAGCAGATTTATGGTTTGGACCTTGAGTATATAGGTTGTACCACATAGCTCAGCCTCACGTGACTAAGATATCATCTTTCCCCCAAACTGCTTTTCTCAGGCATACTTTGAGCATCTAGGCTTTGGAAAAGTCACCCAATCAGAGCTTATACTTTTTAATACTAACGATATTACCAATAATAATAATAATAATTATTATTATTATTAGTAGTAGTAGTAGTAATATTCTGTTGCTGTAACTTGTGATATATCAACAACCTGTTCATGCAGACTTGTAAAGTTACTGATAGGCCTGCCTTCTCTCAACCAGGACTGGTAACATGCCAATTAGGACATTTCCAGAATGGCTGGTGTGTTTGAGAGCATCATTGGGCTACTCTAAGCTCCAGTGAGATCCTGTGTCTTAATAATACTCAATCAATGATCATTCCATTTCCATCTGATCAGGTGCCATGCATTGCAATAATTCTTAGCCTTCAGAGATATTTGTTTCTATGACTAAATACTCTTGGCCTCCAGTCCTATAGTAGTTTAGTAGGACTAAATACTTTTTCAGTCTATCTTCTGGATGACTAAATCTCCTTGTGCCATCACCTGGCTTAAAAAAGGTGGGCTGGTGTGTTATATGCCTGTGGTCAGGTTGTCGTTGTGGTGCCCACCTGTCCAGCATATCATTGCTACCTCACTGCCAGTATGGGGTCCCGCCATGCACCTATCATAGACTCCATGGGTGCACTTCACTTAACTCTATCTCTTCTGTATCTGTGTATAGGATGAGGACTTCGGTGGTGCAGATTTGCTCCCGTTGCTATGGGAGATGGATTGCTGTAACAACATCTCTCTCGCTGCAAGAGGCTATCCTCATCTGCCACCTGTACATGCTTACAACAGGCCGCTAGAGAAACCTTTGTTACCCGTGGTAACCAACTGTATCTTCACACTGCATGAACTCTTGTGACATTATCTTCATACCCCAATGTGTTTTTTAGTGACCTGAACTGTATCTATGTATACCGGTTACTTACATGACACCACTTTAGTAACTCCAGACCAGACAAAGGCAAAGTTTCATATGCTTTACTTGAATAAATTAACATGATGACACATACAGACAACAGTACGAAATAAGGGCAGTCTTTTCTTAAAATCCCCAGTCCCCAACTTCAGGCTTGTGGCTGCCTGAGCATACCTGCATAGGAAAGAGACAATTCTTGGCAGAGTCCATAATGGTAGTATCCAGGATTGGTATCTTCAGAGCTGACTGCAGGTCCCAGTAATCCACCTAGGTAGCAGGAACTCTGCCCGGTCTCTCCTCTTAGTATGGGCCCCTCAGTGAGACAGAACCCTTAGCAAGACAAATTCATAGCAAGACAGACCCCCTAGGGTCCGGGCCTCCATCTGTTATATAATAAACAGGACAAGGGGATCGGACCCAAGAAAAACCTGGGAAACACAATTAACCCCATACTTCCTAACCAGTGATAGCATTAACTACTACCTGCCTACATGCCAGTCCTGGTTCTTTCTTTCTGCCTGGCCCCAAGATAAGGAAAATCTTGCAAGTTAGGTATACCAATTTTACCAGGTAGATGAATACTAAAAAGTGGTTAATAAGTTTAGCAGTCCAACAAAGAGCTAGTTTAGGACCAAAACATTCTTGTATTTATTCTTCTTACATTCCTGAAGTAATATGACAGCCATTGCAAAATAATAGAAACTATTCATACTTGAATACAGCTGTAAATACTTTTGCTATAAAAAATAAGGTAAATAATGCATTGTCTATAACAACCAGTGAGAGTTAAGCTCTCTATTTTCTAGTGCATGTTTAAAAATGAAAGTAGAATCTGAATTTCCTCCCCTCTGGAGAAGGCCTCAGCTATGCGTCTGTTAATGTACTGTCTTGCTTTACATTATTTCTAAATAGCAATGTTGCTAAAGCTGAGCCGTTATTGGTGAAATAGATCAAGATGGTCCTCATTTGCAGTCTATTGGTGCAGTTATAAAAGCACTTTAGGTTTTGTAGGTCATTGTATGAATTGCAGCTTCTCAGAATATGAGTGACATCTGGGCTATTGTAGAAGTGCATTAGCAGAGATCTTCAGTTTGGCAAATTATACACAAGCATAGATTAATTATAAACAAAATTCCTCTTGGGTATAAATGAGTGTCCAATTATGCAAGATCAGCATATCGTAGCTGAATATTTATGAGAAAGGGGGGCAAAGGGTGGCAGAGAAGGTGGCCCTTACTGTCCCCTCTTCTGCCCATCTCCAAGGTGATACAGAGAGCAGATCTTCTTTAAACAACAAGCAATGCCCATAATTACATTTTCTGACTCCATTCTGTAGAGATACAAGCAATTCATGCTTCATGCAAGCTTGGCCCAGAGCCTGTCCGGAATACCAAACTGACAATTATGCTGAATTATAGGAAACTCGTGGATGTAGATTGTTATCCAACCTGAGCCCGAACCAGAGAATTCATTTTGCCTTATTAATGATCTGTACCGCACTTTGTGGTTAACCACTGGTCACATCCAGAAGCTGGCTGCCCCAATATAATTGAACACATTTTGGACTGGCTTACATTGTAATTGCATCTGTTATAGGGAGATAGAAAGGTGGATATAGAATTGTATGAACAATCAAACTGTTCAGCCATGTCTGATGCAAGCGCAAGGGATGTCCTAATAAACCAGACCTGCCACCAAAATAACAAAGGTAGACATTTTGTACAATGATGACCCTTATTAATAATAACATAGCAAAACAGCTGACAAGGAAAAAAGTGCCTTATGCCTCAATGACCTGACAAGAAGCTAATGAACTGACAGACTGTATATTAGCCTACACAATGATCACTCTTTCAATGAGCAGGTGACAGGAATATATGCCAACAAATACATTTGGTATTTGTGTATTATCTCAAATTATTGCAGGAAATCAAGCTATATAAAAGTGACTCAAGGCTAAATATGTTGTTTAAACTTGTGCCTTTTTTTTTTTACAATAAATATCTGTACAATGCCAAGAGTGAAAAGGGAATACATGAAATCCCTGAATTCAACAAAAAGACTCTTTAAAGTACTTATTTTGAATAAAGCATATACTGTAGCTAGCTGCAGTATGCTGAATGAGACATCAAGTCAGAATAAAAAGACTGCATGTAATCCTAAAGCAGCTCCCTGCGGCACCCTGTGTGACTCTTCTTTTCATGGCCAGCAGCGTTGTGCAGTGTAGCGTCTCCTTTCTCTCTCCCTACTTTGTTACAGTATATCAGTGGTAGAAGCAAGGATAACAGGACGTGAACCCAGGGATTGACGGGTGTAAAGGACTTTAGGCAAAGGGTCAGGTCAAATATATTGTGTGCACCTGAAGTCTCAAATGGAGCATAGGTATATCAGTCTCATTGAAGTGTTCTAGCAGTGCACTTGCTGTCTGTTTTGAAATATCATTCTATTTAAGGGAAATTCCAATGGTTTTGGGTCAACTTTATTTGAATTGCTTATTTTGGGGTATGTGCATTTTTAAAGAAGAACTCCATCTTTTGTTTTAATTCCTCTTTCCCATCAGTGTGGGAAAAAAATATTTTTTTCACTAGTCATCCTCTCCATGTGCCAGGTCTACCCTCTGCTTCCTGCTCTGCCACTCATTGCTGCCAAATTTCAGGTTGAATGATACCATGTGTCATTCAAGCCCTTCCTGTGAGCCCAAGCTGTCTTGGAAACACTGACTGGGTGTGCGTCATCATGTTGGCTTGGGCTCACAGTAAGTCTGCACTGAATGGTGCTCAAATACCAATACAAGAGTGATGTACAATGCTGTAGTAACAACTGTCTTCTGCCAACACCGGACAAGAAGAGGGAGGATTTGTAACTTCCCCATATCGGCCCACGGGCAACTGGAATTAGGGTACTATATATATGTTTAGAGAATGTTTTAAATATTGTCACAGTGGCATTAGTTCTGTAAAAGACATGTTTTAGAACAACTTAAAAGGACACAGTGCTAACAATATGAAAAGGAAGCTAGAGTCCCATCTGCTGCTTGGATAGAACACTATGTAATATTAACATTCATAACTACAGTACTTACCGTACATTTTTTTCAATTGTTTTTAATTGTTGCTAGACCATACAATAATAAACAAGGAAAGGATGCATGTAAGAAATTGTAATCCCTTCAAAAGGGCTGGGTAATGGGTGGGGAAGGACTTATAGAATGCTGGAATTCTTTCTTTGTGGTAGGAGACTATAGGAAGGAGGCAAACTTAAAACGTGGAGAGCAGCAGAAGTATGGTTGGCTGCAGATTAATGGCAGTGTGCTATGGAATCTGGCTTTTGCTTAGACATCGGCAACACATTAGAAAAGTGCATTAGGTAAAGATAAGCCCTGGAGAGTGGGTTTTAATCTTCTAGAGAGGATGCAGCAAAGGGAAATATGTAATTTGGGAGTTTAGCCATGTCTGTTGCTGAGGAGCTGCACACTGGTGTTAATATGAATAAAGTGATGTAAGGAACTTCATTCATGTACCTGAACCCGCCAGTTGTATTGAAGTTTGGGTTGAAAGAGTTGGCACTTCCATACGTGAGACTGCCTGTATAAACAGCAGGCATACCGCCTAGACACCTCAGTGCCTCATAAACTTTGAAGCTCTCTATATAATGAATTTTAAAATATTGGAATGTATGGTAAAATGTGTTTCCTGTCAAATAGACTGCCTGTGCTTGTACCTGGCAGAAAACAAGTTGGAAGGCACCAATCTGGAATACAGAGGACCTGGTACTTTTTTTGTTGTGCTCAAAAAGTGCTACTCACTACATTATAGACTAGTGTGAAAAAGCAATACAGTTTAAGGGACTGAGCGGTGTATCACTAGTCATGACAATTTATAAGTGGCTGGGAACTTTCTCTACATTATTCAACTTCAAAAGATTGACTAGGATCACATCAGAATTGTAATGCTTTGCTATCCCATCAGATTAAAGGAATTTATTCAAAAATGCCCCATGTGTCTAACATGATGATAGTTTCCCGTTCAAGAAGATTTATGTTCACAGCATACACTTTCATTTTATATCATCAGCATTGTATTACCAGTCCAAACAACAGTCATTTTTGATGATTCAATATAGATTTACTTGAATCATCTCCTTTAATGTTGTGAGCTCTGCCTGTCTGCCAGCCATCTCTTTCCACAACTTTCTGGATTCCCTGCATGCTTTGTAGAGTATTCTCTGCTGTTCACATTCAATTTCTAAGAACTACATATCCCATGGTACCTTGCTGCTTGCAGCAGTGATTCCTGTACTGACTCCGCCTCCTGAAACTTCTCCTTCCAGCACCTCTGTAGTTCAGAAGGCAGGCTCTGTGAAATGTGAGACACAGCAGGGCATACTCACAGGGGATCATGAAACGTGAGACGTCTCTATTCATGGTGCTAGTAAATCTTGGACAGGCATGACTGAAGGTGTACATTTTTGTCATGATTCCTGGGGTAGGGATGTTGAAATGGCATAATATGTTTTATTGTAAATGATGTAGAAGGCACCACTCCTGTTTAGAGGTGGATGTGCCGATTTGATGTAGATAGCCTTTTTTATTCCCCTTGCTAACCAGATGTCTTTTCTGTCCAAAATGTCCTTGAAAGAATGCCCCTTCTATTAGGTTGTTAAGAGACTACGTGCTGAGTCCTGACCCAATGTACATGTTTTTGCAACCACTTTTACCCGTCAGTTGACCTGCATTTAGCTGCTTAGTCTTTTGAATTTACAAATTTAACAGCTAAACACAGGCAAAGTAACCATATATAAATTTTGGCACATTTCAGGCTACATTTAATGGCATTGATCAGGCTGCATTTTATTGGCACATACCAGGCTGCATTTCATGGCATTGATCAGGCTGCATTATTGGCACATTTCAGGCTGCATTTTATGGCACTGATCAGGCTGCATTTTATTGACACTGGTAAATATTTTAGTACACCATTTGGTTCAGAATATATTTTTCTTGTTTTTCTCCTCTATAACCTAGGTGCTTCTTATGGAGCGAAAAATACTGTACATATCTATTTTGGTATGTTCCTGACACTCTTTAGAACTAAATAAGCTACTGGGATAAGTGGCACAATGTCTTCAACACTGGCCAAAAACCAGCCCCCCTAAAGCCCGAAGGACAGTAAACTGGCCCTTTCATTAAAACGTTTGGAGACCTCTGATCTATACCATTACCTTTTTATAGACATGTGGTCCATAAACAGGGCATTCCCACTTCTGAGTAGACAGGCAATACAATGCACAGGAGAGAAGCTGGCCAACAATGGAAACACTTCAGTGGAGAAAGCAATTACTTCTTACAATGAAGGAAATAATTTACTGCAACAGAGATCTTCCAGATTTTTAGGAAAACTCTAAGTACTTAGCCAGTCTTTCCCCCTTCTCACTGAGTGGACCGTGTATACACCACATTTGTCCTTCAATGAGACGCATACATGCAGCAGGGGATATTGGTTTGATTGAGGATGGGCTTATGTCAATCTGCACGTCATCCTTATCAAGACGTGTTACGTCTATCGCCAGTTATAGTCAGGGAATACAGAAAACAGAGTTGCATTCTATGAGCGCACACCTTATTATAAATTTAATCTAGGAAAAATTGTTCAGTGACGGAGGAGATCTTGTACAAGATGGTAACTGCAGATTAATTTAACATAACATATTGTTGTTTATGTAAGGTGTATAACAAACATGAGGGTTATGGATGTAACATATTCACACCCACACTCTAGCATTCGCAGTTATCTTCCTGTCACCAGTATGCATACAGGAGCATACAGAACATTTTCCTTTAATTTAGGAAAACAGAGGCACGGCATACCTGGCATATTCAACTGAAGAGCATTAACCCTTTCTTAGAGGAGAGAAATGCAGCCACATCTAGTTGTCATTGTTTGATATAACCGTTCTCACTACTAAGGGCACCAGGATTTCTTTAAGGGGCAGCAAATGGGAGCTGATGGCTATTTCTGGTTCTTTATGATGCGTCCCCGAATATTTCTGTTGTTTGAAATGTTTTGTTTCCTATACTCCCCAGCTGTACAATCAAAACTTTCTTTTTTTAATTTTTTTATTCTAATTTGATTTACTTTTTATTATCAATTATACTTTTTAATGCTGTATGTACTTTAAATAAAAAAGGTATATAGTATTGTACTGCATTGTGTTACAATAGACTCACTAGACTCCACCATTTTATTTGCAATATCCCCTTACCCATACACAGAATAAAGAAAAGCAATCACATTGCAGGACTTTATGGGTACGCATGTAATACCAATACATATACAGTATGTATAAAGAAATGTTTTTTTTTAATTGTATCAGCCTAAACAGGTCTAATTCTGCATCTGTCCCCCGTCAGCCCTAAAGGGCCGTACACACGATATGATTTTCCAACAACAAATGTTGAATGTGAGCTTGTTGTCGGAAAGTCCGACCGTGTGTATGCTCTATAGAACATTTGTTGTCGGAATTTCCGCCAACAAAAATTTGAGAGCTAGTTCTCAAATTTTCCGACAACAAGACTTGTTGTCGGAAATTCCGATCGTGTGTACAAAATTCCGACGCACAAAAGTCCACGCATGCTTGGAATCAAGCAGAAGAGCAGCACTGGCTATTGAACTTCATTTTTCTCGGCTCGTCGTATGTGTTATACGTCACCGCGTTCTTGACGTTGGAATTTCCGACAACATTTGTGCGACCGTGTGTATGCAAGACAAGTTTGAGCCAACATCCTTCGGAAAAAAATCCACAGTTTTGTTGTTGGAAAATCCTATTGTGTGTACATAGCATATGACTGAGAACCGAGCGATCATAGACTTAATTGTCAAGATCTTGTCCAAGCCTAGACCAGCTCTGTAACGTCAGCTGACAGCGGACTTCAACATGTAGTAAGGTGCTTGGTTGGAAATGGAAAGTGAGAGAAACACTGGCTACAGCTGCTCTCACTAGCTGCTGCCCTGCAGTGCTGAACTGGATAAAAGCTATATTATCAAGAGGAGGCAGCTGCTGAGCAGGAAGAATTTAATAGTCAGGCAGCACTGCACTGTGGGAACTGTAGTTCAGAGGAGAGAGACTCTACTGTAATCAAGAGCTCTTCAACTGCATTTACTTGAGGAGTATTGCCAGGCAGAGGGGAAAAGGCTAAATTTTCTTAGGCTGTACAGGACACACCTTCCTCTTGCTGTGAGGGAGACCTGAGAGTGCACATCACTGTCCAGTGTGCACCATCACTGTTGCATATCAGCTGCCTGGGCATGATCTGGAGCACTGAGTTTGGCGGTTCCAGCAGACAGAGTCACCTGGGTGCAGAGCAAAGAATGCACTTATCATTGTGTGTGACGAGAGGGTGAACTGCAATATCACTGGGTCTTGTGAGCTACTGCTATGGGGATTTACTATTTGCTGTTAGAGAGACTTAGCACTTTTGGAACTGACCTTACAGCCATCTAGAAGCCTTTTTTCTGCTTGTAGGCTTGGCTTGGGCTATTCTCATGCGCACCCATGCTATCCACCTAATGCCCCGTACACACGGTCAGATTTTCCGATGGAAAATGTCCGATCGGAGCGTGTTGTCGGAAATTCCGACCGTGTGTGGGCTCCATCGGACATTTTCCATCGGATTTTCCAACACACAAAGTTTGAGAGCAGGATATAAAATTTTCAGACAACAAAATCCGTTGTCGTAAATTCCGATCGTGTGTACACAAATCGTGTGTACACAAATCCGATGGACAAAGTGCCACGCATGCTCAGAATAAATAAAGAGATGAAAGCTATTGGCCACTGCCCCGTTTATAGTCCCGACGTACGTGTTTTACGTCACTGCGTTCAGAACGATCGGATTTTCTGACAACTTTGTGTGACCGTGTGTATGCAAGACAAGTTTGAGCCAACATCCGTTGGAAAAAATCCTAGGATTTTGTTGTCGGAATGTCCGAACAAAGTCCGACCGTGTGTACGGGGCATAAGAGTTAAAACTAAAGACTGTCCCTTTACAGCTGCTACTCAGAGATCTTCACCTATTGCATATGCTAAGAGGTACCTGTCAGGGGACATTGCACCATATCCTAGCCATTCTCCAAGGGTATATTCTAGACTACATATAGTGCGCTGTATATTGCTGAATTTGCTTGCTCATGAGTTAATACCAATCTAGTGGTACAGAACTTTATTCTAAGCTACCTTGGCATAGTCATTATACTGTCTAGCAGACTGTGTCTCAACCTACCTTCTGTGTGCTCATTTATTTGGAAATCACCATTTCTTCTAACCCTTACCAATACATTGAGTTAAGAGATCTATAATAAGGTTGCTGGGCTCCTACAAATCCTGGCAGGACCTTGTGCTAGGACGCCTGTGGTGTAGAAATCTGTTTTCTTCCCCTTATATCCTTCCCATGATCCCTGAGTTAGACCTTTGGCAATTGCTTAGCTTTGGATATTTCTGTTTTTAATTAATGTTGGTTGGTTTACATACCATCTCTTTCATATTCTCCTGAGGAAGCAGACTTTGGTTCATGGCATACATCGAGAAGGTTCCATGTGCTTGTTGGAATACAGTGGAGAGAAGTCTCCACCCATCCAGTGGATTCTAATGGTTTACTAATGAAAATGTATGCATGGATGAAAGATATCTATGTATACTGAGCACGAAAATAAATATTTATAATGGCATAGCATAGTCAGCTGCTTTGTTTAAATGTTTTAATAAATATGCTTGTTTAGGCTGACACGGTAATAAAAGGTTTCCTTTATATATATATAAATCTGGTATGTATTAGTATTGTATGTGTATCCAGAAAGTCCTGCAACTTAGTTTATTCTATACTGTATAATATCCTTAGTCTTCTAAAACTGTATTATGAGTCAGGAAATTAGATAGAATAGATCAGCGGTAGCATTCCTGGAAATACTTTTAAAGCCTGAAATTGCAGAAACGAATAAAAAAGCCAGGTTATACTAACAACCTGCATTTTTTATAGTCTTACAGAGGATGTACAAGGTGTCTAAATAGGCACCACTTTTAGAGCTAGTGCACTTAATAATCAGCACTCAGTAATAGACCTGGGGTCAGACACACCTGATTTCTTTCAGTGAAAAGAAGTCTACTTAAGGACATTTATGCTGAGGGTTATGGCTGTTATTCAATGATGCCAGCACAGAGCAGTAGAGTAGCATAGTAGGAAACACAATTTACAATGAGAAAAAAAAAAGTAATGAGTAGTGATCCACGCAAAAATCACTTTCAAATCAAAACATGCAGGGGAACAGGTCTGCAAAGTGATAAAAAAGATAAAGATGGTAATTATTCTTAACCCCAAGACCAAAGATAAGAGATCATATACACAAAACACTACAGTATATTGTCAAAAATATTGGGACATCTGCCTTTGCACGCACATGAACTTTAATGGCATCCCAGGCTTGGTAACGCAATATTGAGTTGGTCCACCCTTTGCAGCTATAACAGCTTCAACTCGTCTGGGAAGGTTGTCCACAAGGTTTAGGAGTGTGTCTATGGGAAAATTTGACCATTCTTCCAGAGGCACATTTGTGAGGTCAGGCACTGATGTGTACAAGAAGGCCTAGCTTGCTGTCCCCGCTCTAAATCATCCCAAAGGTGTTCTATTGGGTTGAGTTTAGGACTGCAGGCCAGTCAAGTTCCTCCATCCCAAATTCCCTTATCCATGTCTTTATGGACCTAGCTTTGTGCACTGGTGTGCAGTCATGTTGAAACAGGAAGGGGTCATCCCCAAACTGTTCCTACAAAGTTAGGAGCATGAAATTGTCTAAAATGTCTTGGTAAGCTGACGCCTTAAGAATTCCCTTCACTGGAAGGAAGGGGCCAAGCCCAACCACTGAAAAATAACCCCACACCGTAATCCCCCCTCCACCAAAGAATTTGAACCAGTGCACAAAGCCTACTCAATATTAAACCCTATAGGCTAAGACTGGAGTGCCATTAAAGTTCATATGCATGTAAAGGCAGGTGTCTCAATACTTTTGACAATATAGTGTACAAATGATGATTATGGAATATACAGAAGTTTCCATAAAATGATAAAGTTGTGAATGAATATTAGGGCTTTTGTTTGCTTTTGTTCTGTTCCTATTGTTCTGTTATTAGTGACAAAATGATCTGGTCAGAGGTACAGTACCTAGTAAATTAATTGACAAAAAGGGAGGTGTGGTCACTATATATTAAAAAAACGTATTTCATAATTACATCATCATGTCTGTTATTTTTGTGTCATTAAAAATCGTAGCTATTTTAGCCTATTCCTAGCTGTCATTTGTATCCCACCAGTTTACCAATATTTCTTTTCATATTACTCCCTGTGTAAGTCCTTCTTGTCTTGTCAGTCATGCTTTCTGTCTACAGTAACTGTTTTATTAAATCTTAAGATTAAAAAAGTAATATGCATGCCCTAATTTTTTCCCATTTTGACTTTTGCAATCTTCTGCTAACTGATTTAGTAAAATAATTCTGTGATTGGATGGTATTCTGAAGCCCCTGTTTTCTGTCCACAGGCCAGGTACAGTCAGGTCTCCACAGTGCAAGCCTCTCTTTGCTGACCCAAACCCTGAGCTGAGCTGAGACCACATGCCTAGGAGGTGAGAGTTATTTCAGTATTCACATCAGTTAGCACGAGATTGTTATGGCCAAGCATGCCTGCTCTTTGTCATGTAACCCCACAGCTCTTGACCGTCATCTCCATTTAGAACCACAACAGCCACCCTTCCATTCATTATAATATAAATTGCAATGCTTTTGCGCTAGGGAATTGTTATAGGAGTTGGTTTCCAACTTTCCCTTCAATTTTGCTTCAATTTATCGTCATGTTTACATAAAGCCCAGGATTCATTTTAGCATTTTTGCGCTTATTCAATAAGGCAGAGCAATTATAATATGCAACATGCAGTAATTCATTGCAACCAATCAAATCTGAGTTTACTCAAGAAAAAGAAACTGATGATTTTTGATAGGTTGCCGTTGGTTAATGTACATTGCAAATTATCAATGATCTTTACACTGCCTTACTGAACAACCCTCTATGTCACATACCGCAGATCTACAGAAAACTCACAATGCATGCATATTATATAATTACAGTGGCACGTACATTGAGAACTGCAAATCCACGTTATAATAAGCAGTGAATAAAAAATAATTGAACTAATCTAATGTAGATCATATACATTTCCCAGATCCCAAGTGTCATTTTGCTTTTGTTCTTTCTTTTGGCCCCTAAAAGTATAACTGTAGCCAAAGGGGGCCATGCAACTGCTATGGAATATAGCAACACAATGGTCCCTGAACATTCTGCTTGAAAATGATTTATGCAGACGGTGACGGCATTTGGAAATAATGTTGTATAAAATTACCATATATTTACTATCTCTGTCAAATTGGTGTGAAAGTAATTAGTATGCGTCTCTGCTTATTACTGTTTTAGCGTGGCATAGGTGTCAGTACTTGGATTACCTATGTAATGGATTAGCCAAGGATTGGGGCTGATTTACTGAAGTTAAAGGATGTTTATTTAGCCCAGTACAGCTCTGTTCACATCATACTAAGTCGTGTGCAAGAAAATTATATAATACGTTTCTTTTTGTGTGATCGGATGATTCAAAGTAGCAATAAACTAAATGGAAATTCTAATACTTTAGAAAATTAAATCAATGAGTTTATAATTGGTTCATGCTTTGATAGAGTATCAATATACTTATACTTTGTATTTGACAGTGAGTATATTTGTGTGTAATGTAAATCCACTGTACAATAAGGGATGCGAATATTAGATGCCACAAAGTAGGTCAATGGCCAGACAAAAGCTGCCTGAGCAGTTTTACTCTATGGCACAGTAGTGGGTTGAGTCCCCTGTGTGACCCTAAAGTGTAACCAAGGGTAAAACTTTTTCTTTAGTTTCAAATAGAGTAGAGAGGGATTAGAACATCTGTCAGTTTTTATTGCTGTCTGTGCCCCCATTAGAGAGATTCATCCTCTCTATATATCCTCTTTACCTTTATCATTGAAAGTGAAGGTAAAAGAAAATCCCAAATTTTGGGGTGTCCCCAGAAAAGTAATAGAGGGGAAATCTTTCAATAGGGACACTAGTTCTGATGGCTTGGGGGTCCCCAAAGGTTTCCCTTAATTTTCAGGGATTTCCTCTCACTTCCTATTTGTCTATGAGACAGGAAGTGAAGGTGAATCTCTTCAATGGGGACAGATGGCAAAAATAAACCAACAGGGGTATAACCCTCTCTTACTCAATCCAAAATGAAAAAAAAAAAGTTTTGCCTACAGTTTTACTTTAACCCCATACCTACAGTAATATTGTACTTTGATCTACTCCCAGTTCTGCCTACTGGTTTAATACTTACTTGCCCCTTTCCAGGAAGATATTGGCCACAAAGTCACATAGCTGTTTGTCAAAATATTCAGTGCCATGCCCATGCGTTCATGGTACAATGATTATTCAATTCTATAGAGAGTAGGTACCCTGTGCTCTGGCCATTGGTGTGTGAGGAATAGTGCATTAGGGTGTGCACTCCAAAGCTCATACACACATGCGTGTGTGTGTGTGTATATGTGCGTATGTGCATATATGTGTGTGTATATATGTATGCACTATATTACCAAAAGTATTGGGACGTCTGCCTTTACACACGCATGAACATTAATGGCATCCCAGTCTTAGTCTGTAGGGTTTAATATTGAATTGGTCCACCCTTTGCAGCTATCCATATAGACATTGGTGAGTGAATGTGTTCTATCGAGTTGAGGACAGGCCAGTCAAGTTCGTCCACCCCAAACTCTCTCATCCATGTCTTTTTGGACCTTGCTTTGTGCACGGGTGCGCAGTCATGTTGGAACAGGAAGGGGCCATGCCCAAACTGTTCCCACAAAGTTGGGAGCATGAAATTGTCCAAATTGTCTGGTATGCTGATGCCTTAAGAGTTCCCTTCACTGGAACTAAGGGGCCAAGCCCAACCCCTGAAAAAAAAAACACATTATAATCCACCCTCCACCAAGTTATTTGGACCAGTGCATAAAGCAAGGTCCATAAAGACATGGATGAGCGTGTTTGGGGTGAAAGAACTTGACTGGCCTACACAGAGTCCTGACCTCAGCCCGATAGAAGACCTTTGGAATGAATTTGTGAATTAGAGCGCAGACCTTCTAGTCCAACATCAGTGCCTGACCTCACAAATGCGCTTCTGGAAAAATTGTCAAACATTCCCATAGACACACTCCTAAACCTTGTGGACAGCCTTCCTAGAAGAGTTGAAGATGTTGTAGCTGCAAAGGGTGGGTCAACTCAATATTGAACCCTACGGACTAAGACCGGGATAGCATTAAAGCATTAAAGTTCATGTGCGTGTAAAGGCAGGCATCTCAGTACTTTTGGGAATATAGTGTATATATATATATATATATATATATATATATATATATATATATATATATATATATATATAAAAAAACACACACACAGACAGTCACACACTTATAAAATTAAAAAAACAGTTGTCAGTTCGGCAGTGTCAGTAGTGTTACATTTTTATTAATTTATTGCAATATTTTTTATTACAATTCTTTTAGGAGCTCAACTGGGGGCTTTGATGAAATATCAGGGGTCTAAGCACCCACCTGATGTATCACTTTTGTGACAGAGAAGGGGCCTGAGGACAGAGGTTCCCTATCCTCTTTCTCTGCAGGGTCAGCTGCACTGGACAATGAATGAATGGAAAGTGCTCTATACTTAGTGGCTTCCTGTAAAACATGCATTGCAGTAACAACAGATAGGACAAGCGTTTTACCTTGCATTGCCTCACAGCAAAAGTTTGAATCAAGCCTAAAACACAAAAAAATATGCATGCTCTGTGTGTAATAGTGCAAAGCATTTTTAAAAAAAAATACAGGTACTTTCTGTATCACGTTGAGAGCTTATTCAAAATAAAAGGGTGGCCTTAAAGAGACACTGTCACTTTGCCCATTACTATTGGGCAATCCTCCAGTGCTGTGACGACTCCCTCTGTCACGTGACAATACTCAGGCCTAGTGGTTGGGCACGCTCCCACATGCAAATAAGCACTGGGTATTTTTCACACTGGTAGAGGAAGGTGTGACAATGGAGCACTAGGAAGGTGAGTATTAGTAGGTTGGGTGGGCCTCTTCACAGGCACTGTCAACTTTGCACTGAATTGGCAAAGTGACAGTTTTCCTTTATTGTAGCACACCTCAAGGCACAAAAACATGAGCATGGGCCCCACTCAGCTAGACAATCTACAGCTATGACTGCTTTGACCCCAGTTAGCAGTTGTAAATAAAAAGAACCCTCCTCCCTTCATGTTACTTACTCCGTATACTCTTCTATCCAGAGACAGGAGTTTATTTTACCAAGCCATCTCAGCGCAGACCTACTTGTCCAATCTGTTTAGCATTTCCCCTATTAAATCAACCCAAATCATTAAAGGATCATTGTTTTTGTGCCTGAGGTTGCCTGCAGCTTACGTTTCAGATTAGATGTGGGGAGATGAGCTGCACGAGGGCGCAGATTTCCTAACAAAACATGATTTTTCATCTTGTTCTGCAGCCTGTGTACAAGATAGTCCCGCTTCTTTCATTAGATGTTAATAGGCTACGCTCTGTTTTCTTTAACGCAGGGCTGTATGCTGCATAGTTCAAAACCAGCGGAGATTACAGTCATAATACATATAGGCTGATTGATTTAAACGAATGGCTTATACATTGAATATACCTTTTACATTATACTATTACTAAAGGAATGCTCAATATCTCAGCAGCAAATGGAAAACTGAAGCACAAACAAAGCAATGGTAGTAAACATAGAAAAAACATTTTCTGTGTGTGTTTTTTTATTCCATGGTATATTCAAGAGAAGCTTTTTTTATATAATTAGTAGACCAGTATCTCCAAACTGGTTACTTGATACAGTCGCTTAGTAGTTAGCTTGATAGTTAGCACTCCTGCTTTGCAGCACTAGGGTTATTGGTTCAAATCCTAAACATTATACTACCTGCGCGGCATTTCCATGTTCTCCCTGTGCATGTGTGGGTTTACTCTCACACTCCAGATATATGGTGATAGGTTAATTGGCGCCTCTCTCTAGCATGTATGCATGTGAGATAGGCACCCTAGATTGTAAGCTCCTTACGGGCAAGGAGGGACCGAGGTGAATGTACAACATGTGCTGCATAAAATTGTCGGCCTAATATAAATACCTATAAGAAATAAAAACATTTAGAAACATTTAGCAGCCGCAGGGCTGTATGTTCTAACAAGAGCTGGCTAATGCAGGGGTCCCCAAACCTGGGCCACACTGCACAAGGTAAGTGGTGACCGCAGTCCGGACAGGGCTAACACAGACCTCGGTCGCTGATCACCTTCCACTATGAGGCCATGCCTGTGTCTCCTTTCCCTGCTCTGCTGATAGGATGACATCATTGGAGGGGCGGGAGGAGCTGGAGATTTGCATAGAGAGGGAGTCTTTTCATATTAACAAGCAGGTAATCACCCACTTGTTAATATGATCCTGATCTGCAGCTCCTCCCGCCCCCTGCCCTGCTGATAGGATGACATTGTTGGCGGGGAGATCCTGGAGAGGACACACAGGCTGAATCCTGCCTCTGTCCTGATGAAGGTAGGACTGTGAAGGGGAGGCAGAGAGTAAAAGGGGGCACTCTGATTATAGAGAAATAGGGGGGTACGACTGCAAGGGGCACTGCAATGTAAAGGGGCCCTATAGTATTAAGAGAACTACACAGTACAGTGACACTGTAATTATTACATTATTAACTTTACAGTGCAGTCCCCTTTATATCACAGTGCCCCTTTACATTACAGTGCAGAGGACCAACTTGCCCCTGCAAACGTTCGCCCATGCACCCCCCTGTCCGTGGAAAAAAGCGGTAAGTGTCATTATTATGACATTTTTCTTTTTTTAAATGGGCTGCTCAGTCTAAAATGCCCAGGCCTACGATTTGTCCCAGTCCAGCTTGGCTGAGAGACATAGGCAGGCTGATGCAAAAGCCGTTTTCTGAGTCATTGACCCAAAAGAGGTATGTAGCTCAGGGCTGCTGACTTTCTTACTAGGTCGTTTTACTAGCTGCATGCTAAACCAATGCAGTATTGAAGCCACAGAAAACCAGGCAACTAACCTTTTCAAAAGGAGAGGTCAACGATGGTAGCCTCCTCATTTTTCTCACTGTAATTTTTTATAAAGGGAAACTGTCACCTACCAATTCAGGGAAGAATGTCTGCTGATACACTCTTTCTCACTCCACAGCTCCTTCACTTTCTCCCTGCTGCAGAAGTCCGCCCCAGGTAAACTCCGGGGTCGGATTGTATTGAAGGTTATGTGGGTGGATGACATCACTGCAATGCAAGGGAGTGTAACTATGCTATAGCAGGTCCTGTGTAGGGTTGCCACCTGTCCAGGATTCACCCGGACAGTTCGGGTTTGGAATCATGCATCTGGGTTTCAGCCTGAAACCGGGACACATTATTCAGATTGGACTATGGCTTCCCAGCAGGTTTGCTGGCTGCAGTTGTCTAAGCTGAGAGTGTCTGATACACTCTTTTTCACACTGCCCAAAGCCAGCACTAACAAAACTAACAATTCCCACACTGACGGGAGAGGAGTGAGGACTCGATCTGCACCTCTTTCTCCCACCCCTACCCCTCTATCTCTGCCCACACTTCAATGCCCCAGAACTGTGCCTCAGAAAAGGACAGTGGGGGACAGAATTTGGAAATCTAGCAGCCTCATCTGAAAGAGAGGTGCTGACTGCCACGGGTGAGTGAGCTCACCATCCATCCCTGTCTGTGACTGAAGTCTCCCCCCTTCTCTCTCCTGCCTATGAGTGAGTACACAAAGGAAAATCAGGGTTCTCAGAGCACCCCTTACATCATAGTTCCCCTATACACCAGAGGCCACAGTGTTCCCACTTACAGCAGAGTCCTCTCCGTACATCAGAGTGCTCAGTGTTCCCCCTTAAATCAGGGTTTTCAGAGCATTCCTTAGAGTCCCCAGAGTTCTCCCTCACATCAGAGTCTGCAGAGTCCCCCTTACAGTGAAAGGGAACTCTGCAAGTTCAGATGTAAAAGGGGAACTTTGTGGACTCTGATGTAAAGGGGAACTCTTGTTATTAACGCCATATGATTAGAAATGTTATTTAATGGCAAAATATATGTATAGTTTATACTATTAAAAAAAAAATTGCTGTGCAACGCTAAAGTGTTTGGGTTTGATTCAAAGAAAAGGTGGCAACCCTAGTCCTGTGACTCCTGTTGAATTCAGCAAAACCCCCAGCAATGTCTGGCTCCACAAATTATTATCTAAACAGTAATCATTTAGGCGACAGTTAGTACATGAACAGTTGGTGCCCCTGTATGGAATTACTAGGATGAGGGTTAAAGAGGCAAAAATAATATCTAATATCTCTACATTTGAAGATGAGCAAACAATAATAAAAGTAGTATTAAATGCTGTTCCAGGAAAGGGGGGGGGGGTATGTAGGTGAGCAGACATTTGCCTGTTTGTAGCATATTGTCCAAGCAAACTATTTAATCTTCACTAAAAGCTGGGGAACAGATTTAAGCAGCAGTTTATAAAATCTTCTTTTAAGATGGATTAACTAGGTAACACAAAGATTTTTCCAACACATTGGGCTACCAATGTTGGAGGTGCCCATTTTCACTCAAACAGCAGCCTGATCCTTGACTGGCAGCCTGCCCTGTGATTGGATAGGACATCCTATATAGGGTCCGTCTTAGTAAAAATGTATTGCAACCTGCAGGAAACAAATTCAAACACAACATATGCTTTCAGATTTATTTACATAATTACTGTGTTTGCTGTACCTAACAGGTTGGAAAAAAATAACATTAAATATGCCATGTGTGAAAGCTTGGGTATATTTCCAGCTGATACACTTGTGTTATCTTTTTAACGCGAACTTTACTGCAGTTGTACATTGAAATTCTGTTACAATGAATTGGACACTAAGCTCGTCAGGGACCCTAATTCAAACTGGGGCCCACCAGAATGACTCAGTTCATATTGTTCAGGATGCTAAGAAATGTTTAGACTCATGCAAGTTGGCGTGTAAATTGCCATCATCCCTGTATCAGTCTTCAGGGACTCATACCACTCCTGAAAATACAGAGTAGAATACAAATACTTTTCAAAATCCAAATAAATGAACATCATTTTCATGTTTCATATATTCACTTATTTGGATTCTAAAACGTATTTGTATTCTACTCTGTATTTTCAGAAGTGGTATCAGTCCCTGAAGAAGAATATAATTCATACATATGTCGAAACGCGTTGGATATTCCCACTACTTATCATCATTTGTAATTTGTATGGATGGTATATATATATATATATATATATATATATATATATATATATATATATATATATATATATATATATATATATATATATAATAATAATAATATATATATATATGTAGTGGGACGATACCACTTGCGATACAATTTGTATTTTTATGATACATGTACATCTGTTTGGGTTTCCCTTTTTGGGAACCTTTTAATTATGTTTAAAATTTTGTACCAATAAATTTCTATTTTTTGAACATTCTTTTTTTTCAAAATTGCCTTAAAAATCCCATTTAGAGCTATTCACAATTCTAAGGTTCAGGATGCTTTACTCCCATGCACTTTTCTACCTATAGGGCCCATTCACATTGTACTGTTGCAACACAAGCACTCCAACATACTAAAATGTGTGCGCACATAATTAAAATGTTTAAAAATATGTGATGTTCACCAGTAGTGTATTTAGGTTTTGTGCTGCCCTAGGCCTGACTAAACTCGTGCACCCCCTAATTTAAATATGACTCACCCCTTCCTGTCAAGGCCACACCCCTTGTTGTTTAAGACCTGCCCTGAAATTTTCGAGTGGGGACACTAGTTCTGGGGGCCTGGGGGGGGGGAATGGATTCCCTTAATTTGCATAGATTTCCTCTCACTTCCTGTTTGGCTATGGGTCAGGAAGTGAAGGGAAATCTCTGCAATGGGACAGGGATGGTAAAAAATAAACTGACAGGGGTTATAACCCTCCCTTACTCTATCCAAAATGAAAAGTGTTGCCCAGTGAGGAAGGTTTGTGGTCCAGGATGAAAGGACAGTCAAAATTAGAAGCAGCGCACACCCCTCCTCACAGTTGTGGAATGCCAGCTGCCCACATACAGGAAGCAGTGAGGCCGTTTTATGGGGGCGCTAGACTAATTTTCCTTTCAGCCCAGTCCGCCCCATAAGACTGGTGCTACAATAACAGTGTAGCGAAAGCGGGCGGGGACCCTTTCCGTGCTGCCCCTCTGCAAAGTGCTGCCCTAGGCCTGGGCCTTGTCGGCCTAGGCTAGGATACAGCATTGATGTTCACATCTCTGTGCTGTTTCGAGGCTTGATTTGGAAAATATGATCTGTTTCTTTCTGATCCACAGTGTTGTGAGGTGTTTGGAATAGTATGAAAGCATGCCATAACACATTACACTGTGAACATTGCAAATAAAAGGCAGCTGAATCGCCAACCCATAGGTGTAAATGGACCTTCATTTTTAAATAAAAGTTAAACAGACTTTTTGCAAAAGTTTGCAAAAAGAGAGGAGCAGCATACTTCTGCTGTAATGGTGCAGCTGTATATCTGCAGGCATGATTGAGGGCAGGGGAAGCTTCTGAGAGCTCTTAAAAGTGTTTGGGCTCTGGCCAATTGCCTCATTTCCTCCCCCCTCCAACCAAATGTAGGCCCTGATGCAGATCAGACAAATCTGGATGCACATGATAAACAAAGTCAAAATTTTGGATTTCACTCATTCACTTGGAGCAAATTGTTTTGCTCATTACAACCCTGGACCTTCTAATTCTTCTCCGCTCTTTTAAACATTTAAACACTTCCTGATAATGATGTAAGCTGCTATTCCTACATTTTCTAACAACCAATAAAATCGTTCATCGCAGCGATGGACTAAAGGGACAGCACTGTAAGTAAGATGAGGCTGGGGTGCATCAGATTTGCACACGAGTAGTGCTAAGGTCGGACAGTGGGGGTTCTCAGGTGGCTGGAATAGGGATTTGAAGGCATGTATAGATACCTGTAGGTGCTTGAAATCTAATGCTGGGGTTAAACAAGTTTTAAAAGGTGGCCGATGTACTTTAAAACTGAATTCCAGGTATAGATTTTTTTGAATAGTTGTATTGGTCCATGTTCCAAACCTGGCAATCCTGCTGGAAGCTGAAAATCAGGGTAGTAGGCACTTCTACTACACGGGGGGGTTAATTTACTAAAGGCAAATCCACATTGAAAGTGCATTCGCTGTAGATCTGTAGATCTGAGGGGGACATGCAAGGAAAATAAAAAACAGCATTTTTGCTTCTACATGATTGGATAATAAAATCAGAAGAGCTTCCCCTCATTTCAGATATCCCCGCTCAGATCTACAGCGACTGCACTTCCAAGTGCAAAGTGGATTTGCCTTTAGTAAATTAACCCCTAATTGCTGCTAGTTTCCAGGCCCAAGCCGCGCCACTGACCTGGTGCTTGTTGAATACAGGAGGTTGCTCACTAGGTACAGGTGCCATTCAGAGAATACTTTGCATTTTCCCAAGGTATGCAAAGCATTCTCTCATTGGACAAGGCAGAGAAGTGGGGGAGGTGGGGCTGTTAATACACAATCTCCACTAACTATAACATCCTGTAACTATGCAAAAATACCTATACTTGGATTTCAGCTTTAAGTCTGTTCTCTGCCAATTCTGTTATGTTACTATCTCTTATGAAAATCAACAAAAAGGTTTCACTGGAGGTGCCTACATATTTGCACATGTCTGTTGTTAATGTTCTAGACCGGTGTTCTCCAAACTGCGGCCCTTTGCTTGCCTTTATCTGGCCATCGGAGCACTATTCTTTACACTGACACCAACAAGGGGGCACTATTCCTCCAACTGACACCAACAAGGGGGTACCATTCCCTCTACTGACACCAACAGTGGGGAACAACTCCTCTCACTGACACCAACAATAGGACACTATTCCTCCCACTGACACCAACAATGGGGCATAATTCCTCCCACTGATATAAACAATTAGGCACTATTCCTCCCACTAATACCAATGATGGGCCATCATTCCTCCTTCTACTGACTATAGGCACATACTATACGTATAGGCTAGACTTGTGCACGACGGAAAATTTTGTTTAATTTCTTTTTCATTAAAATACATACTTTCTTCTGTATATATATGTATATATATATATATATATATATATATATATATATATATATATATATATATATATATATATATATATATATATATGTATATATATATATATATACATATATATATATATATATATAAAATCGTTGTTACACTATTTCATTTTCAGATAATTCGTTATTTCTGTAGAGTATAGATATTCGTTATAACAAATCAATTTGTTTTATTGTTTAATTGTTTTCAGATAATTTGTTATTTTTGTATGTATATATATTCGTGATAACGATTCATAGTTCAGAAAGTCGTTTGTTTATTGAATCCATTAACACACATAATGACAATGGGGTTGATTTACTAAAGGCAAGTCCACTGTCCATTACAAGTGCACTTGGAAGTGCAGTCGCTGTAGATCTGAGGGGAAGATCTGAACTGAGGGCAAGCTCTGCTGATTTCTATCATCCAATCATGTGCAAGCAAAAATGCTGTTTTTAATTTCCCTTGCATGTCTCCCTCTGATCTACAGTGACTGCACTTCCAAGTGTACTTCTAGTGTGGATTTGCCTTTAGTAAATAAACCCCAGTTTCTCTTCTCTTTTGCTCAAATACAATACAACACCCTTCTCACTCAGTTCTCAGGAATGCACTTTGCCAGTAATCTAACCTCCAGCACAAAATGAATCAGCTGATTGGACTTAAAGTCGACCTTTTGCTTCATTAGACCTTTAACGAGTTAATGAATCATGCCGAATTCATACATTATTTTCGTTATAATCTCTTTCGTATTAGTTGAAATTCTTTATTTTTTTCTTCGGACATTCGGATGCATCCGAATGTCCAAAAGATGCAAAATTTGGCTGAATTTTGATTTGTTATGAAACGAATTGCACATGTCTAGTGTAGGCATGTCATTTTTTTTTACTCCCGCTGATGTTGGGGCATTTTCTACTTCCACTGGCCACTCCAGCCCCCCCTAAAGTCTGAAGGGGGTAAACCAGCCCTTTGTTTAGAAAGTTTGAAGACCCCTGTTATAGACAGATATACACAAATATGCGTGTTTGTGATATTTTAGCTAATTGCATTAGAGGTCATTAGGTTCAATGGCTATGAGATAAAGATATCGTTTTGGATGAAACATTGTCATTTTCTATGATGATCGTACTACAAATTGCCTCCAGAGCAGAAATGTCCCTTCTATCTCTCTAATGACCTCTCTCATGCAGGCCTTAAAAAACACTACTTGTAACAAAATCAGTAAAAAGGCAATTATGGGCCAGCTGGGACTCAGAGATGTGAGTGGGCGGCAGATACCAAGTTATTCTGTGAATATAAGGAATTACAGGCTGCTCCGAGTCTAAATCAAAACGGCGTGTACTGATTTTTGTTATAGGAATATAGCCTGGCTCTCATAAATATCTTCAGAGTGCTGGGATTATAGCTGAGCCGCAGTCAGACTCCCGTTGACGCTTTTAATAAAATAGCTGTCTGCTGCTTTCGCTGATACATGGCCTGAGCTACTTTACAGTTTCAGCAGCGGTTCGGTACTTTGAATGAGCCCCGGTGATTGGAAGACATACCACATCTTTGTTCAAGTGCTGAACATTTCATATGTGTATATGTTTACTGAGTGATGGGTTGACTGCTTATGTTGTAGGCTATGTGGTCTTAGGCCCATATTAATTAAAGTGACTGCGAAGACGAAGAATGAAAATACTCTCAGGAGGTTGGTGGGGGTTAACATTATTTCCATAGATTTCCATAGATGTATGTTTTACCATTCAGATCTGGTTTTACACTGTTTACACAGAATTCCACGCCTGTCAATCACTTTGCACACATCCTCTTATGTCATACAGGTTTTCAATTTGACAAGAACATTTAAATCAAACCAATTTCATAAATCACAAATTATCCTTTATTTAGAGAAATATATAATAATAATAATACATTTTATTTATAGTGCGCTTTTCATCAAATGATCTCAAAGTGCTACAAGTTAAAACAAAAAAGAAAATTAAACAATGTATACAATGAAACAAACATCTAAAATGGACAAAAGGCTTTGCTAAAAAGAAATGTCTTAAGACCTTTTTTAAAACAGTCAGTAGATTGAGGAGCCCTCGAGGTGTCAGGTAGTGCATTCCACAGGCGCGGGCAGCTGCACAAAAGGCCCTATCTCCCATTGTCCTTAGTCTAGTTCTGGGTATATGAAGAAGGTTTGAGTGAGTGGAGCAGAGAGGACATGATGTGTTTAATGGTTTGAGAAGTTCTTTAAGGTATATAGGGGCATATCCTTGGATACATTGGTGTGTGAGGAGAGAAACCTTGTACTCAATCCTGGCGGATACAGGAAGCCAGTGCAGTGAGTGGAGAATGGGGGGTAATGTGCTCATGTTTCCACACTCTCATCAGGATCCTTGCTGCAGAGTTTTGGATGTACTGAAGCCTCTGCAGACTCTTTCTAGGAATCCCAATGAGAAGTGCATTACAGTAGTCCCTTCTGGAGGAGACAAAAGCATGAACCAGGTTTTCGGCATCTGAGAAGGAGAGAATGGAATGGAGTGTAGAGATGTTACGGAGGTGATAGAAAGAAGTCTTGCATAGGTCATTTATATGGACCTCAAAAGTGAGTTTGGAGTCCATTTTTACACCAAGATTTGTGACTTTTGATGAAATAGGAATGTTAGAACCGGAAAAGGTAATGATGGTAATGGATGATGATTTGGTCTGGTGAGGAGTGCCAATCAGGATAACTTCAGTTTTAGAACTGTTTAGTTGAAGAAAATTTATGCTCCATCCATACCTTTATCTCCTCCAGACAGGTTGTGAGTACTGATAGGGATGACTGTGAAGATGGAGTTTCAGCTGTTGCATTTACAAATAGCTGTGTGTCATCAGCATAGCAGTGGAATAAAATTTTGTGGCGGCTGATAATTTGGCCAAGGGGGGGCAAGATAGGGGATAAAAAGGATGGGGCCAAGAACTGACCCCTGGGGGACAATGCAAGTAACTGTATGTGGATTTGATTTGAAATGGCCCAGAGAGATGTATTCTGTCTGGTTTGTGAGGTATGATTTGAACCAACTGAGAGCTGTATCATTTAATCCAGTGGTAAGATGGAGCCGGTTTAAAAGAATACCATGGTCAACAGTATTGAATGCAGTAGAAAAGTCCAGGAGCATGAGGAGGGAGATCCAGCATCAGATGATATAAGGAGGTTGTTCGTAACTCTGACGAGGGCAGTCTTTGTACCGTGAGTAAAGCAGAAACCTGACTGAAATTTTTCAAAAAGGTTATTATGTTTAAGATGGTCCTGATGGTAAGTAGCAACGGCTTCCTCAAGTACTTTTGATATGAAAGGGAGATTGGAGATAGGCCTATAATTGAATAGGACTTCCGGATCAAGAGTGGGTTTTTTAAGCAATGGTCTAATAATGGCATTTTTTAAAACAGGGGGAACATGACCAGTTTGAAGGGAATGATTTATAACAGCAGTGATTAGGATAGTGATATTAGTTTTTACCAGAGAGATTGGAAGAGGGTCCAGGGAACAAGTGGAGGGTTTCATCTTCCTGAACTGTATGAACTGTCACTGCTGGCCATTTTTTTAAAATAATGCTATTTTCCAGGTTGTCATGCTTATCCAACAGCTCTAGGGCTAGTTTACTAGGATGGATTACTTTGTCACCACCTGTTTTAAACTTTACAAACCCCACCACAGTGCCAAAACCGCATGTGTAGTCAGGTGCCTACCGCATGTCACTACTTGGTTATATTTGTACCCATGGTACCTACTTTGGTATTGTGTTACTTTAAATTTTCTGGCTGATTGATGTAGGGGTTGGGTTGTGTGTGTGACACATTTCCCTTTCAGGAAAGCTGACCTTGTGGGAGAGTCTGGTATAGGAAGCAGACCTGTGAGGACTTGTGCAGTTGTGTAGTGCTCAGGGCCAGATCTAGCCTGTCTGATCTGGGGGGGAGGGGGGTGCAGTAAAGACATCCAGGAAATTCTTTGGCTGAGAACCTTGGCCATTTTAACCCTTCTCGTCTCTGTTCTGCTACTGACCATCAATGACAAAATCTCACAAACAATTGGTAGAAAGGCGCAAACTAGTGATCTTATTTAGGATATGCCTGTGGGCACTAATATGCCAAAAGACATAAAATAGGCTTGAGCTATAAAAGATATATAAAGAGACCTATGGCAGTATAAAGCCCATCCACAAATGGCAGCCTCCAAACAGGGATCTGAAGCAAATTCCAGCTGATGCTATAAGAAATAGGAAAGATGCGTCTCTAAGACCCCTTTCACACTGGGGCACTTTGCAGGTGCTACGACGCTAAAAAAAGGGCCTGCAAAGAGCCCTGAAAGAGCCGCTCCTCACACTCCAGTGTGAAAGACAGAGGGCTTTCACACTGGAGCAGTGCGCTGGCAGGATGGTAAAAAAGTCCTGCTAGCAGCATCTTTGGAGCGCTGAAGGAGCGGTGTATATACCGCTCCTTCACCGTTCCTGTCCATTGAAATGAATAGGGCAGCGTGGCTATACCGCTGGCAAAGCGCCGCTGCAGCAGCGCTTTGCGGTGGTTTTAACCCTTTCTCGGCCGATAGCAGGGGGTAAAACCGCCCTGCTAGTGGCCTAATACCACTGCTAAAACAATGGTAAAGCGGTGCTAAAAATAGCGCCGTTTTACCGCCGGCGCAGCACCGCCCCAGTGTGAATAGGCTCTAAGTGTAGGAGTATAAAACCATTTTAAAGTGGAAGTAAACCCTCCTATCATTTTCAGCCAAGGAAGCTGCCATTTAGCCTCTGTGTAATCTTCAACTGTCATGATGCTGCACATGTGATCAGTTATGACACCAGCCAATGTATGGTTTGACAGTTTGGTTGAGAGCACAACCAATGTGACAGCATTTCCGGCATGTAACTGTTTTTTGAAACTTTTACTTCCGCTTTAATAAAGCTAAGACCAATGGCAACTCACATGGTTCATTGTTAAAACAGGCACATCAAAGATAAAAGCATCCAGGATAAGCTGTCAGCACTGACTGTCCTCCATAGCGCCGGTCCCCGCCATTGTAATCCTCCACTTGCAACCAGGAAGTCGGCCATAAGATAAAGCAATTCCAGAACGAGGCTTGGGGTGCTCGTGGAGTACGGCGTAATGACGTCACTGGACCGCGCACTGCGTTTCCAAACATGTGCACTGCCGATGTAGCAGCAGTCGTGCTCCTTATTCAAGCTCAAAGATTCGAGTGCTCTAATGCTTTTATCTTTGATGTGCCTGTTTTAGCTTCAAACCATGTGAGTTGCCATTTTTCTTACCTGTATTAAAACAGTTTTATACTCCAACACTTAGAGGCACCTCTCTCCTTCTATTTCTCATGACAAAATCTCACCACTGTCCTGCCCCAACCCAGCAATTTTTGTCTACAACAGTTCACTTTAATCCTCCCTGGACACAATTGCCCAACTCACAGAATCAGGCCCTGACTGCATACTGCAATTGGTGCATGGGAGCTCCAGTGTATTCAGGGAACCAGTGTACTCAGAGGTTATATTAGCATCTGGGTCAGGGGCAGCACTGCCTGCTTTGCAAACTAAAAAAAAAATGATACACTTCTAGTGTAATCTTACAAAGGCAATGAACTACTATTATTTATTTATTAATTACAGGTACTTATATAGCACCATCATTTTTCGTAGCACTTTACATATACTGTATATTTTACAGTCATATCAGGAGCTTACAATCTAAGGTCTCTAACGCACATTCATGCATACACATACTAGGGCCAATCTAGACAGGAGCCAATTAACCTACTAGCATTGTCTCTCCACACTCTAGTGGGAGGAAATTGGAGTACCCGGAGAAAACCAACACAGGCACAGGGAGAACATGCAAACTCTGTGCAGGTAGTGCCGTGGCTAGGATTTGAACTGAAGATCCTAGTGCTGTCAGGCAGAAGTGCTAACCACTTAGCCACTGTGCATTAGCCAAGCAAAGCACACTAGCACATGTACACAGATTTTTGGGGGAGATTTCCTAAAACTGGAGCACACAGAATCTGATGCGACTGTGCATAGTATCCAATCAGCTTCTAGGTTTTATTGGCAAAGCCTAATTGAACAAGCTGAAGTTGGAAGCTGATTAGCAACCATGCACAGCAGCACCAGGTTCTGTGTGCTCCAGTTTTAATAAATCTCCCCCTTTCTGTCTCTCCAAACTCCAACCCCCCTACCCTTGCAGCTTATCATTTTTCAATTCCCTGAAAGTCCAGCCCCCCACTTCCTACTTTTCTGTCTTTCCAAAGTCCAGCCCCTGTTTCTCTAGCTCCACAAATTTCAGTCCCCAATTGCCTTTTTTTCCTGTCTCTTCTAAGCCCAATCCCCCTCTTTCGTATCTCCCCAAAATCCAGCTCCTCCTTTCTATTTTTCTGTCTCCCCAAATCCAAGCCCCCACGCCCCCACTTTTTTATTTCTCCAATGTACAGCCCAGACCCTGCCACCCCCTCCCTTTTGTCTCCAAAGTCCAGCCCAGAAAAGTAGATCCTGGCTGCTGTATTTGCAATTGTAGTTGCTATTGCTGGTAGGGACACAGGCAATGTTTATGAATAGGGTTGATACTGTCATGGCCAACAAAAGAATCAGCAGGAAAAACTGTCCTGGGTGCATTTCTTTAACTATAGACACAAGTCCAACCAGAATAACCCCAGCCCTGCTCCTCCATTTCTAACTCTTGCATCCCCCCTGTCACTGTGCCACAGATGCCACTCGTCCTTGGCATTGATAGACACTAACACAGCTGCCAGAACACTTAGCAGAGCTAATAAGAGTGGAGCCTAACCTGTGAACAATAGCTCAGCTGCAGGGGCTCTGAAGAACTGTGAGCAGGCTGTATTTGAGAGGACCTAGGGAGCCCAGTGTGGCAGTGCAGGGAGGAGGATCACAGAGCATAGTATCAACAGCATCATGGGGGGGGGCATGACTGAAATCTGAGGGGGGGGGACACAGCCCACTCCAGCAGCCCCCTAGATCTGGCCCTGGTAGTGCTTCTTCTCCTTGCAACCCCTTCAATGGGCCCACATCAGGGATCCACGTTTTCAAGGACTTTTGCTGCTTAGGACATTTTCCATCCAAGGTATGGGCCTCACCATGTGCTCTTGCACCTGCTGTTCTATGTGAAACCGCTAGGGACAGTGTACCAGGTCAACAGAACAGCCAAACTAGCTCAGTCAATTTGCACTGTTAATTTGTATGCAATCATGTGTACATGTATATGGAGAATGTCATAAGGTGCACTTCGGCTGTAGAGGAGAGGCAGTAATAGCACCTGAAACAGCAGAAATTTTCACCGATGGACCAGGCTTGATGCTCTGTCTCTTCTCCACTGGAACTTCTCCCTAAAAAAGCACACTGTCCCTCACAAGCAAGGTCCTTTCCCTAACCTAACCACTCACACAACGCGCACCAAATGTAGTGAGCCAATGCTTTTTATAAGCACCGTCCTCACTAGTTCCAGCTTCCAATCAGACAGCTGCTTCCCTGATGACAGGTAAGGCTTTAGAGGAACCAAGTTCTTCTTATTCTCCATTCCCTTTTTTATTGTGGCTGTAATACAGCGCCACCTTTAGATGGGAGGAAAAACTGCACCAAGCTAGGCTTGGTTGTGGGGTTGTCACAGTGCAGCTCTATTCACTTGAATGGATCATGTTTGGAGGGCAATACTGCCTGGTGAATGCAACAGGGGATTGAAGCCAAGAAGCAAAGCATTGTGGCATGTACAACCCCGCCCACTGCCTTTGCAGCTTAAATGTGAGCCGTTGGCTTGCAGTAAAAATGCAGCTCACCATGTTTTAAGGCCCTCAACTGCAAGTGTAATTGAACCTTCAATTCTTCACTGACTGGGAACAAATATGTAGATTAGGAGTTACTCTTGCTTAAAAAAAATAAGAACAAAAGCTGGAAAAGGGTGGATTTTTTTTTTAAATACTTGCCTCTCCTGCTGCCCATGCTGCTGAAGACCTCTACATCATTGATGAGAGATCCTCTGTTGAAGTCTGTGTAGAAATTGGCACTTCCAGGAGTGTCAATCTTTTGTGTCTCCTGCTGCACTCAGTGGTTCCTTTCGGGAACTACAACGTCACTTCAGGACACGATAGTTATCAAAGGAGGTAAGTATTCAAAATCTTTTTTCTAGTTTCTAACTTTTAATTAAGCAACAAAATTGATTTTAAACAGTGTCGGCTAGGGTAAATCATTTCATGTAGCCACACACAAAGTGAATTTTCTGTTTGATTGTAACACTGATCTGAACAATGATGGACTCAGCAGGAACAGGTTATTAATTAGTAAATTGCTGCATGTCCTCTGTAAGGTGGTTTGCCGACAGAGCTTGTGAACTGTTTTTTTGAACACTTTGAAATTTGCAGATGTGCAGAGTAGATTTTCAGTATATCAACTGACAAAACTCAGCAACAATGCCTATCTATTAATTTTTATAAAGATAAATGGTAGCTTTCTTTATGTGAAAGAAACTCGCCAGTGACCTGTGGTAAAGTGATATTTTACAAAATCGAAGGATTCTTGAATTCTGTTACAAATTCAGATGTAAACTTTGTTAAATGCAATGTTTGTTCTCTGTTTTGCCAGGCCCATATTAGAGATAGAGAAGGCACTAAAGAAACCCTGCCACCAGACATCATGTCATCAAAAATCTTCACACAAGATTATATATGCATTTAACATATTTTGCATGCTATTTACCAGTAAATACTTTCCTTATGTAGAAAATCTACATAAGGAAAGCTTTTACTGGTAAATAGCTGATATCAGCAACCCCAACAGTCTCAGAGCCATCATTCAAGTGGCACTCTATAGCATTTTTCTTTGCTCCTTCCCTGCAGCTACTTAAAACATTATGTAAAGAAGTGAGGGGAAAGGTGGGGGAGCTGGGCCAGCACAAAGGGTAATTAGACAATCTCAGAAGAAGAGAGGGCTATGACATGCAAGATTAGAAGGGTCTGTGCTAGATAATTGACTAGTCACATTTTTTAGCAAGTTCCGTGTCACATTGAAATCTAATAAACAATTGTTTAGAGAAGACAAACTCTGTAATTATAATAATAACTATTATTTTACTGTGTTTTTACCTGCTTACATGTAGGAAACAATGATTAGTGCCTATCTGCTACTCGCTCCTACCCATGCTTAATCTCTGGGTGTAAAGTTAAAAAAAAAAAACCCTTTCGCACGGATTGTCCGATCAAGTCCGCCTGTCAGTTTTTCAGGCGGACCTGATCAGACCCTCTAGTCTCCTCTATGAAGCGGCAGGTGTCAGCGGGCACATGTCCACTGACACCCGTCACCATCTGATCTGATCATGTCCTCCAAAAACAGAAGAATGGTGGTCCTATTTCCCAACCATCTGGCAGTTCGGATCAGATGGCATCAGATGAAAATGTACAGGTGCTCTGTTTCCATCTGATTACTCCATAGAGGAGAGCAGACACAGACCTGTCATCCACCTGCTCAGTGGGGATCAGCAAAGAGATCTCCTGCTGAGCAAGCGGATTCTGCTTAGCGGAGGCGCCCGTGCGAAAGGGGCCCTACCTTGGATGTCAGCTTTTGGCCTATTCCCAAAAATGCCGATGACAACACTAAGCTTTACATTAGTTCAGATCTCACAAGAGTTTGCTCCTGCACTGTGCACTAGTTAATTTTTCCCTGCAAGGTTTGCTTTACATAAGGTGGATGTAAACCCGATTCATGAAATTTGAGCTTGGTACATATATTTGTAGTGTTTCCTTATCTCTCTCCAAAGCACTAAGTCCTGTGTGTTTGTGCTGCTCGGTTCTACGGCATGATAACTTCTGACAAGTTCTCGGAGACGGGAGATAAAATCAGCCTGAAATGTATGTCATGGGAGGTTGCTATAAATAGATTTAAATAGATTAGCAGAGAGCTTACCTTTTAAAAGCACAGCTCAGAAAGCATTCTTCTTCTGCCAATGTGGAGGGGGGTGTATGCCTTTCCTCCAATCAGCTGTCACACAGAGTATGTCAGAATGATACTCCTACTGCTGAATGAGGAAGTGAAAAGTCTTACTCGATGTAAGAATTCTAAAGAAAATAGCAAGATGAAGACAGAAGATATTCATGTAAAACTTATGTAGGGAGATTTGTTTCATCTCTGTGTATCATCTGAGGCTGTTCACTTCACTGGGTATATGTGAGGATTTACGTCCACTTTAACCTGTTGCTTTTTATAGGAAATGTAATAGTGGTAACAATAAATTAGCATCACATATGTCAAAAATAGTAGTTAAGTATTTAAATAAAATTAAATTAACTAAGTATGAAGTAATTAAAAATGTGTATTACAGATTCGGTAGCTGCCAAAATATAGGCCTCAGGTCCCATTCCATCAAAACTATAGGACCTTCATTACCTATATGACGGTCAAGGCCTTGGAGGCTCCAGCACATATAGCAAAAAGGAAATCTACCCAAAGTGAGGGTAAATCCTATCTTTCAGAGTTGTCACTGAAACAGGTATGCCTACTGGGAGATGTCCTCTCTTCTATGGCAGGAACTGGTGGCAGATTAAGGTTGGCCATACACTGAGCCAAATTCAGTTGGTTGCTAATGAACCAACTTGAAATTTATTTAGTGGGTGGGTCTGTTGGCACTCTCCTGCCGGATATCCTGGGTGGAAAATTGTCCGCTGAACAGCACCTGCATCCAATCAGATGTATCTGCTGTACAGTTATTCTGCCGGTTTCCAGTGCCAGCTGTCAGTATGCATTAGTTGGCACTGCAGATTTCTCTATCCACACTATATAGCCAACTTGAGGCAAAATAGGATCTTAGGCAGTGCAATAGCCCCTCTCCCTTACTCATCTCTTTAATTGACATTGATTAAGACTGCAGTAGGCTCAGGGAAGCTGCCTGTTTGCATTGTCTGTACTGTATGCCCCCCCCCCCCCCCCCCCTCATCAGGCACCAACTGCCTAGAAGTACATCCTCCATTGTGAAGTGGCAGCATAGTTTTGACCTGTTTTGCTATCAGTAGGTTGCATAAATGTTGTAGCTGGGTCACCTGACACCCACAGGACCCTAGACTCATGCCTAAATTGCCTTGTGGATGATTTTCTGCCAATGACAGGCATAAAATGGTTATTTTTTCTTATGTAGATCTTGTGGAAATGGACAATGGGAGGTGCAGTGAATGGATCTTCCCAATGGGGGAAGGGGTCACAAACAGCAATAAAAAATTACAATATTAAAGTTCCACATTACCATTTTTTTAAAAATGTATGCATATTGGTTATGCATGTTTATAACTGACATTTTTCTGTTAATAGAAATTAGGAAAAGCAGTTGGAGCTACTGTAGTCACCTAGTGCAGTATTTACCGAGACGCCACCCACAAGGTGACTTTTCAAAAACAATGACAGAAACCTTTGTGTAACCACAAATCATGTGCAAATCCTACAGCAAACATGTCAAGAAGCTTAAGTGTTATTCTTCAGCTTGGGATGTTTGGCCAGTTCAAACATAATTCCGTTAAATCCCCTTATTATTTAATTGTGTGTACAGCCAAAACAGTTAAATAGACCAAAGTTTCTTCCCCGCTTTAAAATAAACATATTTGGGTAGCAGAACATAAACTGTGGTTCAGAGTAAATGGTAGACTAGAAAAAAATTAAATTTGTGCTATATGTGCATCTTTATGCCCTTAAGAGACAGGTGGTTGATTTACTAAAACTGGAGTGCAAAATCTGGTGCAGCTCTGCATAGAAACCAATTAGCTTCCAGATTTTATTATGTCAAAGCTTAATTGAACAAGCTAAGTTAGAAGCTGATTGGCTACAACGCACATCTGCACCAGGTTTTGCACTCTCCACTTTTGGTAAATCACACAGTCCACAGTCACAACTATTTATAACAAAAGTATACTACATCACAGTTTTAAGGGGGTTCTTCTCTAAGGTGGTAGCTTTCCCCCCTGAACGTTAAGTAAAATGAAACTTTAAAGTCAAAGCCAAACTCCAGCCAAAACCTCTTTTGGGGTTTTTGGTTAGAGGAGATTTAGCCTCAGCTGGTGTCCTAGTAACAAAATAGCACAAGAAGAAGCACAGACAAAACAGAATGACCACAGGCATACCATGTTTCCTTGATGTGGAGCATTTCAGGATATACATATGTTGTATTTTTGTGTTTTGAAAAGCCTTTCTACCCCTGGAAATGGTCACCACTCTTAATCTCTCTTGAAACGAGCACTTACTTGAACCCCATCAGTTCAGCTCTGCCTGCTGATGCTTCATCACCTCCGTACTTCCCTAATGGGCTGTTTTAGCCAACATCTGATGTCCCTCTGGTCTTCTTTGCTGTCTTTGCTTAGAGTACTGACCATAAAACTGCCCTGGAGTTCCGAAAATTTTGCATTCTATGAAGACTGCCAGGAAAATTGCTCACTGGCTAGTATCTATATTGTCTGAATGAGATACTGTAGTGTGGATAGAATTCCTTTCCTCGGACTAGTACGATTCTGGGGGGCTGTACAGAGCCTATAGTAAAAGGTAGGAACTATGAGTTATTAAGCTTACATAGAATTTAAGGAGAGAACCGGATTGAGAAATTTTATTGCCTTTGGTCACAGTTCAGCTTTTATAAATAACCCCAAAGCCTTGAGGCGTTTTAGTTCGCATTTGCAGCGCTTTACAAATTATTCATTCATTCATTCATAATCATCTATTGATAGATCATGGTGATACTTCACATGTGTGGTTTGAACACCATTTACATATGCGAGCAGAACTTACGTATGCGTTTGCTTCTGCGCGTGAGCGTGGAGGGATAGGTTGCTTTCAATTTTTTTTTTTTTTTAATCATTGTCCCTTTATTTATTTTTTTATCACTTTAATTCCTATTACAAGGAATGCAAATATCCCTTATAATAAAAAAAAGCATGACAGGTACTCTTTATTGACAGGTCCTCATTTACCTCTCAAAGCAAAAAAAATTAAAAAATGTAACTTTAAGAAAAAGAAAAAAACCTGGAGGCCCGTCCATTCAGGGCGCAGAGGTGCCGCCCCCCTAATCTATGTGCCTGGCCCCTAATTTACATGCAGGGTGCCAGATGCATGGCTTTCAAGGAGGGGGGGGGGGTTAAGCACATGATTAGAGCCCGAGGCTCTAATTGGCTTCAAAAAAGCGACAATAGTGAAATAATATTCACTATTATCTTCCTGATTTTCCTCCCGGATAAAAAGGAAGTGGGTCTTGAGATCCGATTGGCCAGGGAGTCTTAGGACTCCTGGCCAATCGGGTCTTAGGACCCACTTCCTGATTGGCTGGTAGGAGAAGCAACGGCCCTGGAGCGAGGAGTAGATAGAGTGAGGAGCCTTCCCGTCCATCTCCCCCGCGGGGGAGGGATCACTGCCTTCCTGTTCCTCTCCCACAAGGAGAGACATGCATTTTTACAGGCCTTTATAATGAGTTGCATTATAATGCAACAGAGGTCAACGCAGCATTGTAGTGTGAACAGGAGACATAAAAAACTATTTTTTTTATGTGTCTCTGCGATGACCTGCATTTTACAGGTGTGCTAAAATACAGATGAATGCACTAGTGTGAATTAGCCCTCAGTAATTCAACCCCATCATTTCTTTGAAACTTGCTTTCCATATCGATTATAGAGAGTCTCATGCCAGCTCCCCAAAATATAGTGGTTGATGCTAGTAATAAGGATTTTCTGCATCCATCAAATTTGTTGATTGTGCCCATGAAATTTATGAACTGAATGCAATAAATTACTCTTATGGGAAAGCAAAAGCACATCATATAAAATTTTAAGAGAGAATTAAGATACCCCAAACAGATTTACAGTGTTAATATTGAATGGCACACAGTGAAAAAACAGTAAGATGCAAGAAGTTCTTTCAAGGAGGTGACACACACAAAAATGGTCTTATTTAATAAGGCAAAGGTGAAACAAAATGCTGCAATCCCTAGTGACCAAACTATGATCCCCTGTTAGAACTGCTTATAAGTAGATATACACCCTCACCTTGTAAAACAACCCATTCAGTTTAAAATAGAAATGAAAAGCAAAACATTTGTATATAGATATAAAAATATTATATATACATTTTCCCCCTATTTATAAGAATCGGTATAAGTATAGGTATCGCATAACCCCTGTTCTCAGCTGCATAAGAGGGGAGGAGAAACAGCAGTACACTGGTCTTCCCAGTGAATGGCTGTGCAGTGGAGGTCAGGACAAGTCTGATTATTGGAGGAGAGCAGGCTCAGTTCCCAGCACAGCTAGAGCACTGACCATGCTGTGCTCTCATACCTAGTGTGGTCAGTTTTTAAGGAAAACAGAGGGACTGGCAGGAACACCAGGGATTTCACACAAAGGAAGCAATACAAAGGGAACATGATACCTTTTTATACAAGTACATGGGACAGCAGGGCACATATTGGGGATATGAAGTGTTGGGTTTACATATTCTTTAAGACTGATTTATTACTATGAAAATGGCTTTTTGCTGCTCTTTGCACTGTAGGCTTCACACAATCCTATTGGTTACTAATGCCTCGTTTCCACTGAGCGGAGCGGTTCGGGTTTGTTTGGTATGGTATGCTATTTTGATTGTTTCCATTATAAAAGCGGCCCATACAACCGAACCATACAGCACCATTCATGGTCCTGCTTCAGATGTGGGGCCATAGAAAATGGTATGATAGGGTTAGGGCGGAGCTACGATACATTCCACTGATTGGTGGACGTGTGACGCCACGCTAGGCATTTTTTCTAAACCTACGTATGGCCCCTGGTGGTCCGACTTGCAGTGGAAACGCTCACCTGAATAGGCCGGACCATTCTAACCCTTCCAAACTGTACCGACTCGAACCGTTCCGCTCAGTGGAAACGAGGCATATGTAACATGCCTAAAAGCATCTGAAGGAAGATGAGTTTTTATTGGTTGTTCTGTACTAAAAAAAAAAACAAAAGGAAAAAATGAATAGCTAGCTATGAGCAAAAGTACCAATCCTCCTTCAGATACTATGGGGTTGATTTATTAAAGGCAATAGACTGCGCACTTTGGAAAGTGCAGTTGCTCCAGAGCTTAGTAAATGAGCAGAAGCACTGCTGATTTCCATCATCCAATCATGTGCAAGCAAAAATGCTGTTTTTTTTTTCCCTTGCATGTGATTGGGTATTCTTTGCAGTGAAGCCTTACCTCACTTACTAAGCTCTGGAGCAACTGCACTTGCAGAGTTCAACTTCAATTTGCAAAGTATATATATATATATATATATATATATATATATATATATATATATATATATATATATATATATATTATATATATATATATATATATATATATATATATATATATATATATATATATACTGAAGCGTGAGCTACACGTGAAATCTCAAATGGATAAGCAAACCACCACATCAAGCAGGTTCTATACTTACTGCAAATCTTATAGCAAATTGAAGGATGGGTAATCCATAATTCGTTTTAATTGCTCTTTTACTTATCAAACCAAGTGCAAATATACAAATCACATTTTCCTGATCAAGAAATTGTGATTTGTATATTCCCACTTGGTTTGACAAGAAAAAGCGTCACGCGGCTCGCAGGGAACGGAGCCGGCATACAGTACATCGGGCGGAAGACACAGCCGCTGCACACAGCGGGGGGACATCGCACGATTCTGAGGATAAGGAAAGTAATTTTCCCTGGATACTGCGATGCAGCCCCGAGCCACACTTGGGAATACTGCTAAGAAGGTTAATAATTTTATATATATATATATACATAAATAGGGCCTCAAAGAAGAGAAGAGCCATCCATTTACTTGGCCCACATACTTCTTGGATTTTGTCCTCCATAACCAGGATCAAATTAATCCCTGCCCTCCTGGGCCAATTGTCTTTTGCTGCCCCCTCAAGTTGAGATGCTAATGTTAGTATCACATTAACAATATCAGACATCATAATTACACAAGACATACCAAGATTGGGGTGGAGAGGCTGCAGGTACAGAAGCAATGAAGACCTGGCCATGACACTATGAAATGGGTAGGTATTCTGGAACACTTTATAATTCACAGGAACATTAGAAACTTGATGTGCAAGTTAACGTTTGCTGCCCCTGGCAGACCTGCTGGACTAAACCACGTTCTATGCTGGCTATGTAGACATCTACCCCCATCTCTACCCTCTAGCCACCAGAGGAAAAGGTAGAAGTCTCTGAGAAATCACAGACACATAAAAAGATGGATGCCAGTAGGTCTCATAAATGCCCGAGACTGGTATATCAAACTGGCTGGATTGTCACACGGAGGTGACTGTAATTTCTATTCACTCACATCACCTTGTTCTACCGATTCTCTCTTTGTGGACTCTTTCAAATAAAGGAAAATTGTTGCCTTCATTTTGTAGCTTCTCTAGAGGATGCAGTCAAATGTGCCATTTATCTGTCAAACCTGAAATCAGCCATAAAATCATACCACTGTAACCTTATATCTCAAAAACCCGAAACACTGTCAGCACATGATAATCTTTCCTTGTATCTGCGAACATCCAAAGACATTTATTTTACTTAAATAACCTGTATTTTAGCAGTGCTTTCCTCTAACGACAGCATTGCCACACAATACAGTGGATACATTGTGCTTGAAAAAAAAAATAATGCATTTTACTTCTCTTTCATTTACCCTTTGAATAAATAGCAGCATTCCAGTCATCTGAAATTTTGTTTATGTTGCAGTGATCCATTGATCTGCCATTATGTGCTCTGATGAATTCCGATTGGTTCGCACAACTACAGCTGCCAAAAGCAGCTATTATCTATTATTCTCAAAGCCAGCAGAAAACAAAAAATAAAGAGCAAAAATAAAGCTTCAAGGGATGTAATGATTCCAGTTTCAAAAACCCAATAATAATATGCAGAAATCTAAAATTCCTTGACATTCATCTCAGAAAAAGGTTCTGGAGATACCTTGAATTATTAATCAGAACTTTGGTTTTGACAAGGAGTAAAAATATTATTGGAAAGATTGAATAACAGCATGAGACAGATTCTGAACGAAGCGTCCATGGAGAAATATATATATTTCTTCCCTCTGGCAACCCTCTCATGCTATTAAAGCCACGTTCGCTCATAGCTGTGGTCAGACCCAACTTTTCCGATGAGATTTTTGCGTACCTTTCATCTTGTCATTTCTAACGGTAGGATTTATGTGGCAGATGGGGAAAAAAAAAATAGTTGAAGAACTGAAATAAAAGAATGTATTCTGAATAGAGTGCACCAAAAATGTAATTTCTTCTTGTATTTTCTTTTATCTGCTGAGGGAATTTGCAGAGAGTTAACTTTTGTTTTACCAGTGAGGCTTTTGACAGGTGAGGTGTTCAAGTGAACCCGTGTTTTGCTCGGGCAAAATAAAGCAACGTGCTTCTTCAGAGTGTATGTCAGACCAATAACTTTTTTATCTGGTTTTGGATTGAGTGTATAGATTTGAATGACTTAAATTTTTACTGCTATCCTGTTTAAGAGATTTCCTGCCGTCCGAACAATGGTTTTATTAGACAGGAAGTGAGAAAAAATCCGCAACAGGGGCACAGACAGAAATAAAAGACCTGGCAGGGGTTCTAAGCTTCTCCTAATCTATAAGAAGAGAATTTTGATTTCTATCTGTGTTGCTCTTGGAATGCTCCCCTTATTTTCTATCTGGTAAAATGTTGTCAGCAAGAGAGAAAGTGGAGGTAAATCTCTAACTGAGCCCTGAATAGTAATACAAATGTGAGAGAGGTTCTATCTTTTTCCTAGTCTATCTAAAATAAACAAAATAATTTATCTGAACGTCATTTTAATTTTTTTTTAAAGAATTTTAACATTCATACAACCAGCCAACATTTAATAAATAAATTTAAAAAAAATAACAGCAATACTAATCCACTATGCACACGTTGTAATAATATATATAAGAATATGCACTCTTAAGCTTTTATCACTTCATTCATAATGGTAGATATGTCAAACACTAAAATTTTTTTACTGTACATACTATCTCACAGTATCACTTGTCAAGCAGCCTCCAAGCTATCTGTTCTATTTTGTCATGTACAAGGGGTTCTTTTAGCTCCACTGATTTAACCACATTGGGATGAGCTAAGAGAAACCAATAAGGGTGAGACCAGACCTGGAACCGATATCCACGGTTCCCACAGTTTACATAGATTTTTCTGTGTACATTTTAACTGTTGTCTTCCTCAGAAGGCAATAAAAAAGAAAACACTTATTTAGTTAGGGTTGTGAAGGGGGTCAGGTTTTGCCTGGAAATGGGCTCTAATGAGTGCTGAAGGTAAATTAAGATACAGTATTTAAAAAATTCTGTTTTTATACAGCCTATCCCTTAGATGAGAACCCACAATTTTATTACGCGTGAATATTGAAAAATGCATTTATTTAAAGGTAACTCCACTTTCCTGGGCAAAAAAATTAGCAAAGAAAAAAATATTAACTTCTTAACCACTTGGCGTCCACGCTATAGCCGAAAGACGGCTACAGCACGGACCTCTAATGTCGGGAGGGCGTCCATGTTCGTCCTCCCGTCCTGGCAGGGCACTCTGTGATCGCCGAGTTCTTGGGACTCGGCTGATCACAGAGCAGGGTAAAGAGCCGATCACAGCGGGCCCTTTACCACATGATCAGCTGTCCTGACAGCTGATCACGGAAGTAAACAGAAGACTGTCAGTTTGAAGAAAAGAATAAAGCCGGTAACTGGCTTCTGTTAGAGGGTCATCGGTTCCTTAAGTGCCCACCAGTGCTGCTAATCAGTGACCTCCAGTGCTGCAAATCCATGCCCACTAGTGCCATCTATGAGTGCCCATCAGTACTCCTAATCAGTACCCACCAGTGCCACCTATCAGTGCCCATCAGTGCCACCTATCAGTACCCATCAGTGCCGCCTATCAGTGCCACCTCTCCGTGCCACCTATCAGTGCCCATCAGTGCCACCTATCAGCACCCATCACTGCCACCTATCAGTGTCACTTCTCCGTGCCATCTATCAGTGCCCATCAGTGCCATCTATCAGTGTCTAACTGTATGGGGATAGGAGTGAGTAGGAGAGGAGATCTATCGCTGTTCCTACTTACTAGGAACAAACGACATGTCTCCTCTCCTCCTCCGCAGATGCACATGGACACAGACAAACAAACAGCAATTTCTTCAGAATAACAAAAGGTAGGAATCTGCAACAAAGTTTGTAAAAATCGTTGCAATGCACCGAGATCACCCAAAGGGGAATGTTTTCTTCTCAACAAAAGTGGAGTAATTCTTAACGCATATGTAAACCCTCACCTTGTAAAACAACCCATTCAGTTTTAGGCTGGTTTCACACCATTGCGAATTCGATGTGGATTACCAGCATTCAATTTGCAATAGCAGGAGATTTTGACTGGCTCTCTATGGTGCCGGTTCACATATTTCCGCTGCGGCTCTGGTGCGAATTTGCGAAGGGGCATGTCAGCACAAGTTTTATCATTGGAGAACAGGCTGAGTTCCTAGCACAGCCCGAACTGACCACACTGTCTTCTCATGCCAAGTGTGGTCACTAATAGGGACTGGCAGGAACACCGGGAATTTTACACAAAGGAAGCAATATAAACAGAACAGGGTACTTTTTCGTACAATTTCATGGCACAACAGGCACATTTCAGGATTATGAAATATTGGGTTTGCATATTTTTCAACTGCACTAGGCAATATCAGCAACTTAAAACATTATTAATTTAATTATTAAAAAAAAAAAAAATCTGCCTTTTAACCCCTCTGTCGGTATTCCCGATTGTGGCTCGGGGTGGATTTTCAGTACCAAAAGCGGTAACCCCGAGCCAGACTCGGGATAGCATCACAGGATCCAGGTACAGTTACTTACCTTGTCCCCAGGATCCTATGATGTCTCCCTGCTGTGTGAGCGAGCCGTCCTCCGCTCCATCTATCACAGAGCCGAGCTCCGTTCCCTGCGAGGTTGTGACGCACAGGGACGGAGAAAGGAGCCAAATTCAAAAAGTAAAACACACAATACATATACAGTCCACTGTAATCTTACAGATTACATTACTGTATCAATTTATTTCACCTCCCTTTTGTCCCTAGTGGTTTCTCCAGTGGCCTGCATGCAGTTTTATATTATATATACTGTTCTTTCTACCTGGAAACTGGAGATTGTCCATAGCAACCAAAACCGTCCCTTTACATCAAAAGTGGTTTTAGACCAGCTAGAAAACAGCGATAATAAATTAGAATCACTTGCAGAATTGAGCGATAGTGATTAGTGGGGAAATCCGTCATCAAACACTGAAAGTAATGACAGCGACAATTCTGCAACTGAGCAAATTTCAGTGTTTTTGATTTGATTACATTATTGAATAATTTTTATTATTATTATATTATTATTTGTTATAATTATTTGCAGTTATTTATTATATTATAATTTATGATTTTGTTTTTCAAACTGTATCATACCCGGGTTGTCTACTAGACTCTTGTTTGGACAGATTTAAGTTATTGAGTTATTCCTAAGAATTACAGGCCTACAATATAAAACGACAAATTTCCATGCAAAATAATTGTACCACTTTCAGCATCAAAAATCTGAAATAATCATACCGCCAGGGAGGTTAATGCCACAAGTAGGCCAAAATGCTTTAACTCTACAAAGTTTTTTCACTGAAAAGGCATTTGTTTTCCTGCACAGGCAGCAGGATTGGGGCCAAATTAGATGCACATTTTCTTAGTAGAGCTCTTTTTTAACAATGCAGACTCTTTGTAAAATTAGCTCCCGTGATATGCAGTTTGCCAAAGTTTGGGAAACATAACCCGGCCCTCCAGCAGTCCATAGAGCTCCTTACGCTAGCCTGTGCTGGTGGTATACTAGATGTTGCCAGATGGTTTCTTATCTTGTGGTTTCAAAACAAGTTCCAACGCTAAGCTTTGGAATTTCTCTTTTGTGAGAACAAGGAAGAAAAGCCTCTTTTATTTCCAGCTCCTTTTAAAAAGTTTTCAGTGAAAATTAGCCTTAAATTCATATTTAGAATAATGAATAAAGCAAAACTCTAAAGACATCCCCAGTGAAATGGAGAAAATGACACTGTGAAATTACGGACGACAATTTATTTTCCCCAGCTGTAGGGTTTAGTGCGGTTCTGCTTCTTCTTTTTTCATCTGCAAAATAAGACCTGCAAGCAACAGGGACAAACATATTATCCTTGTACAAAGGCTGCCAATGAACGCCAGGCTCCGTCGCAGATAAATGTATTTAGTGTCTTTTAAATAAGAGAATAGATGGAGAATTTCACAAGCGGGTTTGTTGCTCTATCTAAAGCAGATAATTAGTTGTTTTCCCAGCCTGCTCTTTCATTACTGCACGATGCTAAAATATGTGCCCCTTGTTTCCACCAAGACTTTATTTTTATTGTAAAGAGAAACATGAATCCTTATAAAGTCTAAAAAAAGAAAAAATAATAAAAACGCTTATAGGGTGTATGCAGAAGTTTTACATGCATCTCGTTACCATTATTGAAATTGAAAGAGAACCTTTCACTACAAATATGATAAAGCCTATCTAAAGCTAAAACTTGTTTTTATGTTGTTGTTTTAGATAGAACAGTTTAAATCCTGTCTGGAATTTTTTCTCGATGGGGAGGTTTACCCTTCACTTCCTGACTTCACACACAACAGGAAGTGACATAAAATCTCTCCAAAGTGGGGGAAATCCCCTCTTAGACAGCTGTAACAGTTTTCTCCATAGGAAGGTATTTACTCTAATCCTGTTCTGCTGAAGACTCAAAATTTGGATTTCATCTCACCTTCAACCCAGTGATAGTGGTCCTCAGGACACATTGAAGGATACCTCAACCCAACAGAGATACAGACAACAACAAAAAAACAGTTTACTAAGGGGTTCTGAACTTTACACACTTTCTCAAGACTGTAAAAATATTAATGCTTTAGGTACACTTTTTTAAAATGATTTTTAACATATTTTTATTTTCTTCTGTAGCAGACATCCCAAGGCTTCAATGCATACATTTTTATGTCATTAACTCCTTTGTGATCAGAGATCACTGAAACCTACTGTAGATGCCCAGACTACATTTAGCAAACTTAATATGTTTCTGTTAAATTGAGTAGAACATTCTAACTGATTTGCATACCTAAATAATGTCGGTGACCACAAAGTTGAAATTAAATATCACTTTTAATATATTACTTAAAATATAAGAATCATATTCTTTGTGTGTTTAAAACTATATAGTTTCTAGTTTTTAATTGTAAAAGTTATATTTTATTTTACTTTAAAGTGGCATTCCAGTCATTTTTGTGTTTATTAAAAGTCAGCAGCTACAAAACGTGTAGCTGCTGACTTTTAATAAACAGCCACTCACCTGTCCCATGATCCAGTGGTGCAGTCACAGCCGTTTTCAACAGTTCTCAGTCACCCTTATGCCCCGTACACACAGTCAGAATTTCCGACTGAAAAAGTCAGATGGGAGCTTTTGGTCGGATATTCCGACCATGTGTATGCCCCTTCGGACTTTTTCTGTTGGCATTTTCGACGGACTTAGATAGAAAACATGTTCTAAATTTTTCAGGCGGAAATGCCAATGGAGGTGATCCCTTTGGCAAGTCCGACCGTGTGTACACGGCATTAGGCAGAAAAACAGTTCTTTTCACTTTGGTTTTTTTGTTTTTATTGGGGGAATTTAGCTTGGATGGGGTAAGGCTAAGTATGGCACATCCACTTGATTGAAGAAAATTAAAGTCTTGGGACTGCAACTATATACACTCTCTGTATATATACCTCCTTACTTCCATCTCCAGCACATCACTTGATTACTGCTTATTCCCAGACCAGCTAGCACTGTAGTTTAGTCTTGACACTGGCTCAGCCAGGCCTGAGGAAATGCCCATTGCAGGAAGGGACCACGGGCCCCTTTAGTGTAGCAAATATGTTGGTAGTCCTAGTGCTAGCTGTCCATGTGGATACTGGTCCCAGCACTACATCTTCCTGGCTGCAGCTGCCTCTTTACACTGCCTCTGCCACCACAATCCTCTCTACCACCTCTTCAACCATCCCAGACTGCACTCTCCCAGTCCTCTCAGGCATGCCTCCCAGTGTTCTCCTATTGTCCTCTCTTGCTCCTCCTGTGCCTCCTGGTCAGGACACCTCTGTGGGTTGTAAGAGGGTCCCGTCCGCACTTGAGCCCAAGCCCAAGGTCAACCCTCAGACTGGGGAGCTCCCTCAAAGGCCCCGACAGCCTAACACTCCATCTTCCACCTGATCACAACTCCGCCCCCAGCTAGACTGACCCTGAGTATTTGAGGGGGCCTGCCACCTGCCAGGAAATTGTACAGTGCCCTCAGAATAAACCAGGCAGCTTCACCTCTCCTCTCCTCCTTACTTTCAAGAAACTTCTAGCATGTTCTGGAAGGAGAGGGGAGGTCTCATCGATGCTGCCTATGAGTAACCCAGCTCTTACTGGCTTCCTGCCAACCCAGAATCAAAACAAACAGGCTTGGCTACCAGCCAAGCCTGCTTAAATTTACCTACTCTAAAAAAAATCTATCTGTACACACCTAGAACAACTAGAGGGCGCTATACTACACAGAAATTCCCCTCAGTTCTGAGGCTAGGCTAGAGCTGATGCAGCTCTGTTCTACCTTAATCTGTAGCAACCAATCACCACTACAGCGATCTGTTGGTGGCTGCCAGAAATAGCCATTGCAGAAAAAAATAGGTTAGTATTATACATAAAGTGACTGTTGCTGCAGAGTTGCATAAGGTAACACTCACTGGCCACTTTATCAGGTACACCTGTTTAAATGCTTGGTTACTCAATGCATTTAGGCAGCTAGACCTGGTGAAGGCGACTTACTGACGTTCAAACCGAGCATCAGAATGGGAAGAAAGGGTATTTATGTGACTGAATGTGGCATGGTTGTTGGTGCTAGACAGGCTGGTCTGAATCTTTCAAAAACTGCTTATCTACTGGGATTTCCACACACAACTATCTCTAGGTTTTACAGAGAACGGTCCAAAAAAGTGAAAATATGCAGTGAGCAGCAGTTGTGTGGAGGAAAATGCCTTGTTGAAGTCAGAGGAGAATGGGCAGAAGATGATAGAAAGGCAACAGTAACACTTCGAACCTTGACACACCGGGTGCCACTCCTGTTAGCTAAGAACAGGAAACTGAGGCTACAATTTGCACAGGCTCACGAAAATTGGACAATAGAATATTGAAAAAATGGTCTGATGAGTCTCATTTTCTGCTGCGACATTCAGATGGTAGGGTCAGAATTTGATGTAAACAACATGAAAGCATGGATTCATCCTGCCTTGTATCAATGGTTCAAAACCAGGTATCCGCTCCCACTTCCGGGGAAAGATCACTGCAATCTTGTGCAGTGATCTACGCAATGTCTGGACCTCCTAGATTACAAAAAAATGCATTTTGTTCCAATTCTTCAATATTTCTTTCGAAAAAAAAAATAAATAAAATATATATATATATATATATATATATATATATATATATATATATATATATATATATATATATATATATCCATATCCATATTCAAATTTTCTTCCAACTTTATTTGTGCCCAAAAAAAGGATGCATATATGTATCTATATATATATATATATATATAAGTATATATATATATATATATAAGTTGTTAAGGCTTCCCAAGGAGCGGGTTGGGAAGCCTTAACAACCAATGAGTCATCAGCTATTAGCGGCTTCCCTGCTGACAGCTGAATGGAAAAAAAAATTACCGGCTAAAAAAATTCACGAAAAAAACGACACTGGGTCTTCCCCCAAAGACCATACCAAACCCTTCGATCTGGTATGGATTGGAAGGGGACACCCCACGCCAAAATGTTAAAAAAAATCCATACCAGACCCTTATCCGATCATGCAGCCCAGCAGGTCAGGAAAGGTAAGGGGATGAGCAAGCGCCCCCCCCTCCTGAACCTTACCAGGCTCTGCGCCCCCACCCCAAAGCACCTTGTCCCCATGTTGATGGGGACAAGGGCCTCTTCCCGCCAACCCTGGCTGGTGGTTGTCGGGGTCTGAGGGCGGGGGGCTTATCAGAATCTGGAACCCTACCTTAACAAGGGGACCCCCAGATCCCCCCTATGTGAATGGGTAACGGGTACATCGTACCCCTACTCATTCACCAAAATTGCAGTGAAATGTAAAATAAACAAGAGCCGGTTAAAAAAAATTCACTAAATAAACGCCCCCCCCCAAAGACCATACCTTTGGTATATCAAAAACTGGCTCTTGTTTTTTTGTTTTTTTTTACATTTCACTGCTTTTTTGGACATAGGGGAGATCTGGAATGAAAACGGTGTCATCAGCAATAATCAGCATGGATTCATGAAGAATCGTTCTTGCCAAACCAATCTACTAACCTACTATGAGGAGGTGAGCTGCCATCTAGATAAAGGAAGGCCCGTAGACATGGTGTATCTGGATTTTGCAAAAGCATTTGACACAGTTCCCCATAAACGTTTACTGTACAAATCAAGGTCCGTTGGCATGGACCATAGGGTGAGTACATGGATTGAAAACTGGCTACAAGGGTGAGTTCAGAGGGTGGTGATAAATGGGGAGTACTCTGAATGGTCAGGGGTGGAAAGTGGGGTCCCCCAGGTATCTGTGCTGGGACCAATCCTTTTTAGTTTGTTCATGAACGACCTGAAGGATGGGGTAAGGAGTTCAATCTCTGTATTTGCGGACGATACTAAGCTAAGCAGGGCAATAACTTCTCCACAGGATGTGGAAACCTTTTAAGAAGATCCGAACAAATTAATGGGGTTGGTAACTACATGGCAAATGAAGTTTATTGTGGAAAAATGTAAAATAATGCATTATCCCAGATAATGATTAGTTCATTTATGACCTTTCCATTTAACCCTGTGTTATGCACACCCTGTACAATGAAGTGTACACTCACCACATAAACTATACACTCTATATAGAAAACAACATTCCTCAATAAACATATCAGAGCACAATGTTCATGGCTATTTGCATGGTACCACAACTGTATGAACATTTAGAGAATCATGTATGTTTATGGAGAATTGATTTTTTTTTATGTGCTAAGGGCCCTTTCACACAGGCTTTCTGATCAGGTCCATCTGTCAGTTTTTCAGGTGGACTTGACTGGACCCTCTAGTCTCCCCTATGGCGCGGCGGATGTCAGCGGTGACATATCCGCTGACACCCTCTGCTATCCAATCTGATCCTGTCGGCCAAATCAGATGGATGGTGGACAGTGGTCCTATTTTCCATCCGCCTGGTCGGATCGGATGAAAAACGGACAGGCAGTCCGTTTTCATCCAATCTCCCCATAGAGGAGAGCAGGGCTCTGACAGGTCCGTCTCTGCACAGTGAGTGAAGAATGATCTGTCATCCACCTGCTCAGCGGGGATCAGCGGTTCAATCCCCAGCTGAGTAAAGCGGAGCCCATCAAAACGAATGTGCCCCGTGTGACAGGGGCCTTTCAGTAAGGCTTGGTTCACACCTGCAGGTGCAACCAAGCATGGGCATGTTTTTCACATATCATGTGTAGGGCAGACCATTCATTTCAGTGGGCTGCCCTACACGCAATCAACATGGAAAAGTCATGAAAGAGTCCTGTTTGATGGGCACGTTGGCAGATGCACGGGGGTGCCATTAACAATTAATAGAACTGCTGTGCATCTGCTAAAGGGCAGCTCATTTCTGTGCATGTTGGGAAAGCATACACTTTTGCATGCATTCCCCACATGCATAGATGTGAACTTAGCCATGGCGTGTTAAGTTTACACTTTTGATTGTACAGGATTTGGATATCACAGGGTTAAATAGAATGGTCAAAAAAAAAACGAAAACACATTATCTAGACATACACAGAGTGATTGGGGTTGCATATATCTCTTATAACAGGAGGTTGTTCTCTATGAGCAGTACCATTGTATTATTTATTGTTTTATCCATTAGAAGATGAGCACAGACATTTTTGGATTATAGACATCTTTATCGGAGTACTTCTCAGCCCCTGCCTCTGTCCAGCTTGCATCACCCCCAGGCCACATTATACATCCAGCTGACAGACATCACTTTGAGCTACTTCCCACCCCCCAGATGAGTGACATTATTCCATGGTCACTTTTCATTCTCTACCGTCCCAACATCGCTCCCCGGTCACCCCACAGACACTGCCACTGAAATAAATCCCTCCACAACTAACTCACCCCCACCAACTGTCTCACAACCCCATCCCACTGGTGCTTGGGGGCACCCCTGCGCCTGCAGTTATTCTCACCAGGGGGATCATGTGAGGATAGAGCAGGTAATCACTGCAACGGGTGGGGGAAATAACTGAAACTGATCTTTTGTGGCTCTCACTGCAGCAGCTGAAAGATTGATTCAGTTATTTCCCCCACACGCTGCACTAATCTGGATTTCTCTCACTGCCTGAACTCTATTTCCCACAGCACTGCCGGCTTTCCTCCTTTTCTCTCCCATCAGCAGCAGTTGTGGGCACATAGGGGAATCTGTCAGGATGGAGAGTGGGGGAAGGGGCCTGTAAATATGTCATTTACCAGCCCCTTTCTTTTTTAAGTGAACACAGTGAGTGATGGATACTGTATTTATTCATAACTGAGCATAATAAACTATGTTTACTATGCTTCTGTTTATGAATGGGCAATAGCCTCTGTCTCCTGATCATTCATTTTCAGTGTAACTGTGGCTGCAGAGAAAGGGACTGTGGAATCTCTGTCCTCAATACCTGTCTCTGTCTCAAAAGTGAGACTTCAGGGGGTCTGTTTAGACCCCTGATATTTCACCAATCCCTCCACCCCCCAACAGAGTTGTGAAAAAAATTTGAATAAAAAAAACTATTGTAAAAAATCTGACTTAAAGTGGTAGTAAACTCTGTACTACCACTTGTACCTACAGTTAAGCCTATAACAAAGTCTCCTGCCACTCTGCATGTCACCAAGCTAGGAGGCCCTCCACGAGGCCCTGCAGCATTAATGTTGCATCAGAAAGATGGCTGCCGTGTGGTGGCCATCTTTAAACCTGGGGGCCCCATGATTCCCCAGTGCCCGGGGGGCCCATGAGTTGTCAGTCCACCCCTGTGATGGACTTGGGTCTTTTTTCAACCTCACCATCTATGTAACTATGTAACTATGTAACAGTGAATGTAAAAAAAACCTCACATAGCAAAATGCAAATTTTGCGGTAACATCGCGGTAAAAACGCAGTACTTGCATTTTGGATCATTGAAGTCTATTACATGCAGAACGCTGCATTTTGCGGGAAAAAACATCCCTGACCCTTTGCAAAAACGCAGAGGGACAAAAATACATTGAAGTGAACGTGTTCCACAGGAACCTATGTTAAAAAAATTCCCTGCATTACTGCAAAATACAAAAATCATAACAAAACGCATTAGTGTGAATCAAGCCTTACAGAGAAGGGTTGCTACACACCATTGTGGTCCCTTGGCATTTTTATGCATCCTACTGCATTATAAATGCTTCTAAATTTCTTTAATTAGTAAGAAAAACCATTGTGCTTTTAATGTATTGCTCTACAATATGTGCTGTTCCGGCCCATATGTGCCTATCCATCTACTAGAAATCTATGGAACTTAAATGTAAATGTATTATAAACACATCCAAAAGCATTTTGCATTGGTAAAGATACAGTCAGAAATTAAATTACAGATAACACTCTTACCTATCGTTCTAGAAAATTGAAAATACAACATTTATACCTACATGTGAAAAACAAATCAGCTAATTTAATAATGGCCAGTGAGAATCCTCTGCCGCTTTTCCCATGAATGGGAAATTTCATATGTTATTCTTTGGCCCAGGTGAATTTAGGATGGTATTGGGTTTGTTAAACTGTGTGCATTCGATAGAGGTTGGGGGCAGACAAGCTGAAACATTAAGGCTGGGGTCACACTAGTGTGAATTGGATGTGCATTTGTCCGCATCCAATTCGCATGACAGGAGACTGTGACCGGCTTTCTATGGAGCCGGTTCACACATCTCCGTGGCGGTTCACACATCTCCATGGCCGCAAAAATTCATCCTTGATTTGTCCCTAAAACAGAACAGGGCTGCACCGGACCCTTGCTAGGAGCCGCATCCATCTGCAGTGTGAACCCAGCCTAAAGTTTGTTGTAAAGGCAAAGGGTTTTTTATCTTAATGCATTCTACGCATTAAGATAAAAAACCTTCTGTGTGAAGCAGCCTCCCCAGCACCCACTAATACTTACCTGAGCCCCATATTTCTCCAGCGATGTCCACAAGTGTCTCAGCCCCCCTGGACTCTCCTCCTGATTGGCTGAGACAGCAGCGGCACCATTGGCTGTCAATCAAAGTCAGTTAGCCAATTAGGGGAGAAAGGGGGCAGGCTGAATGGGAGCTCCTAGTCTGAATGGACACACAGAGCTGAGGCTCGGCTTGGGTTCCCCCACAGTAAGCAGCTTGCTATGGGGGCACTCAACAGGAGGGAGGGGCCAGGAGAGCTGAATAGGGACCCGAGAAGAGGAGGATCTGGGCTGCTATGTGCAAATCCACTGAAACAAAGCAGGTAAGTATAACATGTTTGTTATTTTTAGAGAAAAAAAACAAGATTTTACAATCACTTTACAATAAGTTATAGAAAATAGCAATTTCTCAAGATCTCATCTACTAACAAGTAAAGTGGAACTCTACTTATTTTTTGGTTTAGTTTTGAATAAAGTGTGGTTAAAGTATACATTATGTAAACCCTTACCTTGTAAAACAACCCTTTCAGTTTAGCATAGAAACGCAAGGCAAAATATATATTTTTTTCTTTTTCTATAACATGTCCTCTGTTCGCAGTTGCATTAGGTGCTTAGAGAGCTGGGGGTGGAGACTGCAAGGGGGCATATCAGCAGGAGGCAGAGGTAGAGCAGCACACAGATCTTGCTAGAGAAGAGCTGAGCAGGAGGGGAAGCATGTCAACACAAGTCTTGACCATTGGGGGACAAACAGGCTGTGCCCCCAGCACAGACAGAAAACTGATCATGCTAGGATGGATGTGCTTCTATGGCTAATGTGGTCAGTTTCAAATAGGAAAACAGAGAGACTGGCAAGAACACCAGGTATTTCACACAAAGGAAGCAGGATACTTTTTTTTAACATAAGTACAGGGTACAACAGACACATATCAGGAATATGAAATGTTGGGATAACAAATACTTTGAGTTGGAACCTGTGACAGATTTTTTTTTGCTAATCTGAGATTTCTATTGGTTCCTTGTTCCAGTGGACCACTAATTACCCTCAGGGGAGATTTCTACTTGTTCTGAGGGCTGAGGGGAACTGCTACACACAGAAGGTTTTTTATCTTAATGCATAGAATACATTAAGATAAAAAACCTTCTGTCTTTACAAACACTTTAAAGGTTGTACAAGTAGGCCCAGGTATGGCCCATAGGTAATGGGAATACAGGGTTTTAAGAATAACTTCAAGGAGCTTTATGCTACAACACTGCGTGTGACATTTTGACTTAATAAAGAATATTTAAGCCTAAGTGTCCTATGTGAAGTGTGTGGTTTTTTTTTTTACCTAATTTACTATTTGGAATTGTTTGATTTACAATATGTCTAGAGACAAAACTTTTTTTTTTATTTTGGATACAAAATTAAATGTCACCTGTCAGGGTTTTTTGCCATTGGTTTGATGTTTTCCCTTAAAGAAGAGTTCTGCCCCACCACCCAAAAAATTAAAGGTCAGCAGCTACAAATACTGTAGCTGCTGACCTTTATTATTAGGGTACTTACCTGTCCAGGTATCCAGCGGTGTCCTCGCCCAGGCTGATTTTTTAATGGGCTCTCGGGTGCTGGCGAAGTGAGCCAGAAGTGGGAGCTGGTACCTGTCAAAACCAGGTACCCGCTCCCCCCAAAAAAGTTTCAAATGTGCCAGCGGGGGGGCAGATAGTTGGAGCTTCCCTTTTGGGTGGAGCTCCGCTTTGTCTTTTAATCCTGTAGACACAACAGGAAGTGAGAGCAAATCTGTAAAGAGTAAGCTCATTCCACTGTTAAGCTGACCATACACTAGTAGAATTTCACTCAACATTTTTCATTTTAAGAACATTTATTTAATTTTCTATTTGTCAGTTGGGTTAAATCAATGTACGTTGTCAACTGCAGATTTTTTGTACATAAATTCATACTAATGTTTATTTGAAAATCTACTATTGTATAGCCAGCTTTGGACAGTTTTCAGCACAACCAGGGTCTCATGGAAATATTTCCCTTTTATTTTCCCTTAATTTTGAATCTTCAGTACCGTTGAGAGTGGTCAGTCAAACAATTAGTGAAAAGAAGTCTCCAAGTAATACATGCAGCAATAAACACTTGACTTGGGTTTTAAACCCTGCCCATCAGGTCAAGATTAAAAAAATAGATGTAATGTTAGATATACTAACTGCCCTTCAAACCAGTGTTGGGGAAATTGCACATTGCATATTTCCCTATTATTGTTGGTTCATATTGTGGCTCACTAATGAATTCTAAGCCTCCTAGTCTTGGTCAAGGAGCCATATAAGGTCACATGTATTGTTTTACCTAAAGCTTGAGGAATGCAGGATGGTCGAGCCCACTATACCCCTTAAAAAGTGATATCACTGTCCAAACAACTTTGATTGGTCATTTACCACAGCCCAAACTGGAATAGGTTAGTCTCACCCAGAACAGCCATGAGGCAAGTGCCTGGTCCTGATCACCTGTGCCATGTATACGGGTCTCCATGGAGGGAAAAAGCACCTTAGTTAAGTATTCTTGATATTTTCTTTATCTTTATCTGTATCTGTCATTACTTTTAATAAATGTTATACTTTTAAGTATTTGCGTGATCTCTTTTTGCAAATATCGAATAAAAACCCTAAAAACTTAAAATATCACGTAAAACGACCTGGGGAACGGATATACCCCTATCATTAGAAGCTTTTTTTTAAACATTTGCCCAATACAAGTGTCGCCCTGTTGTTAATCTGACACATTCAAATGGAAAATCTGAGTTGTTGCCAAGATTAGCTAGCAATTGTTTTTCTGCTTTCTCCTGTTTTTTTTTTTTTTTTTTTTAAAGTGTTCCAGCTTGACTTTTATTTGCAAGACAGGTCCACATTAAAGTGCTTGAGCCTGGCTGCCAGTCAGATTACAGGAACCTTTACATAGTGTTTGTGAACGTTACAGAATTCTCAGTCATGCAGAAGCAACATTGTTATCTTAGCTCCATTTTTCTTTTGACATTGCCAGTTTATTCCACAAGACATTTTCAATTCCCTTCCAGCTTAAAGCACTGTTACCTCTGCAGAAGTCCATTGAAGTGTGCAGCCCACAAGTGGATGGGCACCTTCGCACTCCCCTTGATTCCACACTTTTCCTCTGAATATTCTTTGCAACATGCGGTTTTACAGAACTCTCTAGTGGCCTGTCTCTTCCCAGACAATAGATTCTATTTTTAGTTTAACTCCTCTACCTAAAAGGCAGCTGAAGGCTGCATGCACATTCTTTTGATTTAACAATTTAACAGGATATTTATGGCTTGTTTGAAGGTGATGGTTATGGCCTTATTCTCTTTTTAGTTTTTTTGTTTATTTAACTACTCAAACTTTATTTGTAACTGACATGTTAAAGACAACTGCTTATTGTCACTGATGCTTTTATTGGGATCCCGTAACCTGTCTGCATCAGGCATACTGCATAGGTCACAAAAGGTCACAAAATGTCTATTTAAAATAATAATATTAATAACAATACAAATTTAATTCTTATTCTTATTATTACTACCATAGCCAAGTTCCAGCATAAGTACCTTAACCTATCTGTATATCTGCTTCTTGTAATACTCTCCCTTGCAGCAAGAGAGGGGCAGCACTCTGAACTAGGACTCTGTTGATTTACACAATGTTGTCAGCCTAATGCCCCGTACACACGGTCGGATTTTCCGACGGAAAATGTGTGATAGGACCTTGTTGTCGGAAAATCCGACCATGTGTAGGGTCCATCACACATTTTCCATCGGATTTTCCATCACACAAAGTTTGAGAGCTTGCTATAAAATTTTCCGACAACAAAATCCGGCCTGGGAAGAACAGAGACCATGAGTTTGGAGCAGTATGACACATGACAGCCCCCTTTCTGTCACAACCCTTGGACAGGATCATTTAAGAAATTTAAATTCTTCTTCCATGGTTATGGACTCTATCCATATGGTTGAGACTAATGCTACCACAGATTTTGGACAGGGCTTTATTACAGTAGCTGCACAGAATGTTGCTCTGAAGTTGAGTTATATGTTTTGCTGTTACAGAAAATTCTTTGAAAGAAAGTAACCTTGCCTCTGTGTAATACTGTGTGTTTAGTTGCAGAGTGGATACTCAAAGGCTGCAAGCAGTCAGAAAAGCCTCATGATGACCCTTGATGGCCCAGTCTATGCCTGGGGAATGCTGTGAGAAGCCAGTTTGGGGATATGAGAGGTGGTGATCAATTCAATGGGACAGTGAAAGTGGTTTCTGGGTTGGTTGCCAAGGCACCGGCACCTGTGTCAAACTGGCCTCAGCTGTAGTCCTGACTAAATTTTCATTGCATCTGGACCATTGTAGTATTTGAGGCTTTTGCTTTGAAACATACTAGTACTCCTATCTAGGGCTAAGGCCAACAAAGAGAATCAGTGAGTGATTGGAATCGAAATGTGTTTGGATTTGTAGATGTTTCAGCATACTGTCCCTGCAAAGCTGCTGAACAAGAACAGCCCCTGGCTTATCAGTCCAGATGCTATGGGGGCCCTAACAATAATGTCATATCCAAGTCTATGGAATATTCCTGTGCAGGCATTGCCAGTTCTAGATTTTCCCTGTCAAGATGTAAATCACGCAAGATGCTGCCACCATTGTCAGAGGTTGTAAGCACTTGGCAGGAAGGGGGAGAGAGCTTGGGAAGGGGGGGGATACTTAGAGACAAACTTGTCCTTTAAATGTCATAGTCCTTCCATTACAGAAGCTTACACAGTCTAAAACACTATTAGTCTTAAATTACTGTAATTTACAAACACACCACACTTTGTACACATTGGTCAAGCTGCCATTTGGATGTCTGTGAAGTTTTGAGTAAGATGACCATGACTTCTGGTAACACAGAAAAAAACCTAATATGATGAAATATTAAAACTAGTTTGCCTGTCTGGGTCTCACTGGTGATGCCTGTTCATCTGTCATTGCTTGCATCCTTCAGTTTCAGTCTTGTTCACCTCCACTTACTGTTGCTTGGCAACATTTATCATCCCCTGAGTTTTGCCATAATATACTATATCTACTAAATAAAAAACATATTTAGGATATAGGGAGGATTCACCTTGGACTCCATATGGTTACTGAACATCTGTGTGAATCTTAATTGCCTTAAAGCCTAAGTACAGCAAAAATCACAAACAGTAAAATCAGCACAAGAGACATAACTTGCAGCCAGAAGGATGTGTCCCTGATTCCTCTTCTGTCTTCTATTGTCCTGCCCACAGTCGCCACAGGGGTAATAGAACTAACAAGCAGTTACAGGCACTGGACAAGATAACCTGACTATGCCTGCCCTTTCTGCCCGACTTCTCCATTCTACAGCTTCTATGAATGGAACACAATCTATGAATGGAGGGGGAGGTGCTAACAATCACATGCAGTTTGCTTTTGAAGCTGCAGCGAATAAAATAGAGTCCAACTCATTTCCAGACTGAAGGATGTCCAGAAAAATGTAGCATTTTCCTCTCCATTCTGATGCTTTCTAGTCCACCCCTTTTATTTATCGGGTTTCAGTTCTTTCAATCATGGAGGCTCAGCATCACATGTGGGCATTACCTTGGGTAGACTGCATGCAAATTCAGCCTGCTGAAAGATGCCCACTCCTCCAGACTGACATCCACCCATCAAGGCATATTGATGTGTTCATGACTCCTCCCATTATCTAACCCACTGCTGGCATAAGGGCTGATATAATTTGGGAGGAGTACTGAGGCAGGATGCTGTGATGTGTTCAGGAAGCTATGTGCAGCACCCAGTCAGTTCCTCCCACCAGACAAGATTTGCATTGCACAGAGAAACACAGAGATCCAGTAATGACATCACTTAGGCTAAAAAATAGTATGTATTGAAAATAGAAGGGTTTTATTTTAAAATTCCGTTAGTATGTTGAAGAGGAAATGCAATAAACAAGGAGGGCAAAATATAGGCTTCAGCTCTAAAACCTAACTGTAACCTAACCCTTTCCACCCTCAATGAAAAAAAAATCATTGCTAATAGAGTATAAGAGTATATTCTTGGAAGTGAATGACTATAACTGCCAAGACTGGCTTTTATGAGGGACATCTGTTCTTTTACCACTGGAGAAAAGGGAAGCCGCTCCATACAATGAGATAATGGTAAACACTATAGGACTATGAAGGACTCACTTAATGGCTGAACAGTTTTTCACCTTTAAAATGTCACTTTAACGCATCATGTGTATGTAGAAACACCAATGGTTTGCATTTTTCTGTGTACTGTACCTCAGTTCCACATCGCCTTTTCTATCTGGATGTTGGTGCCCTTACGTGCCCCAAGTAAAAAACATAATGCTTTAAAGGAAAAGTCCAGCCTGAGTTATTTAAGTTGGGCTTCTCCTCTGGGTCACAGGAGTGCAATTCGTTTTGCACTCCTGTGACCCGTTTTCAGTGGAAAACGGTCTGAAATCTGCTCTCTGCTGACGTCAGTGTCATTATTCGAGGCAGCGCTTCATCCCCACTTCTGAAGTCTGGATCCGCCAGGTGCCTTGACTGATGGCAGTCTCAGTGTGGAGGAGCAGAGAAGAGAGACGCTGACTGACAGTCAGCGTTTCTCCTCATCGGCAATGTTCGGTGGCTCGGTTCTCAGTGCAGAGACAGCGGGGGACACCTAGGTAAGTATGAATCTAAAGAAAAAAAAAAAAAAAAAACCTATACTTCTCTTTTAAGTCCAAGGGGCAATGGATTACCAGTGAATACAGAAATATGGGATGCTAGAGGCGGAAGATCAAAATAAGTCTATGCACCTCTTCCTGAACCTTTGTTTAGTTTATTCATGGCCTGGGAATTGTTATTTGTTAAAGAGCCAATCATAGTATGAAATAAAGTGTTTCCCTTTCTAGGCCTATGGTCTAGAGCGGTTTTGCCATTACTTTTCAGACTCATACCCAACACACATAAGACCATCTTTCATGGCTAGTAATTTTTTTTTTTTTTTACTTGAAATAGTTTTTTTATTGAGAAAAAGAAAACAAAAAGGCAACCTAAAAGGTTACCAAAATCAGTACAATAGCAAAGCAGATACATTGTATAACAGGACAAGAAATGATTCTGCTCAAATACAGTTAACAGATGGCAACATATGGATAGGGATAGCGAGAATAGCTATACAATCACACAGTATAGATCTGGTTAAAACTTTTAGTGTATATAATAGAGTATGAAACCTCTTCTTGATACCTTAAGGTAAACTATAACTGGTAAGTGCAGGGGGGCAATATCTGTTAATTATAGTCCTTGTTACAAGCGAACAGTACATGCTGGATGGATGGAGTAGCCAGATGTTCCATTGTTTCCAAAAGATTGCGTGTACACCATTTTTCTTTGCAAAAAAAGATTTATATTGGGTTTGTGTGTTGAGACTTTGAAGGAAGGTAGCTCTGTCAGGAGGGTCCGATTGTTCCCATGCCATAGCAATGGCCTTCCTGACAATGATTATACAGTGGACTATAAAGCATCTGTGGATGGGGCTCCAGGATTCATGATATAGGAGGAAAAGAGCTGTAGCCGTTTGAATGTTATAGGAGTGTGGAGCACAGCAGAAAGAAACGAGAATACATATTCTCAAAAAGGTTGTAACTTGGGGCAGGACCACCAGATATGCAGTAGTGAGCCAGTAGAATCGCAGTTTCTCCAGCAATTAGGAGTAGATGTGTTGAATTTGGACAGTCTCACTGGGGCATAGTACCAGCGATGTAGTATTTTTAGGGAGTTCCCCCAATGAGAGACTCATTTTGAGGAGGTAGTAAGGAGCTTCATTGCCTTATGCCATTGTGTTAATTGAAAGTTCTGATTACGTTCTTCTTCCCATATTTTCATAGAGAATGTTGTCCAAGGTGAAATGTTCCAGGGCGCAGAGAGGAAGTCGTGAAAAGTCACTCGTGGAAGAGTCCAATTTTAGGGATTGGATTTTTTGCCATGTAGAGAAAGCAGCTCTGATAGTTAAGTATGGTGAAGTAGCTGGGCGGAAGCCAAGCAGAATGGCGGTTAGGGTATTCTGTAGTGGATATTCCACTAGGGCACATTCAATGTGGGTCCAAAGATGGTCTTCGGAGGGAGCCCACCAAAATTTGAGGCTGTCCAGTATTACTGCTTGGTAATAAGCTTTGAGGTGTGGTACTCCCATACCAACGGCAGATTTGTGCCTGTATAGAACAGTAGATTTAAATCTAGGTAATTTTCGTCCCCATATGTAATAGTTAATCTTGGATTGTAGTTTCTGTAAGTAAGCTGATGTGAGCGGAATAGGTAGAGTTCACAAAAAGTACAATATAGATGCAAGAAGTGGCATTTTGGCAACTTCGGCTCTTCCTGCCCAGGATACTTGGGCCAACAGTAGGGACTTGGTTTGTTTGTTTGATGGACATCAGAAGATGCTCATAGTTGGTTTTTGTAAATGGAGATGCATGGGGTACAAAGTTTAATTCCTAGGTAGTTAATAGTAGAGTTGGAGGCCCAAGAGTAACCGGTGGATAATGTTATTGCATGTTTGATATGTGGAGAAAGTGATATAGGTAACATAAAGAACTTAGAGGTGTTAACTTTGTACAGTGATATTTGACTGAACTGCTGCAGAACTTTGTTTAGTGCTTGAGAGGAGGTAGTGGGATCTGCAAGGGACAGGACAATGTCATCCACATATAGGCCAATCTTATACTCCTTGTCTTCTAGTAATTTTTAATAGCATTGTTTGTTATCAATATAATTGTGATGTCATTCCAGCCTGGAAAAGAAAAAGTTACGAGTAAAAACTTGTCAAGAACTTTAAAACAACCACTTGTGAGCTATGTAATAAAATTAATCACATTCATTTTCAAGGGAAGACAGTGGAACTATCGTCCATCACCATGGCACAGCTCAGTGAGATATTAGCTGCACTAAGTACCCCAGAGTTTTTCAGAAAGGAAAATGGTTTTGAAGGAGGCCTTACTGGAATAAGTATAATCAGTTGAACGTTAGGGGAAAAAGAAGCTTAAAAATGGAAGCTATCATCCGTTTGTAGAACATACGCTTGGCTGCTCCCTGAGGCAGCCAGGCATGGAATGAGGCCTTTATAGAACCTGTTCTGTTCTGTAAAATAACTTTGATATAGAAAATTTTATTTTGTATTGCAAAGAAAATTAGTGGGAGAAAAAAGGAGTACATTTCTAGAGAGACAACTGGGATGATTTTCATGAACTTAACAAATAGGATATCTGTACACATTGTTAAGATGATAATTCTACTGATACTATTTACAATAAATGTTTTATACTCAATATTTAACTACATACCACAATCCTATTTTATGCCACACTGGTGCTGCACAACTCATTATTTTCAGTGCCTATTCCAGGCAGCTTGAACCTCAAATTTTGTTCTGTTCAACCTCTGGCTTTTTCAAAACTTAAGAGTCACAACTCTGCTCCCTAATTCCAAAGGAGCAACTAAGAATGGGGTTTTAAGTGCTGTGTTTTGTGTAATTTTTGCAGAAAGCAGACACAATGGAGAAACAGGTAAGAAAAGAGACCAATTGGCAACCTCCTAGTCTTAAGTATTACCTTACTTATGAACTAAGCACATTTGGTAGAGATTCATGTAATGCAAATGGATAAAAACAGGACTGTAACCCACAACCTAACCCTTCATTGTTGCTTAGTTTTTCCTGTGTGCGTTACTACTAAAGGTTTTACATTTTGAGAGATTATACAGTATATTGTTGTGGTACCACTATGAGTACTGCGGGTTGAGAACATTGTCAGTTTCAATAACTGGTGTGAGAAGGTAGTGGTTTTATCAGAATTAGAAAATTGAGCTTCCTGCAGACTACCTTTGTTTGCTTTTCACAGCTTGTTACCACGATCAGCAGTTTTCAGCTAGTATGTAGGTTGAAAAAATACCTCTTCAAGTTTAACTTCTCAGTAATGGTAGCAGCCAAAACACAACTGTCTGGTCCATGCTAGAAAATAAAAATAAAAACCTGCCTGCGAAGAATACAGTTGCCTGTTTGATCATGCACTAAAACTGGGGAGTGCAAAATCTGGTGCAGCTGTGCGTGGTAGCCAATCAGCATCTAACTTTAGCATGTTCAATTAAGCTTTGACAAAAAAAAAAAAACGGAAGCTGATTGGTTTATATGCAGAGCTGCACTAGATTTTGCACTCTCCAATTTTAGTAAATCAACCGCAGTGTTTGAGATTTTTTTTGGATGACTATTTCTTTTAAAGCACAGTCAACCATTTTGTCATAACAAAATAAAGTTACTGTATATAATAAGCAATATTTTACAACTGCACCTAAACCAAAGGCTATCTCAAACATCTGTGTTCTTCACTTCCTTTTATGCTGCAAGGGGCATGACCATTAAAAAACAGATAACATGTTGACGTACATTGCCCTCAAGTGTCCATGAACTAATAACAGTGATGAACACTTCTGGGGGTATGCCAACCCCACAGAGTCAGAGCTGAGTGCCTTGATGCAGTGATCACATAGCTACAGGGCTGGTATGCAGGCATACAAGAAAAACTACTTTAGAATCCCATGTTCAGAAGTTTATTTTTCTCCTGCTGAAATTAAGTGATACGTTCCCCTAACCCTGCAGATGAAGGCATTGCACTTACAATATACTGTGCAAATCAAGACTCCAAGCTGTGCAATTCTGACAGAGTGAGATATGACATTGAGTTTGCTCTTCAGGCATGTATCCCAAGAGTTCATTGGCTTTTCTTACAGTTTTTCAAGTCTCTGTTTTCAGTATGCAAACAGCATTTTATGTAGGTAAGGCTAGAATGAACACATAGCCAATCAGAACCCATGAATTTTTGGTACTGCGCACTACATAGTTCCCAAAATGTAAAAACATTTACAGGGACAGTTTGTTGCTAAAGCAGAGAAATGTCCACTGTCTTTGAGTACTGCCAATAAATAACATCCCATCTTGTTATATTTTTGGTCATAACCTATTTAGCCGAAATAGAAAAGACAGTTGTCACATGCATAGCTTATTACTATATTCTCATTCATGTTACAGCCTGACTTTTTCCTTTAACCTTGTAGGACAAAGTAAGAGGGACAGAAAGGAAGAAGCAGCAGTGATATACTATTTGCTGGGGTCTCCAAAGCGGGGGTCTGATGTTGCCCTTTGCTTGACTTCATCCCGCTCTTGGAGCACTATTCCTTCCACTGATACAAGGCACTATTCTTTTTACTGACATCAAAGAAGGGGCACTATTCCTCCCACTGACACCTGAGACAAGGAACTAATTCTCCCACTGACACCAATTATGGGGCACTATTTGTCCAACTGACACCAATGATGGGGCGCTATTCCTCCCAATGACATTGATAATGTAATTGTTTTCACTTCCACTGACCACCAAGCTTATGGCATTGTTTACTCACACCGATGCCAGGGCACTTTCTTCTGCCACTGGCCACAGTCTGCTCCCCTCCTAATATTTGAAGGGCAGTAAACTGGCCATTTGTTTTGACAGTTTGGAGACCCCTGCTATATGCTAACAAGGAACATGCTGATAGAAGTGAGAGTAGAATGACAGAGAGATGAGCTCATTGGTCTGCTGCTTCCCCTTCCAATGTCCAGTCACCGGTTAGGATATTAATTAAAGCAGAGCTCCACCCAAAAGGGAAAGTTCCGCTATAAGGCCTCCTCCCCGGCTCCTGTGTGAAACAGAGCTTTTGGGGAGGAGGAGGGAGCGGGTATCTGATTTTGACAGGTATCCGCTCCTACTTTCCTTCCGGTCACCTTAGGCGATCGGAAGTGGAAGTTCTCCTTTCCAAAGTCTTCTGGGACACATGACAGGTCCCAGAAGACTTTGGGACCAGTCACAGATACAGAGCGCAGCATCGCTCGCGCATGCTCAGTGGGTACCCGGCTGAGAAGCCACAAGCTGTCACAGCCCGGTGGCCATAGTGAAGATGCCAGTGCCGCTGAGGGAGGACACAGGGTGAAAACGGCAGGGGTGAGTGCACCGCTCGATTGTCGGACAAGTGTGTGGCTGTTTATTAAAAGTCAGCAGCTACACTTTTTGTACCTGCTGACTTTTAATAAACACAAAAATTGCTGGAACTCTGCTTTACCTTCAGCTGTGTATATCTGCTGTGTAATTCTCAGGACTGCATGGATAGAAAAATATATCTTTGACAAGTAAAATAGCTGCCATATATATATTTTATCTGTGTATTTACCTATTTGCCTGGAGCTTTAAGAACTTTTTTTTCAAATAATCAAAAATCTGGTGCAGCTGTGCATGGTAGCCAATCAGCTTCTAACTGCACCAGATTTTCCACTCTTCAGCTTTAGTAAATCAGTTCCTGTATGTTTGAAAGCCATCATAACCAATACATATGATGCGAGTTGAATCCAACAGTCTAGGGATTTTATTGTGAAGATAAACAATGTTTACATTTGGGAACATTTCCAGTGACAAATGTTTGTACGGGCTCCAAAACCGAACTGTTTCTGGAAATAGGGGATAGTTGACAGCTTATGCTGAACAGTCCATGGAAAATGGCCTCTAAGTAAGCCCTGTGTATTACTATTATTATTACTATACAGAGTAAAAAAAAATATGAATTGCCCATAACAAGCAATAAAAAAGTTTGATTTCATTTTTCAACATGGTATAGAAAACTTGCATCTGGAATACAATTTTAAAGAAACCTTATAGTGGTTTGCATATATTTTAATTACACCACCATTGTAAGTTTGTCAAGGAATACCATTTGCTGTACAGTGCCTTGAAAAAATATTCACACCCCTTGAAATTTTCCACATTTTGTCATGTTACAACCTAAAATGTAAATGTAGTTTATTGGGATTTTATGTGATAGACCAGGGATATGCAATTAGCGGACCTCCAGCTGTTGCAAAACTAACCATTATGCCTCTGCCTCTGGGTGTCATGCTTGTGGATGTCAGAGTCTTGCTATGCCTCATGGGACTTGTAGTTCTGCAACAGCTGGAGGTCCGCTAATTGCATATCCCTGTGATAGACCAACACAAAGTGGCACATAACTGTGAAGTGGAAGGAAAATGATAAATGGTTTTCAATTCTTTTACAAATAAATATGTGAAAAGTGTGGCGTGCGTTCGTTTTCAGCCCCCCTTGGTCAAAACTTTGTAGAAACACCCTTCACTGCAATCACAGCTGCAAGTCTTTTTGCCTATGTCTCTTCCAGCTTTGCACATCTAGAGTGTGACATTTTTGCCCATTCTTCTTTGCAAACTAGCTCAAACTAGCTCAAGCTCTGTCAGACTGGATGGAGAGCATCTGTTAACAGCAATTTTCATGTCTTGCCACAGATTTCCAATTGGATTTAGGTCTGGACTTTGACTGGGCCATTCTAACACATTAATATGCTTTGATCTAAACCATTTGATTTTAGCTCTGGCTGTATCTTTAACCTCCCTGGCGGTATGATTATTTCGGATTTTAGGTGCTGAAAGCAGTACCATTATTTTGCATGGAAATTTGGCGTTTTATATTGTAGGTCTGTAAATCTTAACAATAGCACACTTAAATCTGTCCAAACCAGAGTCTAGTAGATATCACGGGTATGATAAAGTTTGGAACACAAAAACATAAATTATAATATAATAAATAAAAATAAATAATAAAAAAAAAAAAAAAAAAAAATAGTAATAAAATAAATTTCCCCACAATTCACTATCGCTCAATTCTGCAAGTGTTCTAATTTACTATCGCTGTTTTCTAGCTGGTCTAAAGCCACTTTTGACGTAAAGGGACACTTTTTGGTTGCTATGGACAATCTCCAGTTTCCAGGCAGAAAGAACAGTATATATCACATAAAACTGCATGCAGGGCATGGGCCAAAGCACTGGGGACAAAAGGGATGTGAAATCATTTCATACAGTACTGTAATCTGTAAGATTACAGTACTGTATGTGTTATGATTTTTACTTTTTTTTTAATTTGCCACCAGGCTCCGCCCCCGTGCGTCGCCCCGCTCGCAGGGAACGGAGCCTGGCACGGAGAGGCTTCGGAGGAGGACGGAGCCCTCAGACACTGCGGGGGACATCGCAGGATCCCGGGGACAAGGTAAGTAACGCCTCCCCAGGATCCTGCAATGCGATCCCGAGTGTGGCTTGGGGTTACCGCTAATGGTACTGAATTTTAACCCTGAGCCACACTCGGGAAAACAGCCAGGGAGGCTACGGTCCTTGTCCAGCTGGAAGCTGACCCTCCGTCCCAGTCTCAAGTCTTTTGCAGACTCTAACAGGTTTTCTTCTAAGATTGCCCTGTATTTGGCTCCATTCATCTTCCTATCAACTCTGACCAGCTTCCCTGTCCCTACTGAAGAAAAGCATCCCATGTGCAGTGTTAGCATTTCATCACACATAGCGTTTTGCTTTTAGACCAAAAAGTTTGATTTTGGTCTCATCTGACCAGAGCACCTTCTTCCACATGTTTACTGTGTCCCCACATGGCTTCTCGCAAACTGCAAATGGGATTTCCTATGGCTTTCTTTCAACAATGGCTTCTTCTTGCCACTCTTCCATAAAGGCCAGATTTGTGGAGTGCACGACTAATAGTTGTCCTGCGGACAGATTCTCCCACCTGAGCTGTGGATCTCTGCAGCTCCTCCAGAGTTACCATGAGCCTTTTGGCTGCTTCTCTGATTAATGCTCTCCTTGCCCGGCTTGTCAGTGTAGGTGGACGGCCATGTTTTGGTAGGTTGGAATTTGTGCCATACTCTTTCCCTTTCGGTTGATGCATTGAACAGTGCTCCGTGAGATATTTATAGCTTGAAAATGTTTTGAATAACCTAACCCTGCTTTAAACCTCTCCACAACTTTATCCCTGGACTGTCTAGTGTGTTCCTTGGCCTTCATAATGTCGTTTGTTCACAAAGGTTCTTTAACAAACCTTGGAGGGCTTCACAAAACAGCTGTATTTATACTGAGATTAAATTACACACAGGTGGATTTTATTTACTAATTAGGTGACTTCTGAAGGCAATTGGTTCCACTAGATTTTAGTTAGGGGTATCAGACTAAAGGGGGCTAAATACAAATGCATGCCACACTTTTCCGATATTTATTTGTAAAAAAATTAAAAACTATTTATCATGTTCCTTTCACTTCATAATTATGTGCCACTTTCAATGGTTATGAATACTTTTTCAAGGCACTGCATATTGTACTCCGAACAAACGCCACTAAACAAACAGTAGCTGCACTGCTTACTTAATATATAAAACACAATCCTAACCCATGAAAGGATATAAAATGAATGTCCCCAATTTGTCCAACAGAATAAGGAAATCAAGAAGTCTCAGAAATGGATCACAATAAATATGTAAGCATGTTACATAAAAGTACAATATTATTATAGGATGTATAGTGTTCTAAAAAATATGCATACATAAATAATTGTGTATATATATATATATATATATATATATATATATATATATATATATATATATATATACTGTATATAGTAGGTGTACGAATGGAATAACCTATTGGGTGTTCAACACAATTAAGTACTGTCTTCAATACTTTTTTTATTTGCACTAACAATTCATTTTTTATGACAAGCTTTTGGATAACCTTGTCTTTTAACTCCAAGCACCTAAGGCTTTAGGCATCATTTCATGTTTTACTACTACTGCCTACCTTTCTACCTACTACCTTTCTTTTGTAAAAAGCCTGTTGTCTTCAGATATCAATGGCTCAGATTGATACTCCCACTGGTTACTCATACTAGTAAATGAGTCCTTACCCCTTGCTCTCCCCTCCTCCATATGCCATTGTCTGAGGTTTTGGTCAGAGACAGATTGTCTGAACGTGTTTTAAGAAAACCCATAGTTCTTTGGGAATCCTTTTTTTATGTATAAATGTATTTAACCACTTCGGAAGATTTTACCCCCTTCCTTACCAGAGCACTTTGCGATTCGGCACTGCGTCGCTTTAACTGACAATTGCGCGATCGTGCGACGTGGCTCTCAAACAAAATTGACGTCCTTTTTTTCCCACAAATAGAGCTTTCTTTTGGTGGTATTTGATCACCTCTGCGATTTTTATTTTTTGTGCTATAGACAAAATAAGAGCAACAATTTTGAAAAAAACGCATTATTTTTTACATTTTGCTATAATAAATATCCCCCAAAAATATATAAAAAACATTTTTTTTCCTCAGTTAAGGCCGATACATATTCTTCTACATATTTTTGGTAATAAAAAAATTGCAATAAGCGTTTATTGATTGGTTTGCGCAAAAGTTATAGCGTTTACAAAATAGGGGATAGTTTTATAGCATTTTTATTAATATATTTTTTTTTTACTAGTAATGGCGGCGATCAGCGATTTTTATTGTGACTGCGACCTTATGGCGGACATGTCGGACATTTTTGACAAATTTTTGGGACCATTGTCATTTATACAGCGATCAGTGCGATTAAAAATGCACTGATTACTGTGTAAATGACACTGACAGTGAAGGGGTTAACCACTAGGGGGCGGGGAGGGGTTAAGTATGTCCTAGGGGAGTGATTCTAACTGTGGGGGGGATGGGCTGTGTGTGTCACTATGCTGATCACAGCTCCCGGTGACAGGGAGCTGTGATCAGTGACACTTGTCACTAGGCAGAACGGGGAGATGCTGATGTAAACAGCGTCTGATGTAAAGCGTCCTCTCCGTGAGGCGATCACAGGGATACCTGCGGCCCAACTCACGGAGCTCCCGGCCGGCGCGCGCGCCGCTGCCGCCGCACACGCGATGACACGGCGGGGAATTCAAATGGATGTACCTGTAAGTCCATTTGCCCTGCCGTGCCATTCTGCCGACGTACATCGGCATGTGACGGTCGGGAAGTGGTTAAAGTATAAAGTTTGTACATATTGTAAAAAAAAAATAGTTTAACCCCCCGGCGGTATTCCCGACTGTGGCTCGGGGTGGATTTTCAGTACCAAAAGCGGTAACCCCGAGCCACACTCGGGATTGCATCGCAGTATCCAGGTACATCTTATTTACCTTGTCCCCAGGATCCGGCGATGTCTCCCTGCTGTGTGAGCGAGCCGTCCTCCGCTCCATCTATCACGGAGCCGAGCTCCGTTCCCTGTGAGCGTTGCGATGCACGAGGACGGAGAACGGCGCCAAATTCAAAAAGTAAAACACACAATACATATACAGTACACTGTAATCTTACAGATTACATTACTGTATCAATTTATTTCACATCCCCTTTGTCCCTAGTGGTCTGTCCAGTGCCCTGAATGCAGTTTTATATCATATATACTGTTCTTTCTCCCGGGAAACTGGAGATTGTCCATAGCAACCAACACCATCCCTTTACATCAAAAGTGGTTTTAGACCAGCTAGAAAACAGCGATAATAAATTAGAATCACTTGCAGAATTGAGAGATAGTGATTAGTGGGGAAATCCGTCATCAAACACTGAAAGTAATGACAGCGACAATTCTGCAACTGAGCAAATTTTAGTGTTTTTGATTTGATTATATTATTGAATAATTTTTATTATTATATTATTATTTGGTATAATTATTTATAGTTATTTATTATATTGTAATTTATGATTTTTTGTTTCAAACTTTATCATACCCGGGATGTCTACTAAACTCTTGTTTGGACAGATTTAAGTGTGTTATTCCTAAGAATTACAGGCCTACAATATAAAACGCCACATTTCCATGCAAAATAATTGTACCGCTTTCAGCATCAAAAATCTGAAATAATCATACCGCCAGGGATGGTAAAAACATATTTAAACATCACCACTGCTTAGCCTGTAAGTCCAGCGCATAAGGACAGCAAAACTGAGTCTGGCACCAAGTTTTGTTGAACCCAGTAGTGATATTTATTTAGCATTTAATAATCATATTCCAAATGTAGCTACCAAACAATTGTTACATAATTTTGTGCTGCTATGTGATTGGGGATTTAGATTTTTGAGGATAATCAAACCCTTCCTTTATACATACTACTATATACATACTGAGGGATGTGCTTGAAAAAAAACGGCTGTCCAAAAAGATAATGTTTTGAACCATGGGAGCACCTGTAACTAGCCACTACAATTAACAAAAGGGTTAAAGTGATATTAAAGTCTTGTTTTTTCTTCCTTAAAAATAACAAACTTGTCATGCTTACCAGCTCTGTGCAGTGATTTTGCACAGAGCACCTCAGATCTTCTTGGGTCCCTCGCTGGCGCTCCTGGCCCCTCCCTCCTGCCGAATGCCCCCATAGCAAGCAGCTTGCTCCACCCCCTCTCTCTCCTCATTGGCTCACTGACTCTGATTGACAGCAGCGAGAGCCAATGTCTCTCAGCCAATCAGGAAGGAGAGTCCCAAGGCTCTAGTGCAACATCGCTGGATTGAGACTACTGCACACAGAAGGTTTTTATCTTAATGCATAGAATGCAGTAGCCTCCCTGGCGGTTTTCCCGAGTGTGGCTCGGGGATAAAATTCAGGACCATTAGCGGTAACCCCGAGCCACACTCGGGATTGCATCGCAGGATCCTGGTGCCTCCTTACTTACCTTGTCCCCAGGATCCTGCGATGTCCCCCGCAGTGTCCGCGGGCTGTGTCCTCCTCCGAAGCCTCTCTGTGCCAGGCTCCGTTCCCTGCGAGCGTCGCGACGCACGGGGGCGGAGCCTGGCGGCAAATTCAAAAAAATGTAAAAAGCATAACACATACAGTACTGTAATCTTACAGATTACAGTACTGTATGAAATCATTTCACATCCCATTTGTCCCCAGTGCTTTGGCCCATGCCCTGCATGCAGTTCTATATTGCATATACTGTTCTTTCTGCCTGGAAACTGGAGATTGTCCATAGCAACCAAAAAGTGTCCCTTTACGTCAAAAATGGCTTTAGACCAGCTAGAAAACAGCGATAGTAAATTAGAACACTTGCAGAATTGAGCGATAGTGAATCGTGGGGAAATTTATTTTATTATTATTTTATTTTTATTTTTTTTATTATTATTTTTTTTAAATTATATTATAATTTATGTTTTTGTGTTTCAAACTTTATCATACCCGGGATATCTACTAGACTCTTGTTTGGACAGATTTAAGTGTGTTATTTTTGAGAATTACAGGCCTACAATATAAAAGGCCAAATTTCCATGCAAAATAATTGTACCGCTTTCAGCACCTAAAATCAGAAAGAATCATACCGCCAGGGAGGTTAAGATAAGAAAAAACTTCTGCCTTTAGAACCACTTTAAGAGCTAAAATGAAAGTATTAAATCTACTTTAAAGTGATTGTAAAGTCTTGTTTTTTGAAAAATAAGAAACATGTTATACTTATCCGTTTTTTTCTAGGTGATTTGTACAGAGCCTGGATCCTCCTCTTCTTGGGTCCCTGTTCGCTGCTCCTGGCCCCTCCCTCCTGCTGAGTGCCCCCACAGCAAGCAGCCATACTGCTGCTCCGTGTGTCCATTCAGACATGGAGCTGCCATTCGGGGTGTGTAAACACACTAGTGTAAACACACAAATCCCTGTGCTGTCAGAGGAGAGGAGACATGGCGTTTGTTCCTAGTAAGTAGGAACAGTGATATGTCTCCTCTCCTACTCAGTTCTATCCCCATACAGTTAGAACACACTAAGGGAACACACATTTAACCCCTTGATCGCCCCCTAGTGTTAACCCCTTCCCTACCAGTGTCATTTAAACAGTAATCAGTGCATTTTATAGCACTGATCGCTGTATAAATGTCAATGGTCCCAAAAATGTGTCAAAAGTGTCCGATCTGTCCGTCACAATGTCGCAATACCACTAAAAATAGCAGATCACTGCCATTACTAGTAAAAAATAAATAAATAATAAAAATGCCATAAATCTTTCCCATAGTTTGTAGATGCTTTAACTTTTGCGCAAGCCAATCAATATACACTTATTGTGATTTATTTTTTACCAAAAATATGTAGAAGAATATATATTGGCCTAAACTGATGAAGAAATTTGGTTTTTAAAAACATTTTTGGGGACATTTATTATAGCAAAAAGTAAAAAATATTGTTGTTTTTTTTTTTTCAAAATAGTCGCTCTTTTTTGTGTATAGTGAAAAAATAAAAACCGCAGAGGTGATCAAATAGCACCAAAATGAAGCTCTATTTATGGGAAAAAGACATCACCAGCTGCATGTTGTGTGAATATATCCTAAACAGTGGAAGTTCAGGAGATATTCAAGGGCATTTGACTTTTTTTTATCCTCTAAATACCCCTCTAATTTAGCCCCCTCTATGTTAGCCTGTGTGGCCATGCACACATAGGTGTTTACAGTTGGTGTATTAGAAGAGGAGCGTTTAGAGCCTAAAAAAAAAATCACTTGCACGTTCAAGAGAAGGGCTTTTGAGTGGAAAAAACGCTGAATGTGAGAAAACATGTGAATGCATCTTAACACACTAAAATGCTAGGCATGTTTAGTGCTTGAGCTTCCATTCATTTCAATGGCCAGAAAAAAATAATATTCTGACCAATGGAAAGAATGAACGCCCAGCGCTCAGTGCGTCTGTACATGCCTAAATGCGTTTCTGCATTTTTTAAAGCTGCTTTTCTCCTGCCAGGAAAAATGGCCATCCGGGGAGCAGGGAGGCGTAATGATTTCAGCAATTATAGTGGTTTAGCTATTTGGATAAGCAGCTTCAGAAGATGAATGCTAGTAGAAATGCCATCAAACAAGCAGACAGGGGCCTTAACTAAATTTACCATATGAGTTAAGTGTACCTTCAAATCTTCAGCAAATAAAATAAAGTAAAATAATTTAATCATCACAGGCCCCCTATAAAATATGTCTATTTTTTTTTTTTTTAATGAAAGCATTACAGTAAAAAAAAACATGCCTGGTAATACTGCCAATTAGATTTGCTTCCTCCATTACAGGGGGGCACTAGGGTTTACAAACTCTTAAAGAAAATGCAAATGTATCAGTTGCATGAAAAGACGAAAACGCAGCAGCGGCAGTTGAAGCGTTAAACTTTGCGGTGGCTCAGGTTGCCAGCATGTGGTCGGTTCGATCAGTCACTGTGGCAGGGTCATTAAGAAATGGGACTATACATATTTATAGTGACTAATGAGGGAGCCAGTCAGCTCTACTACACTGAACAGAGAATGGACGCTTACATTTTTCTCATTGCGCCAATTCAGCGGAGAAAATAGAAGCATTCTCATACCGTTTCAGTTGTTGATATGAGTGTGAATTTTTAATTATAACAAATAAACCTAATTCTATTACAGGATGAAATGTGCGCTTAAAGCATGATTAACTTTCACTTCATCACCTGCATAGCCATCCCTTAGAATAAATTGTTTTGTTTTTGTTTAGGATGAGAAATGAATAATTGTCTGAACACAGTTAAAGCCAGTGTTGTACCATCATGTGTGCAAGTGTGTGCAGGGAACATGGGCCCCAAGGGAAGGGGGCCCACTATGCCTGGAGTAATCAATCATATTTTATTAACCGTACTGAATCCAAGCTGCTTTCATTTTCCTGTGATTGTCGGTGTTTCTGCCCGGGAGCGGCACTGTTCTGTGCAGATCCTGTAATATCTCACTTAGCCTGGGTTCACGCTAGAATAAGACGTGGGAACCCGCAATCTGTGCACGTTTTCCTCGTTGTATTCATGTTGCACTGCTCTTGCGATCTGCAGCGAATGTCAGTGCAATTAACGACACCCCAAATGCAGGTCGCAAACACAGTGCGTTTGCTTTCACCAGATCACATGGTACAAAACAACCATGCAATCTGATTGCAGTGTGGTTCCAAAATCGGTGCCTTTGGTGTGATCCAGTGCAATTTAGGATTGAAAATGTATGGGCTCAAATCGCACTAAATCACATGTGACTTTCACAGGAATGTGGTACGGTTCATGTGCGATTCATATGCAGCTCATAGTGTGAACTGAGGCTTACAGGAATCCTGCGAGTGAGATAGTGAGACACAGAGTCAAAAGTGCCCAGTGTGCTACATGAATAGGATGGAGGAGGATGAATCTGCTCCGCCTCCAGTCCTATCCGTACAGTGTCTGCCACGCCCCGCACTCCATCCCCCGACATGCACGCTAAGGCTCCATTCACACTAGCGCGTTTTTTGATGCATTTTGCATTTTGCAGAAATGCACGGGAATTTTTTAACATGTGTTCCTATGGAACATGTTCACATCAATGCCTTTTTGTTTCTCTGCATTTTTGGAAAGGGTCGGGGACTTTTTTTCATGCAAAAAGCAGCGTTTTGCATGTAATGGATTTCAATGGACAAGCATCAAAAACGCAAGTGCACCGTTTTTGCAGCGTTTTTGGTGCGTTTTTGCCGTTTTTTTTTTTTTTTTTTTTAAATTTTTTTTAAGACTGTAAAAAAAAAAAAAACGCAAAACGCAAATCGCGGCAAAAACGCGGCAAAAACGCGGCAAAAACGCTGCTCAAAAACGTGGCAAGCATGAAAAAAAAACCTCCAAAAACGCTCAAAAGCAACATGCATAGATGTGAATCGAGCCTTAAGGAGAAAGGGCTTGCTAGACAGGTGACAGACATGAATAGAGATCACTCACAGCTGCTCCAGGTCCCAGCTGTCTGAACCAGGAGGAGAACAGCCTGGGTCCATAATTGGTGAGTGCAGGCATTTTGAGCAACCTCCCCCATGATATTTGCAGATGTCCCTCCCTCTGCTGCTCCAAGGGCTCAAAGAGTGCAGCAAAGACTGTTGCTACTCTGAAAAGAAATCTGTGCTTGGTTTTCTTTTCGGAGGCATGTGACAAGGAGGTGCTAAAAAAGAAAACTAATTGGACCATCTTATCCAAGAATTGGTAAGCTGCAATATAATAAATGTTTGCTTGTTGGTTTATTACCACTTTCATTTCTAGGGTTTGCATACACTTTAACCGCTTCCAGACCACCCACCGCACATATACTGAGGGGTGACCCGGCTGCGCAAAATCACGTACCTGTACGTTATTTTGTGTGCGAGATCTGGGGCGCGCACCGCCAAAGCCCCACTCCTGCTGTGATTGGACACAGCGGGAGCCAATCAGGGGGTCCAGCAGCTGAGATGGCCACCAGGACCCACCAATCATTCTGAGGAGAGGTTGAACAGCGGTCTGCCTATGTGAACAAGGCAGATTGCCGTTCTGCCAGAGAGAAAAATTGAGATCTTGTGTTTCTGCTAAGCAGAAACACAGATCTCTGTTTTCCCCTAGTGCAGGGATATGCAATTAGCGGACTTCCAGCTGTTGCAGAACTACAAGTCCCATGAGGCATAGTAAGACGTCAGCCACTAGCATGACACCCACAGGCAGAGGCATGATGGGACTAGTTTTGCAACAGCTGGAGGTTCACTAATTGCATATTCCTGAACTAGTGCATCCATTCCCCCGACAGTTAAAAAGAACGCCCTAGGAAAACACTTAACCATTTGATCACCCCTGATGCTAACCCCTTCCCTGCCAGTGTCATTTATACAGTGACAGTACATTTTTTTTAGCACTGTATTGGTGTCACTGGTCCTCAAAAAGTGTCACTTAGTGTCAGATTTGTCCGCCGCAATGTTGTAGTCCCGCCTCAATTCGCTGATTGCCTCCATTAATAGTAAAAATAATTTAAAAAAAAATAAAAAGTCCATAAAACTATCCCATAGTTTGTAGACACTATAACTCTTGCGTAAACCAATCAATATACGCTTATTGGGATTTTTTTGTGTAGCAGAATACATATTGGGCCTAAACTGATGAAGAAATTAGATCTTTTACATTTTTTTCAACCGCAGAAGTGATCAAATACAACAAAAAGAAAGCTCTATTTGTGGAAAAAAAGGGCATCGATTTTATTTGGGTACAGCATCCCACAACTGCGCAATTGTCAGTTAAAACAACGCAGTTCCGTATCGCAAAAAATGGCCTGGTCATTAAGGGGGTAAAACCTTTCCGGAGCTGAAGTGGTTAAAGTGATTTTAAAGACTTGTTTTTTTTTTTTTTTTCATTTAAAAATAACAAACATGGTATACTTACCTGCTCTGTGTAGTGGTTTTGCACAGAGCAGCCCAGTTCCTCCTCTTCTCGGGTCCCTTGTGGTGCTCCTGGCCCCTTCCTCCTGCCAAGTGCCCCCACAACAAGCAATGGCACCTGTTACTGTCTCAGCCAATGAGAAGGGAGAGCTGAGGCTCTCGTGCAAGATCGCTGAATCGAGATGGGGCTCAGGTAAGTATTAGGGGGGCCTGAGGGGGGCTGCTGCACACAGAAGGTTTTTCATCTTAATGCATTAGGATAAAAAAACCTTCTGCCTTTAAAACCACTTTGACTGAGGATAATAAATAGAGCAATTAGTTTACAACTAAAGCATGCTCACCTTGGTTTTTGGTGCAGGAAAAATGTCCCAATCTACAGAATCCTGAGTGTTTTTATAGAATTGTTCATACACAGGTTTAGTGTAATAGCTTTCATTTTCCTTTAATACACAAGGAAGGAAGGTTTACACCTTATATTTCCTGTGATTGGTGTGTGATAAGAAAACTACCCATTTTAAGTCTTACTGTTGCGCAGCCAGAAATATTAAGGCTGAGTTCACACCATTGCGAACTGGATGTGGAGCCGGTTCACATATCTCCGCAGCGGGTCCGGTGCGTTTTGCAGAAAAACACTGTGCGTCTTTTGGTCCATTTCAGGTGCGAATTCATCACAAAATTCGTGCTGAAATCGGACCTGAAACGGTGAACCAGCACACATCGGACCAATTTTTTTTATGAATGGTCTGGTGATTGTAAACATTCTTCGTCTTTTCCTGTTGATGACATTAAAAATATTGCATCCACTGTCATTTTAACTCACAATAGTGTAATTAACAATCATTTGCAAAATGTTAACTCGTGTCTTTGGGAGCTTGATTTAAAAATAATTGATTTTCAGCTGCAGACCTGACTTTACCATATAGAGAAAGCCTGCCAACTCCTGGAAAATGTCATTTTTTATACAAAGTAGCTTATGCACAGTTCAATTCAACATAATTTTTTATATATCTAGAATTGCTACATACAGCACAATCCAGGGTGAGAACACCATGTTTCATCCAGCTTTTCACGTACATTTTCAATTTTCGGAAGTTGGTGAGATGGCTTCCTTTATATTTAGTTCTCTGCAGTTTTCTTTCCAAAACATCTTGCTCTGTGACCACTATGTGATTTTACTGGTTAAATCCCAATAGGATTAATGGATATATATTTACAGTATTGTTACTTCTTTCTCAGATCGTTTATAACAAGCACTTGAGGCTCTCTGTATAAGGTTTTTGCACATAGGCAACCTCCCTGTGCTGGCAGTAAGGTAGGTTTAAAGCAGAATTAAAGTTCCAGGTTTAAAAACTGTTAGTATGCAGGCTTTTTATTGAAAAAGAGACATGCAACATCCCTTCTGCAATATAATAAACCTACCTGCCTGCTTGCAGTCTTCTTAGGAATGTAGCTGCACAAGCCAACCCATCATTTTATGGATAATGGAAGTCAGCTTCCGCTCATTTACTAAGCTCTGGAGCAACTTGCAAGTTCACAGTTTGTTTGCCTTTAGTAAATCAACCCCATTGCGTGGGGGCATTGTTTACAGCCACCAGCAAAATTCTGAGGCTGTCCCTGGCGAATCTAGCCTAATCACCAGTGGTTAAGAAGGAAGACTTTTACCTAGATGCAGGTAACTGCTTCTAGAAGAACTCTAAAATTAGCCACAAACAATGCAATCTAATTTCACATTTTCCATTAAATCTACGAAGAGCTGTGCAGTGCATATGGCTCCTTGATTGGATACAAATTGAAGGGATTTATTATAAGTAGGTCCTCACATCACACAGTTTTAGTAAATCTAAACATCACCATCACAATTTGATTGTACAATCTTCTTTAGATCTACCAACAACTATGTAGTACAAGAACCTACCTGATTGGATATACAGTACCAGTAGCGGCTGGTGTTCCATTTTTTTGGAGCCCCGCTCGCAAGCCCGCCAGCCATGCACTTTCCCCATCCAGGTCCCGGGCGACTTCCCCGTCTTCTCTTCCTGGTCAATCTGGCCGCTTCTCCTCCAGGTTAACCTTGTCTCAGGACCCGGATCTAATCATTTTCTTCACAAAAAAAAACATAGAACTCTCTGCGTCCAGCTCCCTGCATGGAGATTAGGGGGGTTGCGACCCTGCGTCACTTATGGATGGGCCGCCACTGTATAGTACGTTGTAAATTGGTTGAATGGTTTTGGTAAGTCCTCATATTACATAGTTTTGGTAAATATTAAGTTGATTGCACAAAGATTGTATGGTCAGATTCTAACGTGTATGGTAAGGGTAAAGGGACTTTAACTAGTTGCAGACTTTGGGCCTGCTAGACATGCCCAAAAGAGTTATTGTACACAGGACATGTGCAGAACATCCAGTTTTTCTGCCCCCCTGCTGGGACTCTTTCTCTGAGTAAAAAGCAATTGTTGGTTTTGATTAATCAAAGCCTGGTTCACTGTATACTCAGAGAAAGTGTTAGCAGCTGTAGCTGTCAAAAAAAACAGTCAGAATCAGTGTTTATAAACAACACTGCTCCAGAGGCAAATATAGAAAAATACAAAGTAACACGGTGTTACTTTTGGATCTTTTTGTTCGTTCATCTGCAGATCAGAGAGGTGAACTTGGATCTGCAGATGTCAATTTAAAGCGGAGGGCCACCCTGGAAAAAAAAATGCCACCAAAATTCCTAAAAAAAGAAAAAAGAAAACATTTGGGAAAAAAAAATTTAAACTTACCTAAACCCTTGTTGCTAGGCAGTCTTCCTAATCTGCCTCTTCCTATTCCGCGGCGTGTTATTCTCCTCGATGAGCAGCCCCGTTGTCTTCTGGGAACTGTGTGTGTTCCCAGAACACCACGGGGCCATTCACAGATCGCTGCGCCGCTCGCGCGTGCGCAGTAGGAAACTGGCAGTGAAGCCAAAAGGCTCCACTGCCTGTTTCCCTTACCTAGGATGGCAATGCCAGGACCCGAGAGCCGAGGGACGGTTCGGCCTCGGGCGGCCAACATCGCGGGCACCCAGGACAGGTAAGTCTACTTATTTAAAGTCAGCAGCTACAGTGTTTGTAGCTGCTGACTTTAATTTTTTTTTTTAGCTGGCTGGAATCCCGCTTTAAGCAACCTGACAATAATTTTTTTTTTAAATGTTTCTCTGTTTAACCCCTTATTAACCCTTAGCTTACTCCAATTAGCCCTAATTAACTTCTTATTCTCCTACTGCATTTAATTATTATTTTCCTGCTGATTTTTTTGTTTGTTTTTATTTAATTAATCATTAATATTTAAACTTGTTTTCCTTTTTGTTTTGCTTGTTAAAATTTTTACACATTTAAAATATATTTAAAGGCAGTCCCCATCTTACACGCATCTGATTTACATATGACTCCTACTTACAAATGGAGGGAGACAACAGAAAGTGAGAGGAAATCTACCCCTAGGAAGGGAATTTCACTATTGTAAGTGATATCATGGAAAAAAGGTGTCTCCACTGAAGCTTTATCACCATTCCTTGTTTCCACAACAACCCAAAATTTTCAAAATCCAATTGTCATTGGGACAGAAAGTGAGGTGAAATCTTCTGAACAGGGGCACAGACAGCAAAACAAACATTACAAGAGTGTTAACCCTTCCCTATGCTATCCAAAACGTACAAATTATTTTTTGGCTTGAGTTACATTTAAAAAATGTACCTCTTCCAACTTACATACAAACTCAACTTAAGAACAAACCTACAGAATCTTGTTTGTAACCCGGGGACTACCTGTACCCATTACCATTTAAAAAAGGGCAAAATAAAAAAGAAACTTTATTTTACTTGTAAATAACTTTTCAATGCTTTATACTAGAATCATATTTTAGTGTCATTTTTAACCACCTCCTGCCTGCACTATAGCCAAAAGATGGCTACAGTGTGGGCCTTAATTGCCGGAAGGGCATCTATGTACTTCCTCCCGAGAATGCGCCACCTTTGTGCCCCCTACGGCACGGTCTGTGATCTGCGAGTCAGTGAGACTTGGCTGATTATTCACACTGAAAGCGTGAGGAAAAAAAAAAAGCTGATTAGCGGCTTCTGTCAGAGGGACAAAATCGGTCCCAATCATGGAGTGCCACTGCTGCTATGCAGTGCCCAACAGTGCCACCTGCCAGTACCCACCAGTGTCACCTTCCAGTGCATATAACTGCTGCCTATCAGTGCCCACCAGTGCCACCTACCAGTGCCCACCTGTGCCACCTATCAGTGCCCATCAGTGCTGCCAATCAGTGCCCATCAGTGCCTCATCATAAGTGCTGCCTATCAGTGTCACCTACCAGTGCCTATCAATGCCCATCAGTGCCACCCATCAGTGCCCTTCAGTGCTGTCTATCAGTGCCCATCAGTGCTACCCATCAGTGCCACCTCTCAGTGTCTCCTCTCATTGCCACCTATCAGTGATGCCTCATCAGTGCCCACCAGTGTCACCTATCAATGCCCATCAGTGCCGCTTTATTAGTGCCTATCAGCGCAGCCTATCAGCGCCCATCATGGCCACCTCATCTGCGCACATCAATGAAGGAGAAACATTACCTGTTTTCAAAATTTTATGACAAACCATGAAACAGTTTCTTTTTTTCAAAATTTATGGTCTCTTCTTTATTTTTTTAGCAAAAAAATAAAAACACAGCACTGATTAAATACAACCAAAAGAAAGCTCAATTTGTGTGGAAATAAATGATACAAATTTAATTTGGGTACAGTGTTGCATGACCATGCAATTGTCTTTCAAAGTGTGAGAGAGCTGAAAGCTGAAAATTGGTCTGGGCAGGAAGGGGGTTTAAGTGCCCAGTAAGCAAGTGGTTAAACATGACAAATTGCAGAAGAAAAGGTGCATGTTTTACCTTCAGTAACACAATTCAATTTAACTAACACTACTGCATTTTGTTTAGTTTTTTGCATTTCGTTGTCTAAGGATTAAGAGAATGCAAGAAAATATCATGAAAAGAAAGCCTTGTTTGTCCTTAAAAATACAATATATGTATGACCTTGTTATCTTTAGTAAAGACAAAGATATTGCTGAATAAACAGGTCCATAGCAGAAATGTTAACATTACTCTGGTCCACAGGGGTTGAACAGGTGTGAGAAGCGAGAAAGTTAAAGTATGGGAATTGTACAATAGGAGTGTACGGGGTTTTTTTCTCAGAGAATAGGTAATAATTAACCCCCCCCCCCGCACAATTGACCCCCCAGCAACAATAGTTTCCCACCCATGTACAAAAGATCTCCCAGCAGCCATCAACAATAGACCCACCAGGACACCCCACCACCCCTTGCCATTACATACATGAGGTGCTGGAGGTGCTGGAACTGCATTCCCCTGCAATCCAAATGAGGAAAAAACCCTGAGATTGTAAGATGTATGGCCAGCTTTAAACTGGAACTTGTGTAAACAGATTTATTACCAAAACCTGACTGCACCATCCAGCATGTAGCTTGTAGCTCGTACTACTGTATTTGGACTTATTCTAGCCAAGAAGGACTGGGGTGGCTAATCCTGAGCTGGGCTGGGTGGCCCGATCCTCATGTCTATGGCCACCTTTGGATTTGAAGACATCCATGCAGCTGTGATATACTGTACAGGAGGCTTCCCTGCACATGTACTCTATTTATCTTCCCAAGCTCATGACGAACTGCAGAAGAGATTTTGCATGGTTAATTAGTGGGCTAATGCACCATTAAAGGTTTTTCTTAATACCATTGCTCATTTATTGGTGTGCTGTATGTCACTTACTCAATTTCACATGAAGTCTGCAGGGCTATTGATTGAATTAATTAACCCCTATGCTCCATAAAGTGTCTTCAAAGGATGCAAGTGAGATGGGTGGGAGGAATAACATAACGAAAGTTATATTCTTCACATTTCCTACTGTATGATTGGAAGGGGGTTCCTCTGACAGTGTAAACAGAAGCTTGGTGTAATTTAATCCATACTGTGGGGCTGGTTATTAGCTGATACTATCATGCGTTAATAGGATTTTCACCATACAAGAATTCCATTAACAGGTGATATAAGGTGATAAGCTCTATCACATTTTACAGAATCTTGCCTATAGATAAGGAAAGCTTGTCCCACCCATTGTGTCCTATTCCTACCCGCTGCAAAGCTTCAGATCCTGTTTAATGCTGGCTCAGTCTCCTTCAATACCCGTGTAAGCCTTCTGCTTTGCTCTATTATACATGCTGTGCTTACAGTGAAGCATGTGTCTTACAAATACAATGTTAACAGCAAATGGAATATTTTTTTTTTTTGTAGTGAATGTAACAAACGGGGCTGATAAGTTCTCATAAAAACACCAATAGCTATTATGGCTGGGATGGGTTTCTCTGTTTCTTAGTTAAAATGCGATCTTTAACTTTTTCATTGAATCTGCACAATAAATAAAAGCACAGGGCTAAAATGTGTTTTTATTTTTTTTGTTTTTATTTTTTATCAGAAATTAAATAGTTATGGTACAATAGTTTGGAATGGGGGGATAGCGGTAGTAGGGCAAAGCATGACTTTACAAGTTGAAGTCAATATTTGCATATAATGAGCCCCCAGCATTTAAGGGTTCCTGGGGTGCTCTGATAATTTAAACATGGGCAATTTTGTTCGTATCCTAACCAATGTCGTTCCATGAAAGTGAATAAATCAAAGATAAGCAATTTAAGTTTGAAAAGAGATAAATGGTTGCTTATTCTACAAAGATATTCCAAAATGGCCTGGATAGATTTGTTGGTACCCTTAGAAAAGATTGTTCATTTTTGGACCATAGTGATTTCAAACTAACTGTTTTCTACTGTTTTTAGCATCACAAATATTTTCATATCTTGTAATCATTTGATTTACAGTAAATAGAGAAAAGTAGTCACTGTACTCTATGGTATCATATACACAACACTGGACATGGACCAGACAAAGCAAAGAACGGTGCTACACTACCAGTCAAAAGTTTTAGAACACCCCATTTTTCCAGTTTTTATTGGAATTTAGGCAGTTTAATGTCTCAATGTACCCTGAAAATAAATCTTAGAACAAATAAACAATTGCACATAAAGAAGCCATGGAGTCGTTTTCGTTAACAAAATGTAATCTACATTATTTTGACTGATCAAAGTAGCCAACGTTTTCAAATATAACAGCCAAACATGTTTGTGGCATTCTTTCTACTTGTAGGTTGCTTTGCTTTCAAACATCTGTCTAGTTCATACCAAACCAGCTCAATGGGGTTTAAGTCTTGAGACTGTGCTGGTCATTCCATGATTTGAAGCCTACCATCTTGTTCTTTTCCTCTAAAGTAGTTCTGACACAGCCTGGAGGTATGTTTTGGGTAATTTTCTTGCTGTACGATGAACCCCTGACTGACTAGGTGTATTCCAGAGGGTATTGCAAAGCGCTGCAAAATACTGTGGTAATAGTTTTGGCGCAGGGTGTCACTCACTCTGTGCAAGTTTCTATCTCTGGATCCAGCAAAAGAGCCCCAGACCATCATGCTTCCTCCTCCATGTTTGACAGTTGGTGTCAAACACCAAGGAACTAGCCTTCCACCTACTTGACAGCATACAAAAACCCTGCGTTAACTCACATTTTGATTCAGCGGTCCATAATACCCTTTTCTAGTCTTCAGTAGTTCACTGGCGGTTCTTCTTGGCCCAGGCAAGCCTCTTTTTCTTATTTTACCATCATAGCAATGGCTTTCTTACAGCCACTCGACCTGTCAAACCTGCATTTTAAAGTCTTCTCTTTACAGTTGAACCTGGGACCACTACTTCGATCAGTGATAAGCTGTGCTTGAAGCTGTTGTCCTGTCACACAAGATGTTGACTCTCAGAAACCTGTCTTCTGTTTCTATTGTGGCTTTGGGTTTGCCAGACCTCCTTCTGTCAGATTATCCTCCAGTTTCCAAGTGCCTTTTGATAGTGTAGGAAACTGTACTCATTGACACCTTGGCTTTCTTTGCAATTTCTCTAAAGGAAAGACCTTTCGCTGCCCGAGCTGTTTTTGCATTTTTTTTGTACTCATGTTAAAAAAATAATTTTAGGCCTGAAGATTACATAAAACCCCCAAACATTATACATTTTCTGAAAACAGACACCCTAGAGAATATAATAGCAGTAGTTTCAATTTTTTATGTCACTTGATATTACTGCAAAATTTCAGTAGAAAACACACTAAAGTGAATTTTAGGGCAAACAAACGCAATAAACGACCCACAATTTTGGTAAAATCTAAAAGACTAGGTTGCACTGAGTAAATAGATACCCAACAGATCAAACCTTTTTTTGTTAGGTGACAGGTTCTCTTTAATGAGACATACAGGGTCTTTAATGAGACATACAGTGGAGCCCATGTCTGCTCTGGGCTCCACTGAATGTACTGCAATGCAGATCGCATTGCAATACATCCCTTCCCAGCTATACTAGCCGAGGGGCTGACCCTAAAGTGACATCATACATGTTGCTTTCAGGGTCACAGCAAGAAGGGGAGGAGAGCAGACATGTGACTGCTTCTCTCCCTCCCCTCCAACCACCAGCACCCACCATGTTGGTCTCAGGCCCGCAAATGGGCAAGCAGAGCCGGAAATATATGGTAGGGGCGCCGGTACCGGGGGTTTGTGGAGGCAATAGGGCGGCAGCGCAGTTGCCTGCATGCTTCCATCTGACAGGCAGGAGTTAGCCTGTCAGTTTTACACACAATTCCAGTAACTGAAGCAACTGGATTGTATGTGAAACCCCCCCATTATCAGGGTCATATGACGCATGAACCTGGCAGCGCAAAGGTTAAGGGTTAAAATGGTCTGCCTGTCTTCTTGTGTTAATTATCTTTTTCTTGCCGTTTTAAGAGCATCATACTACTTCCTGCAGTACAATACTGTCCAAATATTTCTTAAAGGGTAACTCCACTTTTGTGGGAGAAAAAAATAGCAAATAAAGAAAAAATAATATAGCATGTACAATTGCGACACAAGTCATATTGTAATTGAATTTTATTTAAAATTACCTTTCCTTTTCAATCTGCAGCCACTGTAATTTTCGGAAAATGCAATGCAATATGGCTACCTGGAGTTCTTCTGTACACAGAATGTGTACTGAACACACCCCAGAAACATAATTTCCTGCTTGTGTGATTGGTTCACCAATCTTCCCAGAAGTCTGCCTAAGATACAAGTCAGATTTCAGGCATCTCCTGCAACAAAATTGTCATTTTTGGTGAGATACTCCCATAGGAACAAGTCTAAGGGGATGCAGACCCAGCAGATTTCCTCATTAGTGTCCTGTAGCCACACAGCTGAAAGATAGATATGAAACCATTCCATTAGACCCACTCAGCACAGATGAACAAACAGTGATTTCTTCAGAATAGCAAAAGGTAGGAATCTGCAACAAAGGTTGTTATAATCCTTGCAATGTACATAGATCACCCAGAGGGGAATGTTTTTTTTTTTCTCAACAATAGTGGCATTACGCTTTAAGAGGGTGCAGTAGCACAGTCTGTTTCAACACTGCTTTTATACAGATAGAGAGCTTTTAAGTAGTCAGTAAAAGTTGGGACACTTGTAGTAATTGCTAGCATAAACTTTTGTGGCTTAATTTTATTACATTGCTGCAGAACAACTATGAGCTGTTGACCTGTTACTTCTACCCTGAAAAAGGCCTTTTTGTATAACTTTGAAATGTATATTATTTTTCAGTTTTTGTTAACCTAAACTTTTTTTAGGTTATCACATGATGATATTATCGGGCGAATGATCGTCTGGGTTTTTTTTTTTGGATGCTAGTCTCCATATCGAAAATAAAGAGGTTACTAAAGTTACGAAAATTCTTGTACAACAGAATAAAAATTCGGAAGTGATGTAACTATTGTATTGTATTTTTATAGTATTTTCAGACGAAAGCTGTACCGATTAAATGAAATTTGTATGATCTGGTATCGTACAAGAAACATTTCCATGCTTGTCCCATCGTATAAATTTACACACCCTGTCCTGATTGGCTCTTGAAAGCCACGTACTAACGATCAGATATCATATGATCGTTTTGAAAGCGGTATTTTTGGTAAAATTTTCTGATTGTGTGTACTAGGCTTAAGCTTTGTACCTTACCTAGGCTACACATTCCTATCTCCCTTGGAGCTTTGAGATTGGAGATATTTTACTGAATACTTTTGTGACTTGCTACCTTAACAAGATTTTGGCATCTTGAGTTTTACATTTAAGGGGATATTATTTTTATTTGTAAGAAAACGTTTTACTTTACTAAAACCCTCCTGCACTGTGCGTGTTTTTCCATTATCTGTGTCAGTTGAATTCTTTCCAAAGATTGGGCTTTGATACTGCAGTTGGTGTGCTGTGAAAATTGGGACGGATGACATCTCCTGGCCTTGTGAGTTTACGCTTTGAGGAAGCTTAATGGACTTGTAATGGACTTTTCAAGAGATTACTAACTTATTACCGTATTTTTCACAAGTGCTCTACTTTACTGTATATACTGTGCTATTAACTGAAATTGTGAATATCAATTCACTTTTGTGCTATAGTTCTTGCATTTCTTATTCTCTCTGACCATCTACTCTAGTAATTTTTGCACTCACTGACAGCCCACTCTAGCATTACATATACTGCACAATATGAGCCCCCCTATACCTAAAGGGTTAATAACCAATAGACATGTGCATTCGTTTTCGTCCGAATGCATTTTCGTCCGAATTTCAGGTATTTTCGTTATCGTTTTAACAAACGATAAAAGTGCAGAATCCGAAAAACTAAAGATCTGACATAAACAAATGCTTTATTTTCGTTTTCGTTGCTACAACAGTTCGATACAGATAGGAGATTTGACATGATGATGACAATAACAATCTGTGTCCATCGAACCTGTGATCGAATGTGCCTAACCTTAACTCTATTACTCCAAGATTATTCTACATAGAGAGAAAAGTTTCGACATAGGGGAGAAAAGATTCGACGTAGGGGAGAAAAGATAAATAAAAATAATGATGATGATGAATGTTATTGGCTGATTGTAACCAAAGAGGAGGAGCAGTAAAATAGCTAGAACTAAGTACACACGTACTTTGGCTTATAGTGTCTGTTGAAAGTTCTAAGAAGATTCGACGGAGGAGGTAAACTATACGGTGTCGTACAGTTTAGCTGCTCCATCAAATCTTCTTTGAACATTCGACAGACACCATAAGCCTTCAATGACAGATTCGACCTTAATTTGGATTTTTGGACGAATGCAATTTTTAACGAAAAACTGAATAAATAGAAACGAATTTCGGGAGTAACTAAATAAATTTATTTTTCGGACGAAAACGAAATTCCGAAACGAAATATTTCAGTGTGCACATGTCTACCAATACCCCAGATGCCTATAATTACTTCATAGTGACTTTGTATTATGGATATCTTTAGTACAGGTTTGGTTCATCTAAATCTAGTTGATAGACAGCACTAAATCATGGATAATGCATGAACATATAAATATACAACATAATGCAATGAAAGCTATTGTTTATATCATTTTTGTTAATTAGTATTCTATCCGGTTAGGCTGTTTAATATAGCAGACAGATATGTCATTGTTTTTTTTAGCACAAAAATTAGTATTACCTTAGAAGTCACTGATATATGGGATGATAAAAGAAAAATGGAGGACCCTTAATTTTCTTGCTGTCACATTCAATTGAGAAGGCACTTCTGTTACATGACAGTCAGGGGTCTGTGTCATCCAGCATACAAGATAAGATATGCAGTATCTCACTTGCTTCACTGTCACATTCACTCTGTCATCTGCCATTGATATCCTGTACTGACCTACTTGCTACTGACACTAGTGATAGAAGATGGGTGACTACTTTTCAATCGGGACTGCTCATTCTTATTTTTGAAAGTCTGCTGTGTATGACAAAGAGACAATTTCTCAGTAAAAGGCTCACTCTTACCTGGCATGGAAGAAAATGCAGTTCAATATAAATTTCCCTAGGAAATTAAAATTGGCTGTTCTTATAACGCCGTCATGTTACGTTGCTTCTTTTTGTGGCCAGTAGGGGCGCGCGTCCGCTGCTCGTCCCCGGAGCGGATGCGAGTGCCCGGTGGTCATGATGACCGCCGGGCTCCCGCAATCACTTGTGACACAGAGAACCTGGGATCTCTGTGTGTTAACACAGAGATCCCCGTTCTCTGAGGGGAGAAGAGACAGATCGTGTGTTCATACAAAGTATGAACACCGATCTATCAATTCCCGTAGCAAGTCCCATCTCCCCTTCAGTTAGAACACGCTAGGGAACACAGTTAACAACTTGATCGCCCCCTAGTGTTAACCCCTTCACTGCCAGTGACATTTTTACAGTAATCAATGCATTTTTATAGCACTGATCGCTATATAAATGACAATGGTCCCAAAAATGTGTCAAAATTGTATGATCTGCCATAATGTCGCAGTCTGGTAAAAAGTGTAGATCGCTGCCATTACTAGTAAAAAATAAATAAATAAATAAATAAAAATGCTATAATCTATCCCCTATTTTGTAGACGCTATAACTTTTGCGCAAATGAAAATCAGCATACGCTTATTGCGATTTTTATTACCAAAAATAAGTAGAAGAATACATATCGGCCTAAACTGAGAAAAAAATTAGCTTTTTTTAAAAAAAAAATGGGGATATGTATTATAGTAAAAAGTACAAAATATTGTGTTTTTTCAAAATTGTCGCTCTTTTTTTGTTTATAGCGCAAAAAATAAAAACCGCAGAGATGATCAAATACCACCAAAAGAAAGCTCTATTTGTGGAAAAAAAAGGACGTCAATTTTGTTTGGGTACAGCGTCGCACGACTGCGCAATTGTCAGTTAAAGCGGCGCAGTGCCGAATCGCAAAAATGGCCTGGTCATTCAGCAGCCAAATCTTCTGGAGCTGAACTGCACGCTATATTTCCTATACCCAAATAAGTGCATACAATGTCTATGTGAGTGGGCTACAGTTGAGCAGACCCCTACCTACTGCTCCTTCACATAAGAATAGGAAAACGACAGATAAACAAATACAACTTCAGCAAATAGTAACTGTGGCACAATTCAACCTGCTCTTACAGAGAGTTCTTGATGAAATGCAGATTTAACAGCTTTAGCAAACAATTCCCTGAAGTGGGGAGGGAAGTGAAAGTAGTCTAGTGTTGCTGTGTGGCAATACAGTTAATCTTCAGCTAGCTCTCAGGTGTTTAATTGCATGCAAAGAATATTGATTTATAAAGCAGGATAGCTGATCCAATAGATGGTGTATAACCAAGAGACAATATTCATGTGCAAATCAGAACTGTAATTGAATTCACAGTGATGATGACTGACTAAAGATGGTAATGGATGCAGGAAACAATGATGAAACAATGACAGACTGGGCTATCGCCCGCTCACCACACTGGAACAGAAGAGATTTATGATGGTGATAAGGATGACAATGATGATGATGATGATGAGGAGGAGGATGATGATCTCTCAGGAATGGGGCTCAAGGGATGACCTCCAGTCCCTGCCGCAATGCACCACGGCTCACGCGAATCCGATATCCCTGCAGGGTGGATGGAACAGGAGCATCCTCCAGGTTGCCGCCGGACAGTGAAGGGGAACTGTCCGCAGGTGTCCTTCCAGATATCTGCTGGGTAAATCCACCAGAGCAGGCCACAAAACAGATGAAGCTCACCCTAAAACAGATTCCATGCATGGAGATTCACACCGGTCCCAAGAGAGCCCCCCAGGCCCCAAGCCTGTTCTCTTATAGATCCCCAGTGGTCTGTTCTTCTCCATCAGCCAGCTGGTAGTTGTAGTTTCACATAAATCATCCAGAGGGCGAATCCTATCCATATGGACTACATGTCACAAGATGCTTTGCGCTATCTGGTCTCTGATTTAGAAAGTAATAAGTCATCCCACACTAGAACACTAGAGGGAAACCGCTTCCTCTGAAACAATGCCACACAGCATCTTCTGATTGCAGGAATAAACAGATATTCAGCTCCTGGCTACATCTGATACACATGTGAGCTAGATCCCCACTGTGTGTCTATGGATGTACACAGTCCAGCTGGGATGACGTAATTTTATTACAAAATGCGTAGGGCGAAGCAGGACGACACCCTGACGTCACCTCCAGTTACTGCTCTCATTTCCAGTAGGACGGGTCTGTCCGAGTTTGTACGGCCGACATATCGGACTTAGGGCTTATCTTATGAAGCGAATCTTGTAAGTGTGTTTTTTTCTATCCGACTGAATAAATTTAAAAAGGTTTTTACACTATCGGAGCTTCCATATCTTTGTTACATGGTTTACATCTCCCATGAGCCGGTCCACACCATGCGATGATCCAAAGACCCAGCAGCAGACCAGTACGGGTGTCAATCTCAGAGTCTGTTATGCTTTTCATGATCCTCTGTGGTGGGGGATCATGTCTTTTTGGTAAGGAGTAACCTCTTCTATACCGGTGGTGGATCACATCCCTATATCACAGAGTGGATGAAGATCGTCTTATGTGGACGTTTTTTGCTTTGCACGGGTGGATAATATTTGATGCTATTATTCACAGTGACTTTATCATATACCTTATATTTTATAACTTGTCTTGTATACATATTCAAGTTTACTCACCACTTTTTTTTTTGCAATGATCATCCATTTATTCACTATTCACTATTTCTAATTCATTTATTGTTTATTTTTCAACTTTTCAAGCGCGATTCTTGTGTTTCTATTAAAAAAAAAAAAACAAAAACAAAAAAACAGGGGTTTTATCTCTTCCTTACTCTATCCAAATTGGAAAAAAAAAGTTTTGCCTTAAAGTGATTGTAAATGCTCACCTTATAAAACAACATATTTGTATAGATAAAAAAAAAAAAAAAGAAACATTATAAATACCTTTTTTTCCCCTTTTTTATAACATAAGTGATCACATTCCCTCTGTTCTCAACTGCATAAGAGCTGGGGGGGAGAAACAGCAGTACACTGAGCTTCCCAGTGAATGGCTGTGCAGCGAGGATGTGTCAGGACAAGTCTGATCATTGCGGAGGGGGAGGCTGAGTTCCTAACATAGCTAGAGAACTGACCACGGTGTGTTCTTTTGCTTGTGTGTTCACTTTTTAATAGGAAAGCAGAGGGACTAGCAGGAACACTAGGGATTTCACACAAAGGAAGCAATACAAAGAGAACAGGATACTTTTTCATACAAGTTGATGGTACAGCAGGCACATATAAGGAATATGAAATGTTGGGGTGGCAAACGCTTTAAGTTCTGCTTTAATGACCTTGCCCATGTAAGCAAGAGCATGCTGGGACACTCAATGGTGAGCTGTGTAAAATGTGTACTAATCATGAAATACATATCTCTAGCTGTGATGTTACAATGAAAAAGTTGTTTTGTGTATCCTACAAACATACTGCACCTGTCCTATAGTACTGAACTGAAGGAAAGATGTATCTATTCCACACACAAACCAGTTGCCTCCAAACCTAAGGGAAGCATTGTCAGCAGTGATGATACTAAAGCAGAACGGCCAGCAGGAAGGATCTTTATACTACTTGGTACTGGACACACAGATCTGTAAAGAAAGAGAGTGCCTTTGATAGTGCCTTTTGATTACCTGCAGATATAGGGCTGTTGGCTTTCTTGCACATACAAGACTCACTCATGATTGACAACCTCCACACTTACAGAATTTAATGTTGCGAAAAATGACTGGAGCAAATTGCCACCCTGGAGGGGGAGCCTGGTGAGGTAAATTCATCCACTTCTCACACTTACAATGTCTTTCCTGTTTACTGCTCGTTGATAAGTGTGTGTCTCCTTAGATTTAGAATAGCCAGGTAAAGAGCTGTAGCACATAAGCAGCCTCTTTATACTATAGGAGCCCTAGAAAGAGACTGAGGCAGCAAATAAAACGAACATAGTCTACCTAGCCTGACATTTTTCCTATTTAAGCACAGACTTATTAAATGCCTGTCCTTGTACGAACCTCACTATATAACGTTATGTCTGCTGCAAAGTGTTTTGAAATTGTTTATTGATATTGAATTATAGTTATTGCTTCTACTTGGTAGCTCCTTCACTGACATTGCTGAGCAGTACTTAATAACTAGACCCCAGTTATTTTCTTGTCCAAAATTTTAAAGGTATAATTCAGCCAATTTGAAAATAAACCAAAAGTATTTGCTGGTGTCCAGGGCTGCAGCCGTTCATCCCAGGACTTCTGTTTTCAGAACTTCCCTTAATCTGGGTTGCCAAAAACTCCAAATGGTGGTGAGCTAGGGAACTATGGCACTAGGTGTTCCCAAATTTACTTGATGTAGTTGCACAGACAGGGAAATTATAAATACGGTAGATATGAGAACATACATATTTACAGAAATTCCTGCTATAATGGTGACTGACTTGAATCAGATTAATGTAATTTACAATGAATTTATGACATTTCCACAACTGCAAGATTCCCCAAATAGCAGACATTTCTAGAATGGATTTTCCATATTCTCTGGCTGTGAATTATAGAAACTGGTTCTAAAATTAAAATAGGAATTTAGGACATTGAATGCACTCAGATAAGTCATTTCAAAGCTTGTCCAAGTACAATAAAAGTTGGAATCTGGTTGGTTGCTGTAGACATTAGTTTTACTTTGATATTGTCAAATTTCTGCAACTCAAACAGCAATAACAACCACGTTTATGCTAAAAACATGTACTTAAGGGACTGTAGCCTTCCAAGCTTTAATAGGAGCTAGAAGCATAGGGAAAAATTTAGACTAATGCCTGAGAATTCCTTGGTAGCACATAGTGAAATGGCCAATTATTTTCAATTGAATCCATAAATGCAGTCATGGTTCAGTGCTCTGTACAGTTCTGTATGAATTAATTAGCTGGTATTAAGTCTCAGTTTTGAGTTCTCAAAACTGTTGCCGATAGCAAAGGTAAAGACTTTAAGGTCATATGTGACAACATATTTTTTTTACCACACCCTTTAGAAGTGGGGTACACTGCTGCAGTATGATCACAATATGGAGAGGTCAAATGCAATGAGACTGACAAATAAAGAGAACCAATAACTTGTGGGATTATACAATAATCTGAGTAGTTAGTCTTAAATTATGAAATTGTTCGGTCTACTTTGTGAAAGATGTATATTCTTCTTATTTAGATCAGAATCTGATACCTTAGCCTGTGTCAGAAGGTCTTCGGTCACCTAAAATCTCACAGGTGCTACATGTCAAGTGCTGGACCTCCACTGTTCTCAGAATCTGAGTGTGTAATGTGTGACATCAGGCACTTGTCATGGCAGCTAGACTTTAAGGTTCTATACGAGTAAGGGACTAGAAAGAAATGCAGTGGTATTACCCAGATTACGTTACTGTGATTCCCGTTGTCTAATCAGAAATGCACCCAACTTCCAGAAGTAAAAAGCCCCAATATGGTCCCAAAAACAAGTTAAATAGAGATGTTGCAGCGGTTGCCGATACTTGTCATGCCATGAATATATAAGGAAATTCTGTTCTAGTGATAGAAATTATAAATGGCAGTTCACTGATCCTCCATAACATTATCACCTCCCACCTAACATTGTGTAGGTCCCCCTTTTGATGCCAAAACAGCCCTGATCCATCTAGGCATGGACTTCACTAGACCTCTATAGGTATACTGTGATATCTGGCACCAAGCCTTTAGTAGCAGATTGTTTAAGTCTATCTAAGTTGCCAGGTGGGGCCTCCATCAATTAGACAAGTTTTTCCAGCATATCCCACAGACTCTTGATGGATTGAGATCTGGAGAATTTAATGACCAAGTCAACACCTCAAACTCGATTTGAGGCATTCTGTACCACCTGATGAGTATTTTGTTCCTATTTTCTTGGTATGCCTTTGCCAATGAGGCTTTGTGAGCAAAAATAGGAATTCTATCTTTTTGGGCTAAAGAGAATGTAATGCATAGATCTTGTACCCATTTCAGGAAGCTTGGATCTCAATGACGTTCACCATTGACCAGAATAGAACAGGATAGCAATAAAGTGTGTCTAATTGGTACTGCTTTGTTGCAAGTTTTTTTCATGGTGTTCATGGTGTTAGAGTACAGCCGAGCCAAGAGTTGGCAAAAGCAGGCTGGGGTGCATGAAAGAGAAGTAATCGTGAAGATGGATTTGATAGTGGAACTTATGAGAGGGTGGGACAGTATTTGTCCAGTTGGAGTGGGAATGAGGTTTTCCCAAAATAAGGCCTTCCAGTGGAACTTATGAGGGGGTGGGACAGTATCTGTCCAGTTTGGCTGGTAATGAGATTTGCCCAAAACAAGGCCTTCCAGTGGGACAGGAACAGCAGCCTGTTCCAGTTCTATCCACATCTTAACATCCTTCTGAGCACACCAGTCTACCTCATGGTTTGGGTGGAGTCAAGATAGCGCTATTTATTCTGGCCTTCTTTTCCCCCCACAGATAGTGAAGGAAGTGGGCCCATAAATCTTTTTATGTGGCCCTGTTGCAATGTCCCCAGAAGGATCTAGATATAAAATAGAATATTAACTTCAAGATGCTATTTTGTCCAAACCAGGTGAAAGCTGCTTTATTCCAATTTCGAAGGTGGGCCTTAATCTTTTTAGATAATGGTTGAAAGCTCAATTCAAAGATGTGTCTTAAATTGGCTGGGTCTCAGTGTCTAGGTATTTGATATGGGAGGAGGACCACCGGAAAGAAAATTGTTGTTGTATACGCTGTAGGTGTTGTAGGGGTAATGTGAAATTTAGGGCTTTCTAAGTCAAGATGTTTATTTTGTATTTGGATAATGTCCCATAGAGCTCTAATTCCTGTAGTAAGGTCAGTAGAGTAGTTTGGGGGGACTAAATAAAAAATAAAAAAATCAGATCATCAGCGTATGCTGCGACCTTGTGAGCATGTTTAGTGGTGTTGACGCCAGGGTGATCGCAGTATTCGCTCTAATGCCCTGTACACATGATCGGACATTCCAACAACAAAATCCATCAGGTTTTTTCCGACGGATGTTGGCTCAAACTTGTCTTGCATACACACGGTCGCACAAAGTTGGTCAGAAATTCTGAATGTCAAGAACGCGGTGAAGTACAACACGTACGACAAGCCGAGAAAAAATGAATTTCAATAGCCAATGCTGCTCTTCAGAATTGTCGGGATTGTCTACACACAATCGGAATTTACGCGATCGGATTTTGTTGTCGGAAAATTTTATAGCCTGCTCTAAAACTTTGTGTGTTGAAAATTCCGATGGAAACTGTCTGATGGAGCCTAGACATGGTCGGAATTTCCAACAACAAGCTCCAATCGCACATTTTCCATCGGAAAGTCCGACCATGTGTACAGGGCATAATAGTGTGTAAAAATAATTCCAGTAATAATATAAAAATTAGGGGGACAAAGGACAGCCATGTTGTGTTCCGTTGCTTGTAGAGAAAGAAGTGGAGATGAATTTGTTGGCTCTCACAGTGGCAATTGGATGCAAATATAAGGCCCTAATCCATGCCATATTATGTAAATAAGCTTTATGTTATGATATGATTATTTGCTTTGGTTTGGAACAACTCACCTGATTTAAAAGAATAAAGGATCCAAGGTTTCCCTGCAGAACATTACCCAAAGCATCACACTGCCTCTGCTGGCTTGCCTTCTTCCTATAATGCATCCTGTTGCCATCTCTTCCCCCAGGTAAGCGATGCATACACACTTGGCCATCCACATAATGCAAAAGAAAACATGATTCATCAGACCAGGCCACCTTCTTCCATTGCTCATGGTCCAGTTCTAATGCTCATGTGCCCATTGTAGGCATTCTTGGCTGTGGACAGCATCCCCATATGTAACAAACTGTGATGCCCATTTGTTCTGATTTCAGCACATCAACTTCAGGGACAGCATGTTCACTTGCTGCCCAATATATCCCACCAAGTTTTAGGTGACATTGTAACAAGATAATCAATCTTATTAACTTGACCGGACAGTGGTCCTAGTGTTATGGCTGATTGGTGTTTTTGTTGCACTACAATAACATTTTACATCTTTGTGTTTGTAGTAATAATAGAGAGCGTGGATTGTCACAGGGCAATGAAGGGCGCTGAAGCTTATTTCACAGCTGGTATGAAAGGTAGATATTATGAAAGGATTGTCGTGTTTGTGCTACTTAATCACAACCACAGCCAAGAGGGAGACTGAACCATTGCTGCATGGTGCTGTGAGGCTGCAGAATCACAGTATGCCCTGTAAACACGCTTGATTACATTAATGAATGAAACACCGTTTGTGTCTCAAATTAAGCATTCGCCCCATTAACTCTGTCTCTGATGGTGTCAACTGAGCTCTAGTCTTGTCATTCTGGCCTGTGCTCTGAGGACAGTTTCATCTGCTGCCATTAACCTATGCAGTACCCGTAATACTTATAATTTCTTCCTGCAATATGCATACTGCACATTAACTTTGGTAATAGCAATACTGCAGTGTTACCCACAGCAATATACTCAGATGCTTTCACCAGAGTAGGCCTGATAACTTGATAACATCTGACTTCTGATTAATTGCTAATACACTGCATATTACTGTTTTTTGCAGATTTTAAAAATAACCCTTTTGAGTCCATATGCTTACCCTTTTGAATAAAAAGTGTATTTATCTATTATGTATTTGAGCTGCCAAATTTTAAATGGCAAGCTCTTTTTAGAAAAGTAGGTTCCAGCTGCTTGGCCTGTATGGGATGAGGAAAGTGTTTACATCTGCTCACTCTTGAGAAGGTGAGGGTGGCATACCGGCCATTATTCACTAGGAGCCAACCTGACACAGTCACGCCCCTTCCCCATCTTCACTTCAGAGGAGACAGCCACCTGGTTCCTCAGGAGTGCCAAACATGTCAACATTGCTCAGGCCCCATACAGGCTGTGTGGGTAGAAAACAACTTTCTTCTATGAAAAAGTAAAGCCTGACATTAACATTTGGCAGCACATAGACTGCACATTGAATTTTGGTGCCAAATTATGCTAATCCTTTAAAGGCAAATTATTTTTCTTTATCATTCATTGAGGGACAGAGGATGTTAGAGAATATTGATTATAGAGGCTACAGGAGGATTTAGAACTAGTAAACTAAAAAAATGTATAACCCCTCCTACTTCCAGCATACTTCAGTTTTGTGCTAGTGTCCTGGAAGATGGATAGCTTTTCTCTGTTCCTTTTGCTAGCTATGTTGTTCTTCTTCCGATGTTACCTTTTTCCTCTGCGAGCTGTTTGAATTGTTCTCTATACGTAGCTACTAGGACTAGCGTTTTAGTAGTATAGACAGTTGGACTACTCTGGACTGGATAATTGCAGGGCCAGCTTGGATTGTGGCTTTGTGAGGGCTGAGAAACAGGAGCTACTTTATTACTAGGGCCATGGGCGCCATTTGAAATCCTTACTATCTGTCCGCTTACCGTAGAATTGTTTAACACTGAGAAACTGAGTATTACCACCATCTCTACATTCTTTTTCCCACCATTTAGGATTGGGGAAGCACCTTTTCCTAAGATTTTTCTGAAATACTCACCTTTAAACCATTACTGTCCATCACAGTATTTCCTTTTCTCCACATGATATCACCAGCCCTCAAGGTTGAATGACAGGAGAGGAGGGCTCAAGGGGGAAGGGTAGTTTAAGCAGTGGGAGTTCCATTTTAAAGTACAGGGTGCCCTGGACGACGTCATGTGTGATGAAACGCGTAGGTTGGAGCAACATGCTAACGTCATTGCGCATTTGAATTCCCGGAAGTGTGGGTCTTATGTTCGTGTTTGGCCGACGAGGAATCTATTGTATAGAGCTATATAGGATACAATGATGTAAGTGTGTGTTCAAACTTTAATAAATCCATCAATAAGGTTTTACACTATTTGGAGCATTTCTTTTCATGTCCTGGTGATTAACCATTTGGGATGATGCGGAGGTGACAACTATCATTTAACCATATGCGATCCGAAGAGAACCTTTGGAACTGCTCTGGGATGATCTAGGCAGGGCTGTTCGGGGCTGATGACCTTTCTTTAATTAGAAGGTCATACACAGTCGGTGAGCTTGAATTTTTTCCATAATGGGTGGTGGCGTCACAGATCATACTTCCTCAAGGGTGATGGATGTTCACTATATCCATATGTTTATATGAACACTTAAAGAGGAGTTCCACCCAGGGGGTCCATTAAAAAAAAAAATGAAAAGTCAGCAGCTACAAATACTGCAGCTGCTGACTTTTAATTGGACACTTACCTGTCCCAGGGTCCAGCGATGCGGGGGATCAAAGCCCCGCTCGCCCCCCCTCCACTCGTCGGCGCCGGGCTGTGGCTTCACAGCCTGGCACCCACTGCGCATGCGCAAGCGGCGCCGCGCGCCGTGATTGGCCGCTCAATCATCTGGGACCTGTAATGGGTCCCAGATGATTGACAGGAGGGAGGGACCAGAACGGAGCCCTTCCTGTGCCGAGGGGGAAGTGATGTCACCAGCTCAGGCAAAGGAAGAGGCAGACTACGAGGGACCACCTAGCAACAGGCATTTAGAGGTAAGTGAAAAAAAAAAATATCCAAATGTTTTTTTGGGTTTTTTTTAGAATTTTTCAGGTATGTTTGTTTTTTTGGGTGGAACCCCACTTTAGGAAGAGGATTGTTTCTTTTTTGCACGCAGATTCTTTTTTATCTTGGATTTAAATTTAATCCTGTTGATTACTGGAGGAAAATGTATGTGTTTGTATGTACAGTGTTTATTATTGCGTTTATCATTTAGTAACGTGACTCTTTTATGCTAAAATTCAAGTTACACTGTATGGAATATCTCAAGGCAGAGTCGCTGCTTTTATCATCTTTATTTTATTTTATTTATTTATTTCTACTTATTTCATTTATTTAAGCACAGTTTCTTCTTAATTTACAGTATACACTATATTGTCAAAAGTATTAGGATGCCTACCTTTACACGCACATGAACTTTAATGGCGTCTTAATCTGTAGGATTCAATATTGATTTGGCCCACCCTTTGCAGTTATAACAGCTTCAACTCTTCTAGGAAGGCTGTCCACAAGGTTTAGGAGTGTGTCTATGGGAATGTTTGACCATTCTTCCAGAAACGCTTTTGTAAAGGTCAGGTACTGATGTTGGAAGAGAAGGTCTGGCTCGCAGTCTCCACTTAATTCATCCTGAAGGTGTTAGGTTGAGGTCAGGACTCTTTGCAGGCCAGTCAAGTTCCTCCACCCCAAACTCACTCATCCATGTATTTATGGACCTTGCTTTGTGCACTGGTGCGCAGTCATGTTGGAACAGGAAGGGCCATCCCCAAACTGTTCCCACAAAGTTGGGAGCATGAAATTGTCCAAAATGTCTTAGTATGCTAACGCCTTAAGAGTTTATTTCACTGGAACTAAGGGGCCAAGATAAACCCCTGAAAAACAATCCAACATCATAATCCCACCTCCACCAAATGATTTTGGACCTGTGCACATAGCAAGTTCCATAAAAACATGGATGAGCGAGTTTGGGGTGGAGGAACTTGACTGGCCTGCACAGAATCCTGACCTCAACCTGATAGAACACCTTTGGGATGAATTAGAGCAGAGACTGTGAGCCAGGACTTCTCATCCAACATCAGTACCTGACCTCACAAATGTGCTTCTGGAAGAATGGTCAAACATTCTCATAGCCACACTCCTAAACCTTGTAGACATCCTTCCCAGAAGAGTTGAAGCTGTTATAGCTGCAAAGGGTGGGCCAACTCAATATTGAACCCTAAGGACTAAGACTGGGATGCGATTAAAATTCATGTGCGTGTAGTGTATCTAAAATCAGTTAAGAGTTAAAATGTCTGTCCGTATTTGTTTCTGGGGCCGATTGTGGAAGATTTCCTCTGTTTTTTTACCCTTACACAGTTGACACCACCAAATCAAATGCCTTCTTTGGAAGATTTGTCTGTTCTTTTCTGGTGACAACTGGGGTCTTTGTTTCCCTTTCAGTCCCAGTGGTAGTGGTCAGCAGGATAAGAAAGTGTGAATCTCCCTAGCAGGGACACAGATGGCAGTAATCAAATGACCCTGACCACTCTATCCAAAACTAAAAAAACTTGCTTGCCTGTTTGCTCCTCCAGCGATGGCAGATCAAAGCTTTTCCTCACAGCTCTACCTGCCAGACACCAACATATTTTCAACATCATTTTCTAGGTCCTATGTCACTCATCTCTGCCCACTTGATAGTCAGTTCTGATATCAATCCTGTGCATGCGCACACAACTTGCATTATCCCTGACACCTGACTCCATTCCTGAAATCTTGCAGATATACGGTATAGTGCAAAATGAAAACAAAAAAACTGTACTTCTTAACAACACTTGTAATTGGAAGCGTTTTCATAAAAAAAAAAAAAAAATACACCAAAATTCTCCTCCCCAAATTCACAAAAACAAATAAAAAGATTTAAAATGTTGCATTCTGTATACATGGGGAGGGTATTTGTTAGCTTTTGTAGTTGTTTTATTGTTTTTATTTACAGTTGTGTGTACTTTGTGTATTTTTCCTACATAATGAACATGTTATACTTTCCAATTAAAAATATTGTTTGCTATTGCAGTTTCTTTTTGTATAGCGATTGTGTATTCATTTTATATATATATATATATATATATATATATATATATATATATATATTACTTGTTCCTTTCATATTACTGCACACAGAGGTACACAGAGGTACTGTTTTTTTTTGTCTTTGGACATCTTACAGATCCCAGGGTATACAGTGCCTTGAAAAAGTATTCATACCCCTTGAAATTTTACTCTGATAACCCTAACTAAAATCTAGTGGAAACAATTGCCTTCAGAAGTCACCTAATTAGTAAATAGAGTCCATCTTTGTGTAATTTAATCTCAGTACAAATACAGTTGTTCTGTGAAGCCCTCTGTGGTTCTACAAAGTATTGACTCAGAGGGGCTGAATACAAATGCACACCACACTTTTCACATATTTATTTGTAAAAAAAATTGAAAACCATTTATCATTTTCTTTCCACTTCACAATTATGTGCCACTTTGTGTTGATCTATCACATAAAATCCCAATAAAATACATTTATGTTTTTGGTTGTAACATGACAAAATGTGGAAAAATACAAGGGCTATGAATACTTTTTCAAGGCACTGTACACTGTACTGCACACTCGATCTGCTAGCAATTAAAAGAAAAAAATGCAATAAAGTGGACATAATGTTAAAATTTATGTTTTCTTTAGGGCTGTTATGGCACAGGGGACAGGAATCAATGATTGGCTGTAGAAAAAAAAAAAAGCAAAAAAATCTACCATTCGTATTGTGTCTGGCATCAGGATTTTTTTTAACCAAAGTGTCTTTTTACATTTCCTCTGGTGTCTTCAAGTATTCTGAACATCCTTAGTTCATTAATTAGCGGTACTCTGGATCGTGGCTACAGGAGAAAATGATTACTAATCATGTCTGACTATATGACAATTTTAGATAAAAACGTAATAATATACCCCTGTCTAAACTTTCTGGATAATAGATGAATCTATCTGTACAGCGCTCATCCATTGGAAAGTAGAAGGCCACAGAACTGAAACAAATATCCTACTTGATGTGATAGTTACTGCTAAATTTCCCAAGTATGAATGTATCCACAGAAGATGTTTGGCATTTCTGTAACCTTTCAGTGCAGTATGTTATATACATGGCCATGTGATTATAAAGGAGGCAATAGGACAGTTGATAGTTTTCTTCCATGGGATTGTAGGAAATTAAGTGTGTCTTGTAGTATTGCAGGGGTGGATGGGAGGAACCAATGAACTCATCATGAAACAAATGTAAGACAAAAACAATTCCATAGCTCACCTCACCAACCAGTCTGCTGACCAACCAAATGACCTGTCTAAAAGTCTGTTAAAAGTAGGGGTTTAGGGGCAGGTGAGCCTAGAGGCAGCCCAGGCCCCCTTAAAGGAACAGAAGCACACTGGAAACAAAGGAGATTGACACTGCTGGAAGTATAATTTAGTTGAGCAGACTTCCTCTTTATCAATGCAGCGCAGGAAATGGGAGAGGTAAATAAACATTTTACAGAAATGAACCAATGAGCATAGTAGAGAACACGGGAGATTAAAACTTAAACTTAAAATTGGAGCCAATGTGGGGAGCTGCACTGAGACTTATTTTTTTTACCTTTATGCATAGTGGAGGTGGGAGCATTTTTTAGGGATAGGAATATTGCCTTCAAATCAGGTGATAGGGAGGTATATAGGGTGGCAAGGGGAAGGTTAGGAGTAGGGATTAGGGATGCTAAGCAAAGGTGTAAACTAAGATTAGAGACGGGTCTGGGATGTACTAGTGCTGGAACCATGTGAAGGAATATCCAGTCAGCAACAGGTTATAAAAAAAGACAGGCTGACATAGGTAAATGTGAGGCCTCTTTACCAGAGGAACTGAATCAGTTTTATAACTGTGTTGATCATCAAAATAAAAATATTCTTACTAGGTTCCCTACATTATTGGGGTATATTCCACTTAAAGTCTCAGCTCAGGATGAGTGTTTGAGTTTATTGAGGGTTAACGAGTGGAAATCTGCAGGGTCTGATTACATTTGCCTTTCAATTGGCAAATTACTTTGCGGACATCTTCAATGTTTCAAAAGTGGAGTTTCCGCTTTTCTATCTCCTCCTGTTTTAGAGAGATACCGTTTCCCACTTCCAGGAGACGGGGCTGTGGCGCCGTCTCTCGGAAGTTCGGCCCCCTCCTCCTGCCTCCGCCACCTGACCAATTAGAAAGTGCAGCGCATTTCGTAAATGTGCAGTAGGGAATTGGCTGTGAAGCCGAAAGGCTTCACTGCCGGGTTCCCTTAACAGGAATGGCGGCAGCTGCACCCGACAGCCGATCCACAGATTGGCTGGGGTGACGACATCGCAGGGCTCCCTAAACAGGTACGTTTCCATATATTAAAAGTCAGCAGCTGCAGTATTTGTAGCTGCTGACTTAAAATTTTTTGTGGGGAAGCTGGACCTCCTCTTTAAAATCATCGATAATTGTCCAATCCCAAATAAGTCCAGTATTTCCTTCTTTAACAATTATCTCCTAGTGGCTCTGACTCCCACTGAAATACTTTGAGAAACTAATCTTAAAACATATTAAACAGCATGTTCTCCTGAGGTTAGATAGCTACCAGTTTGCATTTAAGTAAAATAGATCTACAGAGGATGTCATTGCATTGGCTTTGCATTCTATGTTGTCACATTTGTAAAACAGAAATAGTTATGTCCACATGCTTTTTATTGATTTTAGTTCAACATTTAATATAATTTTGCCAATGAGACTTGATGTTAAGCTGAACTCTTTGGGATCCAGCCCTACACTTTGTAACTGGTTTCCGGATTTCCTGGCTGATAGGCAGCAGAGGGTAAAAGTTGGAAATCATTACTCAATGCTGTCCCTTAGTACAGGGGTGCCACAAGGATGTGTACCCACCTTGAGATGGACTGTGCTAAAATTTGAAGAAACCACAGTAGTGGGGGGAAAATAAGGGGTAGCAATGAGTCTGCATATCATCAGGATATTGAAAATCTAGTGAGTGATGCAGAAAGAACAACTTACAGCTAAATGTAGCTAAAACAAATGAAATTATTGTTGATTTTAGGAAAGCACAAGATGTTAGCTATGATGAGAGAGGGGTGATTGATGGGATGGAGGTTGAAAGGGTAGAGGAGTTCTGCTTTCTGGGAACAATAATTAGGGAGGATCTGTAGTGGACAGGTTACATACTAGTGGGCAAGGCTCATCAGAGACTGAACTTTTTGAGGAAGCTATGGTGGACAGGCTTTTCCAAGCGTTTCTCTGTGGAAAGGATAAAGCACTGTTCATGACAGAAATGCCTTGTAAAGGGTAGTAAATATGGCACAGAACATTATTGTAGGAATTATCTTACCGAGCATTGAGGAACTTGGGGAGGTGCCTCTGGAGAGCGATTAATGTTTTGGAAGACATTTTGCATCCCGGTAATGTTTTGTATACATTTCCACCTTCTGGTATACAGTATATACTGTAAATATATCTCAACATTGAGTAATAGCTTTTTTCATCAATTCGTACAGCTCTTGAATTCCCAAGGTGTTTTGGAATAGACTGATTGAAGTTATGTATTTATTACGTCATGTGTTGTTTTCAGTTAAGTATTTTTATGTTAGGTGTGAAATTAATTTTTTTAATGTGATGGAGCTGCAACCGTGTTTCATTTTATGATTGTTATTATAAAATGATAAATACATATTTGTTTTTGTTTTTCCTCATATCTTTTAATTCTGATTCTGATATAATTCAGGTCTATTACATAGGCAGTAAAAAAGAGCTTGGGTTTGGCCCAAACCTGGAAGTTAGCTGTCATTGTTTAGGCTGAACCCAGACCTGAACCCAAGCTCATTACTTATAGTCCAGCCTAATGGCCAACAGAAAAGCTCCAATTACAAACAAAGAGATTCAGTGCTACTACCCATACAACACCCTATCAGCAGAGCTCATTGGTGCTTGATCCACAGTCGCTTGTCTGAGGGAAGAAATTCATTAAGATTATCCGCACAACTAGTTGTTGCTCCTAAAACTCCTCATATTTATTAGAAAAGCCAGTTTACAAACACAGTAAAATTATTTGACCCATTTCAGCCATGTAGGCTAAAACGGGTCAACTAACTTTACTGCATTTGTACACTGTGGCTTTTCAAATAAATATGAATATTTCTAAAAGCAACAATTGGTTGTGTGGATCATCTTAATGGATTGCTACCAACAGGAAAGTGCATCTTTATATTGGTGGTCAGTGTAGAAGTCCCCCTTTGAATTCGAAGTCGATAGAAATATATTCCTTTTTTTTTGGTGGTCAATTTAGTGTTCCCTTAAAGTGATGTCCAGTTGGAGAAGTACCTTCTTACGTGGGAGGTCAGTATAGTGCTTCCTTACATTGGTGGCCAAATGAAGAAGTGCTCTTTAACATTATTGGCCAGTATAGTGCCCTCTTACGGTTAGATGGAGAGGTCCCCCTTTACATTGGTGTTTAGTGTAGTGCTCTGTTACATTGCCGATCCGTGGGAGAGGTGTCCTCTTACCTTAGTGGTTAATGGAATGAAAGCTCCATTATATTGGCAGTCAGTGGGAAGAATGTCCTTCTTACAAACAGCTAAAAAGTTCATTAAAATTAGTGGTCTTAGATTGAGGAGAGGCTCCTTTGGTCCCACACCACTGGCTCGGCTGAGTGGTGTTGGTCCTGAAATAATGCAGACACTGTAAGGCAGGAAATCAAGTAGCAGCTGTTCACTGCTCAAGGAGACTAGAGAAAGCTCCAAAAGGAACCCTAGAGTTCCTTGGGTCCCTGAAAAAAGGTTTATCCCAGGGAGTTTTAACTAATTTTAAAGGTATAGCTAAACTCTGCTGGATCTTACAGCAGTATGTGTAAGAAGACTATACCACAATGGCAGATATGACTCACAAAATATACAATTAAAGCAGATAGATTGATCCCAGGAAATTATAACTTTATAAAGATATTGCAAAACTCTTCTGGACCTTACAGCAGTGAGTGTGAGACAACCAATTAACAAAGGCAGATATAACACACAAAATATACAATAAAAAAAATAAAAATAAAATAATTATATATATATATATATATATATATATATATATATATATATATATATATTGCAGTTTATTTCATTTATTACAGTTGTTGAAAGGCTACATATAGAACTTCATGAAAATATTACATTTCTCTGGAGTTGGATGATTCAAATTACAGTAAAGTCGCTTATGCAGAAAAAGTCACAGTATTCTTTAATAGATCCCGTTCCGGAATATCTGTGCTTGGTTCCCTCTTTGAAACCTGTAAAAACTCTTCATTAATAATGTTTACCAGCACCCAAAACTCTTCTGCATTATTTTCGTGGGTCTTACTAAACCATTATTAAAATATGAATATTTCCTCCTCTCAGAGTGTGAGGCAGTTGCTAATTTAAAAAATGGACAGGGATCTGTTTGGAAAAGATAAGGAAGTTGTAAAAGGAAATATTCTAATAGTGAAATGAGGCTTAGCAGCACCAATGAGGAACAAGGATAAAATGTGTACAGCTTTACTAATGACATACATACATTATATACATCTAAAGTGCTGTAAAACAAAATTTCAGTTTATAGAGAAGTCCCACAAAGTCACATGATGCATACATGCAGTATATAAACCTAGCATGGTGTAAAACAAACAATCAGTTTGTAGAGATTTTCCATGTAGATGTGATACACAAAATGTATATGTAAACTGCCACTGATCTCATTCAAGAAATATTAGTTCTGCAGCTACCATGCTTATCCATTGGTTCCAATACTTCCATCCTGGGTCCCTGACCCAGGGGAAGCATCCAGATTGGGGTATAGCTTCCCTTGCTGTATGTTTGTTCTGGATCTGTGACTAATAGCATAGGTTATTTGTTTTGAATAGAGTAGACGATATTATTATTTTTGCCAGTTTTGTCCCATTGGGGAGAAATACAGTATATTCACTTCCTGTCAAATAAATTTGCAAGAAAAGAGAGTAGACAAATCTCCAAATAAAGTAAATACCCTCCTAGAAAGTTGTTGCCAGAAAAGTGTCCTTCCCTTTCTGTTCTAAGGACAAGGGTCACTGGAATAAAAATAGAGGGAAAACTGTTCCTATGGGGACAGAACTTCAAAGTTCGCAGGTGTTGTAACCCCTAATCATTCTGGCCATAACTAAAAAAGTTTTGCTTCTCATAAATTTTAAAGAAAACTGTGCTTTGCCCATTGGTTAACATACCCTTCCTCCATCCTCAGCAGTATATAGCTACCTCTCCTTTGCTCAGTGTTGATGACTAAAGAAAAAGAAACAAACAGATGTGGTTCACCATCTACTTCCTGGGTCAGCGGAAAGCAAGCCAGGGGTGACATTAAAACACGGCAGCCTCCTGGATTGCGCTGGGTAGTGTTTATGTCAGGGGTGTTGTGGGGAAGGGGTTGGATGGGGTATACTGGGCTGTGTGGCTTGTGGCTTGGTGTGTGTAAGGACGCAAAGCTGGAGACATCATAGCGCACTGCAGTCCCAGGCTGGAGAGAAGGTAACCCACACCGGACAGGTATATGAGGAAAATGACTACAGGAAAGTAAGATTTGTTGGGAAACAGAAAGAGGGGAGTGAGCAGTTTGCTGTTACGTTGATTGCGGAACAGCCTATTATTGAATCTGAAAACCGAATTGTATTGTGTGATGGAGTAGGTGGAGCTTTGGGTCATCCTAAAGCATACATCAACTTGGACAAAGAAATAAAATCTGGTATTTGTGGATATTGTGGGCTTCAGTTTAAACAGAAGCATCATCACTAAAATATGCAATAAAAATGACCTGTGTAAAAATAATAAAAGTGTATAATAATTTAAAAAAAAAAAAAAGGAAAAAACAGTACTTTGGGGTATAAAAGCGCATGTGACTCATCCATTTAACAATGGTAGGCCAATCGTGTACAACTTGTAAACTTGTAGCCTACACATGGCTATCTTTTCACTTACAGTTGCGGAACAGAACACCAAGTAGTGAGAGGAAGGTAAGTATGGATTTGTGGAGGTCTGCAATAAAGTAAACCTGATTTTTGGCTCGCATTGGAACAGCACAGAGTCATTTTAAAATATTAAAGGGGTGCAACAATGGCAGCCTACATATTTTTACCAGTTTATTTTACCTTTAAAAAAGCAGATACATCATGCCTTACATATGGTATATTTCTATTCTATAGTCTGCAAGTTATATTGGACTTAGTATAATAAATAAAAAGAGAAGTCTACTACAACTCTGCACTGATGAAAATTCAAGAGGTTGTAATAAATTATTTAAAATGACACTTAGCCCATTTAATAAAGATGATTGGGCCTAACGAGTTCTTGTTTAATACATGTTGTGTTGGTGTGTGTGCATGTAAACTGGATTATAGAATTTAATGATACTTGTAGAACATGAAACCATATGATGCTGGCATGTGCTTTTTGTAACAAGTCTTTGGAGGGTTCCTGCTTTCTACCTGCCTAAGCTGTGTAATTGGTTAATGAGAAAAAATGAGGACAAATCCTAGATAATTAGCTGCATTCTAGCATGCTATTCCTATTTTTTAGTTAATTACCCTGGATTATTCTTATCTTTTGAAAACATGTGACTGGTGCACCCAGTGTGTGATATTTAGCCTTTTAATATGTGTTCATAATTTATATGAGGCCAAACAGCAAGTTATCATTTTTTTCTAGTCGGAAAATAGGAATATTCCATCAGCTTCTATAATAGAATGTATATAAATAATTTGTGCTCATATACAGCGTGAGTGATCACAAAAAATTATTAAATAAATGAAATAACGTGAAATAAAGTGCAAGTGCAACACAAATATAAGTCTATAAGTAAAGACTCATAAAAAGAGGTGACACACATAAAGTCCACACATAAAGAATTCCATATTGAGGAGGACTTCCAGCCACTGTCGGGGGGGCTCCAGTGACAAGGAGGACCTAAAGACCTGGCAGAGGGCTAGGTCTGCTGGCGTACATGACCTTGCTCTTTATGGGGTCCACCAGTTCCAGTAAGAGTCCCCACGTATAGAGTGGGATTTTTCTATTCAAGATACCCCCATCTCCTTGGTGACGGTGGAAGTGACCTGAAGTTCATCACCTCAGTGGAATCACCCCCTCTCACACTGTGGAATCCTTTATGTGTGGACTTATTTCTTTTTATGCAGAGTCTTTACTTATAGACTTATATTTGTGTTGCACTTGCACTTTATTTCACTTTATTTAATTTATTTAATCATTTTTTGTGATCACTCACGCTGTATATGACAACTTATTTATATATATTTTTGCACTGTGGAGTCATCTGATATATATGTTTTTGTTGCTGCTGTATATGTTTATTGCGCGTTCTAGCACGGTATAACCCCTTATATTTACTCTATAATTAAATTAAATGTTTATCTTTGTATTCTTTCTTACTGCTGTGTTCAGTTTAGTAAGTCTATGAAAAAATGTTTTTGTTAAAGACTGTCAAATGTCAAACTATCTTTCAAGAATATATTTTAGCTTAGTAAATGAATGCTCTGAATCCTATAATGTTTTAACCATTTGTATGATTGGTTGGTGTCCAAAAAATGAAATTGTGCTTGGATTGACATACAAAGTAATACAATACCCTGGGTCCTGCCATATTAAATACATCTTTCTAGTAACTAGGCACAGTGATTAGAATAAATTAGTGAAAACATTTTCAACACTGTTTTTATCTGCCCTACAATGCTGTGTTCCTGTTTAAATGTGATTGATCCACTTTAAAGGATTACCCCAGTGGCTGTCTAAACCAGTCTGTGCCCTAATGGATCCCATAGGAACACCACCAGTGAAACCTCTATTGCTCTCACATGTCATGAGCATTACGTTGTTCTCACACTCAGTGTTGTGTTCTATATCTAATTTACATTTTGAGGAATGTAGCACAAGGAGATTAGATACCTTTGCTTACCTTTATTAAATCTGTGCTATGGGGTGGATCTGGGAAATCTGACTGTAACTTCCCACTGCTGGTTTTCTCATTAAATATGAAAAAGCCAAACAATTGGTAAACTGGTGTTTATAAAAAGCTAAAATCTATTTTGGGTTGAACTAACCCTAATGAATGCAAATGATTAGCCAGCTAGAACATATGTCTGATTAATGTTGTTTTTTTTTCTCTTTGTACAGATTCCACGGCACGTAAAGACTCTACCATTCTATACCTATGACCAGCCAATGGCCGGATATTGCCAGACCCACAAGACCCTCCTTGTAAATAAGGGCTATGATGGGACATCTCGAGAGCAAAGAGAAACCACCAACCTAGAGCTTAGTAGGGACCAGAGTTACATCTCAACAATAGCTCGCTCAGCAGCACCTGCCATATACATTGAAAGGATACCAAACCAATAACATCCGGAGTCTTGGATTGTGACATTTGGAAGAAGCGCATAGAGGACCTATACAGATTAAAGCTGATGGGAGCATCTTGTAAATGCTATGGGCTCTCACAATAAACAAGAGAAAAAAATGTAGAATACACTAAGCTAAACAGTTTGAGCATGGGACCCATTTCAGTCTTCTGGGCCATGGAACTTGAAACAATGATGTGAGAAAAGCAAGGGGTTTATCTTGGCTTTAAAGGATTATGTAAACCCCACTGGTGTATAAAAGGAAAAAAAAGTAAATTTAAATAAAATAGAACATAAAACTGGATCCACCTAAGGGATTTCTTAACTAGTTTTGGATCCACTCCAGCTGCATATGGGAGTTTATCTGCTTGTACATTCGGTTTCCTATTTTCTACACGTTGCATGGTTCCAATACAGATGAACCAAACATGGGAGACTGTTGGGATTTTGGGGATTAGGGAATGCTTATTGTTTCATGTTGAATAACCCAGTGGATCTCTTTGAACTGTGTTTCTTTCCTGTTTTCCTGTTAGAGAGGTTTGCTTTTTATCAGACTGCCAGCCACAAGGGGGCAGTGTTTGGGAAAGACCAGCCTCAATCATAGTAGCTTTGACGGCTTAGAGTTATGAAAGATCTACAGAACAGGCAGGCATACAGTATATATGGAATATTGTTCCCTGATTGATTTGGATTTTATTGACAAACAGTCTCAAATCACAAAAGAAAGTATCAATTGTTTTTTTTTAATAACATTATGATCAGTTATAGCTTTTGTGTAGTTTTTATCAATAAAAAGTATAAAAAACATGATGCAAAGTATATTGTAGAGTTTATATTATATTACTGCCAGTTTTATGTGTCTGTGAGCAGCAATATAAGAAGGTGTTTTGTTTAAGATAATGCCTTCCGGGAGGCAGCATGAAACAAGGTAGTCATCTAGCCTTTGCACCACCAGACACAATCAATGTCCCCACAGTTTCTTTTGTGCTGCTGGTCTTTAGGGTCTGTACTGGCATGCTTTTGTTTTCTTCAGAAATGCAAAATTTAAAAGTGTAATGCAAAAATGGACTAATCCTTGGTTCACACTAGTGCGGGCACGACAGCCCATTCATTTGAATGCAGTTGACTTTCATTTAACTTGCAAGTCAACTGCAAGTTAAATGCAACTGCAATGAATTGTTATTGATCTCAGAAGATGTCAAAAGCCATCTGCATTTGCCCATCAAAGCCCATCAACAGAGGACCTAACTGGGTTAGGAGGTTGGGGGGATAGCACCAGCAGGCAACATTTTTAATAATGTCTAATGTAATATAAGGGAAGAAAATGCTCCAGGAAACATTTAAAATAGGGGCAATCATTGCAGTAGTGTATGGACACAAGTAATGTATTTGGTTCTAATATGCAATTAGTAAATTTGATTCCTGCCATATGGCTTTGCACCTTCCACCACCTAGGATTCATTAGTGGTCCATCATTATGAGGGAAACCCTTCATGACTAGCAGTGAGGCTCTGGAATCACACTTCAGGAACTGAAATCTGTATTGGCATATTAGAGCTCTCTGGACCTTTGTGCTCCTGGTAAGCACTTCATAGTATAAGAAAGGTGCCTGCATTAAATGACTGAGTGTAGATAATTACATTAAATCCTGCTAGGATATGTACAGTATATACAAATTATGCCTTACAGGATATATGGTGACTGGGTGGCAAAGCAACATGTTCACTATAAAAGAGGATTATGGGAAAGGATGTTGAGCTATGATGGTACAGCAACAGATGATGCATTTTACACACCATAGCACAGAAAACAATTAAAAAGGGGGCAATCTTTGTGGTAGTGTATGGACACAAGTAATTTGGAGTTGAGAAAGACCAAAAACCGAAGACTGCAATGTAATGAAGGCTCCATAGTCACATATTTGCAGTGCTCCACAGGAACCCCAAAGTTCCAATATGCAATACATTTAGTTCCTACCATATGGCCTTGCACCTTCCACCACCCACGATTTACTAGTAGTCCATCATTATGATTAGGGCTGGTGCAAAGATATTTGTCTAGTCAGGTGAATGTGAATTTTGGTGCCCCCCAACCGTCCTGCCCTCACTGCCTCCACTCCACAATGCAACCCTCACCCCCATATGGCATACACTTTATTTGAGCTCCATTCATTTATAGTGCAGGAGTATTGAAAAAAAAATTCAAGGGGCTTCTCACATTGCCCCTTATTTTTACTCTGTGATCACAGTTTTTATTCTTATTGATGTATGTCGGCATCCTTGATGCTCCTTATGCCGGACAATGCCAGGCTATTCCATTCCAGATTAGTCACCATTCGGTGGTGGACTCACATTAGTCCTTTTTAGGACCTTCACATTTATTGGATTTTTTTACATTTCCATTTTTGCGATTTTCTGCATGATTGATTTCTATATTATTCACTTATATATTGATACGTGTTTATTCCTTAGCGCTACATTATTTACCATTCACTTTTCAGAATTCTTGTCACATTGTTTATGTAGCAGCTTTTTCAATTTTTTCTTTGAGTTAGCGCAGTAATATTTTTTATTTATATTTGCCACTCCCCTGGTCTCACTCAGCCCCTCCCTCTTACCTCACATGCCTCCAGTTCAGTGCCGATTTTCTTTGTGCTGGACTGGAGGACTGCAGGAATGCTTCTGCTACCCCCCCATGTGGGAGGGGCTTGTTCATTGCAGGGGCTGGAGGCAGAGAAGCTGGTGTGTTCTCCTTCTTCTAGGAGGGAGGAGGAGAAGGAGGGGCGGGAGAGAAAGTGGACGTTCATGACAGTGGCAACTGCTCACAGTGCCTACGGCTGTGCTACACTTCTGCCTGTCACTGTGCGCTGTGTTGGGCTGAGCTCAATAAATGTTTGAGAAGAGCTGGCACCAGCATAAGCACTTCCTGAGGGCCCCCCAGCTTTAGTGCCCCCCTCTTCTGGTGCCCTAAGGCGGCCTCCTGAGCTGCCTTATGGTGGCGCCGGCCCTGATTAGGGTGGACACACTTCATGACCAGTAGGGAGGCTCAGGAAAGAGACTTCAGAAATTCAAATCTCTATTGGCATATTAGATCTTCCTGGACACCTGTGCTCCTGGTAAGCCTTAAATGGAGCAAGAAAGGTGCCTGTATTAAATGGCTGGTTGTAGTTAATCACATTCAATCCTTACAGGCTACGTATATACATACAAATTATACCTTACAGGATATATGCAAGTATAAAGGTGAGCAGACTTTAGTGTCTGGTGGACAATTACAGGGCGGCGCAGCCACATGTCCATTATAAAAGAAGATTTTGGGAAAGAATGTGGAGCTGTAATGGTACAGCAAAAGATGATGCAAAAGACTGGTACCTGTAATTGTTGTCTTTTCAAAAAGATCACAATGTAATATGTGAATGGATGTTTATGCAGGCTCTTAACATTTATAGCTATATGGGTTCTATGAACAGTGACTATTCTCAAAGCCAAAAATACCAACTAAGTACAGGAGCTGAGGAGACCCTCTCATAATATCAATTCTATCTTTCATTTATATAGAATATATTGTCTGGGAAACGTTGGTTCCTTTGAGCTCCAAAACCATCTATCTTGAAGAGCATGCCCCTAGCTTTATGCTACAACCTAGGTATTCGAGTGTCGGGTTTAAGTGTGTATTTTAGTATGGGGGAATGTTTGGACCAATTAACGATGCAACACAGGAAACTTTGTAAAAGTAAAGTGAATGTTTTCTGTGCTGGTAAAAAGTTCTGTTCAAACATTGAGAAACATTCCTAAGTGTGTGTTAATATACAAGAAGGAAATCTAAGAGATTCCTACAAGGATCCTAGTTCATTATTTCCATCATTTATTATTATTTATCTGATTATACAATCTCCTTTAAATCTACCAACAACTATACAGGACCTGACTGACTGGATACAGATTGATTGGATAGTTTAAGTAGGTCCTCATTTTACATTTGGTTTAGTTTTGGTAGATCTAAAGTTAATTGTGCACTAAATTGTACACTAGATTGTAATGTGTTGGGTGAGCCTTAGTCCTTCCTCAACTCTGTAAATGTGCAATTCCAGACAAAATTTCTTATTTCATTTAAATGAAGAAGGGTTGGATTTTTTGACATCTGCATATACATTTAACAGATTTCTTATCACCTCCTGATCTGGAAACCCCTGTCACTGAGACAGAAAGTGAGAGGAATATTTCCAGTGGGAACAAAAAAACAACAATACAACAATAATACTAACAGAGGTTCTAGCCCTTCCCTATTCCACAAAAAGTGTTTTTACTGTTGTCTATAGGGATGAGCTTCGTGTTCGAGTCGAACCCATGTTCGACTCGAACATCGGCTGTTCGGTCGTTCGCCGAATTGCGAACGATATGGGCCGTTCGCGCCAAATTCGTGTGGCGCGTCACGGCCCATAATTCACTGCGGCATCGCAGTGCATTGCTGGCTGATGATTGGCCAAGCATGCACTATGACCCGCATGCTTGGCCAATCACAGCGCCGTCAGTAGAGAGAGCTGTAATTGGCCAAAGCCAGGGTGGCTTTGGCCAATTATGGCTCAGGGGATTTAGTACACACCCCACACTATATAAGGCCGCCTGCACGGCGGCCCTGTGTAGTGTGTGTTCCGGTGTGCTGAGAGATAGAGAGAGAGAGAGACAGTGTCATTTGATTTGAGTTAGATAGATTAGGCAGAACAGTCAGTCAGTTAGCTGCACTTACAGTGTATTGTGTATATATATGCATCCCAGGTGTTGCATATATATATATATATACACTGTATTCAGTTTAGCTAGATCCGTTCCTGTTATCTTCTATCTAGACTATTTACATTTAGTGCAGTGTGTCCTGCTCACAGTGTTCAGCTAGATCCGTTCCTGCTATTTACATTCAGTGCAGTGCGTCCTGCTCACAGTGTTCACCTAGATCCGTTCCTGCTATTTACATTCAGTGCAGTGCGTCCTGCTCACAGTGTTCAGCTACATCCGTTCCTGCTATTTACATTCAGTGCAGTGCGTCCTGCTCACAGTGTTCAGCTAGATCCGTTCCTGCTATTTACATTCAGTGCAGTGCGTCCTGCTCACAGTGTTCAGCTAGATCCGTTCCTGCTATTTACATTCAGTGCAGTGCGTCCTGCTCACAGTGTTCAGCTAGATCCGTTCCTGGTATTTACATTTAGTGCAGTGCGTCCTGCTCACAGTGTTCAGCTAGATCCGTTCCTGCTATTTACATTCAGTGCAGTGCGTCCTGCTCACAGTGTTCAGCTAGATCCGTTCCTGCTATTTACATTCAGTGCAGTGCGTCCTGCTCACAGTGTTCAGCTAGATCCGTTCCTGCTATTTACATTCAGTGCAGTGCGTCCTGCTCACAGTGTTCAGCTAGATCCGTTCCTGGTATTTACATTTAGTGCAGTGCGTCCTGCTCACAGTGTTCAGCTAGATCCGTTCCTGCTATTTACATTCAGTGCAGTGCGTCCTGCTCACAGTGTTCAGCTAGATCCGTTCCTGCTATATACATTTAGTGCAGTACGTCCTGCTCACAGTGTTCAGCTAGATCCGTTCCTGTTATCTTCCTACTGACAGGCAGGCTTGTCTGGTTACAGTATATAAAGCTACCTGAAGAAAATTACAGGTGTTCTTTTTGATCCTATTAGTACCACGGTCAGGCAGCTAGACTATTTACATTTAGTACAGTGTGTCCTGCTCACAGTGTTCAGCTAGATCCGTTCCTGTTATCTTCCTACTGACAGGCAGGCTTGTCTGGTTACAGTATATAAAGCTACCTTAAGAAAATTACAGGTGTTCTTTTTGATCCTATTAGTACCACGGTCAGGCAGCTAGACTATTTACATTTAGTACAGTGCGTCCTGCTCACAGTGTTCAGCTAGATCCGTTCCTGTTATCTTCCTACTGACAGGCAGGCTTGTCTGGTTACAGTATATAAAGCTACCTGAAGAAAATTACAGGTGTTCTTTTTGATCCTATTAGTACCACGGTCAGGCAGCTAGACTATTTACATTTAGTACAGTGTGTCCTGCTCACAGTGTTCAGCTAGATCCGTTCCTGTTATCTTCCTACTGACAGGCAGGCTTGTCTGGTTACAGTATATAAAGCTACCTTAAGAAAATTACAGGTGTTCTTTTTGATCCTATTAGTACCACGGTCAGGCAGCTAGACTATTTACATTTAGTACAGTGCGTCCTGCTCACAGTGTTCAGCTAGATCCGTTCTTGCTATTTACATTCAGTGCAGTGCGTCCTGCTCACAGTGTTCAGCTAGATCCGTTCCTGGTATTTACATTTAGTGCAGTGCGTCCTGCTCACAGTGTTCAGCTAGATCCGTTCCTGCTATTTACATTCAGTGCAGTGCGTCCTGCTCACAGTGTTCAGCTAGATCCGTTCCTGCTATATACATTTAGTGCAGTACGTCCTGCTCACAGTGTTCAGCTAGATCCGTTCCTGTTATCTTCCTACTGACAGGCAGGCTTGTCTGGTTACAGTATATAAAGCTACCTTAAGAAAATTACAGGTGTTCTTTTTGATCCTATTAGTACCACGGTCAGGCAGCTAGACTATTTACATTTAGTACAGTGTGTCCTGCTCACAGTGTTCAGCTAGATCCGTTCCTGTTATCTTCCTACTGACAGGCAGGCTTGTCTGGTTACAGTATATAAAGCTACCTTAAGAAAATTACAGGTGTTCTTTTTGATCCTATTAGTACCACGGTCAGGCAGCTAGACTATTTACATTTAGTACAGTGCGTCCTGCTCACAGTGTTCAGCTAGATCCGTTCTTGCTATTTACATTCAGTGCAGTGCGTCCTGCTCACAGTGTTCAGCTAGATCCGTTCCTGGTATTTACATTTAGTGCAGTGCGTCCTGCTCACAGTGTTCAGCTAGATCCGTTCCTGCTATTTACATTCAGTGCAGTGCGTCCTGCTCACAGTGTTCAGCTAGATCCGTTCCTGCTATATACATTTAGTGCAGTACGTCCTGCTCACAGTGTTCAGCTAGATCCGTTCCTGTTATCTTCCTACTGACAGGCAGGCTTGTCTGGTTACAGTATATAAAGCTACCTTAAGAAAATTACAGGTGTTCTTTTTGATCCTATTAGTACCACGGTCAGGCAGCTAGACTATTTACATTTAGTACAGTGTGTCCTGCTCACAGTGTTCAGCTAGATCCGTTCCTGTTATCTTCCTACTGACAGGCAGGCTTGTCTGGTTACAGTATATAAAGCTACCTTAAGAAAATTACAGGTGTTCTTTTTGATCCTATTAGTACCACGGTCAGGCAGCTAGACTATTTACATTTAGTACAGTGCGTCCTGCTCACAGTGTTCAGCTAGATCCGTTCTTGCTATTTACATTCAGTGCAGTGCGTCCTGCTCACAGTGTTCAGCTAGATCCGTTCCTGGTATTTACATTTAGTGCAGTGCGTCCTGCTCACAGTGTTCAGCTAGATCCGTTCCTGCTATTTACATTCAGTGCAGTGCGTCCTGCTCACAGTGTTCAGCTAGATCCGTTCCTGCTATATACATTTAGTGCAGTACGTCCTGCTCACAGTGTTCAGCTAGATCCGTTCCTGTTATCTTCCTACTGACAGGCAGGCTTGTCTGGTTACAGTATATAAAGCTACCTTAAGAAAATTACAGGTGTTCTTTTTGATCCTATTAGTACCACGGTCAGGCAGCTAGACTATTTACATTTAGTACAGTGCGTCCTGCTCACAGTGTTCAGCTAGATCCGTTCCTGTTATCTTCCTACTGACAGGCAGGCTTGTCTGGTTACAGTATATAAAGCTACCTGAAGAAAATTACAGGTGTTCTATCCCAGCTTAGTGCAGCTACAGGCCATTAGTATGTCTGGAAGGCCAAGAAGGAGAGGCAGACAGTCACAAGCCAATAAGAGAGGGCAAGCAGGCTCTGTGTCTAGTGCTGGTCGTGGAGACGGTGCATCCTCATCAGCACGTGGCCATGGGACACGCTTGGCCTTTTTTTCGGCAGCTGGCCGTGTTGAGCCGCAACATGCGGAAGACTTGGTCGAGTGGATGACCAAGCCGTCCTCATCCTCCTCATCCTCTCTCACCCATGCCCAGGGTGCTTTGTCTGGCAAAGCAGCGGCCTCTTCCCTCAGCTCAATGTCATCAGTGACTCCTTCCCTAGCTCCACCATGTCCTCATGAGGATTCCCTCGAACTGTTTGACCACAGTGTTGGGTACATGCTCCAGGAGGATGCCCAGCGTTTGGAAGGCTCTGATGATGATACTGAGCTCAATGAAGGCAGTAACATGAGCACGGACAGAGGGGGTGCCCAAGAAGGACAGCAATCTGGCAGTCATGCTCCCCCTGCTGCAGCATACTGCCAGGTTTGCTCCAGTGATGAGGAGGGAGGGGATGATGAGGTCACTTACTCAACGTGGGTGCCTGATAGGAGAGGGGAGGAGGAGGAGGAGGAGGAGGAGGTGGCACATCACCAACTAGGCAGGATGCCCTCCAGGGGCCAGCCTAAGGGCAGCACATTGACTGCATCACACCCCAAAGCTCCACATGTGCAGGGCGCTGCAGTCTCTGCGCGTTATTCAAAAAGTTCTTTGGTGTGGGCCTTTTTTGAGACGAGTGCATCAGATCGCACCGCTGCTATTTGCAACATATGTCTCAAGCGTATCTCGCGTGGCCAAAACATCTCCCGCTTGGGTACCACATGCTTGACCAGACATATGTTGACCTGCCATGCAGTTCGTTGGCAAGCGTATCTAAAAGACCCACACCAAAGAACAAAGACGATCTCTCCTTGCTCCTCATCAGCTGAGATTTCCAACCCCACTAGACCTTCAGTCCTCTCTGAGACCTGCAGTGAGAGGAATGAAGGTGTAGAATTAGGTGTGTCACAGCCAAGTACTTGTGGGCAATCTGCTTTTGGTACACCGACGTCAGATTGTACCAGGCAAATTTCCCTGCCCCAGCTGCTGCACCGCCGAAAGAAGTTTGCTCCCAGCCATCCACATGCCCAGCGGTTGAATGCTAGCTTGGCAAAATTGCTAGCACTTCAACTGCTGCCTTTTCAGTTGGTAGACTCTGCCCCCTTCCGTGAGTTTGTGGAATGTGCAGTTCCTCAGTGGCAGGTACCCAAACGCCACTTTTTCTCACGGAAGGCGATTCCGGCTCTCTACCGGCATGTGGAAGGCAATGTCCATGCCTCGCTGGACAGGGCGGTCAGCGGTAAGGTGTATATTACCGCTGACTCATGGTCCAGCAGGCATGGACAGGGACGTTACTTAAGTTTCACGGTGCATTGGGTGACTCTGCTGGCAGCTGGGAAGGATGCAGGACAAGGTGCAGTAGTGTTGGAGGTTGTTCCGCCACCACGCCTCCAAAATGCTGATTGTGACACACCTCTCTCCTCCACCCCCTCCTCTTCTTCTTCCTCCATGGCCTCTTCCTCGGAACCAGCGGTGCTCCGTAGGCGTTCAAGGGGCTACGCAAGTACGCAGGCCAAAAGATGCCATGCGGTGCTTGAGCTGGTGTGCTTGGGGGACAGGAGCCACACTGGGGCAGAGGTTCTGTCAGCTCTGCAGGGGCAGGTTCAGAGGTGGTTGACGCCACGCCAACTTAAGGCAGGAATGGTGGTTTGCGACAATGGCACCAACCTCCTCTCTGCCCTCCGACAGGGACAACTGACCCATGTGCCCTGTTTGGCTCACGTCCTTAACTTGGTGGTGCAGCGGTTCTTGGGCAGGTACCCGGGCTTACAGGATGTCCTGAGGCAGGCCAGGAAAGTCTCTGTGCATTTCCGCCGGTCATATAATGCCAGTGCTCGGCTGACGGACCTCCAAAAGGAGTTTAACCTGCCCAAGAACCGCCTAATCTGTGACATGCCCACCAGGTGGAACTCGACGTTGGCCATGCTGCAGCGGCTGCACACGCAGCAGAGGGCCATCAATGAGTACCTGTGCGACTATGGCACCAGGACAGGGTCAGGGGACCTTGGTTTTTTTTCCCCACGCCAGTGGGCCATGATCAGGGATGCATGCACTGTCCTGTCACCATTCGAGGAGGCCACGAGGATGGTGAGCACTGACAGTGCATGCATCAGTGACACTGTCCCCCTTGTCCACCTGTTGGAGCACAAGCTGCGTGGAATAATGGACAGGGCACTTGAGGCAGAACAGAGGCAGGAAGAGGAGGACTTCCTTAGCTCTCAAGGCCCCCTTTATCCAGACAGTGTTCCTGCGTGCCCGCCGATCACACAGGAAGAGGACGAGGAGGAGGAGGAGGAGGAGGAGGAAGATTGTGTCAGTATGGAGGTGGAGCCTGGCACTCAGCATCAGCAGTCTTTAAGGGATCAGTCCCAAGGAACACATGGACTTGTACGTGGCTGGGAGGAGGTGGCTGCGGACGTTGTTGTCCTTAGTGACCCAGAGGACTCCGGACCGAATGCCTCAGCAAACCTACGCTGCATGGCCTCCCTGATCCTGCAAAGCCTGCGTAAGGATCCTCGTATTCGTGGTATCAAGGAGAAGGACCAATACTGGCTGGCAACCCTCCTTGATCCACGTTACAAGGGTAAGGTTGCGGACCTTATCTTGCCATCGCAGAGGGAGCAGAGGATGAAACATCTTCGGGAGGCCTTGCAGAAAGGTCTGTGCAACGCGTTCCCAGAGACTGGGAGGTTACAAACTCCTGTTTCTGGACAACGTGTTGCTGAGGCTTCGGTCAGTCAAAGAAGGAGCGGTGGAGAAGGTGGCCGTCTGACCGATGCGTTCAGACAATTTTTTGGTCCGCAGCCCCAAGGTATGATCGGTTCCAGCAACCATCGCCAGCGTCTGTTTTACATGGTGCAGGAATACCTAGGGGCAAGATCAGACTTGGACACCTTTCCCACCGAAAATCCTCTGGGTTACTGGGTCTTGAGGATGGATCACTGGCCAGAGCTTGCACAGTATGCAATTGAGCTACTGGCCTGTCCTGCATCCAGCGTTCTTTCGGAACGCACATTCAGTGCTGCTGGAGGCGTGGTAACCGATCACAGGGTGCGTCTGTCCACCGACTCGGTCGATCGGCTGACCTTCATAAAAATGAATCAGTCTTGGATCACCACCAGCTACCAAGCACCTGATGCAGATGTAACCGAATAATTTTTTTTGAAATCTCAGATCCCTTCAAAGACTGCCTATGCTGATGCTGAGTGACTATCCCTGAGTAATTATCCTCTTCCTCCTCAATCATCACGCTGATAGCTTGTAAGAACATTTTTGGTTCTGGGCGCCACCACCAGTGCCTAAGGCACAATTTTTCAGCCCCTGTTTAACAGGGGCGTGTAATTACAATTTTTGATGTAATACTTTGCAGCAGGGCTCGTTCCTGCATTCCAACTAGAGTGTCTGTGAGGGGTTGCAGTGTTGTGGCACCAGCACCAGTGCCTAAGACCCAATTTTTCAGCCCCTGTCTAACAGGGGCGTGTAATTACAATTTTTGATGCAATACTTTGCAGCAGGGCTTGTTCCTGCGTTTCAACTAGAGTGTCTGTGAGGGGTTGCAGTGTTGTGGCACCAGCACCAGTGCCTAAGACCCAATTTTTCTGCCCCTGTCTAACAGGGGCGTGTAATTACAATTTTTGATGCAATACTTTGCAGCAGGGCTCGTTCCTGCGTTCCAACTAGAGTGTCTGTGAGGGGTTGCAGTGTTGTGGCACCAGCACCAGTGCCTAAGACCCAATTTTTCAGCCCCTGTCTAACAGGGGCGTGTAATTACAATTTTTGATGCAATACTTTGCAGCAGGGCTTGTTCCTGCGTTTCAACTAGAGTGTCTGTGAGGGGTTGCAGTGTTGTGGCACCAGCACCAGTGCCTAAGACCCAATTTTTCTGCCCCTGTCTAACAGGGGCGTGTAATTACAATTTTTGATGCAATACTTTGCAGCAGGGCTCGTTCCTGCGTTCCAACTAGAGTGTCTGTGAGGGGTTGCAGTGTTGTGGCACCAGCACCAGTGCCTAAGGCCCAATTTTTCTGCCCCTGTCTAACAGGGGCGTGTAATTACAATTTTTGATGCAATACTTTGCAGCAGGGCTCGTTCCTGCGTTCCAACTAGAGTGTCTGTGAGGGGTTGCAGTGTTGTGGCACCAGCACCAGTGCCTAAGGCCTAATTTTTCAGCTCCTGTTCAACAGGGGCATGTAATTACAATTCTTGATCTAATATTTCACAGCAGGGCCCTGTGAGGGCTTACAGTGTTTTGGCCACAGCAACACCTAAGGCCCAAATTTCTGCTGAGTATATAGGGCAGGACCCTACTTTCAAACATCTAACTTACAAACGACTCCTACTTGCAAACGGAAGGAGACAACAGGAAGTGAGATGAAATCTACCCCTAAGGAAGGGAAATTCTCTCCTGTAAGAGTTAATATGGGAAAACAATTTCTCCTTTCCACTGATGCTTTCCAATCCTTGTTCCACAAAAAAACCCAAATTTTCAAAAAACATTTTTCATTGGGACAAAAAAGTGAGGTGAAATCTTCTGAAGAGGAGGAAAGACGCAAAACAAATGTCACAGGGGTGATAACCCTTCCCTATGTTTTCCAAAAAGCTTAGAAAAGATTTTTTGGCTGGAGCTAAACACATTAAAAATGTTCAAAATTACAAACAGATTCTACTTAACAACAAACCTACAGTCCCTGTCTTGTTTGCACCGCCTGAATACTGCTGTTCAGAGTATATAGGGACCTTTCCTTATTTTAATTTGGGTGCGGGGTTCCCCTTAATATCCATACAAGACCCAAAGGGCCTGGTAATGGACTGGGGGGTACCCATGCCGTTTGTCTCACTGATTTTCATCCATATTGCCATGACCCGACATGACATTAAACCCGCAAGCAGTTTTAAATGAGATTTTTTCCTTTAAAAATGACATTTGGTGCAGGGACTGTTCTAAACATGGGAAACACGCGTCACTTTACAGGCATACTATAGACACCCCCCAGGTACGATATTTAAAGGAATATTTCACTTTTTTTTTTTACTTTAAGCATCATTAAAATCACTGCTCCCGAAAAAACGGCCGTTTTTAAAAGTTTTTTTTGCATTGATACATGTCCCCTGGGGTAGGACCCGGGTCCCCAAACCCTTTTTAGGACAATACCATGCAAATTAGCCTTTAAAATGAGCACTTTTGATTTCGAACGTTCGAGTCCCATAGACGTCAATGGGGTTCTAACGTTCGTGCGAACTTGCGGTCCGTTCGCGGGTTCTGGTGCGAACCGAACCGGGGGGTGTTCGGCTCATCCCTAGTTGTCTATGACGTTGTTAGAGGGTTTCCCTCATTTCATTTTTCACTGACTCCTGTCACTAAGACAGAAATGAAGATGCTATCCTTCCACAGTGAAGACAACGACAGCAATACAAACCTTCCAGAGTGTACATATCACAAAATGTGTAAAATATTTTAAAAAAAACGTAATTTTTTTACCATAAGAGGATTCAACAGTATCACATGCTCTTAAAAACCCACCACAAGGAGGGTATTAACATGGAATACATGCAATGCATGGATATGGACCGGAAACATAGCACAACATCCAGTCAATACAATGGTACTGTGGGGCCCGTGTCTCTGCAATTCATGTTCTTTTGCTTCTTTAGGGCTGGCTTTATTATCCTATGGGAATGTAACAAACAATAGATCAGTGGTTTCCATAATCATATACTAGATAAAAATACAAATGTCACTACTCCCTTCAATCACTGCCACAAGGGTATAAATTGTAAAAATAAAAGCACTCCTTTCAACAGAAGAAACGACCCTACTAGAAAAAAAGAGTGACAAGCCAGGTGGTGAATGAGGGAACCAGTACAAGTGATTGTCCTGCTCGGCAAGGATGGGGAGTTTTCTCTTAACTACTTAAAGCGGGGGTCCACCTATCTATGTTTTTTTTTTTTTTGGAGTTCATTCACAAACTTTTCTTCTCATGATTATCTACTCACATGTTCTGTGTAATAAGTCCGCCTGTGTCCGATTTCGTTGTAAAGAATAACTTATAAAATTCACTGAAGGCGGTTTCCATCTTCATTGTGGGCATTTGAAGCCCACAAGCATGTATTTCCTGGATGCGCTGTGTGATGACGCTGTTGCACAATGCATGCTGGGAAGCCTGAGACTAGCTCCCAGGGGACTGTGGGAGGTCTGGGAGAGGCTAGAAACATGCCTACTCCCATGGGAGGAAAACCAGGAAGTGCTAAGAAGATTAGAAAAAAAAGGTAATTAAAATTTTTTTACAAAGCATGTCAGCATCTAGACAAGGAAGAGAATGCATAGAGATAATGTTCAAAATTTGGGTGGAACACCGCTTTAAGAATGAAGCCTCTTTCTGAAATTTGTTGTTTACAAGTTAAAACCTGTTTTTTTTTTCTAGAAAATTACTTAGAACCTCCAAACATTATACATTATACACTTTTTTTGGAAAGAATACACTTTTTTAAATTAAAAAATAAGACAACAGTAAACTTAGCGCAATTTTTTTTTTATATTGTGAAAGATAATGTTACACCGAGTAAATTGATGACATGTCACGCTTCAAAATTGAGTCCGCTCGTGAAACGGCGACAAACTTTTACCCTTAAAGATCTCCATAGGCGACGTTTAAAAAATTCTACAGGTTGCATGTTTTAGGTTACAGAGGAGGCCTTGGGCTATAATTATTGCTCTCACTCTACCAATCGTGGTGATACCACACATGTGTGGTTTGAACACCGTCTTCATATGTGGGTGCTACTCACGTATGCGTTCGCTTCTGCACGCGAGCTCGCCGGGACGGGGTGCGTTAACATTTTTTTTTCTTATTTATTTTGCCATTTATTTTTTGTTTTTACACTGTTTTTTTAAAAAAAAATTAACTTTTATTCCTATTACAAGGAATGTAGACATCTCTTGTAATAGAAAAAAAGCACGACAGGACCTCTTAAATATGAGATCTGGGGTCAAAAAGACCTCAGATCTCATATTTACACTAAAATACAATAAAAAAAATTGTCATTTAAAAAAAAAATGGCCTTTTAAGAGCTGTGGGCAGAAGTGAAGTTTTGATGTTGCTTTTGCCCTGCATTGCTATGGAGATGGGTGGGGGCCATCTTCCCCCCACTCGTCTCCATGCCCAGCAAGGGTGAAGATCCGATCGCCTCTGCCGGCGGCTCTGGTAGACGGTGGAGGGCAAAGGAGCACGGCGGGAGGGGGGCCCTCTTCCACCACCGATAAAAGTTATCTTGCGGCGAATCCACCGCAGAGACCACTTTTATCTGAAACCGGACCGCTCACTGAAGAAGAGGCTACCAGGGTTATGGCAGCTGGTTGCTGCCATAACAATGATATTCCTCTTCAAACAGCCAACGTATAACGATGGTCGGCAGTCCGGAAGTGGTTAAAAAAATCTGGGTGATCAATGTACATTGCATACATATTAACAAACTTTGTTGCAGATTTCTACCTGTTTCTGCTCTGACGAAAATCTTTTTGTTGTCTGCAAAATGATTCTGAATGAGAGCAAATGTTTTCATTATTAATCAGCTGATGCACTTGCAGTGCTCTCAGTGCACTCAGTATTCCAATGGGGAAAATTTAGTTTCTGCATTCCTTTAAAGGTAATTAACGTGCTGTATGTCACAAAAAATGAAATTTCTGTTGCAAAAGATTTCTAAAATTTGACTTGTATCTTTGGGCAGACTTCTGGTAAAATCAGTGAGCCAAAATCACACAAGCAGGAAGTGACATTTCTGGCGGTGTTCCATACACCAGTGATGTATGGAATGCTTCCAAATTGCCCTATTGCATTGAATTTTACAGAAAATTATAGCACTGCTCAATAGGGATGGGCTGAACATCCTCCGGTTCAGTTCGCACCAGAACATACTGAACAGGCAAAAAATTTGGAAGAACACACGAACACTGTTAAAGTCTATGGGACACAAACATGAATAATCAAAAGTGCTCATTTTAAAGGCTTATATGCAAGTTATTGTCATAAAAAGTGTTTGGGGACCTGGGTCCTGTCCCAGGGGACATGTATCGATGCAAAAAAAGTTTTAAAAACTGAAGTTTTTTCAGAAACAGGAATTTTAATAATGCTTAAAGTGAAACAATAAAAGTGAAATATTCCTTTAAATTTCATACCTGGGGGGTGTCTATAGTATGCCTGTAAAGTGGCGCATTTTTCCTGTGTTTAGAACAGTCCCTGCACAAAATCACATTTCTAAAGGAAAAAAAGTCATTTAAAAGTACTCACGGCTATAATGAATTGTCGGTCCCGGAAATACAGATAAAAGTCATTGAAAAAAATGGCATGGGATTCCCCCAGTCCATTACCAGGCCCTTTGGGTCTGGTATGAATATTGAGGGGAATCATGAACCAAAATTTAAAAAAAAAATTGCGTGGGGGTCCCCCTCAAAATCCATACCAGACCCTTCAGGTCTGGAATGGATTTTAAGGGAAACAACGCGCCAAAATTTAAAAAAAATGGTGTGGGGTCCCCCCAAAAATCCATAACAGACCCCTATCTGAGCACGCAACCTGGCAGGCCGCAGGAAAAGAGGGGGGACGAGAGAGTGTCCCCCCCTCCTTAACCGTACCAGCCCACATGCCCTCAACATGGGAGGGTGCTTTGGGGTAGTCCCCCAAAGCACAACCCTTGCCCGGTGGTTGTGGGGGTCTGCGGGTGGGGGGCTTATCAGAATTTGGAAGCCCCCTTTAACAAGGGGCATTAACAAGGGGACCCCCAGATCCCCCTGTGTGAAATGGTAAGGGAGTACAAATGTACCCCTACCATTTCACAAAAATAGTGTCAAAATGGTACAAAAGACAAGACACAGCTTGGGACAAGTCCTTCATTAAAAAATAACAAAATAAAAATGCCCCATGAAGTCCATTCATCTTCTTCTCTCGCTCCGCCGATGGACCGAAAACGTAATGTAACCGGGTGGCACCGCCCCCCTCTGACACCGGCAAAGCCATGGGGAAGTCCCCATGCGTCAGAGGGGGGTGGGGTCACCCGGGAATGTCACTGTGTGGCCCCGCCCTTGGTTATAAAAGAACTGTCTCCTGCGAGGACGCGTCATGCGGTGGGTGCCTCCCACGGAGGCGGGTCTGTTGCGGCTTTGTTTTTTTTTTTTGGTCCATCGGCAGAGCCAGAGAAGATGAATGGACTTTGTGAGACCTTTTCATTTTTTAATTTTTTTTAATAAAGGACTTGTCCCAAGCTGTATCTTGTCTTTTGTACCATTTTGACACTTTTTCTGTGAAATGGTAGGGGCACATGTATCCGTTACCATTTCACACAGGGGGAGGCTGGGATCTGGGGGTCCTCTTGCTAAAGGGGGCTTCCAGATTCCGATAAGCCCCCCGCCCGCAGACCCCCACAACCACCAGGCAAGGGTTGTGGGGATGAGGCCCTTGTCCCCATCAACATGGGGACAAGGTGCTTTGGGGGGTACGGTTAAGGAGGGGGGGTGCTCTCTCGTCCCCCCTCTTTTCCTGCTGCCTGCTAGGTTTCATGCTCAGATAATGGTCTGATATGGATTTTTGGGGGGACCCCCACGCCATTTGTTTTTTAGATTTTGGTGCAGGGTTCCCCTTAAAATCCATACCAGACCTGAAGGGTCTGGTATGAATTTAAGGGGGACCCCTATGCCATTTAAAAAAAAAATTGGCGCAGGGCTCCCCTTAATATCCATACCAGACCTGAAGGGCCTGTTATGGAATTTGGGGGACCCCCAAGCAATTTTTTTTTACATTTTGGTTCAGGGTTCCCCTTAATATTCATACCAGACCCAAAGGGCCTGGTAATGAACTGGGGGAATCCCATGCTGTTTTTTTTAATGACTTTTATCTGTATTGCCAGGACTGACAATTCATTATAGCTGCGAGTACTCTTAAATGACTTTTTTCCTTTAGAAATGTGATTTTGTGCAGGGACTGCTCTAAACACGGGAAAAATGCGCCACTTTACAGGCATACTATAGACACCCCCCAGGTACGAAATTTAAAGGAATATTTCACTTTAAGCATTATTAAAATCCCTGTTCCCGAAAAAACGGCCATTTTTAAAACTTTTTTTTGCATTGATACACGTCCCCCCGGGGCAGGACCCGGGTTTCCAAATACTTTTTATGACAATAATTTGCATATAAGCCTTTAAAATGAACACTTTTGATTTTTCATGTTAATTTCCCATAGGCTTTCGAATTTGAGCTGAACACCAAACAACCAAAGTACTGTTCGCCCATCCCTACTGCTCAATGAAAAGGAAAGGTAATTTTTAATAACATTCAATTACAATATGGCTTGTGTAGCAACTGTATATGTTATATTATTTTTAAATCTGCTATTTATTTTAACCCTTTAAAACTCATCTACAGGTCCTGTATTAAAGTGGTATTAAAGCCTGTTTTTTTTTGTTTTTTTAAATAACAAACATGTTATACTTACTTGCTCTGTGCAGTGGTTGTGCACAGAGCAGCTCTGTTCCTCTTCTTTTCAGGTCCCAGTGCTCCTGGCCCCTCGAGGAGTGCCCACAGAGAAAGTCCATAATACACATAGAGCCACAGCTCAGCCCCGCTCCTGCTCTCTCCTCATTGGCTCACTGGCTGTGATTAACAGCAGTGGGAGCCAATGGGCTCTCGCTGCTGTCTCAGCCAATTAGGAGGGAGAGTCCCAGGGCAGCCGAGGCTATCGTGAACATTGCTGGATTGGAGGGAACTCAGGTAAGTACTGCACACAGAAGGTTTTTTTTACCTTAATGCATAGAATCTTCTGCGCTGAATGTTACTCGGTGTCATTCAACTCACTTCCTGTGAGGCCAGGATGTCAAGAACAAACTTCCTGTTAATGCATCATAATGTCACTCTAGACTCAAAGTACTTTGCTGGGGAAGAAGCAAAAAGGAAAAGAACACTATGCGTTGTCACATGACCAGCCAAACAAGGGGTGGAGGTGCTAGGACTAGTGGTAAAGGGTTATTTACTGAGATTCAGCTTTAAAGTGACAATAAATTCTCCAAAAATAATCCATACACATCCACTACTTAATAGCCCTTTGGAATGAGCAGTGCATGCTAGTTATGTTCATGTACACTTGCTGTATTAAAAAAAAAAAAAATCCCATAGTCCATAGTTCACAGTCCATCTCGGGAGCGAGCAAAAGAGGGTGACTATAAGTCTACATACAGCGGGACCATGGAGAATAAATATAGACACCATCTAACAGAAGGCGAATCAAAGTAACAAAAAAAAAAAAGGAATTTGGAGATTGGGCAGTGGCTGAGAACAATAGAAGGTACTTATCCTAGTTAAAATTACATACTCAAATAGATTTTTTTTTTTTAAACCAAGTTTTAATGCCAGTGCCAGCTTAATTGTTGTGTCTGGCTTTAATACCTTTTAAAACTCACATTTCTGTGTTTCCGCAAATGCACAAAAAGTGAAAAACAATGTGCTTGGCTCAGTGCCAAAATTTGGTACATGAGCTTCTTTGGTGCGTTTTTGCAGTAGAGAGAAGCCCATTCAAATGAGTGGTGCTGCTACACAAACACAAAAAAAATGTGAAACGGGAACCTATGCACCCCTCCACCCCAAACTCGCTCATCCATGTCTTTATGGACCTTGCTTTGTGCACTGGTTCAAATCATTTGGTGGAGGGGGGATTATAATGTGGGGTTGTTTTTCAGAGGTTGGCCCCTTAGTTCCAGTGAAGCGAACTCTTAAGGCGTTAGCATACAAAGACATTTTGGACAATTTCAAGCTCCTAACTTTGTGGAAACAGTTTGGGGAAGCCTCATTACTGTTCAAACATGACTGCACACCAGGGCAAGAAGCAAGGTCCATAAAGACATGGATGAGCGAGTTTGGGGTGGAGGATCTTGACTGGCCTGCACAGAGCCCTGACCTCAACCCGATAAAACACCTTTGGGATGAATTAGAGCGGAGACTGTGAGCCAGGCTTTCTCATCCAACATCCAACCTGATCTCACAAATGTGCTTCTGGAAGAATGGTCAAGCATTCCCATAGACACACTCCTAAACCTTGTGGAAAGCCTTCCCAGAAGAGTTGAAGCTGTTATAGCTGCAAAGGGTGGGCCAACTCAGTAATGAATGCTACAGACTAATGCCCTGTACACACGGTTGGATTTTCCGATGGAAAAAGTGCGATCAGATTGTGTTGTCGGACATTCTAATCGTGTATAGGGCTTCATCTGACTTTTTCCGTCGGAATTTCCGACACACAAAGTTTGAGAGTAGGATATTAAATTTTCCGACAACAAAATCCGATCATTTAAATTCCGATCGTGTGTAGACAAATCTGACGCACAAAGTGCCACGCATGCTCAGAATAAATTAAGAGACAAAAGCTATTGGCTACTGCTCCATTTATAGTCCAGATGTATGTGTTTTACATCACCGCATTCAGAACGATCGGATTTTCCGACAACTTTGTGCGACCATGTGTATGCAAGACAAATTTGAGCCAACATCCGATGGATTTTGTTGTCGGAATGTCCGATCAAGTAGTGAGTGTACAGCTTGTATAACAGTGTAAATTTGCTGTCCCCTCAAAATAACTCAACACAGAACCATTAATGTCTAAACCGCTGGCAACAAAGGTGAGTACACCCCTAAGTGAAAATGTCCAAATTGGGACCAATTAGCCATTTTCTCTCCCCGGTGTCATGTGACTCTTTAGTGTTACAAGGTCCCAGGTGTGAATGGGGAGCAGGTGTGTTAAATTTGGTGTTATCGCTCTCACTCCCTCATACTGGTCACTGGAAGTTCAACATGGCACCTCATGGCACAAAACCCTCTGAGGATCTGAAAAAAAGAATTGTTGCTCTACATAAAGATGGCCTAGGCTATAAGAAGATTGCCAAGACCCTGAAACTGAGCTGCAGCACGGTGGCCAAGACCATACAGTGGTTTAGCAGGACAGGTTCCACTCAGAACAGGCCTCGCCATGGTCGACCAAAGAAGGGAAATAGATGTATGAGTGCTGCCAGCATTGCTGCAGAGGTTGAAGGGGTGGGGGGTCAGCCTGTCAGTGCCCAGACCATACGCCACACACTGCATCAAATTGGTCTGCATGGCTGTCGTCCCAGAAAGAAGTCTCTTCTAAAGATGATGCACAAGAAAGCCTGCAAACAGTTTGCTGAAGAAAAGCAGACTAAGGACATGGATTCATGGAACCATGTCCTGTGGTCTGATGAGACCAAGATAAACTTATTTGGTTTAGATGGTGTCAAGCGTGTGTGGCAGCAACCAGGTGAGGAGTACAAAGACAAGTGTGTCTTGCCTACAGTGAAGCATGGTGGTTGGAGTGTCATGGTCTGGGGCTGCATGAGTGCTGCTGGCACTGAGGAGCTACAGTTCATTGAGGGAACCATGAATGCCAACATGTACTGTGACATACTGAACAAGAGCACAATCGCCTCTCTTCATAGACTGGGCCGCAGGGCAGTATTTCAACATAATACCGACCACAAACACACCTGCCAGACGACCACTGCCTTGCTAAAGAAGCTGAGGGTAAAGGTGATGGACTGGCCAAGCATGTCTCCAGACCTAAATACTATTGAGTATCTGTGGGGCATCCTCAAATGGAAGGTGGAGGGGCGCAAGGTCTCTAACATCCACCAGCTCTGTGATGTTGTCAGGGAGGAGTAGAAGAGGACTCCAGTGGCAACCTGTGAAGCTGTGGTAAACTCCATGCCCAAGAGGGTTAGGGCAGTGCTGGAAAATATTGGTGGTCACACAAAATATTGACACTTTGGGCCCAATTTGGACATTTTCACTTAGGGGTGTACTCACTTTTGTTGCCAGCGGTTTAAACATTAATGGCTGTGTGTTGAGTTATTTTGAAGGGACAGCAAATTTACACTGTTATACAAGCTGTACACTCACTACTTTACATTGTAGCAAAGTGCCATTTCTTCAATGTTGTCACATGAAAAGATATAATAAAATATTTACAAAAATGTAAGGGGTGTACCCACTTTTGTGAGATACTGTGTATATATATAGATATATATATATCTATATATATAGTGACAATATAGTGTACCTTTATTTGTTCCTCACTCCTCCTCATTTGTAACTTAAAATATCGGAACCAAATCAACATGAGATGGCATCTAGGCACCTAGCTTTTTAGATGGCGAGATTAACAATGGCAGCCAACATATTTCTGTTATGGCAAGTTTCCTTTAATAATTTCCATCCCAGTTATCATACTAATTGCAGTTCTAGTCACAGCAGACATAAAAATGAAATGATAAAGCATATTACGACAGTTATATATCAATAGCTATGAAGTATACGATTTCAAAACCTTACAGCCTGTAGATTTTTTGTTAAATGGAGTTAAATTTATTCCTAGACGCTCTTACTTTAGAATTGCCTTTCAGCCATTCAAGACAGAGAAGCTCTAAAATGCTCAGCACTGTCTACTTTATTTTATTCCCAGGGATAAACAGACAACACACTGGGCAAATTCAATTAAGGATAAACACCTCCGATATTTCAAGCCCATTATTTAGTTCTGTAATATGAAAGCTTTGATGAATATATTAATGCCCTTTAACCCTTGGTAAGGGCTTAAGTACTGTGCCATGAATAAGCAATGATGAATCTTGCAGCATGCTCGGAAAAGTCTTGCTTTCTCATCCTCTAGATGTAAGAAGTTACGACAGTATTATGAATCTGACCTTCAGAGCACAGGACCCAGAAGAGCAATGTAGTACGGGCTGCAATAATTCTGTCTGTCCCCTGCTCAGCGAGCGGTCTGAGAATATTATTATACCTTGTATCTGCATAACATTCTCCATTCCATTACACCTTCCACAATAAAACTTCACATGAGACCATAAGGGGGCATAGCCTATAGCATATTGGAGGGGGATTCTGGGAGATTGTAAATTGATTCAGGAAAGGGGGCTGGAGCTGTGTAATTACGGTGGGTGTCTGAAAATCAGAAGAAGCCATTTAGTTATATAGGTATTTGTAAACTACTGTCAGCTTTATGTCGCTGTAGGAAACTGCCATAGCAGAATAGAGTGATTCAGCATGGCAGCTTCTTCACTTTGATGTGCAACTGATTTTTTTCTGCATGGTCATAAGGAATATTGTTCCTGAGGTGACATATATAAATTGGGTTTCAAACATATAGTGCCAGGCCTTTTTCATCAAGCTTAAGGTCCCATTCATACTTGCGAATGGGGCCATTTGCTATTACCCATGAAAAACAAAACAGTCTATGCCCAGGGCTGATCATCGGCAGGTAATCAATGCATGGGTGATTAGATGTGAGCAGCTGCAAACAGCTTGGTGTTCCAATTGCTTTCAATGGGGTTGCCCTTAGGCATCCACCTTAGGGCATCAGCATGGGGGGGGGGGGGTGATTGCGGTGGTAAAATCCGAATCTCCAGTCACTTACTGGGACATTAAGATTTTTAAAATACCTGTCCCCCCAGCAGAAGACAAAGTGAAACTTCCGTGCTGTGCCCTCTCTTCTACCGGCTGCAGCATGGAAGTTTTAGTTCACCTGCTGTTCAATAAGCTGCTGTCACTGAGAGAGCACAGAGAGCTCAGTGGACATGTCCTGCTGTCAGAGCAGATCCAAAGATGCAGAGGAGGGGGGAACGGTGGGCACATTCCAAGTGTATGCAGGCTCGTGGGCTGTGTGGGGTGGATCAGGCTGGGGGTGCCAATGGAGGAGAAGGCCAGGGCGGAAGAGGCTGCCCGCTCTTTGCTGCAGCTGCTGTCACCACAGGAGGTCCTGGTGGAGATCTAATCCTGCCTGCCAGGGACACAGCTAACTCTCCTGGCCCTGATGTGCCACAAATTCCGACACTGACACCATCTGGAGAAGGTGCAGCAGGACCGGTGAGATCTGGGGGGATTGGTCAACCCAATGTGTGTGTGATGGTGGTGGGGGGTGTGATCAGGGTGGGGGTATTTGGGGGGTGTAATCAAAGGGGGGTGTCTGGAGTGTGTGATCAGAGTGGGGGTATCTGGGGGTGTGATGATCAGGGCTGTGGTATCTGGGGGTGTGATGATCAGGGTTGTGGTATCTGGGGGTGTGATCAGAGCGGGGGGGTATCTGGGGCATGTGATCATGGTGGGTAGAATCTGGAGGTGTGATCAGAGGGGGTGGTGTCTGGGGAAATGTGATTAAAATAGGGAGTATCTGAGGAGTGTGATCAGAGTGGGGAGTATCTGGGGCGTGTGATCTGGAGGTTGTTTATGGTGGGTGGGATCTGGGAGTTTGTTTATGGGAGGGTGTCTGGGTAGGGGGGGGTGTTCAGGGGGTATATAGGGGGTATATAATACATAACCCTGCCCCTCATTACACAGTGCAGTTTAGTGGCAGTTCAGCAAAGCTCAATTTTCAATGCTGTGTGATTTCCTTCACGCTGCACCGCATCACATTATGGGCGCAACTTCAAGGAGGTAACAGCACAGTATAGACAGTGAGGAGATGTGGTGGACGGTGTGAGATCGTGGGGGCAAACTGTAGCGGCAAAATGCGCCTTCACCTGTGTAGACAAAAATCCTTGCACCAGACCTCCACTCCGCCTGCACCTAGATGCATGGATCTCCGCTGAGTCTCTCACTGGGTATTGCAAATGGTCCCATTCACAAGTGTTAATGAGGACTAACACTTAAAGCTGACTTCAGGGAACTAAAAAACTACTCTTGCAGTGGGCTGCCCTGCGCTTCAAGAGTTCAATGCTAATTTTTTTTGAGTACCAGGAAAAAGGACTTTTACTTACCTTATTCCTTGCTTGCCCAGCCACTGACAATAAACTCTTCTTTCTGACACTCCGGGGGTTGTGTGCAGGCCTTCAGTGTGCTCACCCAAAATGCAGGACTGTTGGTTTTGCATTGTAAATGATGATGTCACCTCCTGCCACAGCACTGAGGCAAAGAGGTTTCAGGGCACCGGTCAAATGAAAAGGGAAGCCTCAAAGTAGAAGTCCACCCTAACACTAAACCCCTGCATCTACAGACATCCACGATCTAACACTAACCTATCTAGCCCTGTATACTTTTTTTGAAGCCGATCCGGTGCAGTCTCCAGCGACGGAAGCACTGCAGAGGACACAGCTGACAACGGCTGTGAGATTAATGGGGAGTGACATCACCCATAGCTTTACTATGAAGCTTCCGTTGCCAGCTGACTCCTCTGCACCCGGGTACTCAGCGAAGTCGCAACTGACAGCTCAGCGTGGGATCGGGTTGGTTCGGCTTCAGAAAAGGTTTGTTTACTGATTTCTTGCATTTCTGTAATGCAAGAATCTACTTCATTAATTTTGTGGGTCTATGCTCCTTGCACCTCTCCTAGTGTTTCTTGAATATTATCCCACCAGTTAAAAGGTTTGTACTCCTACACCGTAGTGCAGGATTGGAGCAGCCCCCTTTTTAGGACTTTTTAGGCAGAAATGGTCATAAAGATAATTTTATAATAAAAGGCAATATAATGCCACTTTTACAAAACATAAAAACTTGTTTATATATAGACACAGTCAACAAGGCAAAATAATGTAAAACACACAGTACAAAATTAGAAAAAAGGCAAGTATGCCCTGTGCTGCCAGAGACAAGCTATTCTTGTGTATAGTCCAACATGTTTCAGAATGAGCAACGTGTATTCCTTCATAGGGGAAGATTATGTCTGGGTGACTTTAATTCTCATTGTCTGATATGTAAACATAGTCGCATGATAATCACACTGTAAAGCATGATGTGAACATAGCAAGCAATATAAGAGTATACATTTGGTATATAATATATGTGACCATTCTAATACTCACATGATGATCCACAGTACAATAAACAAAAAAGGAAACACAAGGAATAAAATCTATGGGGACTCCCAAAGTGACTGAAGCAGTCCACAGAGCAGCAGATGGGTGGACATGCATCCCAGGATGAGCAAGCTGCAAACATCCACAAGAAACACCAGTTGAAGTTAAATGCCTCATTCAAGCCTGGTGGCAGGGTGGCCTTGAGGTTGAAAATCCATCTACGTTCACATTGTAGTAGTTGCTCATTGAGGTCGCCACCTCTGTGGCTAGGATGTAGGCAATCGAAGGCCAGAAAATGTCCCTAGAGATAGACGTAGCACGGACTGAGGCCATGTGTGGACCAATCGGTACGTCAGGATCATGTTTGCGTATACTTAACATATGTTGATGTATGCGTTTCCAGAATTAATTTATAGTTTCCCCGACATAGTAACATCCACAGTCGCAAAAGAGTAGATATACCATAGCGGGGGTCCTGCAATTTACATAATGTTTAGGGTGAAAAGTGTGCCCATTGTGTAACCGAATATTTTTGCGTCTGTCCATATATTGACAGTAGGCACGTCCCCCCTGAGGAATACTCCATATATAAGCAGACAAACCTGACAGGCATGTCTCTAATTGAGCATTGCTGTCATGGTGTGGTTATCTGCATTGGTGTGTTGAAAGTTAATGTACTCTATGGTGGGTTGATGAGATACCCGATTCCCCTGCTGCTCTGGGGACTGCTTCAGTCACTTTGGGAGTCCCCATTGATTTTATTCCCTGTGTTTCCTTTTTTTGCTTATTGAACTGTGGATCATCATGTGAGTATTAGAATGATCACATATATTGTATACCAAATGTATACTCTTATATTGCTTGCTATGTTCACATTGTGCTTTACAGTGTGATTATCATGTGACTATGTTTACATTTCAGACAATGAGAAAAAGTCACCCAGACATAAACCTCCCTGAGGAAGGAATACACATTGTTCGTTCCGAAACATGTTGGGCGATACACAAGAAATCCCTATTGACTGACCACAGCTCGTCTCTGGCAGCACAGGGCATACTTGCCTTTTGTTGGGTTTGACAAATATGTTTTGATGTACCACCATTTTTTCTAATTTTGTACTGTGTGTTTTACATTATTTACCTTGTTGGCTATGTTTATATATAAACAAGTTTTTATGTTTTGTATTAATAAAAGTGGCATTATATTGCCTTTTACTATAAAATGATCTTTATGACCATTATGGCTAAAAAGTCCAAGGGGGCTGCTCCAATCCTGCACTACGGTGTAGGTGTACAAACCTTTTGTATGTTTAGGATGTTGGCAGTCCAAACATGAATATATATAATTTCTTCTTTCCTTATCCCACCATCCCACCAGTTAATAAATTACCAGTCATCAAGATACATGATTTGAAGAAGCAAAGCTTTCTCCTCTGTCAAGTTGTCCACCTCCACACAGACACAGAGTGGAGCATAGCATGGTAAGTCAGTAATTGGAAAAGGATCAACTTCAGGAGGCATACAAGCAATACTAATGACTAGTCCTTTGCCCTCTGTTTGCCTTTTTGGGCACAGGCTCCACAGTTCAGGACCTAAACTTGTAATGTAAAAAAAAATTTCTAGCAGGTAGAGGTGGTCTCATGGTAGAGGTGCCTGAGTCATGGCCGAGGACCATTATCAGTAGCTCTTCCACCCAGGAGGGATGTGCCCTGAACCTTATAGACTACATCTCCATTACACCCAGATACCCCTGCACCTATCTCTAGCTGGTTGCATTCTGTCAGTTCAACCTCTGTTATTGAACTATAGAACATGCTGCAGCCCTACAAGGCAAATGTCTTTTACTCTGTAAGACACAGAATAGGGCAAAAAAACAGAAATCTCAAATAATAGGAGAACAATTCCAAATGATGGCATGAATATAGTACATAGAATATCCCCAGGCTGCTACAGTCTGCTTCCTAGGTGAACCAGAGAGGGGTTACATCAGCGCACTACTGTTCTCTTTTACTCAAGAGTGAGACACTCCAACACAGGTAGATCACAGCCTCAGAACAAGTACAGTCCCGTGAAAAATTTTGTCATGTTACAACCAAAAAACGTAAATGTATTTTGTTGGGATTTTGTGTGATAGACCAACACAAAGTGGCACATCATTGTGAAGTGGAAGGAAAATGATAAATGATTTTCAAATTTTTTACAAATAAATATCTGAAAAGTATGGCGTGCATTTGTATTCAGCCCCCCTGAGTCAATACTTTGAAGAACCAGCTTTCACTGCAATTGCAGTCTTTTTGGGTATGTCTCTACCAGCTTTGCACATCTAGAGAGTGACATTTTTGCCCATTGTTCTTTGCAAAGTAGCTCAAGCTCTGTCAGATTGGATTGAGAACATCTGTGAACAGCAATTTTTAAGTCTTGCCACAGATTCTCAATCGGATTTAGGCCCGAACTTTGACTGGGCCATTCTAACACAAGAATATGCTTTGATCTAAACCATTCCATTGTAGGTCTGGCTCTATGTTTAGGGTTATTGCCCTGCTGAAAGTGAACCTCCACCCCAGTCTCAAGTCTTTTGCAGACTCTAACAGGTGTTCTTCTAAGATTGCCCTGTATTTGGCTCCATCCATCTTCCCATCAACTCTGACCAGCTTCCCTGTCCCTGTTGAAGAAAAGCCTCCCTACAACATGATACTACCACCACCATGTTTCATGGTAGGGATGGTGTGTTCAGGGTGATGCGCGATGTTAGTTTTCTGCCATATATAGCGTTTTGCTTATAGTTAAAAAGTTCAAATTTGGTCTCATCTGACCATAGCCCCTTCTTCCACATGTTTGCTGTGTCCCCCACATGGCTTATCGCAAACTGCAAACGGGACTTCTTATGGCTTTCTTTCAACAATGGCTTCTTCTTGCCCCTCTTCCATAAAGGGCAGATTTGTGGAGTGCACGACTAATAATTGTCCTGTGGACAGATTCTCCCACCTGAGCTGTGGATCTCTGCGCCTCTTTGCTGCTTCTCTAAATAATGCTCTCTTTGCCCAGCCTGTCAGTTTAGGTGGTCAGCCATGTCTTGGTAGGTTTGCAGTTGTGCCATAGTCTTTGCATTTTTGGATGATGGATTGAACAGAGCCCTGTGAGATGTGCAAAGCTTGGGATATTTTTTTAAAATCTAACCATGCTTTAAATCTCTCCGCAACTTTATCCCTGACCTGTCTGGTGTGGTCCTTGGCCTTCATGGTGCTGTTTGTTTACTAAGGTTCTCTAATAAACCTCTGAGGGATTCACAGAACAGCTGTATTTATACTGAGATTAAATTACACACAGGTGGACTCTATTTACTAATTAGGTAACTTTTGAAGGCAATTGGTTTTATAAAAAAAATGAAAACCATTTATCATGTTCCTTCCACTTCACAATTATGTGCCACTTTAAATTGCTCTAACATAAAATCCCAATAAATGACATTTACGTTTTTGATTGTAACAAGACAAAATGTGGAAAATGTCAAGGGGTAAGAATACCTTTTCAAGGCACAGTACATATGAAGTCTCAAACCTCATGAGGGAGGACCTGCAAAGGGGAGAAAATGTCTGTGTCATATTCAAGGATTGACTTCCCATGTGTCTCTCTCTCTTTCTCCCTTCTCCTCTTGTTAATATAGCCCAAGGGGAAGAAAGTTCCACACCAGTGGTCTGCAAACTTCTAAACTAAGGGCCAGTTTATTGTCCTTCAGGCTTTAGGGGGGCTAGACCAGTGTTTCTCAACTCCAGTCCTCAAGGCGCCCCAACAGGTCATGTTTTCAGGATTTCCCTCAGATTAAACAGCTGTGGTAATTACTAAGGCAGTGAAACTGATCAAATCACTTGTGCAGAGTAATGGAGAGCCTGAAAACATGACCTGTTGGGGCGCCTTGAGGACTGGAGTTGAGAAACACTGGGCTAGACTATGGTCAGTAGGAGTAGAAATGCCCCAGCATCATTGGAAGTAAACAAGACCACATCATCATTGGCTTCAACAGGAGGAATAGTGACTTGTTGTATCAGTAGGAGGAGCAGTGCCTCATAATTAGGGTGTCAATATTTGTATGGAATGGTGACCCAAGAGCAGGATAAAGACAAGCAAACCACACCAACAGGGAGGGGAGGCAAAGCACCAGCAATACTACACATGAAACACTGCTCAATTTACCCTTCTTACATATTGGGGCCAATTATAACATGCATGTAAACCTGCATCCAGATTTAAATCTCAGAGCCTGCTTTATGGAAAAGACTGCTTTATGCTTTATGGAAAAGATAAAGATCACTGGAGCAAATACCAGAGGAGGTGGCACAGCCGGTTACAGGACAAACATTTCCAGCCTAGTTGATAGACATTTAGCAAAGCTGGCATCTGTTTCTTGTGGATGAATGTGCACTGTAGACACCAGAAATGAGTTTTGCCACTGGCATGAGCCTAATGGTTATGGGCACTTTGTCACATCACTCTTTTATTCTTACACAGCACTCTCTTATTGTCCCTTGTTGCAAATATTCCTCTCATTGTGAAAAAGTCATCCTGTCATTCCTATACACACCTTAAGCACTTGATGGCTTAAGAGCCTCACACCTTTCCCCAGCTGTTTATACATTCAGTAATTACTAGCTAAAACTAAAGCTCTGAGTTTTATAAGGTGATTAATCACTCAAGATATATTGGAAACTGGACATTTTATTTGGCATCTTTAATAAGCAACTCATCAAGTGCAAACTACCATCATTTGTTACATGGTAGAAAAACCGTATGCATAAAATGCAACTTTAGATGAATGTAAGCTTTAAAGTGGTTGTGAAGGCAGAAGTTTTTTTATCTTAATGCATTCTATGCTTTAAGATAAAAGGCCTTCTGTGCGCAGCAGCCCCCCTCAGCCCCCCTAATACTTACCTGAGCTCATTTCGATCCAGCGAAGAGACTCCGCTATCCAGGACTCTCCCTCCTGATTGGCTGAGACAGCAGTGCAGTGCCATTGGCTCCCACTGCTGTCAATCAAAGTCAGTGAGCCAATGAGGAAAGAGGGGTGGGGCCAGACCGAGCCATGGCTTAGTGTCTGAATGGACACACGCTGCGGCTTGGCTTGGGTGCCCCATAGCAAGTTGTTGTGGGGGCACTCAAATACCGCACAGCAGAGAAAGGGTCTTTTCATGCAACTTTGAATGGAACAATGAAAATACAAATATTCTTTACCCAGCATGTTTGTGGGATGCCATGAGGTGTGTGTGTAAAACTGCACCCTATTTTGTTTTAGATACAGTTGTGAAGGGCTAAAACCCCTGTCGCTCTTTTTTTTTTTTTTTTGCTATCTCTTTCCTGCTGTGGAGCTTTCCCTTTGCTTCCAGCCCTGAAGATGCAATGGGAAATTAGAGGAAATATCTCCTTCGAATTTAACAGAATTAACAAAACAAAACTTACAAAACCAGAGAGAGTTGACATAAGAACCAGTGTCCCCATTGGATGCAATTCCCTCATCATTCAAAAGGACAGATACATGGATGAATCTGCCCAGCAAGGACTCAGACAGCAATAAAAACTTGACAAATGGTCTAACTTATCCCTACACAATCCAGAAAAAAAAATGCCTGTACATACACTTTACAAATGTACAGTATCTCACAAAAGTGAGTACACCCCTTGCATTTTTGTAAATATTTTATTCTATCTTTTTATGTGACAACACTGAAGAAATGCTACTTTGCTACAATGTAAAGTAGTGAGTGTACAGCTTGTATAACAGTGTAAATTTGCTGTCCCCTCAAAATAACTCGACACACAGCTATTAATGTCTAAACGGCTGGCAACAAAAGTTAGTACACCCCTAAGTGAAAATGTACAAATTGGGCACGATTAGCCATTTTCCCTCCCCAGGTGTCATTTGACTTGTTAGTGTTGCAAGGTCTCATGTGTGAATGGGGGCAGGTGTGTTAAATTTGGTGTTATCGCTCTCACCCTCTCATACTGGTCACTGGAAGTTCAACATGGCACTTCATGGTAAAGAACTCTCTGAGGATCTGAAAAAAAGAATTGTTGTTCTATATAAAGATGGCCTAGGCTATAAGAAGATTGCCAAGACCCTGAAACTGAGTTGCAGCACAGTGGCCAAGACCATGCAGTGGTTTAACAGGAGAGGTTCCACCCAGAACAGGCCTCACCATGGTCGACCAAAGAAATTGAGTGCACATGCTCAGGATCATACCCAGAGGTTGTCTTTGGTAAATTGATGTATGAGTGCTGCCAGCATTGCTGCAGAGGTTGAAGGGGTGGGGGGTCAGCCTCTCAGTGCTCAGACCATACGTCTCACACTGCATCAAATTGGCCTGCATGGCTATCGTCCCAGAAGGAAGCCTCTTCTAAAGATGATGCCCAAGAAAGCCCACAAACAGTTTGCTGTAGACAAGTAGACTAAGGACATAGATTACTGGAACCATGCCCTGTGGTCTGATGAGACCAAGATAAACTTATTTGGTTCAGATGGTGTCAAGCATTTGTGGCGTCAACCAGGTGAGGAGTACAAAGTCAAGTGTGTCTTACCTACAGTCAAGCATGGTGGTGGGAGTGTCATGGTCTGGGGCTGCATCAGTGCTGCCGGCACTGGGGAGCTACAGTTTAATGAGGGAACCATGAATGCCAACATGTACTGTGGCATACTGAAGCAGAGCATGATCCCCTCCCTTCAGAAACTGGGCAGCAGGGCAGTATTCAAACATGATAACTTCTCCAAAGACACCTCCAAGACAACCACTGCCTTGCTAAAGAAGCTGAGGGTAAAGGCGATGGACTGGCCAAGCATGTCTCCAGACCTAAACCCAGTTGAGCATCTGTGGGGCATCCTCAAACAGAAGTGGAGAGGTGCAAGGTCTCTAACATCCACCAGTTCCGTCATGGAGGAGTGGAAGATGACTCCAGTGGCAACCTGTGAAGCTCTGGTTAACTCCATGCCCAAAGGTGGGTTAAGGCAGTGCTGGAAAATAATGGCGGCCATACAAAATATTGACACTTTGGGCCCAATTTGGACATTTTCACGTAGGGGTTTACTCACTTTTGTTGCCAGCGGTTTAGACATTAATGGCTGTGTGTCAAGTTATTGGGGGACAGCAAATTTACAGTGCGTAGCCACGCCCTTCATGTTTCGTCATAAATGACGTCTTCAAAGGGGCTTTGAAGACGTCATTTATGACGAAACATGTAGGGTGTGGCTACGCACTGTACGCCATCACGCCGTTCGCCCCATGTTTGCACGGGTGTTCGCTTTTTTATATGCCGGCTTTTTAATACTGTTTTCAATACTGTTTTAATATTGTATGGTGGAGTTTTGTTCTTCGGCCTTGATTTACCAATAAATATTTTTTAATTTACTACACAATTGGAGCCCTCTTCTCCTTTTTTTCCACCTACCACCTTCGGGTTGGGTGGGTGTCCCCCTCCAGGCAGACGGGTTGGACTAGTTTTGATTGGGAACGCTCCATTCATCAGCCGAGTCGGACGCCACCATTCAGCTGTCCCCACAGAGGGCTGCATCTGCACGCACAAAAGACCTTGCTAACAGGGAGGTCCACCACTCCTGGTAAGGGTCCATCCTTAGTGTCCTCCGGATTCACTGTTTCCATGGGATACATCTTTACATCTTCCTCTCCTTCTTCCACCTATATTGGCTGTCTTTGGGGAATTGTGGATTTGTAACCCTGCCTTCATGGGACTGATGCACTTCTACTGAACTTGTTTATCTTTGAATGGACTTCACTCATCATTATAATATGTTTTGATTCCTGATCATGTTTAATTTTTTACTCACATGTTTTATTTCACATTGAGCACTTTATTCATTCACAATTGATCTATTCAGTTTTTAATTTTATTTATTTATTTTCAAGATATTTGATTTGATTCATTAATTATTCATTGTTTATATTCACTTATAAGTAACACATGAATTTTTGATTGCAAGCGCACTTTATTTATTTATTACAGTTTATTACACAGATATTGTTTTTTTTTGGTGCAGTTGCGGTCTTGCATTTTTTTGCTTTGTAGCACAGGTTTTCTTTTCTTTTTAGTTGATTTGGCCACACCTAATGTTTTTGCTATCTCTCTGATGGGTTTATTTTGTTTTTTCAGCCTAATGATGGCTTGCTTCACTGAGAGTGACAGCTCTTTGGATCTCATATTGAGAGTTGACAGCAACAGATTCCAAATGCAAATAGCACACTTGAAATTAACTCTGGACCTTTTATCTACTTCTTGTAAATGGGATAATAAGGGAATAAAACACACCTGACCATGGAACAGCTGAGCAGCCAATTGTCCCATTACTTTTGGTCCCTTAAAAAGTGGGAGGCACATATACAAACTGTTGTAATTCCTACACTGTTCACCTGATTTGGATGTAAATACCTTTGAATAAAAGCTGAAAGTCTGCAGTTAAAGCACATCTTGTTTGTTTCATTTCATATCGATTGTGGTGGTGTATAGAGCTAAAAAAATTAGAATTGTGTCGATGTCCCAATATTTATGGACCTGACTGTATACTTTTTCATCATATGGTAGTTGACCTGTTTTGACCAGCAGATGGAAATTGACAAGTAGTTGTCACTGTTTTTGCTGATGAAAAACTGTCCTGCCACTGGCCAGTTTCGATCAAGCTTTTATTAATAATCACGACACAAAAGGTGATATAGCAGTGTAAAATTGGCCAGCAGCAGGACAGTTCTAATGAGGGATAATAGGCCTAACCAGTGTATGCCTAAAATTTATCTATAAGGATAAGGCTTTTATCTATAAGGACAAGGGTGAATTAAGTGAATTATTTCTTTTGTGCTCTTGTGCACGTTTTTATTGAGCTTCTTTGAGCTCCTTTGAGTATAAGCATTTGTTTTCACAAACCTTCCACTCAGCTAATTTTTCCTATTTTTTGGTGTGTTTTTGAGCTTCTTTGTGTTTTTTCAAACTTCCTCACACTTTTTTACACGTTTTTGGCGTTTTTTCTTCTCAAAAGCTCCTCGCAAAAACGTGAGTTTGGTGGGTGGGTTTTTTTCTGCCTGTAAGAGCATATGCTTATAAACTAATGAAAAAGCCATAGTGTGCATGGGCACATTGGCTAACATGGCGGGGAGTTTCCAGGCAGAAAAAAAAAGAGAGGTTCCTGATGACACATTATTTATGTGAAACACGTTGTCGTCATTTCCTGCCGAATGTACCACACTGAAAATCAGGCTTAAACCGCACGCCGGCACCTAATAGCACACATCTATTACTAGCTAATGCTGAAAAGCTGGAGAGACTCAGTAACGGTCTAGAGTACACATACATATGAGTGCAAATATTTTATATGATCTTTTAAACTATTAAAGTATGGAAATTTGCACATAGATTACTGTTATTTCTTTTGACAAATATATTAACTGGAGGGTTGAGAGAGTGGTCTGGGATTTTGGTGGAGACATATATATTTACCCACATGGAAGACTAAAGAAAGGCTACATACAGGCATGTTTATTACTGTTTTTTAAATCAATGTTTTTTATTGAGAGTTTTACATCCATAACAGAAAATGTAATATCAATGTTATGCAGATGAGTAATACATTTCAAATCATGTGTACAGACATGTACAATGTTCTACATTTACATAGAATGTCGTACATAGACTATTGTATCACCTTTGCATACTAAGAAACAAACAAAAAAAAAAGTATCTTTACCAATAACATAGCTATCCTAACGCTAAATATAGCATTGGCTACTACAATTGAATGATCATACATTATGCCTCCAGACACCCCAAAGGGATCACACTGCATCGTGGAGGTGGAGTCAGCAAGGCTTTCTGACTAATTTCTATTTCGGCATTGCATGGTGCTAGATGGTACAATCTGATTTTCTTGTAGAAGACACACAATACATTTTAACGGGTCTCTTGTTGTAAAGGCTCACAATAAGGAATAAAATATTAGAAGAATAAAACAAACTTAAAGTAACAAAGAAATAGGATGTGACGCTAGGGCTAGACGGGGTGTAAAATCAAATATTTGTATTAAGGCCGTTTAATCCAGTGCAGTATGATTTTTGATTTGAAAATTATTAGCTGGGTTTGTTAGCTTCATACCAATCTATCCAAGGTTTCCAGTAAGGATATTTAGAGTGACAAGTGCCTTGAGAGGCTGCGAACATTCATAATTGATGTGCATGTTGGTAGTTCTAATAACTTCAATGAGAGTCGGAACTTCAATGCATTTCCAACGTCTAACTATTTCTGATCTAGCAGTTCGAAAAATGTGAGAGACTATGTTCCTTAAGGGAGGTGGAACGGAGTCTATCCCTAAGGATAGAATGGGCAATCCTGGATTTTTGGAGAGCCGGGAGCTAGTGATTTGTTCTATAGCTTTGAAAATAGCAGACTAAAAGGTTTGTAGGGTCAGACAGGCCCAAAAAATATGGAGAATCAAGCCCCTAGTTCCACATTGTCTCCAACAAAGTGGAGGTGATTGGGGGTTAAAACCGGCTATCCTCGTAGGTGTTAAGTACCAACTTAGAAGTATTTTTTTGGGAGAGTTCCCATAGATCAATGCTCTTGGTGGCTACATACAGTAGGGACAGAAAGTATTCAGACCCCCTTAAATTTTTCACTCTTTGTTATATTGCAGCCATTTGCTTAAATCATTTAAGTTCATTTTTTTCCTCATTAATGTACACACAGTACCCCATATTGATAGAAAAACACAGACTTGTTGACATTTTTGCAGATTTATTAAAAAAGAAAAACTGAAGTATCACATGGTCCTAAGTATTCAGACCCTTTGCTGTGACACTCATATATTTAACTCAGGTGCTGTCCATTTCTTCTGATTATCCTTGAGATGGTTCTACACCTTCATTTGAGTCCAGCTATGTTTGATTATACTGATTGGACTTGATAAGGAAAGCCACACACCTGTCTATATAAGACCTTACAGCTCACAGTGCATGTCAGAGCAAATGAGAATCATGAGGTCAAAGGAACTGCCTGAAGAGCTCAGAGACAGAATTGTGGCAAGGCACAGATCTGGCCAAGGTTACAAAAAAATTCTGCTGCACTTAAGGTTCTTAAGAACACAGTGTTAATGCTTAAATGGAAGACGTTTGGGATGACCAGAACCCTTCCTAGAGCTGGCCGTCTGGCCAAACTGAGCTATTGGGGGAGAAGAGCCTTGGCGAGAGAGGTAAAGAAGAACCCAAAGATCACTGTGGCTGAGCTTCAAAGATTCAGTCGGGAGATGGGAGAAAGTTGTAGAAGGTCAACCATCACTGCAGCCCTTCACCAGTCGGGGCTTTATGGCAGAGTGGCCCGATGGAAGCCTCTCCTCAGTGCAACACACATGAATGCCCACATGTAGTTTGCTAAAAAACACCTTAAGGACTCCAAGATGGTGAGAAATAAGATTCTCTGGTCTGATGAGACCAAGATAGAGCTTTTTGGCCTTAATTCTAAGCGGTATGTGTGGAGAAAACCAGGCACTACTCATCACCTGTCCAATACAGTCCCAAAAGTGAAGCATGGTGGTGGCAGCATCATGCTGTGGGGGTGTTTTTCAGCTGCAGGGACAGGATGACTGGTTGCAATCAAGGGAAAGATGAATGCGGCCAAGTACAGGGATATCATGGACGAAAACCTTCTCCAGAGTGCTCAGGACCTAAGACAATGACCCTAACCACACAGCTAAAATAACGAAGTAATGGCTTCACAACAACTCCATGACTGTTCTTGAATGGCCCAGCCAGAGCCCTGACTTAAACCCCAAGCTACACAGGATTCTCCCCCCCAGACTCTCCAGAAGCCGCTCTAATGCATACTTAGGCTCTGAGGATGAATGGGATCTGGAATCACAGATGAGATCCCTGCACAGCTACATGCGGTCTCTCCCTATAAAGGCTGACTTTGAACAATGTGTTCACTGCATAGAGAAAACTTACAAGCAGGAGATCTCTGAGCTTAAAAGGGACATTGGTGTTCCTTTTGAGGATATAGAAGCCACTACTGAGACCCTCCATGCTACGGTACAGTCGCATGAGGAAATACTCAACTCTCACACACTCATGCTGCAACACCTTGCGTACCAGCAAGATGACATTGAAAACAGAAACAGGCGTAATAATATCCGCATCCGCGGCATTCCTGAATCCGTGGAACCCAAGGACTTGAAAGCGGCGGTGATGGCCATTTTCAACCAGCTTTTACAATTGCCCAAAGATAATCCACTTGAGCTTGACTGGGTTCATAGGACCTCTGGCCCCAGAAACTCTGACCCCTCATTTGTTTGTGATACGCTCTGCAGAGTGCACTTCTATAAAATTAAGGAATCCATCATGCGTGCCGCCAGTACGCAGGACTCTATTATTTTCAACACTACCCCCGTGATGTTGTTGCCTGATCTTTCACGCTTAACTTTAACCATGAGGAAAGCTTTGAAGCTCCTCACACAGCTACTTCAATCACGCCAACTGAAATATCAATGGCACTTTCCTTTCCAATTGCGGGTGCACCATGAGGGTAAGACCGCCATTTTTGCACGGTGGGTGATCTCCCCGCATTTCTCAGAACCCTGGAACTGCCTCATGTTTCTGTGCCGGATTGGCCCTTCACGCCTGCTACTCCAGGCCTACCATACATCCCGCAGTGGCAAAAACAAAGTCACAAACGCCGCCCTGGATCCTTGTCTCGCACAGATCCTGAAGAATGATGTCCTCTAGACCGGCTGGCCGTTCATCTTCTTCTTTACGAAAGCAGGAACACCTCCTGCGTTATCTTGGAACCTCTGCAGATTTACCTCTCCGAGACTTCCATGATGTTCTTCTCTCCACCACATACCTTCCAGCTAGTTGTTCATGTTTATCATTATCCTCCATTGGAAGGTTTCATTCTTTTTTCATTATTGTTACCCAGGTAGGGTTTTTCCTACAGAAGACACCAGGTTCCTTAGCCTTAAGTCGGAATAATGGATCCAAGCTAACAAGCCTGAACTTACCCTGAATTAACAATCCTGCCTTTTGCGGCCATTTCTTCCTTATCTGCCGTGAAGCCGGTCCCGAAGTACATCCAGCTCCATATTGCTGGAGGTTTTCACAAGCTGACCTTAAACTTTTATTTTCTCCTTCTCCAGGGATAAGTGCGCCTGTTAGCACATCTCTATTGCTCTCACGGCAGCCACAAATGTTTACAGTTATTTTGTTAACTCATGTTTTATCCCAATGTGATACTTTAATGCTTATACCTTCAACTCTTACTCATACAGCCTAGCTTATTTACATATATTACCTGCCCTTTGGGCCTTGGGGCTCTGGGAGCCCTCTCATGCTAAACACTAACCCCCCCTTAGGAATATTCGGTGCTCTTAACTGGCACCGTACCCTGGTTTATAGATGTCACCTATTCCACAGTTTTATGTATTTTGCTTATATTTTTGATTACATGGTACCACCTAGTGGCCTATTTTAGTACATTCAGTATAATGTCCTATATGCATTTGTCAGGGTCCCAGCCTCCTACTTCGGTTCTCCACGGAACAAATGGCTTTTCCTCTTTCCTAGAGTTGGTTACTGGGACCTTTCTCCTTCTTTCTCTGCCCTTTTTCTCTCTCTCCATGTCCTTTCTTGCTACTCCCCTTCTGCCTTAGATGTCTCCTTCTATTTGCTACCTTGTCTCCCCCCCCTTTCTACCCGTCCCCCCTCTCCTCCCCCCCTTCTGCTGGCTGGAGATGTCTCACGAGGGACTCTCGTCATTCCATTTTCCTCCTCACTCCCAATACGCCCTCCCTAAAATGGCTGCTACTCCACCTCTTAATCTAGCTTCCTACAATTGTAGAGGTTTTAATACCCCAGAGAAACGCAGCCAGATCCTCTATCACTTCCACAAACAAAGAACCAATATCCTCCTCCTACAGGAAACCCACTTCCGGTCTGGTTCCACTCCTACTATTCTTAATCGTTACTACACTTCCTGGTTCCACAGCACCAATCCGATTGTAAAATCCAAAGGGGTCTCTATTGCTTTTCATAGGTCCTTTCACCCTGAAGTTCTTGACTCGTGTATTGATGACCATGGTCGCTTTGTGTTTCTCAAACTAAAATTTAATAATTTTCTTTTTACAGTGGCCAATATATACGCCCCTAACACTGACCAGGCGTGTTTCCTGTCATCCACTCTCACCAGACTAGCTTCTTTAGGAGGTCCATGTGTTATCGTTGGAGGTGACTTCAATGGGGCTCTTTCCCCATCTGCCGACACTTCTACAGGTAAGTCTTCCATAACCACAACCTCACTCTCCCACATCAGATCTCTTCTACACTCTCATCCACCACTACAAACCTCCTTGGGGCATACCCTTTGGTCTGACCACTCTCCGGTTTACTTATCCTTTGCCCGACCCCCATATTCACGTAGAGGGAATTCTTGGCGTCTCAACGACAATCTTCTACGAGATTCAGTGTGTGTCGCTGAGGTCACCAAAGCGATCCAAAATTTTCGATCTGACCATATAGCAGATACCACCTCTCCACTTAATCAATGGGAGGCCCTGAGGTGTGTGGTCAGGGGTGTCCTGATACAAAACGGCTCTCGTCTGAAAAAAAATTAGATCTGATGACATTAGGCGCCTTCTGACCACCATTTGGGATCTGGAATCCCTTCATAAACGAACCTTGAACCCCCTCTACTTTTGTTACCCTTTCTAATTCCCACCGTGATCTCCTCCAGCTACTTCGCTCATAGTCAGGGATCGTGCCTGCTTATCATTCCATAGCTAACAAATGTGGTCAACACTTAGCACGGGTCATCCATCCCAGAGCGCCACGTAGTCCCGTTCCCTTCATCACTAAGTCAGATCAGACTAAGGTCTTTGATTGCAGAGGCATATCCACTGCTTTTAAAGACTTCTATTCTCAGTTATACAACCTCCCGCAAACATCCCCGCCCAGTCCTGTGCCTCTCTCCCAGGATCCTATGCAGATATATATAATAGAGACGGCGCTGCCCACGATCGACCCCCTGGAATCCGCAGATCTGGATGGCCCCCTGTTGGAGCCGGAATTAATGGGTGTCATCAAGGGACTAAAACCGGGCAAGTGTCCAGGCCCCGATGGCTACACCCCGAGGTTCTACAAGACCTTTGCGCCTTTGCTGGTCCCGTTCCTAACCAAGGCCTTTAACTCTATTGACGATACTACTCTCCTCTCCACAGAGCTATTATCAGCTAATGTTTCCTTTATACCGAAACCCAATAAAGACCCCTCCCAATGCAGCAGTTATCGCCCTATTTCATTATTGAATATTGATCTTAAACTTTTTGCCAAAATACTTGCTAACCGTCTCTCTCCCTCTCTCCCCGGGATCATACATAGAGATCAGGTTGGCTTTGTTCCAGGTAGGGAGGCACGGGACAATACCACCAAAACTATTCACCTCATCTCATATTCCCAACGCCATCATCAACAGGTCTGCCTTCTCTCCTTTGACGCGGAGAAGGCATTTGACTGAGTCAACTGGCGCTTCTTGAAACTTTCACTTGAACAAATCGGGTTGGGGTCCTCTTTCATTTCCAAAATCCTGTCACTTTACTCTCACCCCTCTGCTTCAGTCTTGGTTAATGGTACCTCATCAGCTGCGTTTGATATATCCAACGGGACACACCAGGGCTGCCCCCTTTCCCCCCTCCTTTTTGTCATTGTGATGGAGCATTTAGCATGCGCCATTTGCCAGAATGATTCCATACAAGGCATACACACGCCATCCGCACACCATAAGCTTTCATTGTATGCCGATGATTTACTCATCTATACTCGCCAGCCCCATATCACCCTCCCTTCACTTTTCATGGAATTCCAACGCTTTGGAAAACTAAGTAATTTTAAACTCAATATCTCCAAGACTGAGGCCCTCAACATCTCTCTGCCTGCATCTACCATGTCCGCCCTCCGAGCCAACTATTCTTTTCACTGGCAGACCAAGGGCATCACTTACCTGGGAGTGATAATACCGGCTAACCTTTCCAATCTTTTTACATTGAATTACATTCCCCTCCTCTCCCGTCTCTGCAAAGATCTAGCTTCCTGTGGGGACAAAACCATTCCTTGGTTTGGACGCATAAATACCCTCAAGATGGACACTCTATTCCAGACCATACCGGTCATCATACCCAAATTCTTTTACTCTACCCTGCGCTCTCTTTCCATTCGCTTCTTGTGGAATAAAGGATTGTCTAGAATTAAATTTAAATTACTCACACGGCCAAAACTGCAAGGAGGTACAGGCTTGCCAGATTTTGAGCTATATTACAAAGCAACATTAATGGCGCGTATCCTTGAATGGTTCTCACGACCCTTTCAAAAAGCCTCGGTCATGGTTGAACAGGATATGTCCCCCGTTGATCTAAGGGCTTTACTTTGGGGTTACAGGAGCAACTTACCGGCTTTAGCCAACTCTTCTCCTCTAACTACAGCTGCCCTTGTGCTCTGGTACAGGAGAGGTCTATGTGAGATTTTGTCTTCGGACCCATCTCCTTTATCTCCACTTTTTTATAATCCAGCCTTTCCACAAGGTATAGGGGCTCACGCTTTAGGTTCTTTCCTCCGCACCTCCTGGCCACAAGCTAGTTCCTTCGTTCATACGGACAATGGAACCCCAAATATCCCAACCGGAAACAAGGACTGGCTCACCTCCCTACACCTTACTACCTTCACCAAACATCTTTTCAGTTCCTCTCAGATCCATCGCCCCCTGACTGAATTTGAACACCTAAGTTCCCTTCAAGAATTACCAAGACATTTACTCTCATATTTACAGTCTAATTCAGGCTCTCACACGAAATGACTTACCCACTTACACTAGAATGTGGTCGGTGGACTTGGGAAAGACCATCACCAGAGCGGAATGGCAAACTGCATTCCATTTCGCACACAAGTCCTCAATCTCTTGTTATTCACAAGAGAAGAATTTTAAGGTTTTGTCGAGGTGGTACAGGGACCCTGCCACTCTACGGAAAATATTTCCCTCCACCCCATCTACCTGCTGGAGATGTTCTACGGCAACAGGATCGTACCTGCATGTCTGGTGGGAGTGTGATCGGATACGTCCCTTCTGGAAACAGGTATCCCAGGTTTATGAAAAAATTTATGACGATCCTTTGCAATTGACTCCTGAAATAGCCCTTCTCTCTATCCTGCCAGGATCGATATCCTCTCAAAAACGCAGTCTCCTCCGCTTCTTCCTGTCTGCTGCTCGCCAACTTATACCTCTTTTTTGGAAGACAATGACTATTCCCACGTTGGCCCTTTGGACCTCCACTATGAATGATATTATGCGTATAGAGGAGATGTTAGTTCTAGACAATGATACCTACGAGAAATTCACAATATTATGGTCTGTCTGGCGACACTTCTCCTCCTCAGATACGCTGGTTACTTTGCTCCCTGTCACCCCTACTCCAACCTCTGCCACTAATTTGAACGCACCCTGATCCCCGATTTATCCTTTTATCCTTGCAACCAATAAATTAGAGTCCTTCCTCTCCATTTCCAGCCAGCAGACCCCCCTCCCTCCCTTCTACTCTTTCCCCTTTCCTTACCCCTGTTCGTCCTCCTATCTCTTATCCTACTTCTCACCCTTTCACCTTCCCTCTTTCCATTCACCATTTTGATGTTTGACATACTCTGTTTATATGATTTATTACTCAATAGCTGCCAGTATTGCTGTGGGCGATAGCCATTTGGCATGCTGACTGTTCTTTCACAGTATAATATTTTATGTCAACTGTATTATTTTCTTTTGTTTCCTTATACCAATAAAAATATTTTCAACTCTAAATTCATTGTAATATTCACCATTAAAACCATCAGAACACGGGGATTTGTTCAAAGGATGGGATTCAATGACTTTGTGAATCTCTGACACTTTAAATGGTAGGTTTAGAGATTGAAGCTGGGTTGGTGACAATTTTGGTATGGATAATGCAGCTAGAAACTTTTTAACTGCTTCTGTAGTTGGTTGGTGTGTTGACAGATCATCCTATAAGTTATATAACGTTCCGTAGTAGTAACTAAAGGCGTCTGCTATTTTTTGAGGATGGAATTCCTTTTGCTTAGTTCCAGGATGAATTATATAGGGTATCTTGGTTCTATATCTATGCCCTCTGAGGTTGTGTGCCAGAAGCTTACCTGCCCTATTGCCATTGACATAGTATGTCATTGTTAGTCTTTTAGACGTTTTTTCAAAATTTTTTAATAAGAGGAGTCCAAGGTCATATCTGAGCTGTGATCATTTTTGGGAGAGAGCAGGAGAAGTTTTAAGTTTGTTCTGGGTGTCTATGATTAAGATTTCTTTTGTCAATTCATCCAGAAGCTTTTGCCTATGCCTCTTAGCTCTTGCTCCTAACTGAATAGAAATACCCCTTATAAGCGCTTTATGGGCATTCCATAGCATAAACGGGTTTTGTATAGAGCCTGCATTATTATTAAAAAATTCCTTCAGATGGGTTTGGAGTGTTCTTTCGACTCTTCCGGTTATAACAGGTATGAGTTAACTCTCCAAACCGGGTTCAGATTAGGAGACGCCGAGTCTGCTATAGAGAGGACTATAGAAGCGTGGTCAGACAACATTATAGAATTTAGAATAGCGGATTTGGTTTTTTCTTTTTTTCTTTTTATTCTTTTTTTAATTTTATACTAAAAAAAAAAAATCATCTTACAGAATATATATACTTACATCTTTCAAAATTACATGACATTTTTCATATTTCCGCATTTACCCACACATCTCCCCCCACACCCTGTCCCTGACTTAAATAACAGTCTAGTTTACATTTCTTTTCACTCATTTCAATCCTTACCCCCTTCTATTATTGGCATATTACCTCAACCTATCTCCACGTCTTTTTAAACGCTTTCCAACTTTCCCATTTATCCTTTCGATCTCTCCCCTCTACTTCTTCCCTACTTGGGTTTACACTTTTCAAGTTATAAATGTCATTTATACCGAGTATCCAGTCTCGCATTTTTGGGCTATCAGGTTCCTGCCATTTTTTGGGTATAAGGCTTTTCGCTACATTGATCAGAGTGGGAATTACAGATGCTCTGTATTGATTAACAGAGCCCTCTACCCCATGGAACAAGCATATCCAGGGATCTTCCGGGATTGCTATATTAGTAATTTCCTTGATTAACTGTAAGACCTATTTCCAGTATTGTTTAATTGTGGGGCAGTCCCACCATAAGTGAGCCATTGTTCCGACTGCCTTACACCCTCTCCAGCAATCTGAGGATTTCCCCGGTTGAAATTTACTTGTTTTTTCGGGTGTCGCTTACCACCTTGCTAGGCACTTGTAATTCATCTCAGCCGTCCTAATATCTGCAGCAGAATTATGTGTTAACTTCATAATTTTATCAATGGTGTATTTGTTACTTTGTGACCCTAGTTCATATTCCCATTTTTTGATGTATGGCGGGATCTCCAGATCCCCCCCAGCAGGTAATATTTTATATATCCGAGCTATATTGTTTCTTGATTTTTCCCTCGTACATAACTGCTCCAGTGGCCTAAGATCTTCCCCATCTCTTTTTGGGTGGGGCAGTTTCTCCACGAAGTGTCTTAACTGGAGGTACCGCCATCTATCAATCGCCATTAATTCCGTGTCCAATCATAATTCGTGATAAGTGCTTATTTTGCCCTTCATCAATATATCTTTCAACTGTGCATTGTCCTTTTTTATCCAATTTCCCCAATTGCCCTCTTCCCTGGTGCAAAATAATCATTCTCTTTTAAAAAAAATCAAGGGTGAATTATGTGCCCATTTGTTTTGTTTGTGAATCGTGTCCCATATTTTTAATACATTACGTATTATTTCGTGCATGTTCGCACCCAACGCCCTGTATTGTGGAGGGTTCCAAATTACCCTTGTTAAAGTGGATGTAAACCCGAATTTTTTTTTTTATGTCATAATGTAGAGTATAAGATTTCCTATCATTTGAGCCCAGTCTTGCCACAAAGAGTTAATCCAGCTCTGAGCTATCCTCTTTTATTTTTCAGTGAGATAAAACTTGACAAACAGAAAAAAACTTTGTCAAATCCTCCCCCTTGCTGTGAGTGACAGGTGATTTACATATCTCATGCACTAGCCTAAGAGACATGCATTATTTTTTAATTCTCTCCCACTCCTTTCTTCTGCCTCTCTGCCTCTTTGGCACAGCTCTTGATAATCCTTCGCTTGCTTATTGTTGTGCACATGCGCAGGAGTAACATAAGCGTGCTCTGCTTCTTCAGAGAACGCGCTCTGTCACTCCTGTGTGCAATTTTCTATCCACAGGCGCGAGGCTCGTCCTCGCAACGCTGGCTGGCCAGGGGAGTGTAGAGGTGGGCGGAGGAGTCCTCTGACGTCACGACCTGCCCACCGAGCGCCGGAAAACACACATGCCCACAAAATCGACAATATTGCGGGGCTCAGGACAGCTGAGGGGGTGAGTAAAAAAAGGTAAGGATACATGCAGGAGGCATGTATATCCTTACAGATATACCCTGTGTTATTAGATTGAAAATGATGACAGTGGGTTTACACCCACTTTAAGTGTGTACTGCTCATTTTGTTTTCTATTTTAACCCATCTTTTTTCATTATCTTCCTTCACCCATTCTGCCACGCCATGTAAGTACAACAGCTTTATGATATCTTCTAAAATCTGGGACGGCTAAGCCCCCCTGTTCTTTCCCCTTTTCTAGAACAGCCGATGCAATTCTCGTTTTTTTATTTTGCCATATAAACTTCAATATGATAGATTTTAAAGTTTTAAATAATGTTTGTGGCAATGATAAAGGTAACATTTGAAACTTATATAGGATTTTTGGTACCAAAACCATCTTTACTGCATTGATACGCCCTATCGAAGAAAGGGGTCGGGTTGATATTTTCTTTGTCTCCTTTTTAATTTCAACCAGCAGAGGGATATAGTTTATTAGATAAATCAGACAACATTATAGAATTTAGAATAGCGGATTTGGTTTGAAACAGAAATTGTTGATCAACTAAGAAAAGGTCTATTCTGGTGACTTAATGGGGTGAAAAAGGTAAAATCCTTTTCACCGACGTGTAAGCATCGCCATACATCATACTCGTACAGATTTTGTTTGTGGAGAGAAGGCAGTAAAGTTGGGTTTGAACACTTAATATGGGGTGTGGAGTCCATTGTTGGGTCCGGGATGATGTTCATTTTTGATGAGATCTAACCTTTTTCATTAATTTGTTGAAGAAATGGATTTGGGGGGTTATTTACGAAAGGAAAATCCACTTTGCACTGCAAGTGCACTTGAAAGTGCACTGAAAGTGCATTTGGAAGTGCAGTCGCTCTAAATCTAAGGGGTAGATCTGAAATTAATGGAAGCTCTGCTGATTTTATCATCCAATCATGTGCAAGCTAAAATGCTGTTTTTTATTTTCCTTGCATGTCCCCCTCGGATCTACAGCGACTTTACTTCCAAGTACACTTTCAGTGCACTTTTAAGTGCACTTGCAGTGCAAAGTGAATTTTCCTTTAGTAAATAACCCCCATGGTGTTTGTTAGGAGAGTAAACATTCATTATACGTTGTGGAGTCCAAATTGCAAAGCAGTATCAAGAATCTACCATGAGGGTCTCGTATTTCTTCGTAAATGCCATAGAGTCCCTGATGGCTATAAGGATGCCCCTAATCTTAGAGTTGGCATTAACAGTATAAACATGAGGGAAATTCTTATGGGTGCACCTAGGTGGGGCTTGTTTACAAAAATGAGTCTCCTGTGCACATATTATGTCGCTGTAGTTCAGTAGTGCTTCCTTGCATAAGGATTTACGTTTTGCAGGGTGGTTAAGCCCTTTGGAGTTAATAGATAGTACAGTAAGTGTCATAACTTGTGGGCAATATCAATGCTTGGAAAAAGTATGAAGCTCCTTTTGTGTTGTTTAGGCGCCATATACAGGACTGTAGATAATAATAGTGTCTTACGTTTGAAAAAATTGGTAAGATACTCACACTGAGTGGTATACCTTCTGTCACGTCTTCTGGGAAATTAACCAAAAGAAAGTCACAGTAGTAGTAGTACTCATGTTTTGGACCATTTGGTGCTGGAGTGGCCTTTTGTTGCATCTGGTTCAGTCAACTTCCAGAAGAATAAAGAACAAAACAAAGAGATAGAGATGAAAAAACATAACAACATGAAATACGGTAACAAGCACCCTCCATGGTGCAAAGAACGTGGTGTGTAAAAATCACCCAAAGACAGTATTTTGCTGCTAATTACAACTGGGGGATAAGTTCAGAAGGCGTGGAGAACTGGTGGTAGTGCCATCATTTTCATGATCAGGAAGGATACTCCACTTCTTCAGGAGAGCAATCCCCTTTTCCAAGGAGGTTACTACACAGGTATGGTTATCTTTAGTGATGGAGATGGCATTTGTATGCGATTTTATGATTTCATCACAGTATTCAAACTTTTACTGTAGTGTATATTGTGACAGATGAGCAAAAAATTGCGAGCTTTGATACGGTGAGGGAATTTGTTCTGTTCCTGTTCCGCATGGCTGACATAAGATGCTCTTTAATATGGAAGAAGTGTAAAAGGAGAAGCACGTCTCTGGGTATTTAGTCTGACAGATGAGATGGTTTAGGCAGGCGGTGAGTCCTGTCGATAGTAAAGTCTAATGCCCCGTACACACGATCCGATTATCGGACGAATGATCGTCCGTTTTTTTTTGCATGCTAATCTCACGTTGAATCGGATGAGTTTACTAAAGTCATGAAAATTCCCGCACAACAGAAAAAAAATTCGAAAGTGATGTCATGTGTTGTAATGCATTTGTATTGCATTTTCGAACGATAGCTGTACTGATTAAATGAAAATCGTACAATCTGGCATCTTACGAAAAAAATTTCCGTGCATGTCCGATAGAATAATATGTCCTCCATGTCTGCCAGCTTTGCCTTAATCCATTCATTCTCACCCTCCCTTTCATTATGGGCATCAACCAGAACATTTATGGTGGAGGCGGATTCCTCCATTTTTGCCTCAATATCATCCACTCTGTTCCCCACTTCTTGCATATCCTTGTTAAATCGGTGCATGAATGCAGTCATAGTCAGAGACAAAAGCATGTCCTTTAGCACTGTATACAGCACAGGTTCATTCTGTGTGGGGAATGATTTAATTGACTCCAGCATCTCCCTTTTATTCTCCCCAAAATCAGAAGCAGGGCTCACCGTATGGCTCAGTCCAGTGCCATTCAGCCTGGGTTTTGTCTTGACCAGACTGCTAGATGTTGGGGTAGGAGGATAGGAGTGCTGGCTAGTGGGGAAACTGTTATTAAAAGGGAGATTGCCTTCTTTTGAGGCCTTTTTTTGTGATGAGGCTGCCGTGGGTGAGTAGGCCTCGGCGCCATCTTGCCTACCTCCACACATGCTGGGTGAGAAGAAGTCCATCAGGTGCTGGGGCTTCCAATCGTTACACTGCTTTTTGGACATGATCCCAGGGGTGTCCTAGGTCTACCCTGCTAAGAAATCGGGATGATTGTCACCTCGGATGGGCTGCTTTGTGCCGTTGTGTCCCTGTATTGCCGGAGCTCTGGGATTATGTGACCATCCAGCTTCCACGTTAGGCCAAGCCCCCCTTACTACTGCTTTTTGGTAAGCATATTGATTGAATGGTGGTGGTCAATCACAGCACAATTGTTTTGGAAGTCACTATTTGCTTAGCACAGAGGATTAATTCACTTGGACTTTATTGTTGATACCATATACAGTATCTCACAAGAGTGAGTACACCCCTCACATTTTTGTAAATATTTTATTATATCTTTTCATGTGACAACACTGAAGAAATGACACTTTGCTATAATGTAAAGTAGTGAGTGTGCAGCTTGTATAACAGTGTAAATTTGTTGTCCCCTCAAAATAACTCAACACACAGCCATTAATGTCTAAACTGCTGGCAACAAAATTGAGTACACCCCTAAGTAAAAATGTCCAAATTGGGCCTAATTAGCCATTTTCCCTCCCGGTGTCATGTGACTCGTTAGTGTTACAAGGTCTCAGCTGTGAATGGAGAGCAGGTGTGTTAAATTTGGTGTTATCGCTCTTACTCTCCCATACTGGTCACTGGAAGTTCAACATGGCACCTCATCTCAAAGAACTCTCTGAGAATCTGAAAAAAAGAATTGTTGCTCTACATAAAGATGGCCTAGGCTATAAGAAGATTGCCAAGATCCTGAAACTGAGCTGGAGCATGGTGGCCAAGACCATACAGCAGTTTACCAGGACAGGTTCCACTCAGAACAGGCCTCGCATGGTCAACCAAAGAAGTTGAGCCCATGTGCTCAGCATCATATCCAGAGATTGTCTTTGGGAAACGTATGAGTGCTGCCAGAATTTCTGCAAAGGTTGAAGGGGTGGGGGAGTCAGCCTGTCAATGCTCAGACCATACACCGCACGGCTGTCATCGCAGAAGGAAGCCTTTTCTAAAGATGATGCACAAGAAAGCCCGTAAACAGTTTGCTGAAGACAAGCAGACTAAGGAAATGGATTACTGAAACCATGTCCTGTAGTTTGATGAGACCAAGATAAGCTTATTTGGTTCAGATGGTCAAGCAAGTTTGGCGGCAACCAGGTGAGGAGTACAAAGACAAGTATGTCTTGCCTACAGTCAAGCATGGTGGTGGAAGTGTCATGGTCTGGGGCTGCATAAGTGCTGCCGGCACTGGGGAGCTACAGTTCATTGAGGGAACTATGAATGCCAACATGTAATGTGACATACTGAAGCAAAGCATGATCCCCTCCCCTCGGAGACTGGGCCGCAGGGCAGTATTCCAACATAACAAACCCAAGCACCCCTCCAAGATGACCAATGCCTTGCTAAAGAAGCTGAGGATAAAGGTGATGAACTGGCCAAGCATGTCTCCAGGCCTAAACCCTATTGAGCATCTGTGGGGCATCCTCAAACGGAAGGTGGAGAAGCGCAATGTCTCTAACATCCACCAGCTCCATGATATCGTCATGGAGGAGGGGAAGAGGACTTCAGTGGCAACCTGTGAAGCTCTGGTGAACTCCATACCCAAGAGGGTTAAGGCAGTGCTGGGAAATAATGGTGGCCACACAAAATATTGACACTTTGGGCCCAGTTTGGACATTTTTACTTAGGGGTGTACGCACTTTTGTTGCCAGCGGTTTAGACATTAATGGCTGTATGTTGAGTTATTTTGAGGGGATATATGAAATATTTACAAAAATGTGAGGGGTGTACTCATTTTTGTGAGATACTGTATGTTATTTTTGTTATGGGACTTTTTTATTTGTACAAATATGTTTTTTGATGGTAAACCATTGGTATAATAACACACCTGTTTAATTTAAAGGGCCAGAGCAGCTACACAAACAATAGGTTTTTTACACACTTTTTCACTGATCTAGTGGTGAATATTAGTTGCAGCATAGCCCGCACTATAAAATATATAAAATATTTGGAATTTGTTTTGCGCCGGTGGTACACATAATATAAATTAATTAATTAAAATAAAAACTGTTTTTCTTCCACTTTGCACAGCATTTTAGGACCTGATGAAGAAGGTACCACCTGGCCCTCCAACCATGTTGGTTAGTTATTTTGGATATGTTTGAATAAATACTTTTAGACTCTGACTCCTTTGTTGTGACATTCCTATTCATTTCATTATTTCAGCTTGTTATGCCTGCTGGGGAGATTCCACCTTTTTTTTTCTGTCATCGGCACAATAAGTGAGGAGCAACCCAAATGTATACATCTATTGTATCTAGTGCAGGAAACGTGGGGATATTTTGCATGGAGACTAATATTTCATTGTCAACTGTCCATGAAGGGATTTTCCCCTCAGTTTGGGGACAATTCCACTTACAGAAATACAACAGGGATTTTTGGTTAGAGAAAAGATACTCTAACCGCCGTTTTACATGATGCGTTATTAAAAGTAAACCTAGCTTTACTTTTCTTTTTTTACTTTCTTCACAATTTTCACTTTGTAGCTGTAACTATCATTTGAAAAGTGCTACTGTAATTTAACCACTTCACTACCCGGCCATAGTAAAATGACGTCCACAGATGGGATCTCCCATCCTGGGTGGACGTCATATGACGGCCTGGGCTTCCCGACCGTCTAGGGGCTGGCGCATTGCTCGGGACCCGGTGCGTGTGCCCGGCGGCCGCAATGTCCGCCGGGCACCCGCGATTGCCCGTTAACCGGGCCGGACCGTGGATCTGTGTGTGTAAACACACAGATCCACGTCCTGTCAGTTGAGAGGAGACCGATCTGTGTTCCCATTACAGAAGAACACCGATCGGTCTCCTCCCCTTGTGCGTCCCCTCCCCTTACAGTTATAATCACTCCCCTAGGAAACATTTAACCCCTCGTCTCCCCCTAGTGGTTAACCCCTTCCCTGCCTGTCACATTTATACAGTAATCAATGCAATTTTATAGCATTGTTCGCTGTATAAATGTGAATGGTCCCAAAAATGTGTCAAAAGTGTCTGATGTGTCCGCCATAATGCCGCAGTCACGAAAACAAATCGCGATCGCCGCTATTACTAGTAAAAAAAATTAAAAAAAAAATTTGTTTTTAAAATGCCATAAATCTATCCCGTATTTTGTAGACGCTATAGCTTTTGCGAAAACCAATCAATATACGCTTATTGCAATTTTTTTACCAAAAATATGTAGAAGAATACGTAAAATTGGGATATTTATTATAGCAAAAAGTAAAAAATATTGTGTTTTTTTAAAAATTGCTCTTTTTTTGTTTATAGCGCAAAAAATAAAAACTGCAGAGGTGATCAAATACCACCAAAAGAAAGCTCTATTTGTGGGAAAAAAAGGACGTCAATTTTGTTTGGGTACAACATCGCACGACCGTGCAATTGTCGTTTAAAGTGCGACAGCGCTGAAAACTAAAAATTGGTCTGGGAAGGAAGGGGGTGAAAATGCCCTGTATTGAACCGGTTAACATGTATGAAAAAATACAAAACTCTAATAGTGATGAGACATATACTGTACCTACATAAGATCCTAATAGTGATATTAATAATATTGATAATTCCTGTAAAAAGAGTCCAAATATAGTAAAGCATAAAAGATTGTGCTTAATAATGGTGAATCAACACTCATTTGAAATGTCGATGTAATATTGTGAAAAAAAAACCTCCACCAAATCACCCCAAAGGTGTGCTTTCATCTTAGGGTTTAACTCCCACTACAAAGGTCAAACTTGCATGTGTACAAAATCATAGTCAAACAGGTATTTTTAGATGGATTGCCAATATTAAAGTGGTTGTAAAGTCATAAAGCCATGAAAAGCCCCCCACAATCTTAGGCAACCATTAACCTCTATGATATACCCCAAAAGCTAAAAATCACTTTTTATTACCTTTGGCAGCTTGTATTATTCTCCATCACGTGACCGCAGTCCCCCTGCATTGATAAACATCGAGCAGCTGGTGGACATGTATATTCTCTTCCAGGCATGTGATATGCATACATCACAAGAAGGCAGGACTGAGTGGGGTATAGTAGACCTGTCTGGCTGGGGCCGACAATGGTACAGGAGCACGTGACATGCATACATCAGAAGGCGGAGGTGAGAGGTGAGACTGAAAAGAGAAGAGCGGTGCTGGCTGGCTTTCTGGGGAGAGCATGGACCAACAATGGAACAAGGAAGCATCAGTGAGCAGCAAAATTCGGCTGATTAAACCATCCGTAGTTGGTTCAAGAGAGGAAGACTCTTGAATGGCTTGATTAAATAGTTTATTCTAATCAGCCATTTATAAAACAAAGTAGTGGATAACACAAAAGTCAGTAATCATAGAAATCTTGTGCTGATTCTCATTTTTGCTTGGAATTGCACTTTGACTCTCAAGGGTAATACAGATAATTGGAAAACTTCAATGCACCTCCAGATAATGCTTGATCTTCATTAACCCAGACCACAGCTGCTCAGAAGAACTGCATTGATTTCATTTCAATAAAGAAAACAATAGTAGTGAGCATTATGATGTTCTTTCTTCCTTTAGCTTAGCAAGCTCAAGACAGAAAGATCATCATAGTGCTCACTACCACGACCGGGACAAAGGATGGACAGGAGGGGTGGCTGCCCTGGGCACGATGGTTTATTGCAGGGATGTGGGTGCCCTGACCCTAACCCTAAAGGAAGAGGGGGCAATTTGGCATCTTTGCCCTGGGTGCTGGATGGCCTTGTCCCTGCACTACTCAATACTCATTTTTTCTTTATTGAAATAAAATCAATATGCACTCAACTTGTATACAGATAAAAATAACCTTGAATGAATGGACAAAATAAACCACTCCACACTGCATATGTAAAAAGACCACGCAATACTTTACTGATAGGGCCATATACAAATTGTGTTAGCAGCTGTAATAAAACCATTATGAAAATGTTGACACTAATTTGTAATGTTCATTTGTTTGTAACGTTCATTTAGAAATTCCGTGCACCTCCAATTATACAATCACTTGCAAGCAAAATTCTGTGTTTTTTAAAGTTTGTCTTTAGGGAAAAACATATACGTTATTATTAACATTGATCAATAATGTATATTTAAAAAAAAAATAGAATTAAATTATATTAATTAAAACAAAAAATGCTTTCCCTCCACCTTACACATATTGAGCCCTGATGAAGAAGGTACTGCCTCCTTTACTCTTTTAGTAAATCAACACAATTGCCTACCTTGACTGCTGCAAACTGAAATCTGATTGGTAGCTATTGTTGATCAACATCACTACTCTTTGCACTTCTTTAGTGTTTGTCCACTAGCATTACAATTATCTCTTGCTGGCTAGATGGACTTTATGGGAAAAAAAGCAAACACAGGATCGCTTATTCTGGGAGTTGAGTGGTATAAAAATGAAACAGTAAAACTGAAACCGCTGAACTGCAGCCACCTTTACTGTGTAGAGACGAGATTCCAAAAATGAATCTATTAACCTCACTAAAATGTAGTTTAGATAACATTTAAAATGGAAGTTGATGACCCGCTGCTAACGGTGGGAACATAATATTGGGGAATGTAATGCGGAGTCAGCAGGGCACGCGGTAATCAGGGATGGGAAGCTGCAGATTGCAAATCTCATTACAGGTGGAAAAGGATTGTATGTTAGCAGACAGTACTACATACAAGATGTGGAAAAACACATTAAAGTGACTGCAAATGACATCCATTTAGCCTCCACAATCATGTCTTTGCTGCTTTCCTATAAAATGGACCAATCTTCACAGTATGACTTTAAAAAAACACTTCTTTGTATAGATATTTTTGTTTTATATGCTGGAGATGAAAAAGCATACATTTGCATAGTCACCCACCAGGCTCTGTTTAAAAGTTTAGTGGAGTACAGTTAATTATACAAAAATAAGGAAAACAAATGCACATTTTAATATAAAGATATACTGTATATATGTTTTACATCTCAAGGTCCACCTTCAGGGTCGTCTTTAGCGCAGAGAAAATAGGGCAGCTGCCCAGGGCCCAATCACTGTTGGGGGGGCCCAAAGCAGCTGTCAATTGAGCCCACGCTGCTGCCCGCTGGAGTTCCACCACTTGTTAGGTGCTCACTAGTCACTACAGTCAGTTGAAGATACAGAGAAGCGCCACTTCTGTATTTACAAGTGATATCGCTCCTCTATCTGTCAGTGACCGCTCCGATCCCTCTCCACTCTACACATCTCTATATGAGAGCAGAAGCAGCCTACACGGACGACGGACGTAATGTAAGTTTAGTTTATCTTCTGTAGCTGCACTCTGACTGTGATGTTTTCTAGATGCTAGGAGAGGATTTGGGGAGGGAGAAAATCTCTACACTGGAGTGGGGGGGACATGGGGGGGCGGGGGCGGTGAGCTCTGAACTGGAATCTGGGGGTGAGCTTTGGATTTAGGGGGATGGGTAACTTGGATGTACACAGCCCTCAGCCCTGCACTCCATACCATGTTTACCCCTCAACCCCGCCTTCCATACCAAGCGCACCCCTCAACCCCGCATTCCATATGTAGCACACCCCTCAACCCCGCATTTCATGCATAGCGCACCCTCAAACCCGCATTCCATATGTAGCGCACCCCTTAATGCTGCATTCCATACGTAGTGCACCCCTCAACCCCACATTCCATACGTAGCACACCCCTCAACCCCGCATTCCATACGTAGCGCACCCCTCAACCCCACATTCCATACGTAGCGCACCCCTCAACCCCGCATTCCATACATCGTGCACCCCTTAAACCCACATTCCATATGTAGCGCACCCCTCAACCCCGCATTCCATACACAGCGAACCCCTAAAACCCACATTCCATACGTAGCGCACCCCTCAACCCCACATTCCATACGTAGCGCACCCCTCAACCCCGCATTTCATACATCGCGCACCCTTCAACCCCACATTCCATATGTAGCGCACCCCTCAACCCCGCATTCCATACCAAGCGCACCCCTCAACCCCGCATTCCATATGTAGCACACCCCTCAACCCCGCATTTCATGCATAGCGCACCCTCAAACCCGCATTCCATATGTAGCACACCCCTTAATGCTGCATTCCATACGTAGTGCACCCCTCAACCCCACATTCCATATGTAGCACACCCCTCAACCCCGCATTCCATACGTAGCGCACCTCTCAACCCCACATTCCATACATAGCACACCCCTCAACCCCACATTCCATATGTAGCGCACCCCTTAACCCCACATTCCATACGTAGTGCGCCACTCAAACCTGCATTCCATGTGTAGCACACCCCTTAATCCCGCATTCTATATGTAGTGCACCTCTCAACCCAGCATTCCATACGTAGCGCACCCCTCAACCCCGCATTCCATACGTAGCGCACCCATCAAACCTGCACTCTATACAAAGTTTCCCCCTCAACCGTGCACTCTGTACGTAGCTCAACCTGGCACTCTGTATGTAGCTTACTCCTCAACCATGAACTCTGTACATCGCAAACTCTTAAACCCTGTACGCTATGTAGTGCACTCCAGAACCCTGCAGTATGTATATGGTGCATGCCTGAAATCCTGGTTTATAACAATGCCTCACTGTTAGTGCAGTTTAGCCACACTCAAATTGATGCAGAGGTAATGATGTGCAGTAAGCTCTAGCAACCAATCAGTGGACAGTAATAATCTTCTATAATCTCTAGCAACCAGTCAGTGAGCAATAATGATGTGCAGTAACATCTAGCAATCAATCAGTTAGCAGTAATGATGTGCAGTAACCTATAGCAGTCAATCAGTGAGTGGTAATGATGCGCAGTAATCTCTAGCAACCAATCAGTGAGCGGTAAGGATTTTGAGTAATCTCTAACAACCAATCAGCAAGCAGAAATAATGTGTTTTAGCTTCTAGCAACCAGTCAGTGAGTGGCAATGATATGCTGCAAGCTCTGGCAACCAATCGCAATTGCTGCCTGATCTGCTGCAGTAAACTGATTTTGAGTCTAGCTGCTATTTAATATATATCTCAGAATCGGGGGGGGGGGCTAAGGAAATGTTTGCCCAGGGTCCAATCGATGTTAAAGATGGCCCTGTCCACCTTTATATACTATCATTTACTGTACCTGAGCCTCCCCAGTTTTTATATTTCATGAACTGTATGTCAGAGTAGATAGTGGTCCTTTTTGTTTTACAAGGTTTAGCAGAAGAAACAACTCCATGATCATTATGTTATCTCTCATAAAACAATAAGACAACAGCACACATGACTAGGGTACCACAGATGTCCCCAAACCTACACATTGTCCCCACGCATACCTCCCCAACTTACAACTAAGAGCAAATGACGAACGACACCGATCTGGAAATATAAGCAAGGTTGGCCATTTTATTAACAAATATAACATTTCTTAAACACAGAAACAAAATACATCTCCAATACCCATAACATAAAGGTTGCCGGTCTTAGGAGGCACCAAAGAAACAACATCAGGTTAGGTATCTGCAAATTAACGATCTCCAGCCGTGCAACACCGACTCGGGGACAAACACACTTCTCCACAGATACCTCCTTGTTACCACTTCCCAGTTAATCAATCATTAACTGGGATCCAATAGAGGATGCCATATCTTAGATGGGTCACACTATGAACTGTTCAAAAAATGTTAATGCCTCCAAAGACCCAACCGACAATATGTGAAAAACCATTGCAATACAGGACAGGAGGGCGGGAGAGTCCAACACATCCGTTGCTACAAGGGATTTGCTACATTTTTGGATCTCCTCCTTATATACCCCCCAGCAGCCCTATCTACACTCTCTAAACCACCCAAAGACAGTAGGAGACCACCTGCCAAACAACAATTAACCTTAACCCTATCCTTCCCTGTTTCCCCTGTCCCCTCTGTCCCCTGTCCCCTTTGCCTATTTTTTTTATTTTTGCTTTGGCCTACCTGGAGTCATTTTCTTTTAGGTTTAGTAGCTCTATTGGTTTATCTTTGTGTAACAAATAGATTAGAGGCAGAGGCTAGAAAGTAGTTGGATAGTCCTCAATAATATACAACACCTCATCCCAAGATTTAAGAAAATCATATATGAAGGGAGGAAGAGATTTAGAGATTATAGCGGTGCCAAAAACAACAACCTTATTTAAGTAAAAACATGTATTTTTATTAACAAAATCTTAAAAAACAATTTATAAAGATTACAGAGGTAAGGTGTGCATCAAAATATAGACCATTTAAAATCCTTTGTAGCGAATTTTAGCGAGAGTCGGCCTGAGAATGTGGTGGCCCGTCCCGTAAATAGGTATTTTAAATACCAGCCACATATAGAGTGATGGAATCTAGAGATAAAATGTATCTGGGCTAGTAGAGGTAAAAAAAGGGGGAGAGGGGAGGAATATATCAAAAAATTGCCAGCATAAGTAGATAAGTAAGAACATACATATACGTGTTCTGAAGTATGGTCAGAACATAGATCAAAAAATAAGGTGTATTCAACTTACCAAAAAGATGGTATAATGAACTAGTTAAGTAGCTGGTATATGAGACACATTTGGTTGTAATGTTCATGCATGACGGCTCGCAAACATAGTATAACTATTCCTTAAACGTTTTTAACGCATTTTTCATGTTACTGTATTTGTAATGTTGCATACAAGGTGTCTGATTGTTAATTTTTTTCTATAGATTATAGAGTAGCGCTATAGGTATAACCATCTGTCCCTGAAGAAGCCACCCCTGGCGAAACATGTAGGACTCTTAAAATACCTATTTACGGGACGGGCCACCACATTCTCAGGCCGAATCTTGCTAAAATTCGCTACAAAGGATTTTAAATGGTCTATATTTTGATGCACACCTTACCTCTGTAATCTTTATAAATTGTTTTTTAAGATTTTGTTAATAAAAATACATGTTTTTACTTAAATAAGGTTGTTGTTTTTGGCACCGCTATAATCCCTTTATCTCTTCCTCCCTTCTTATAAGATTAGAGGCAGAGTAATAAAACCGTCACACACTGCTGCAGAACTAACTGATCTCTTCCATAAACTTTAGTTGGAGCAGAGGGCTAAATTAACAATTTTTCATTAAAGAGGAACCTAAACTGATTGTAAACCCTCACTGTGTTCTCCTGCTTAGTGTGGTCAGTTTTTAATAGGAAAGCAGAGAGACTGTCAAGAACACCAGTGATTTGACACAAAGGTAGCAATACAAAAAGAAACAGGATACTTTTTTATACAAGTACATAGTATAGCAAGCACATATTAGGAATATGAAATGTTGGGTTTACATATTCTTTAATGCAAAACTTCACTCTCTCAATCCACATTGACAATTTTAATCTTTTTACTGCTAGCAATAGTAAATAGATGGGAACGTATATCAAAATGTTTTGTAAATGCTACATGATCATCATCTGCCCTTACTCAAGATAGCCATGGACAGAAATGCTGTTGGTGTTGTTCTCACCAAAATAAAGCAAAGAGACACGGATGGATTGGTGCATTAATTAAACAATGTTTTGGTTTGTGGTGCTCAGATGCAGTGTAGCTTTGCTTTAAGTTGATTTAAAATATATTAGGAGTCAGCAGCTACAAATTCCACAGTTGCTGACTTTTAAGAAACAGACACGTGCCTTGTGCTTGTGGAGTCCAGCACTGTTTTCCCAAGGACCAATTTTTCACCCTGGCTCCACTATTTTGGATGTGGAACAGTGTTAATTTAGTCGACTAAAACGACTAAAACATTTTAGTTGACTAAAATGACTAAAACATTTTAGTCGACTAAACGAATACTATTTTAGTCGACTAAAATACGACTAAAACGAAAACAATTGAGATGACTAAAATACGACTAAAACTAAAAGCCATTTAGTCAAAAGACTAAAATGAGACTAAAAATAAAATGCCATTTTAGTCTTAAGACTAAAATGAGACTAAAACTAAAATGCAATTTTAGTCAAAAGACTATGAAACCAAATTGCAATTACTGAAATGTATTGGAGATTTTAGTCGACTAAAACGTAGGACATTTAGGAAGTCTTATGTAGAGGGAGTTTGCGTAGTCGAGTCGAGAATTGATGATTGTTCCAACTACTGCTGCTTTGTCCTCTTCTGGAATGAAGGGGATGAGTCTACATAGCAGGCGGAGAAGATGGTGAGATCTGCTGACTACTGATCCTATTTGTGCATCCATTGACATCTTTGAGTCAAAGATGACTCCGAGACTTTTGACTTGGGTGCTTGTGGAGATGGTCTATCCAAGGATGGTGGGTGGTCCTCTCCTCCTTCCACTGTCCCCAATATATTTCCTGATAATACAGCCAGGGGACAAGCTACACATGCTCAGTTTGGTGTGTATTGATAGAAAGCTTTTTTTTCTTGGTCGAGTGCATGTGATCAGCAAAGGGCCAATCAGCACTGTCCAGACAGAGGGTCAGGGGCCCTGCATCCTGATAGGACAGTCAGTGCAGAATAAAAACTTCTCCTACAAGCTTTAACCAAACACTCAAAGTCACAAGACCACTATATTTTATTTACTAAAATAATTGCATTTCCATGTTCCTTGTACTGTGGGGGACCAGATACAGTATAATGAACGCAGGCTCTTGGGTTTTGTAACACTTTAAGTATACCCCATTAGATTATTATTCTAACAACCACTTAATAATCTTGTGCCATATCACTAGAAGAATAAATTTCCCATTAGGAGATTTTTTTTTCAGTGGCAGAGAATAAAAATCCTCCAGGTAGCCCTAGCTTGGACCTCAGTTGAAGTAAGAAAAAATATGGTAGGACAGCCCATTTGTCTCCTTTCAGATGCACATTAGCTTCTGCAGATCAGAGGTCCAGACAGGTCTTACATATAAGCTGATTCTAGTCTGCGGCGTAGCATGTCTGGCAACACACACGCAAAGATGGCAGAAAGCTTTACAATGCTTACACTGGATTAGACATCTTGTTACTTTTCTTTTAAAGTATTGATTAGGTGTCCAGGGAGACAACAGTAAACAAAAATCGAATTTCTTCCCTAGTCTATCTTACTGAGGATATCATTGGGAACATCCACAGCATAGCTCCCAACTGTCCGTGGTTTAAAGGGACTGCCCCTCTTTTGGAATAAAAGCCCTTTGTCGCTCTTTGCTCTTCATTTGTCCCTTGTTTGGTCTGATGGGTATACCTGTATCAACAAAATGCCATATTTATCCAATAAAAAGTGTTTTGCTGTGCTAAACCTTTATTCCAATGTCTCAATTGTTGCTTTTGTAAATTCCACAAGTCAATATAAAGGAATAACAGTGGCAAAAAAGCACTTGTGGAATTAACCAATATTTTTCTGTGTATTCATTCTCCATGTGACAGGTCTGGCAGGGGTTTGTCCTCTACATCATTTTTGCTAATAGGTGTCCCTCAGAAAGCTGGGAGGTATAACCGCAGTACTTCAGAAATTCACTAATACACATTGAGGAGAATTTACTAAGACTGGTGCAGCCGGAATCCGGAGCAACTGTATATGGTAACCAGTCAGCTTCTAGCATTTATTTTTCAGAACTTAACCACTTGCCAACTGGCTCATGCCCATACACGTCGGCAAAGCAGCACGCGTGCGCAAAATCCCATATGGGTACGTCGGCCTTTTAAGAGCCGCCAGAGGGCGCACGGGGGACCTGATGCTCGCGGCTGGGGAGTGCAATCGCCGCCGGCCATGCGCGATCACGTGCACGAGCGACAGCACAGGGATTTGTGTGTGTAAACACACAAATCCCTCTCCTGTCAGGGGAGAGGAGACATGTCGTTTGTTCCTAGTAAATAGGAACAACGATATGTCTCCTCTCTTATTCAGTCTTATCTCCATACAGTTAGTAAATACTGAGGGAACACACATTTATTAACACCTTGATCGCCCCCTAGTGTTAACCCCTTCCCTACCAGTGACTTTTACACAGTAATCAGTGCATTTTTTGTAGCACTGATCGCTGTATAAATGTCAATGGTCCCAAAAATATGTCAAAAGTGTCCAATCTGTCCGCTGCAATGTCGCAATCCAGATAAAAATCGCAGATCGCCGCCATTACTAGTAAAAAAAAATTAATAATAAAAATGCCATAAAAATGCCATAAATCTTTCCAATAGTTTGCAGACGCTATAACTTTTGCGCAAACCAATCAATATACACTTGATTTTTTTTTTACCAAGAATATGTAGAAGAATATATATTGGCCTAAACTGATGAAGAAATTTGTTTTCTAAAAACATTTTTGGGGGTATTTATTATAGCAAAAAGCTTTTTTTTCAAAATCGTCGCTTTTTTTTGTTTATAGCACAAAAAATAAAAACCACAGAGGTGATCAAATACCACCAAAAGAAAGCTCTGTTTGTGGGAAAAAAAGAACGCAAATTTTGTTTGGGTACAGCTTTGCATGACTGCGCAATTACCAGTTAAAGTGACGCAGTGCCAAATTGTAAAAAGTGCTCTGGTCAGGAAGGGGGTGAAGTGGTTAAAGGGTAACTTCACTTTCATGAAAGAAAGCAAATAAAAAAGTATTATAGTATATACAATTGCCACACAAGACATCTTGTAATTTATTCTTATTAAAAATGACCTTCCTTGCTTTTCAATCCACAGGCGCTGTAATTTTTTTGTAAAATTAAATGCAATATGGCAAACTGGAGGAGTTCTGTACCCAGTTGCTGTACAGAATTTCCCCTGAATTGTAATTTCCTGCTTGTGTCATGCCTACCCCTAGTAGTGATGGTCAGGCACTATAACTGACTCTATGTTCTTCATCTATAGTAGCCTCCTTTCCCATAAGACAAGAAGGTTTTATACATAATGTTATAGTGCCTGGCTACCACAATGGGGCAGGTGTGAGCTAAGCACAGCAAACAGATACTTGTGGTTGGATAACAGGCAAAGTGGTTCCATGGCAGTCCAGGTTCAGGGCAGGCAACGTTCGAGAGTAGTTAGGATCAAATCCATGGTCAAAAGGCAGGCTGAGTTCAGAGAGTAGTGCAAAGTCGAATCCGAGGTCGATGCCAAGGGAATACAAGCTAGCCAGCAGGGCAGGGATCAGGCAAAGTTAAAGGTCAAGGCACGGGAACAAGGCAGGCAAACAGGGAGCTTGAAGCACCTGTTAAAAACCATATCACAAGCTTAACACTAAGGGCTTGCCAGGCCTAAAACAGACTTGGTCTCCACCCAGTGTCCATCAACCACCCTGCAGGTGGACAGTCAGATAGGAACAGTGCAACTCAGCCAAAGCCCAGATGCTGGAAGGAGACTGAACTGTCAAAGAGCAGGAGAGTTACACACTCCTGACATCAGGTTTCAGGCATCCTCTGCAACAAAAATGTAATTTTTGGTGAGTTATTCTTTAAGGGTTAATAACTTCTAAAGGGATGCAGACATTGCAACTCTACTCATTGATTAGAATTAACAAAGACCCTTAAATTCAGGAATCAAGCTTCCAAAGACATACTGTAAAACATACAGCTTTTTCTCCCATTGTGTTTGGTATTTTATGTTTGTGTTTATTTTCATAACCTAAAAACTTTTTCTTATAATTACCAACCTGAAGAACAAAATCCAACAAAACTTTAATGGTCACACATTGTTTGAATCAAACTAGGCCACATAGTAGATAAGTTAGGACATACATTCAACATTTTTGAGGCTATCAGGTGCTAGGTTTATAAGATAATATCTCTTTTTTTACATACAAATCATTTCCTGTAAGTAGGCATGTTCAGCTAATGTTAATAATGGACATATGCAAAGGTGCCACCCTTAATTTCTTTAAAGTGTGTTAACCCTAACAATGAACTTCTCTTATTTGCTCCCTCTTGATCTGTTAAACATATCATTAATAGAGTTATGTTTTATCTGTTCAGTAAGGGCAAAAATGACCTACTGATTTTGTCAGAAATTAAGAGTTCTTTGGAGTCCACTGCTTACTTCCTGTGTTATCTCAAAGAGCTGTTATCTTGCACTACAGTACAATAAATCCTGTTTTAAAGAGATGAGATAAGGCTGGGTATAAACACATCAAAATCCAGCCAGTTCAGCAGGAACCTGCCGAATTTGGATCCATGTGTACCCTTCTCTGTTCAACAGAAGCTGATCATTAGACTGGCTTCTGTCGAATGGTTCTGCTGGAAAACTAGCATTCGATCAGTCGCTGATTCTTGCTGTCAGAAAACAATAGTGCAGCGGGGGGAAATCCCTGCATCCACATCACTTGTGCGGATGCAGAAATCTTGAGTTTTTTTCATTCAACCTGCTGGTTGAATGAAAGAAAATTCCCAGTGTATACCCAGCTTAAAGTACACGATTTACTGGCTTTCCTCCCCTTTTAAATCTCTATTGTTCTTTGCACAGTTTATTGAATAAGCCCAAAGTATCTACATTTATTCTGTAGAATATACTGTAGCACATATTGACTGTACCTAAGGGCAAACTGCATGAACTGCACTGGATCATTAAATTATGCAATAATGCCTGCCTTCTGAGGGAGCCATACCATAAACATGGCAATACAGTGCCTTGAAAAAGTATGCATACCCCTTGAAATTTTCCACATTTTGTCATGTTACAACCAAAAATGTAAATGTATGGGATTTTATGTGATAGACCAACACAAAGTGGAACATAATTGTGAAGTGGAAGAATGATAAATGCTTTGTAGAACCACCAAGAATGATAAATGCTTTGTAGAACCACTTTTCACTGCAATTACAGCTGCAAGTCTTTTTGTTTTGGGTATGTCTCTACCAGCTTTGCGCATCTAGTGAGTGACATTTTTGCCCATTCTTCTTTGCAAAATAGCTCAAACTCTGTCATATTGGATGGAGAACGTCTGTGAACAGCAATTTTCAAGTCTTGCCACAGATTATCAATTGGATTTAGGTCTGGACTTTGACTGTGCCATTCTAACACAAGAATATGCTTTGATCTAAACCAATTCATTGTAGCTCTGGCTGTATGTTTAGTGTCGTCATCCTGCTGGAAGGTAAAGCTCTGTCCCAGTCTCAAGTCTTTTGCAGACTAACAGGTTTTCTTCTAAGATTGCCCTGTACAGGCATACCCCACTTTTAAGTACACAATGGGGTTTATTTACTAAAGCTAGAAAGTGCAAAATCAGGCTCACTTCTGCATAGAAACCAATGAGCTTCTAACACCAGCTTGTTCAATTAAGCATTTTTAATAAAACCTTGAAGCTCATTGGTTTCTATGAAGAAGTGAGCCTGATTTTGCACTTTTCAGCTTTAGTAAATAAACCCCATTGTGTACTTAAAAGTGGGGTATGCATGTATTTGGCTCCATACATCCTCCCATCAACTCTGACCAGCTTCCCTGTCGCTGCTGAAGAAAAGCCCCTCCACAAGATGATTTTTCCACCACCATTTTTCACGGTGGGGATAGTGTGTTCAGGGTGATGTGCAGTGTTAGTTTTTAGCCACACATAGAGTTTTGCTTTTAGACAAAAAAAGTTAAATTTTGGTCTCATCTGATGAGAGCATCTTCTTCCACATGTTTGCAATGTCCCCCACATGGCTTCTCGCTAACTGCAAACAGGACTTATTATGGCTTTCTTTCAACAATGGCTTCTTCTTGCCACTCTTCCATAAAGGCCAGATTTGTGGAGTGCACGACTAATAGCTGTCCTGTGGACAGATTCTCCCACCTGAGCTGTGGATCTCTGCAGCTCTTCTGGAGTTACCATGGGTCTCTTGGTTGTTTCTCTGATTAATGCCCTCCTTGCCCAGCCTGTCAGTTTAGGTGGACGGCCATGTCTTGGTAGGTTTGCAGTTGTGCCATATTCTTTCCATTTTCAGATGATGGATTGAACAGTGCTCCGTGAGATGTTCAAAGCTTGAGATTTTTTTTATAATCTAACCCTGCTTTAAACTTCTCCACCACTTTATCCTTGACCTGTCTGGTGTGTTTCTTGGCTTTCATAATGCTGTTTGTTCACTGAGGTTCTCTAACAAACCTCTGAGGGCTTCACAGAACAGCTGTATTTATACTGAGATTAAATTACACACGTGTGGGCTTTATTTACTAATTGGGTGACTTCTGAAGGCAATTGATTCCACTAGATTTTAGTTAGAGGTATCACAATAAACTGCGCTGAATATAAATGCATTCCACATATTTCACATATTTATTTGTTAAATAATTTGAAAACCATTTATCATTTTCCTTCCACTTCGCAATTATGTGCCACTTTGTCAGGAATATCCTGCCAGTAATCGGTGTTCCAGGCTCCCTGGTGCGCGCTTACGGGCGCCATTGCGCCCGCGCGCGCCCACACGTGCGTGCACGGGCGCGAGCCCGTGCATCCCTGTTGGCGCCAGGCGGGCTATTTAAACCTGCCTGTCACACTCAGTCCCCGCTGTCTGCTCTACAGCGTTCTGTGTATTTAACCTGATCTGATCTGAGACTACCTGTTAGAGACTCGGCTATCTGTTTGTGACCAACCCAGCTATCTGCCTGCATCTGACTTTCGGCTTGCCCAAACTATCCTCCTGTTTGATCCCTGGTACCTCTGATACCGACCACTGGCCCATCTGACTATCTTTCTGCCTGATCCCTGATATCTGCCTACTTGCCTGCTGTGTTCCTGGTTCCAGTCCAGCACTCCAGTCTTCTGCCTACTTGCCTGCTGTTGTTCCTGGTTCCAGTCCAGCATCCAGTCTCCAGTCTACTTGCCTGCTGTTGTTCCTGGCTCCAGTCAGCGTTCCAGTCTCCAGTCTACCTGCCTGCTGTTGTTCCTGGCTCCAGTCAGCATTCCAGTCTCCAGCCTACTTGCCTGCTGTGTTCCTGGTTCCAGTCCAGCACTCCAGTCTTCTGCCTACTTGCCTGCTGTTGTTCCTGGTTCCAGTCCAGCATTCCAGTCTCCAGTCTACTTGCCTGCTGTTGTTCCTGGCTCCAGTCAGCATTCCAGTCTCCAGCCTTCTCTCCAGTTCCAGTCTCCTGGTTCCTAACCATTCCTGGACTTCTGGACGGACCGTTGATCCTGCCAGGCACTCATACCACTCCTCACTCCTGTGCCCACTGTCTCCATTCCAGGGGGCCGTGAGTGGGAGCCGTAGGGGAAGCCTCTCTCTGCAGTTCGGGCTCAAACCCACTAGGTACATGACACACTTTGTGTTGGTCTATCACATAAAGTCCCCATAATACATTTATGTTTTTGGTTGTAACATGACAAAATGTGGAAAATTTCAAGGGGTATAAATACTTTTTCAAGGGACTGTAGTTCTTTATCCACAGTGCGAATAATAATAATCTTAAAACTAATCTAGAGTGCACTCCGAGAATAGCTAGGATATGGTACAATATCCCCTCAGAGGTACCGCTTAGCCTAAGCAATAGGTGTCGACCTCTGTGTAGCAGGGACAGTTTTTAGTCCTAACTCTTCAGTCAGCTAGAGTTGGGGTCCAGTTTTACAGGTGGTGCACATGAAATTTGTCTCAGTCAAATCTGCAGACAGAATCTGTATGGCTTTATGGTCAGTTCCAAAAAGAGCTCAGGCTCTCTAGTAACAGATAGTAAATCCCCACAGCAGCAGCTCACCAGTCCCCGAGATATTGCAGCTCACCATCTAGTCAAACACAGCAATTAGTCCACTCTCTGCTCTGCACCCAGGTGACTCTGGCTGTCAGAATTCCCCAATTCAGCACTCCGGATCGCTCTTAGACTGCCAACATGCGGCAGTGATGGTGCACGTTGGACAGCGACATGCACTCTCTCGTCTCCTTCACAGCAAAAGGAAGCTGTGTTCTATACAGCTGGTACAGGAAATGCAGTTATTTCCCCTCTTCCTGGCAATCTTCCTCTGGGAAATGCAGTTTAAAAGCTCTTGATTACAGTAGAGTCTCTCTCCTTTGGACTACAGTGCCCACAATGCAGTGCTGCCTGACTCAGTCTATTGAACTCTTACTGTTCAGCAGCTCCCTCACCCCGATATAGCTCTTAACCAGTTCAGCACCTAGGGCAGCAGCTACAGAGAGCAACCGCAGCCAGTGTTTCTCTTATGCCGAGTACACATGAGCAGACTTCACGGCAGACTTTGTCTGGCGGACTTTTCGATAGACTTTACGATGGACTTTCTGAATGAACGGACTTGCCTACATGCGATCAACCAAAGTCCGACGGATTCGTACGTGATGACGTACGACCGGACTAAAACAAGGAAGTTGATAGCCAGTATCCAATAGCTGCCCTAGCGTCGGCTTTTGTCCGTCGGACTAGCATACAGACGAGCGGACTTTTCGACCGGACTCGAGTCCATCGGACAGATTTGAAATATGTTTCAAATCTAAGTCCGCCAAACTTTTGAGAAAACAAAGTCCGCTGGAGCCCACACACGATCGAATTGTCTGACGAAATCCGGCACGCCGGACCAAGTATGCCGTAAAGTCCGATCGTGTGTACGCGGCATAACTCTTCATTTTTAGCCAAGCACCTGGCTATAGAGAATATTGTTAAAGGCAAACCCGTCACTTTAATAATATTCCAAGTTCACCCTTTGATGTTTTGCTAGATATGCTGCAGTGCCTATACTTACCTTGACTGATACTCTCACAGCACGCCAATCCCATACACATACAGATGACATGTGGCAGTCCACCTGGCCCTCCACACAGGAGCCAGACATGCTGCCCCAGACTTGTTAAATGGGGGGTGTGCCATACTATATGCATATATTTACAATACAAGGTAAAGGTACATATAAGTTTAGCATAGGATAGAGGTAAAGTTGGAATTTTATTTCAAAGGTTGACTATCATAAAAACCTTTGTATTCTGATAACAGCATGTAATTAATACATAGTATGATAGCATTTATATTATCATTTCTTTTATTTGACATCCCTTTATTTACTGTATAGGTTTCTCTGCATTCATGTGTAGGCCAGACTCTCCAGGAAAAGTTAGACTGCAATGATTGGGACTTAACCAGGGGTTTTGGAGCAGTTACAACAGTAAACAAAAAAATATATATATATTTATATGAAAAAAGGTAACTAATATAAGTCACACGCTAAATCGCACACTCTGGCAGTGTACCCAAATGGACCAAAAAATGTCAACATGCACATGCGTTTCAATGTGATACAACACATTTGTGTTGGAGGTGCGTTGGGCTGGTGCGTTAGGGTGACTTTGGGGTGGATTTGAAAAAGAATGGCAACTAGCGTTTTTGCAACCCACTGGAGAGGAGTGAATGGATCCTTAAAGAAGAAGTGAACTTCCCTCTAATGTTTGTACCTATAGATAAGCCTATAATAAGGCTTACCTATAGGTACTGTAAATATCTCCTAAACTTGCACCGTTTAAGAGATATTTACTGTATACTGTGCCAACGACATCATCAGTGCATGTGCTCTAAAGGAACGGCCGCCTGTGTGGTTTTTCTTCAATGCCCTGTGCCGTAACTGGCGGCTCCCACGCGCATGTGCGGGAGTGATGTCACATGCCTCAGGCCAGTCACACAGCCGGAGTCCACAGACCCGGAAGGAAAATGGGTGAAGATGGTTGCGTTCTGCATCGGGGACGGCGAGGGCTTCGTTTGCAGGTAAGTTTCACATATTGTGCTAGTATACGATGCATACTAACACATTATGCCTTTACTTTGCAGATGACCAACTAAAAAAAAAGAGGCAGTGTTTACTTCCTCTTTAATTTGCTTTGGTTTTGGTTCACTTTTCAGCTTTGTTCTATGCCGAAACCTATTGAATAAGATTGATAGTGTTGTAATAATCAAACTGCAATTGTTAAAAAACACTTTTAAAATGGTAACTATATTTTATTATTTTTTTACTATTATTACAGGTACCTATATAGTGCCATCAATTTATGCAGCTCTTTATATTAGTTAATTTACAACAATATTAACTGCTTTACACCCTTCTACAGACAGTGCATTAGATGGACTTTGATACCGGGGCTATGACACCCGGTGGGAGGGGCGTCTAAACTTTCTGCACTGTGACTGGCTGCACAGGGCTGACATCATCGTGAGCCCATCCTACCAGCTCCTGATCCTCAGTATGTGACCGTGAGCTGTCCCTGACAGTTTGTTCACAGTTGAAGGGGTGCCGATGGAGCATGACCTAGAGATACACAGTGACACATATACTGTATGTGGCCACTGGGCATTAAGGTCCACCTACTCTGCTGCTGCATATATGCGGATAACGGTCGTAAATGGGTTAAAGCTGAACTTTGGGAAAATGTCAAAACTAGCCTTGCTTTGGGGCTTTCCCTGCACTACAAGGGTGAAATGCTTGTTTTTGTCTGGGGTACCATGAAAAAACTGTTTTCGTTACCTTATCCCTTGCACGCTCCAGGTTATAGATTGGCCTTCGATATCCTCACTTACAATGCATGAATACTAGGATAAGGTAAGTGAAAAAACTTTTTAATGGTATCCTAGAGACAAATTAGTATTTAACCCTTGCAGTGCAAAGGGGGGGGGGGTGCCTCACTGCAGGGGAGTTTTGAATTTAGCTTTATGCTACTGTATAAATATGACATAAGAAGACACGTAGCTCTATGATCTCTATAAGATCTGTCGTTTAAAAAAAAAAAAAGGTACCAAAGAGGTGAAACCATCTAAAGTCCTTACAAAAAGATCAAACCCTCTTCTGAATAGAGCACTCATATTGTGCAACGTTTCCACCCCAGCAATATTGTTATTAACTCCAATTCATAGGTGGGAGTTCAAAGTATAACACATAGAATGGTCTTCAATAATCCCAGACAAATCATACGGCTGCCTCTGCATTAGTCACAGAGATAGGATGAAAGACGCTGTTAAGAAGAAATATAGAAGAATACATCACAGTGAAATGACCACTGAGTGTAAAGTAAGTATTTATGTAAGTGTGATCGTTGTTCCGTCTGTAGTAATTCAGGACAAACGTATCAAGTGCTGAGTGTTCCTCCTCCCATAAAATTCATTCAAGTCATTTAGATTAAGCTGCATGCAAGAGCTTCTAATCATTTAGGGCCTTAAAGCCAAACTCCAGGTAGATATATAAAAGAAAACATGAAGCTAAGTAGTATTATTATTGTTATACAGGATTTATATAGCGCCAACAGTTTGTGCAGCGCTTTACAACATGGGGTATTCCTTAGAAATGTTGAATTAATTTTTTTAAAGTCCAGCTCCATACTTAGGAAAATTTTCATACACATATCAAAATTCCAGGTGATGTATAGTCACTCACATGAAGAGTGAGGTTCTCTTTTCCCATTCCTGACATCAATGTGATTCTATGCAGTATTGTACAGTGGGCCCAGGCTACATGCATTTTTATTCATATGACTGTTGAGAAGCTAAAAATGCATTCATTTTTTTACGTTGGACTTTATCTGAAACTAGCATAAGTACTTGAATGTGAATGGGTATCAGCCTTGTGTAATATCCTCCTGTATAAAGGGCCTCAGACTGGGAGAGGGAAGGGCAACATTCGGGGGTTAATTAGATGTGCTGCACATGTGTTGACAAGGAACAGGCTGACAGGAGATGAGAGCAGAGCGAGTAAAGGGATGAGCTCATATATCTGCTGCTGGTTTGTCTTCTGCGGGTGAGGAGGTGACTAAGGTGTAATGCTGAACTGCAGTAGAGAAAAGTCAGGTCAACAACTTGGTTCTGTCATCTGGCTTACATTGCAAGACTGTATGGTGATTTGCCAGGTAAGATAGGTCCATATATATTTTATTTCTGTATTGAACTGTTTGCCTGCAGTCCAGCCTTATAAAGGATATTAATGCATCCTGGGTTAACCATACACTGGTAGCTGAGCAAGATGTGCCAAGCAAGAAATGCACCCACCTGTGGATCACCTGATGAAAAAGAAAATCAATATTCTATGTGGAATTTATAGAGCTGTACTCAGGGGTGGCCCGTCCAGGCAGTCACAAAAAAAAGCCCTTTAAAATAAAAAATAAATTAAAAAAAGGTCCTTTAAGTGCACTGTGTTCAGGCGCCAGACACAGTGCATTATAGAAAGCGAGACGTCTATGCAATCACGAGATTGCAGAGGAGATGCTTCATTTGCAGGTTTGCTGACCTGCCTTGTGGTGCAATGCATTGCACCGGAATACTTCCGCCCCGTAGTACTACTACGGGTGCTTTGTTTTTGATTGGCACCGCCCTAGGACATGGGCAGTGCTTTCCCTCTGAGTTACAACGACACTTCGGGTTTCCGTGTGCCAGTGATAAACCAGAAGTGACGTCAGCAGCTCCGTGGAACGCACGGCCTGAGCGGAGCTATTTCAGGATTGGAATTAGTAAGTACTGCTTCTGCAGTATATCTACCTCGACCCTCACACAATTCAAAAGACATCATTCTTCATGTATTATTACCAGACCAGTATTTCCTTGCTATGCGATTGAATGCACTAATGATGGGGCACAGTGGCTGCATATGATGCGGCACAGTGGCTGAATATGATGGGCACAGTGGCTGTATATGATGGGGCACAGTGGCTGTATATAATGGGCACAGTGGCTGCATATAATGGGCACAGTGGCTGCATATCATGGGGCACAGTGGCTGAATATGATGGGCACAGTTGCTGCATATCATGGGGCACAGTGGCTGCATATCAAGGGCACAGTGGCTGAATACGATGGGTACAGTGGCTGAATACGATGGGCACAGTGGCTGCATATCATGGGACACAGTGGCTGCATATAATGAAAACAGTGGCTGCATATCATGGGGCACAGTGGCTGAATATGATGGGCACATTGACTGCATATGATGGGTACTGCACAGTGAGGCTGCATTTGATTGACACAGTGGCTGAATTTGATAGGCACAGTGGCTGCACATGATGGGCACAGTGAGGCTGCATTTGATTGGCACAGTGGCTGCATATGATGGGCACAGTGAGGCTGTAATTGATGGGCACAGTGGCTGAAATTGATGGGCACAGTGGCTGCATTTGATGGGCTCAATGCGGCTGCATTTGATGGTTACAGTGGCTGCAAATGATGGACACAGAGAGGCTGCATTTGATGGGCACAGTGGCTGCAATTGATATGGCACAGTGGCTGCATTTGATGGGGCACAGTGGTTGCATATGATGGGCACAGTGGCTGCATTTAATGGGCAGAGGGTGTTGTTAATCAATTTCAGCTGTTTTGGTGTTAATGAAATTAACATGTGCACTATATGGGCAACAATGAGGCGACCTCCAAAACAGGAATCGTTTTACAGGTGGAGGCCACTAACATTTAATAACATCTGATTATTTTTCACTAGTTTTGCATTTGGCTAGTGTCACTGTCATGACTGGTAGCATGAGGCAATACCTGGACCCTATAGAGGTTGCACAGGCAGCCCAGTTCCTCCAGGATGGCACATCAATATGTGCCATTGCCAGACGGTTTGCTGTGTCTCCCAGCACAGTCTCAAAAGCATGGAGGAGATTCCAGGAGACAGGTAGTTACTCTAGGAGAGCTGGACAGAACCGTAGAAGGTCCTTAACACATCAGCTGGTCCAGTAGCTGCTCCATTTTTGCAGTGGCTGCATATAATGGGCACAGTGGCTGCATATCATGGGGCACAGTGGCTGCATATGATGATGGGGCACAGTGGCTGAATATGATGGGCACAGTGGCTGAATATAATGGGGCACAGTGGCTGCATATGATGGTCACAGTGGATGCATATCATGGGGCACAGTGGCTGCATATAATGGGCACAGTGGCTGCATATGATGGGCACTGTGCATTGATGCTGCATATGATTGGCACAGTGGCTGCATATGATGGGTACTGCACAGTGAGACTGAATTTGATTGGCACAGTGTCTGCATTTGATTAGCACAGTGGCTGCACATGATGGGCACAGTGAGACTGCATTTGATGGGCACAGTGGCTGCATATGATGGGCACAGTGAGGCTGTAATTGATGGGCACAGTGGCTGCAATTATATTAATATTAATAATATTAGGCTTTTGTTCTTAAAAAAACAACTTTAGACCTATAGATCTATATACAATGCTCAAAAAACACTTATTAATCAGAGTATAGCATCAAGTCAATTAAACTCTTGGGATATTGATCTTCTCAGTTAAGTAGCAGAGGGAGTTGTTAATCAATTTCAGCTGTTTTGGTGTTAATGAAATTTACATGTGCACTAGATGGGCAACAATGAGACGACCTCCAAAACAGGAATGGTTTTACAGGTCGTGTCATGTACCTGATGGTAGAGTCTGGTATGCAGAGGGAGGCCTCTCTTACACCTCTGACTCGAGGCCCCTGATAGAGAAAACAGGAGGCGCTGGTAGACAAGCTGGACCGGAATTGAAGCAGAAACTGAAATGGACCAAGGAACAGCTGTCGGACTGCAAACTGGAGCTCAGGCAGGTGCAGGTAGATGGACTGGAAGCCTAGGCACACTAGTCCAGAGCAGGTGGACACTGGAGCAGAGTCAGGTGCAGGCAGGTTCGGCAACAGGCTGGCAGCGAGGTAGCAGAAGGAGCAGGCAGGAACATAGTCTCAGGTACAGGCAGGTTCGGCAACAGGCTGGCAGTGAGGTGGCCGAAGGAGCAGACAGGAGCGTAGTCAAAACAGGCTGAGGTCAGGTGCAGGCAGATAAACAGGGGTAGTAAGGAGCAAGCCGGGTAGGGTCAACTGGAGCAGGTACAGGCAAATGATAATCAGGGATCACAGGTAACGCTGTAGACCAGGCAGCACCAGGCAGCACTCCAATCGAGTAAGACAGTTTAAATAGTCCCTTAGCTCCACGAACGACACCAGACACGCGCATGAACACTCCCATGCGCGCCAACGCAGGATTTCGTGCAGCACTAGTGCGCAAGCATGCACGCGTGTGCACAGGAACATGCAAACTTGCCCATACGGCCCTTCTCAGTGGGACATGCAGAACAGGGGGACGTCCATGGTCACCATCTTGGATGCTGGCGTGCCCTTCCTGACAGGTGGAGGCCACTAACATTTTTTTCCCTACTCATCTTTTCTGACTGTTTTTCACTAGTTTTGCATACTGCTAGTGTCAGTGTCACGACTGGTAGTATGAGGTGATACCTGGACCCTATAGAGGTTGCACAGGCAGTCCAGCTCCTCCAGGATGGCACATCAATATGTGCCATTGCCAGAAGGTTTACTGTGTCTCCCAGTACAGTCTCAAAATAATGGTGGAGATTCCAGGAAACAGGTAGTTACTATAGGAGAGCTGGACAGGACCGTAGAAGGTCCTTAATCCATCAGCATGACCAGTATTTGCTCCATTTTTGCAAGGGGGATCAGCATTGCCAGAGCCCTAAAAAATAACGTGCAGCAGACCAGTGGTGTGAATGTCTCTGACCAAACAATCATAAATAGACTTCTCGAGGGTGGCCTGAGGGCCCAACATCCTCTACTGGGCCCTGTGCTCACTGCCTGGCATTTGCCATTGGACACCAGAATTGGCAGGTCTGCCACTGGCACCCTGTGCTTTTCACAGATGAGAGCAGGTTCACCCTGAGCACATGTTTCAGACGTGAAAGGGTCTGGAGAATCTGTGGAGAACTTTATGCTGTCTGTAACATCATTCAGCATGACCGGTTTGGAGGTAGGTCAGTAAAGGCCTGGGAGGCATATCCATGGAGGGACACATATACCTCTACAGGCTAAACAATGGCACCCTGACTGCTATTAGGTATCGGGATAAAATCCTTGGACCATTGTCAGACCCTACCCTGGTGCAGTGGGTCCTCCTGGTGCACGACAATGCCCGGCCTCATGTGGCGAGAGTATGCAGCCAGTTCCTGGAGGATGAAGGAATTGATACCATTGAATGGTCCCCACACTCGCCTGACCTAAATCCAATAGAACACCTCTGGGACATTATGTTTCAGTTCATCCGATGCTGCCAGGTTGCATCTCAGTCTGTTCAGGAGCTCAGTGATGCCCTGGTCCAGATCTGGGAGGAAATACCCCAGGACTTGTCAGGCATTCATACAAGCATATGGGGGCCATACAAACTACTGAGTACCATTTTGACTTGCAGCAAAATGGACTAGCCTGCTGCATCATTTTTTCACTTTGATTTTTGGGGTGTCTTCGAATTCAGCCCTCTGTTGGTTGATCATTATCAAACGATGTTGCATCCTTTCATTATCAAACCATGTTGCATCCTTTCATTCCCAACATTTTACCAAGTCCATATCAGTAGAGACAACCAGCATGATATTCTTCCTCATTGAGATCTGATGTGTGATATATAGTATCTCACAAAAGTGAGTACACCCCTCACATTTTTGTAAATATTTTATTATACCTTTTAATGTGACAACACTGAAGAAATGATACTTTGCTACAATGTGAAGTAGTGAGTGTACAGCTTGTATAACAGTGTAAATTTGCTGTCTCCTCAAAATAACTCAACACACAGCCATTAATGTCTAAACCGCTGACAACAAAAGTGAGTACACCCCTAAGTGAAAATGTCCAGATAGGGCCCATTGGCCATTTTCCCTCCCCGGTGTCATGTGACTCGTTAGTGTTACAAGGTCTCAGGTGTGAATGGGGTGCAGATGTGTTAAATTTGGTGTTATCGCTTTCACTCTCTCAAACTGGTCATTGAAAGTTCAACATGGCACCTCATGGCAAACTGTCTGAGGATTTGAAAAAAAGAATTGTTGCTCTACATAAAGATTGCCTAGGCTATAAGAAGATTGCCAAGAGCCTGAAACTGAGCTGTAGCACTGTGGCCAAGATCTTACAGTGATTTAAGAGGACAGGTTTGACTCAGAACAGGCCTCGCCATGGTCAACCAAAGAAGTTGAATGAACATGCTCATCGTCATATTCAGAGGCTGTCTTTGGGAAATAGACGTATGAGTGCTGCCAGCATTGTTGCAGAGGTTGAAGGGGTGAGGGGCAATGGCGTCCCTAGGGGGGGTGCAGAGGGGGCCCTGACCCCCCCCAGCATTATGCTGTGCCCCACCATGTGCCCCCCCCCAATAATTTTTTTTTTTTTTTACAAAAAATCAATGTCTAAGAGAGAGAGAGTCCCCAGCCAGCTCCTGCGGGTGATTCCTCCCCCTCCCTCTGCTCGCTGACACTGCATAATGCAAGCGCTCACACAACCACGGCCGCCCAATCTGCTCTTTCCCTGCATCCTCATTGGCAGAGAGAAGAGTGAGTTTCAGGAAGGACTCCACCAGGACTCTTAGTTACTGAAAAAATAGACTGATTTCTCCCATGCTTAGGACAGGAGAACCAGCCTGTAAATTCCAAGAGATGCCAGACCAGCGCTGTCAATAGCAGGGGCAGGACAGCAAGAGGAGGCTGGGGAACCCCACAGTGGCAGAACACCAGGGCCCGGTGGCAAGACCACCTTTGCAACCCTGATAGTTCTCCCACTGCTTTGGATTCTTATATTCTCTTGGTATGCTGGTGACATATATCTCTTGTTTTCTGCCACCCTGGGGGGCCCCAATACAGTAGAAAGGGAGCTCACTGCAGAACATGTGAAAGGGCCATTGTGGGATCGTAGTAAAGGGCACCAGGAGATATATGTATAATTGCATTTTATAGTTGCCCCCCTACTTTTGTCCCTGTCCCCCTATGTGCCCCCCTAAATATGAAAGCTGGAGACACCACTGGTGAGGGGTCAGCCTGTCAGTACTCAGACCATACGCCGCACATTGCATCAAAATGGTCTGCATGGCTGTCATCCCAGAAGGAAGCCTCTTCTAAAGATGATGCACAAGAAAGCCCACAAACAGTTTGCTGAAGACAAGCAGACTAAGGACATGGATTACTGGAACCATGTCCTGTGGTCTGATGAGACCAAGATAAACTTATTTGGTTCAGATGGTGTCAAGCGTGTGGCGGCAACCAGCTGAGGAGTACAAAGACAAGTGTGTCTTGCCTACAATCAAGCATGGTGGTGGGAGTGTCATGGTCTGGGGCTGCATGAGTGCTGCCGACACTGGGGAGCTACAGTTCATTGAGGGATCCATGAATGCCAACATGTACTGTGACATACTGAAGCAGAGCATGATCCCCTCCTATCAGAGACTGGGTCGCGGGGCAGTATTACAACATGATAACGACCCCAAACACACCTCCAAGATGACCACTGCCTAGCTAAAGAAGCCGAGGGTTAAGGTGATGACTGGCCAAGCCTGTCTCCAGACCTAAACCCTATTGAGCATCTGTGGGGCATCCTCAAATGGAAGGTGGAGGAGCGCAAGTTCTCTAACATCCACCAGCTCTGTGATGTTGTCATGGAGGTGTGGAAGGACTCCAGTGGCAACCTGTGAAGCTCTGGTGAACTCCATGCCCAGGAGGGTTAAGGCAGTGCTGGAAAATAATGGTGATCACACAAAATATTGACGCTTTGTGCCCAATTTGGACATTTTTACTTAGGGGTGTACTCACTTTTGTTGCCATTTATGGCTGTGTGTTGAGCTATTTTGAGGGGACAGCAAATTTCCACTGTTATACAAGCTGTACACTCACTATGTGAGGGGTGTACTCACTTTTGTGAGATACTGTATATATATATATATATATATATATATATATATATATATATATATATATATATATATATATACAGTATATATGCAGTATATATATTCTATATGTATATGGGTGTGTGTGTATATACTGTACCAGTAAAGAGTGTTTTTGTTGAGGAAGAAAGTGAGAGAAAATCTCCCCATAACAAAGCCAAATACAGCAAAATATTAATGGAAAGGGCACCAAACCAAAGGATAAACGCGCCCAAATGTATTATTTTATGCTAAAGAACATCCAGTGCTTTTTGGAAACCAGAAATCACTCCCCCTTCATCAGGGCTTCAGTAAAGATAAGAATCTTGGGTGGACCCAAAATAGAGTTTTCCTCTGTGAATCTGTGTAGGGAAGCAAATTGCTGGATCAGGAGAGTTACTGGCCAGTGGCCACTCCCGATCAGGGCTCTCCACAAATGGCAGAGGGCTCTGATTGGAATGTTCTTAGGCGGGAGGACCATCTCCCTGTCAGAACACAACAGCTCAGCACCGGAGATCACTGTACTAGAGATAGTCAGCACAGAAGATATTCCAGAGGGTAGTATTGCGGGCATTAGTGGTAGGTTGACCAAAGCACAAAAACACAAGGTAAGTATAGTAGCAAGTCCTAGTTGCAATCTCGAAACACCTAATACGAGGACAATATGCGACCGGTCTAAACCATGTGGCATGTTCACCAATGCCAGGAGCATGGTGGACAAGATGGGTGAACTAGAGATACTGTTGTACGAGGAGGATTTGGATTTTGTGGAAATTTCAGAGACCTGGTTCAACAGCTCTCATGATTGGCTGGCAAATATTCAAGGGTATACCCTCTACCGCAAGGATAGAGAGGGTAAAAAAGGGGGAGGGGTAGTACATGGTTTGAAAACTGGCTACAAGGGCAGGGAGTTCAGAGGGTGGTGATAAATGGGGAGTACGCAGCATGGTCAGGGGTGGGTAGTGGGGTTCCCCAGGGTTCTGTGCTGGGACCAATCCTATTTAATTTGTTCATAAACAACCTGGAGGATGGGGTAAACAGTTCAATCTCTGTATTTGCAGACGATGCCAAGCTAAGCAGGGCAATAACTTCTCCGCAGGATGTGGAGACCTTGCGAAAAGATCTGAACAAATTAATGGGGTGGGCAACTACATAGCAAATGAGGTTCAATGTAGAAAAATGTAAAATAATGCATTTGGGGGGCAAAAATATGAATGCAATCTATACACTGGGGGGAGAACCTCTGGGGGAATCTAGGATGGAAAAGGACCAGGGGTCCTAGTAGATAATAGTCTCAGCAATGGCATGCAATGCCAAGCTGCTGCTAACAAAGCAAACAGAATATTGGCATGCATTAAAAAAGGAATCAACTCCAGAGATAAAACGATAATTCTGCCACTCTACAAGACTCTGGTCCGGCCGCACCTAGAATATGCCGTCCAGTTCTGAGCACCAGTCCTCAGGAAGGATGTACTGGAAATGGAGCGAGTACAAAGAAGGGCAACAAAGCTAATAAAGGGTCTGGAGGATCTTAGTTATGAGGAAAGGTTTGCGAGCACTGAACTTATTCTCTCTGGAGAAGTGACGCTTGAGAGGGGATATGATTTCAATATACAAATACCGTACTGGTGACCCTACAATAGAAATCAAACTTTTTCACAGAAGAGAGTTTAACAAGACTCGTGGCCACTCATTAAAATTAGAAGAAAAGAGGTTTAACCCTAAACTACGTAGAGAGTTCTTCACTGTAAGAGCGGCAAGGATGTGGAATTCCCTTCCACAGGCGGTGATCTCAGCGGGGAGCCTCGATAGCTTCAAGAAACTTTTAGATAAGCACCTGAATGACCGCAACATACAGGGATATACAATGTAATACTGACACATAATCACACATAGGTTGGACTTGATGGACTTGTGTCTTTTTTCAACCTCACCTACTATGTAACTATATGTAACATTGCATAGCTAGTACAGCGGCTCCGACCAAAGTTGACAGTCATCTCAAAGTAAGACTCTTCCCTACACTTGATTTTATCGTTTTTTTACGTGATCACGCATTTTTATACTGCTTGTTGATTATTGGTGATATCCAATAAAAATACGTCATTTGATCTGCACTATTGGCGTTTTATATATCTTTTTGGGAACCACCTATACTCTGGAGACTTTCCTGTGGCTGTGATCCTCCCTCGGTCTTCTGAACTGGCAGTCATGACCTGGATTACAGAAGAAAGATCCCCCTTAGAGATCCGAGGTTTCTGGGACCAACCATCGTTCATCAAGGATCTCTGAGTTTGATTCGGTGTCATCGGCATCCGAAACCACTTCCTTTGGTAAGCGTATTTTATCTATTTCCATTACATGACCGTACAATCCATGACATACAAAGGAGAAGATTCCCACATCAGTTCAATATTTTATATACAGTGTTGGGACTTTCCGTTGTTCGATTTATGGCTACACACTGGGACATTATTGTATCTTACCTATTACCCACTATTATTATTATGTCACATGTGTTTCATCTATATGCCTTTTCTAATGGCCACCATTACTGATGTGTTTTTCACCATTGGTTACCATCATTAGCGCTGCATTTCATTTCTATTTGTGTTTAGAATACTGGTCATATTTTATGTAGCTGCTTTTTTGTATAGGGTTAGCGCAGTGTTATTTACATTTTTCTCCAATGTTGGTTCCCAGGTTGAGAAAAGGAGTAAAGTGAGCCTAGAGAGAGGGGGTGCCCAAGAAGGACTAGTAATCTGGCAGTCATGTTCCCCCAGCTGCAGCATACTGCCAAGTTTGCTCCAGTGATGAGGAGGGAGGGGATGATGAGGTCACTGACTCTACTTGGGTGCCTGATAGAAGAGAGAGGGAGGAGGCACAACTTCAACGTGGCAGGATGTCCTCTAGGGGGCAGCTTAAGGGCAGCCACCCTACTGCATCACACCGCAGAGCTCCACAGGTGCAGGCGCTGCTGACTCCCGACTGACTTTGATCCTCGGTGGGTCTTTTTTGACACGTGTGCAGCAGATCGCACCGTTACTGTCTGAAGCGGATCAAGCGTGGCCAGAACAGCAGCCGCTTGGGCACCACATGCTTGACCAAACATACGACGACGTCCCATGCAGTCCGTTGGCAACAGCACTTGAAAGACCCACATCAAAGAAAAAGGCGGACTTCTCCTTGCTCCTCATCTGGGATCTCCAACCCCACTATTCCTCCAGTCCTCTCAAAAACCTGCACTGAGAGGAATGAAGGTATAGCAATAGGTGTCCCAAGTACTTGCAGCCAGTCTGCTATCAGCACACCTCCATCTGATTTTAGCAGGCACATTTCCCTACCCCAGTTACTAAAAGGGAAATAGAAATTCAGTCCCAGCCATCCACATGCTCAGCGTCTGAATGCTAGCTTGGCCAAATTGCTAGCATTACAACTGCTGCCTTTTCAGCTGGTAGACTCTGCCCCTTTCCGTGAATTTGTCGAATGTGCTGTACCTCAGTGGCAGGTTCCAAAATGCCATTTCTTTTCAATGAAGGCCATTCCAGCTCTCTACCAGCATGTGGAAGGCAATGTTTTGGTCTCGTTGGACAGGGCGGTCAGCAGTAAGGTGCATATTACCACTGACTCATGGTCCAGCAGACATGGACAGGGACGTTACCTTTCCTTCACGGAGCACTGGGTAACTCTGCTGGCAGCTGGGAGGGATGCAGGACAGGGTTCAGTATTGTTGGAGCTTATTCCACCACCACGCCTCCAAAATGCTAGTGGTCATTCTGCCACAGCTCTCTCCTCCACCCCCTCCTCTTCTTTTTCCTCTATGGCCTCTTCTTCTGATTTCTCTTCTGAACCAGCGGTGCTCCGTAAGCGATCAAGGGCCTACGCAAGCAAAGATGCCATGCTTGAGTTGGTCTGCTTAGGGGACAGGAGCCACCCTGGGGCAGAGATTCTGTCAGCTCTGCAGGGGCAGGCTCAAAGGTGGTTGACGCCACACCAGCATCAGCCAGGAATGGTTGTAAGTGACAATGGCACCAACCTTCTCTCCGCCTTCCACCAGGGACACTTGACCCATGTCCCATGTTTGGCACACGTCCTGAATTTGGTGGTTCTTGAGCAGGTACCCAGGATTACAGGATCTGATCTCCTGTGGCAGGCCAGAAAAGTCTGTGAAAAAGTAAAACAGAATGGGGTTAATGGCGCTACCTATAGGCCAGAAGGTGATTGATCAAACCCTCTAAGTATAAAGGTGACTAGGCAAGTGGTGCAACAACCAATAAAGATAATATACTCCACTAGTTGATATAAACCTCAGGTGCTTATTAAACATATAAACATACTATAATGTGACATTTAGTGAAATGACTATGTGTGCAAAGCAACAGTGTGTGAAGTAATACCTGACTATACAGATAATTGATACAAATTGGGATTGATAATCCTAGTAAACCCAAAAAGTTCTAACTGTAGAGAGAAGAAGGAAGGAAGAAGACCCGGGAAAGATGGAAAGAAGAAGACTTTAAATAAAGGAATTGTCAAAAACTGTCAAAAACTGTCTCTTGTCATTTTTAACATTTTTGACACTTTTTGTGAAATGGTAAGGGTACTTTTGTACCCCATTACCATTTCCAACAGGGGGGGCGGGATCCGGGGGTCCCCTTGTTAAAGGGGGCTTCCAGATTCTGATAAGCCCCCCGCCTGCAGACCCCCACAACCACCAGCCAAGGGTTGTGGGGATGAGGCCCTTGTCCTCATCAACATGGGCACAAGGTGCTTTGGGGGGCCGCTACCCCAAAGCACCCTCCCAATATTGAGGGCATGTGGCCTGGTACGGTCCAGGAGGGAGGGGGGCAGCTCTCTCATCCCCCCTATTTTCCTGCGGCCTGCCAGGTTGCGTGCTCCGATAAGGGTCTGGTATGGACTTTTGGGGGAACCCCACACCATTTTTTTTAAATTTTGGCGTGGGTTCCCCTTAATATCCAAACCAGACCTGAAGGGCCTGGTATGGAATTTAGGGGGACCCCCACGCCATTTTTTTAAAAAATTTTAGTTCGGGGTTCCCCTGTGGGGAAATCCCATGCCGTTTTTATCAATGAACTTTTAGGTGTATTGTCGGACCGACAATTCATTAATAGCCGCAAGTAGTTTTAAATGACTTTTTTTCCTTTGAAATGTAATTTTGCTGTCAGACTGTTCTAAACACGGGAAACATGCGCCCCTTTACAGGCATACTATAGACACCACCCAGATATGAAATTTAAAGGAATATTACACTTTTATTGTTTCACTTTAAGCATTATTAAAATCACTGCTTCTGAAAAAACTGCGTTTTTTGCATTGATACATGTCCCCTGGGGCAGGATCCAGGTCCCCAAACACTTTTTATGACAATACCATGCATATAAGCCTTTAAAATTAGCACTTTTGATTTCTCCCATAGACTTTTAAAGGGTGTTCCGTGGCTTTCGAATTTGCTGCGATTGCCCCAAATTGTTCACTGTTCGGTTTACAGCCGATGTTCGAGTCGAACATGAGTTCGACTCAAACTCAAAGCTCATCCTTAGTCAGGATACCTTAGGCTTTCTTCTGTTATATCCAGTGATTCCCAGGTACAGAGCAGTTCCAAAAATACTTCAGTGAAATTCCAGTGATAAATCCTCATAGGAAAAGATATGGGCTCCCATAGTGTAGTATCAAAGGTTCGTTTATTAAAAAACACATTAAAAACAAGCGTCCCATGCAATGGGTAAAAAACCTCCCAAACGAAACTACAGTTTATGGTAGACACAAGTGGTCAGGAGCCGGTATGCAGCGTGTGCTCCAACTGCGTTCCAAGCTCCCTGATAGCTTACCGGAAGTGAAGTGGGTGCGTGGCTCCAACTTACGCGTTTCATCATACTACATCCCACATCTTTTAAGGGAGAGCGGCCATGCGGGTTCCTCCCCTTATTCATTACTCCAAATGCAAGAATCACTTTATCGCAATTAGAGGATCACCTCCCCCCCGATGGGAATTAGTGGTAGATTACTATATGAATAGGGCCAGGAACATATAAATGAGCTTGTAAGCAACATACTCCCCAATAATTAAAACAATAAAAACACTGCATCGCCGCTCGCCCACCCATTAACAGGATAACAGATAGGGAATATATATAAAACACAACATTACAGTACTAGAAAGTATTACATATCATACAAAGGTGTATCTGTAGCAATATATTTATAAACCAATGTACCCTATTCCCAGTAGGGACTATCTGTCCTGCCAAATCTCACATTAATGACTATATAACTAAGGCCCCATCTTAACTACCCCATTTGGTGGAAAGTGCGTTACCTCCATAATGGGCCATAGATTATAGTAACAGCTAACATAAAATAGACATGGCAATCCAGATACTGCCTGGTAAACCATAAACGTATCAGAGTGAGTATACACCCTGACAACTAGTTCTTATGACTCTCCAAAGATATCATCTTATATTATAAACCGATGAGGTCCCAGTGGTCCACTAGTGTTCCCATTCCAGAATGTGGAGAGTCTATATCCGGATGGTGTCATGGAGATCCATATAAAGCCCCCCCCTGACGGGTGTAATAAAGAATGCCATCATATAGATGGAACAGACCCACAGCATCATCATCCTATAATACAGGTTTTCCGGAGATATTGTACTCCACTACAACCCATTAACATATGATGACTTTGCGGAGAAGATGTTCCCACCAAGGATACCCTCCTGCAGGTATAAGTTGTAAATTAATTGCAGGCTGGCAGTTCACACAGATGGTCCCATCTGCCTAACGGTCCCAGAATGCATTTGTCAAGGATTAGCTATAAAACAGTTTAAATCTATATCAAGGTTGAGGTCTCTAGGGGCAAGAGATCCCAACTAATATATCCAGCCTGTCTCATTCCTGGAGATAAGGGTCTGTTTATTGGTACATTGGTTTATAAATATATTGCTACAGATACACCTTTGTATGATATGTAATAGGGTTTGAAACAGGAAAATCTGGATGCCGCACACCGGATAAAGTTGAAAACATCTTCTTTATTGTAAAACTTGGATCATAAAAAACAGGACAATCAGGCGGGTGGTACAGACACAGCTGACGCGTTTCGCACTCTAATTCGAGCGCTTACTCATAGCTATGAGTAAGCGCTCGAATTAGAGCGCGAAACGCGTCAGCTGTGTCTGTACCACCCGCCTGATTGTCCTGTTTTTTATGATCCAAGTTTTACAATAAAGAAGATGTTTTCAACTTTATCCGGTGTGCGGCATCCAGATTTTCCTGTTTCAAACCCTGCTTCAATTTGCATTTAGCCAACACCTGGGACTCCTCTCCTCTGAAGGATTCACTAACACACACCTGAAAGCAAGTTCTCCTGAGCGGTGATTTATTTTCTCTGTCTTGTCTGCACCAAAGGATATATGATATGTAATACTTTCTAGTACTGTAATGTTGTGTTTTATATATATTCCCTATCTGTTATCCTGTTAATGGACGGGCGAGCGGCAATGCAATGGTTTTATTGTTTTAATTATTGGGGGGTATGCTGCTTACAAGCTCATTTATATGTTCCTGGACCTATTCATATAGTAATTTACCACTATGTAACCACTATGTACCACGATGTCTATGATGAAACGCGTAAGGCGGAGCCACGTACCCATGTCACTTCCGGTACGCTATCAGGGAGCTTGGAACGCAGTTGGAGCGCATACTGCATACCGGCCCCTGACCACTTGTGTCTACCATAAACTGTAGTTTCGTTTGGGAGGTTTTTTACCCATTGCACGGGACACTTGTTTTTAATGTGTTTTTTAATAAACTAACCTTTGATACTACACTATGGGAGCCCATATCTTTTCCTATGAGGATTTATCACTGGAATTTCACTGAAGTATTTTTGGAACTGCTCTGTACCTGGGAATCGCTGGATATAACAGAGTAAAGCCTAAGGTATCCTGACCTGGTGAACTGGTTGGAGAAGCTAACAAGAGACAAGACGTCTAATTATTCCTATATGCCAACTACCCCTGCAGGGGTAATAGGAGCTGGTGAGTGGGGACCCGTAAGGGGGAGCACAAGAGTCACCTGATTACCTGAGCACTTGTCACCTTGGAATTTCCTGCATTTGCCACAGCAATACTACATTTTTTTGATTGGACTAATTATTTTTTGAAGTGTATATATGAACATTTATTTTTTGCTATTTTGGTGTTACTTTACAGTTAGAACTTTTTGGGTTTACTAGGATTATCAATCCCAATTTGTATCAATTATCTGTGAAGTTAGGTATAACTTCACACACAGTTGCTTTGCATACATAGTCATTTCACTATATGTCACATTATAATATGTTTATATGTTTAATAAGCACCTGAGGTTTATATCAACTAGTGGAGTATAATATCTTTATTGGTTTGGTGCACCACTTGCCTAGTCACCTTTATACTTAGAGGGTTTGATCAATCACCTTCTGGCCTATAGGTAGCGCCATTAACCCCATTCTGTTTTACTTTTTCACTATAGACCCTTGTGGGAGTCTATTAGGTGAGGCTGCAACCGTAGTTGTATCCTAAGCGCGCAGCCCTTATTACTTTTCAGAAAAGTCTGTGCTCATTTCCGCCGGTCATACAATGCCAGTGCTCGGCTGATTGACATTCAAAGGGGATGCAACCTCTCCACCAACTGCCTCATTTGTGACATGCCCACCAGGTGGAACTCAATGTTGGCAATGCTGCAGTGGCTGCACTCGCAGCAGAGGGCCATCAATGAGTACCTGTGTGAGTATGGCACCAGGACAGGGTCAGGGGAGCTTGGCTTTTTTTCGCCATACCAGTGGCTATTGATCAAGGATGCATGCACTGTCCTGTAACCATTTGAGGAGGTCACGAGGATGGTGAGCAGCGACAATGCATGCATCAGTGATACTGTCCCTCTTGTCTTCCTGTTGGAGCACATGCTTCGTGGAATAATAGATAGGGCACTTGAGGCAGAACAGCGGGAGGAAGATTAGGACCTCTCAAGGCCCTCTTTATCCAGATAGCATTCCTGTGGGCCCGCCAAACACACAGGAAGAAGAGGAGGAGGAGGAGAATTGTGTCAGCATGGATGTAGAGTATAACACTCAGCAGCAGTCTTCAAGGGGTGGTTTTGAGTCCCCAGAAATCCAAGGAGTTGTACGTGGTTGTGAGGAGGTAGTTCCTGACAATGTCATCCTCAGTGACCCAGAGGACTCACAATCGGATGCATCTGCAAACTTACGCTGCATGGCCTCCCTGATTCTGCAAAGCCTGCGAAAGGACCCTAGGATTCGTGGTATCAAGTAGAGGGATCATTACTGGATGGCAACCCTTCTTGATCCACGTTACGAGGGTAAGGTTGCAGAATTCATCCTGCCTTCGCAGAGGGAGCAGAGGATGAAACATCTTCAGGAGGCCATGAAGAAAGGTTTGTGCAATGCGTTTCCAGACCCTGGGAGGTTACAATTTCCTGGTGCTGGACAACGTGTTGCTGAGGCTTTGGTCAGTCAGAGGAAGAGCGGTGGAGAAGGTGGCCGGCAGACCAATGCCTTTAGACAATTTTTTAGTCCTCAGCGCCCAGGTCTGATCGGTTCAAGCAACCATCGCCAGCGTCTGCATTACATGGTGCAGGAATATCTTGGGGCAAGAGCAGACTTGGAGATCTTTCCAAAAGACCATCCACTGGGTTACTGGGTCTTGAGAATGGACCACTGGCCAGAACTTGCTCAATATGCAACTGAGCTACTGGCCTGTCCTGCATCCAGTGTTATTTCTGAATGCACATTCAGTGCTGCTGGAGGGTTTGTAACGGATCATAGAGTGCGCCGGTAGACAGTCTTCGTTGATAGGCTCACATTCATAAAAATGAATCAGTCTTGGATCAGCAGCAGCTATCAAACACCTGATGCTGATGTAACTGATTGATTTTTCTATGGATGTGGGATCTCTTGAAGACTGCCTATGCTGAGTGACTATCCTATTCCTCCTCAATCTTGATGATGCTAGCTGACCAACAATATTTTTGGTTTAGGGCACCACCACCACTGCCTAAGGCCCAATTTTTCTGCCCCTGTTTAACAGTGGCATGTAATTACAATTTTCGATCAAATATTTCACAGCAGGGCCTGTTCCCATTCCCAACAAGAGTATCTGTGAGGGGTTACAGTGTTGTGGCACCACCACTGCCTAAGGCCCAATTTTTCTGCCCCTGTGTAACAGGGGCATGTAATTACAATTCTTGATATAATATTTCACAGCAGGGCCCATTCCTGCACTCACCAAGAGTAACTGTGAGGGCTTACAGTATTGTCGCACCACCACCCAAGGCCCAATTTTTCTGCCCCTGTTTAACAGGGGCATGTAATTACAATTCTTGATATAATATTTCATATCAGAGCCCGTTCCTGCGCCCAACAAGCGTAACTGTCAGGGGTTACAGTGTTGTGGAACCACCACTGCCTAAGGCCCAATTTTTCTGCCCCTGTTTAACAGGGGCATGTAATTACAATTCTTGATATAATATTTCATAGCAGGGCCCGTTCCTGCGCCCAACAAGTGTAACTGTGAGGGATTACAGTGTTCTGGCACCTCCAACACCTAAGGCCCAATTTTCTGCAGAGTACTTAGGGCAGGCCGATATATATACTTCTGTTTAGAGTATATAGTGCCTGGAGCCCCCCCACGTCATTTTTTTTAAATTTGGGTTTGGGTTTGGGTTTAGGGTTTCCCCTTAATATCCATACCAGACCCAAAGATCCTTGTAATGGGCTGGGGGGACCCATGCCGTTTTTCTCAGCGATTTTCATATATATTGCCGGGACCTGACAATACATTACAGTCGCAAGCAGTTTTAATTACTTTTTTTCTTTAGAAATGTCATTTTGCTGTGGTATTGTTCTAAACATGGGAAAACTGCACCACTTTACAGGCATACTATAGACACGATATTTTTTTTTACTTACTGTTTTACCAAAAAAACGGCTGTTTTTAAAACTTTTTTTACTTTGATACGTGTCCCCTGGGGCAGGACCCAGGTCCCCAAACACTTTTAAGGGCAAAAACATGCATATAAGCCTTTAAAATGAGCACTTTAGATTTTTCACGTTCGTGTCCCATAGACTTTAATGGTGTTTGCCTGTTTGCATGTTCGGATGTTCTGGTGCGAAATGAACCAGGGGGTGTTCGGCTCATCCTTACTCTTCACCAGCCCATGAGGCTGACTCTCAGGAGATCTCATGGGAAAGGATGAAGACTTAAGCACATAGCTGCCTTCAGGGAGGCTGGCTTCATGTGGCAGTCTCCCCCCTTGTTAGTCCCCAGCAGTGCTGATCTACTCATGTCCTCTCTTGTTCTCGTGCCTCCAAGAACATGTGTTATGGCAGGATCTCTCTAGCACCCCTGCCCCAGCCCAAGGCAGGACACCCTCCTGCCCCCCAGACTAGGGGCACCCCTAAGGGCCACCGACAGCCTCCTCAACACTGTATCTCCATCTTCCACCCAACTGCCCCTGCTGGCATGGCCCATGCCTATTTATGAGGTAAGCTCTGCCCCCTGTCAGCCCAATACTGGGGATTGGCTGAGGCCTCATAAATATTCCAGCCAGCTCTTCCTAACCTCCACCCACTAGCTCTAGAACATTCTCCAATGTCCCAGAAACAGGGGGAGGCACCAGAGGAGCTGTCAGGATGAGTCATCCAGCCCTGACTCAGATTCCACAGCTCAGGCTTAGCCTAACACACACTAGAGGGTGCTACACTACTTATGTCTTTCAACTATGTACTGAACCATCCTTAAAGCCCAATTGGCTTTCAAACCCAGTCTGAAGTCAATATTCGATAAACTCATTCAGGGTGCCGTAAAACCATAAGTGCTTAAATACTTACTATTGGTTTGTTTACTAAAGCAGCCCAGGCTTTCACCAGTCATTTGGACCACAGTGCTTAGTGTAAGAGCAGTGGTCTCTCTGCAGCAGTGCCAAGACATGCCTCATACATACCTTTAAGTCACAGCTACAATCTGGAGAGAGTGTTAGCATAAGGAATATTTGCCCCTTCCACTAGGCTGTAAATAGATCTTTATGCTAGTGATATTTATGCATTCAATTAGAGAATCCGATACTGAGGAAATTTGGAGGCTGTATTTGCTGACTGTCATGTTGATCCTATAGCATCAGTACTTTTTCAATCACTGGCCTGGAATAAGTATACAGATCAGCCATACCGACTTTCTTTATCTGCATGCTTGTTTTAGGTTAGTGTATCGGAAAGTATTGAAGCCACAGTCAGCCAGGTACTTAGTATTTTCATACATATTCATTTTGCCTTGTATCCACAGTATGCATTTAGCTGCACTCTCCTCCTTCCCTGTGTCCTATAAAGCGTAGAATCGTTTAATTTACCGCTGTTATATGTATTAATATTTTTATTAATCTCGTTAACCAGCGATCATGAATATTTCATTCAGGTTACACCTCACTTTGAACAATGAGGAACAAAAGGAGCACATACATAATCAAGAAGAGGTTTCCAGGGAATAGTAATGTACACTTGTTTTAATCTGGCAGGAAATAACACACATTTCCATCCAGCAAGAGGGATTACTTATTAATAGACAGAGGTTTAACTGCTTCATATCAGGTTCAAAATCTTCAAAGAACATCCATTTCACATGAGGAACACCTCTGCTTAATAAAGCGGAACTAAACCCATCAATTTAACAGTTTTAAAAAACAGTTACATTCCCGACACGTGTCAGGAATGTATCTGTCGCATTTGCTGGTGCTCTCAACAAAATTGTCAAACCATCGAATGGCTGGTGTCAGAACTAATCACATGTGCAGTATCATGACAGTTAAAGATCAAACAGAGGCTAAGATATCCATTCCTGGCACGTGCTGGTACCATAACTGTTTTTTTAAACTGTTAAGTCGATGGGTTTAGTTCCGCTTTAAATCTATATTTTTTTTCCCTACTGGAAAATCACCTGTCAGTTAGTAACTGCTGCCAATTCCACACTGCTTGTTATTTGCCACAATCCTATAGATCATTAAAATTTCTCTTCTGTCAAATGCCATCAAGTTCATCCTGCCCCAACTTATAATTAATAATGTCATTGCTAGTAGTGGTAAAACTGATTGGTTAGAAGGCTTTAGGGCTCCTTTACACTTGCTTCGGCTTCAACACACATCGACGGCTAGTTTACACTTACTTCAAAACAAGGCTTCAGACAGGCTTTGTTAAAGCTCTCTGAACGCTAGTCAAAGCTCCTCTCACGAAATAAAATGGTTAGCTTACAGTCCTGTTTACACCTTGCTTGTGCTTTGCTTTGCTTCGGCTTCCCCATGTAGCTTTAGTGGTGCTTCAAAGCGTCTTAAAAACCTCCATAGAAGTCTATGGCAAAGCTCACTTGAAGCCCCACCGAAGCCCCACGAAGCCCCACGAAGCCTCACCAAAGCCCCATCAAAGCCTCATCAAAACCTCATTGAAGCCCCACTGAAGCCTCATCGAAGCCCCACGAAGCCTCACCAAAGTCCCATCAAAGCCTCATCAAAACCTCATTGAAGCCCCACTGAAGCCTCATCAAAGCCCCATCGAAGCGCCAAGGAAAAGCAAGGTGTAATTAGGACTGTGAGCTAACCATTTTATTTAGTGACAGGAGCTTTGACTGGCGTTCAGAGATCTTTAACAAAGCGTGTACAAAGCCTTGTTTTGAAACAAGTGTAAACTAGCAGTTAAATTGTCAAATCAAACGCACACAACTGAAATAAATTAAAAATATATATATATGCACATGAATTTCCAATCTACAGTTGCTGTGGATCTACAAAAAAATGGAACCCTGTTGTCAGGATGAGAAAGAACTGATAAAATAGCAATAAAATTGTTGTTTTTTTTTATCCTTGTTGCATCTCAGTGCTTCCGATATCCTGCAGCCTCTTTGCAGCCATTTGCTGCCCTATGTGCGCTCACTCTAGTGACATGGCATTTTTCATGGCAGGTTTCCTGATGGTAACAACTTTGAACCATGTCTGATTAATGTGTGTTGGAATGGTCACAGGGTGACAGCATAAGAGCACAAGTGGGGGACAGGGACAGATTGTTGACACCCTATAACAGGACATGCCTAAACAAGGACCTTCATGGCCAGTTAAGATTTAAGATATTGGGAGTGGGGGTATGGGTGTAACAAGAAACATGGTATGAATGGTGAAATTAGTCTTTAAAGTTTTATGATATTTTAGTGATTATATACTTTAATCATATGTGTCGCTTTAGACTGCACAGTTCCATGTGGAGAGCATCAACAATAATAAGTGCACTTGAGTGTAAGCATCTCATCAGCATTATTAAGTCTAAAAACACTTCCCTGGTCCATCTCCAGATAGAGGGATTTGTTGTTTTAGTGCGCCATCGTGTTTATCACATGATGATACTTAGCAGACTAGGCTAGCCTCTGTTGGATCATTGTTACTGTCAGCCTTCCTGTTGATATTTTTTCCCAAGTCCCACTTATGATGCTTATGGTGTGTAGAAGGAAATTAAAGCCTGATTTTTTTTAAACAACAAACATGTCATACTTACCTTACCAGCCTGTATCCTCCTCTCTTCCGGTCCCTGCGCTTCTTGGTCCTTCCCTTCCTCCGAGTGCCCCTGTAAGAAGCTGTTTCCTGAGCCGGGCTGTTTGCATCTATTCAGACACACAGCCCTGCTCGGCGCTTTCCCCTGCTCTCTGCTGACTGGTTTTGACTAATAGCAGCAGAAGCCAATGGCTCCCGCTGCTTTCAACCAAGCCTATCAGAGCCAGGAGAGGGATAAGGAGCTGCTGCAAATGTGTACAGTGCTGGACCGAGATCAGTTTCAGGTGAATGTATAGGGGGTCTGGGAGGGAAGCCACTATTATAGCGTTTTTTACCTTAATGTAGAGAATGCATTAAGGTGAAAAACCTTTTACCTTAAGAACCACTTCAAGCACTTGCTTGTTTGGGCATTGTTTTAAAAACTGGACTTTTAGTGCACTCGGTGGGAGCCTAATGTCACATACTGTATAGTAGAGATTTTACTACCACTACTATCTATGACAGTTTCCTTCTTCTGCTGTCTATGGTTGTAAGGTAAACAGTGGGTACCTGCCTGCTTTAGCTAGTTACATCCCATCTTCCCCTATTTATTTGTTGTCATGGAATTTACAGCCACAGTGGTGGCTGGTGGTCAAAAATTTTTTTGGGGGGGAGGCAAACAGACCTGGCCCCCTCACTCGCACTAGCAACCCCCCATGGCTCTCGATCAATCAATTGATTGATCGATCAATCACAGCAGCAATCCTCTCGCACTAAAGCCACCCCCCTGTGCAATCAGTGGCCTTACCTTATACTGCAGTAGAGGTGCAGGGAGGAGGTGGCTATACACTGCTGAATCCGGAGTAGGCTGCTGCCAGGGTTGATGATTCCCCTCCCGGCCGAACAGGAGGTCCTGAGACCCGTTTTAAGACTCCCGGCCAATCGGGTCTCAGGAGCCGCTTCCTGATTGGCCAAAGGGAGAAGCAGGAAGATATAGTAAGAAGAATACTAATTTGCTAATTTTACACAAGTGGGTGGGCTCGAAGCGCACCTCAAACCCACCCTTTTTGAAGCCAACCCCCCCCCTCCCGGCTCTAATCACGTACTTAAAAAAGAAACACATTTAAATCAGTGTGTCTTGTGCCCTACATGGAGATTAGGGAGGTTGGGGCCTCTGCGCCCCTAATGGTTGGGCAGTCATTGCCCAGCCATGTAAACCAAGGAGCATGGAAGATGGCTGACACTATTGCTCAAACATGGCAATAAGGCATTTTTAGGCAATGACTTTGACAGGGTATACCCTGCTGCTTTGTTTACATTCCACATGACAGCTTAAAGACCCGTAATTTTGCAGTAAGTGAACAATGAAATCAGACATGTCAGCAGGTCTTTTGTGAATGAGTACAGTTACTATGTACTCCTTACTTATTCACTTGAGGGGAGGAAGATATCTGGGGAGCCCCTTATTTTAAAAAGGTGCTTCAATATTCTGATAAGCCCTTGACCTGCAGACCCCTCAAAAAATGGACTATTGTTATGGGGAAAATGCCCTCATATACATGGGGTCAACATGCTGTACCATGGGTCTCCCCTGGCAAAGTAACCCCCCTCCACATTGAGGGCATGAGCTCTGGTGTGGTTTGGTAAAGGGGAGAGCATACTGGCCTGGATACCATTCTCAAAAAAAAATTGGATATAGAGGAGGGACCCATGCTGTTTTTTTTTTTGTTTGTTTTTGTGGGATCCCCCTTGACAGCCAAAGTAAACCTTTATCATGGATTGGAGTCTGGTATGTATTGTTAGAGGGAACCCTATGCAGTTGTGTGTGTGTTTGTGTGTGAGTGTGTATTCCCCCTTAAACAGATCCTCGTCTCGGATGAATGTTTGTTATAGATTATGGGAAACCTCAGCTGCTTTCTTTACAAACAGAAGTAAGTGGGCAGAAGTTGTCATTTGCTGGGAATTTAAGGGACATTCATTTTCTTTGTAAATGTTTGGTGTTTACCTGCAGTAGGTTGTATACATAATACAAATGCACCACTTCAAAAGCAGGTTCAGAGCATCTCTCATGCAAATTTGCATTTTTAATGTTTAAGAATTAATAAAATGACTGCCCCCCACCAAATTAAATGTACACTTTTTTTTTTTGCTTAGGTACATGTTCCCCAGGGCATTGCCCCATCCCTGCATGCTATTTGATTGACAATCCCTTGTCTAGTAGCCTAGAAAATGTATATTACTGTTTTTTTTTCACAGTTCAGCTCCCGCTGACTGGGGCAACCTTCCCCAAAGTGAACCTAAGTACATTCAGCTCATCCCCACTCTTGACCTTCTTAACAAAGTCTGGCAGGTGATGTGATACAGATTGCTCCTAAGCGCAGTCTTATACCAAAGGCTTTGCAAAAAGAATAAAAAATTCAAAACAAACACTACATAGCAAGGCTGTCAGGGAACATTCCTACATCTGGAAACAGTGAATTACCAATACACAAGCTAACTACAACTAGTGAGATTTTTGCTGCTGCTTTTGTGCAATCAAAACATGGAAACAAGGTACAGTTACTGACAGTGTTACTCCAAACCCCCATCACTTCATCCCCATATCCTGAAGGATTTATTGCTACCCCTGGTTAATACCGTAGTGTAAAGCAACCATTCTCAGCCAGGGTTCCCCCAGAAGTTGCTAAAGGAGGTGTTGCTCACAATTAATGGTACCTGCATAGTTTGGAGCCATTGCCAATTAGAAACTGCCAGACACTAATAATCCCTTTGGCCCTCTATTAGGGTGAAATTCTGACCCCCATTTTAATGAGAAGCATTCTTTCCACTGGCCACCAATCTAAGGGACTTTTTTCCCACTGACTTCCAATTAATTACTTTAGCAGTTTCCCAAGACCTGAAAATTAATTCAAGTGTTTCTCTGGGGTGAAAAGGTTAAGAAGTAGGTCAACCATGAAATGGCAAAAAATGAACTTGGATATGAACAATACCAATACACTGATAAAAATATGACTGTGTATGAGCATGAAATGATCTCAGCAGATGACGGCTAATCATTGGAACATCATTTACAATCAAATCATCAGATGACTCCTATTGTGTTCTGCTGGTTAAAAAGAAGCTGGCTCATGACAAACATAAAGGGACCACCTTTGCTGCTGATCTTCTTCTAAAAAAAAGCTAATTTCAGCCCAGGTTCACACTGAGCTGCGGGAATGGAGCCGCGCAAGTTCAGCTGAACTCGCACGATTTCACTCCTGCATGTCAGTCCTGATTTCGGCTGTGATTTTACAGACATCTGTGCAGGTTTCTGCACAGATGTCAATGGAAATCGCATCCTGAAATCGCAAAAAGTAGTACAGAAACTACTTTTTGAAATCGGTGCAGTGCCGCAAATGCAGCATCACACTGATTAGGACGGTGCCATTGCTGGCAATTGCTGGCAATTGCAGCTGATTTGACAGGCGATTTGACACATCAAATCACCTGTCAAAATGCACCAATTTGAAACAGGGCTCAAGGCTGTTTGTTAGGATGATCTTCATGCTTCACTCTTAGCACTCTATTACTCGTGAAATTACCACACCATTCGTTCCGAAGAGCGTTGGGATGTCCCCTCCCCTACGTGTTATGCCACAGGGTCATGTGGCTTCCTCAGGGGGATAATTAATCATTCATACAATTATTCAAGGTAATCCTAATAATTTTCCATAGTTGCTCGCAAGGATTCTTTCTTTTTTGTTCTTTATGTATTCTTGCCCTTAAACCAAAGACAGGTGGGTAACAATTATTTTCAGAAGGAGGCCAACAGTCCACATATTTCCGGCTCCATTCGTTCCGAAGAGCATTGGGACGTCCCCTCCCCTACGTGTTATGCCACAGGGTCATGTGGCTTCCTCAAGGGGAAAATTAATCATTCATACAATTATTCAAGGTAACCCTAATAATTTTCTATAGTTGCTCGCAAGGATTCTTTCTTTTTTGTTCTTTATGTATTCTTGCCCTTAAACGAAAGACAGGTGGGTAACAATTATTTTCAGAAGGAAGCCAACAGTCCACATATTTCAGATTAGTTTAACATAGGAATTGTTTAGTTCTCTATATATCTCTCTGTAAAGAGGTCATCCAACCTGCACTCAGTACATGTCAGATAGAAGAACAATAATTTAAGGGCCTGATCTTTCCTCATAAAGGAATTATCAGAAACCTTTGGGTATGGGCACTTTTATTTTGCCGCAGTTCCCCCCCTCCTTCATTGACATTTGTCACAGTACCATCTGACTTTATTTTGTTTATATGGCTACAGCAGAGGACTTACAGACTCCCAGAAGTCTGGCAGTTCTAGACACCAGAAAGCAAAACAAACACGCTGTACTTTCCCTCGATAAGCATGAAAGGGGATTAAGGGTGACAGAGCTGTCTGTTCCTATCTGGAGCTTGGCTCGGGGATGTAAAGACACTTGTTTGAATTCACACAAGGAAGAAAGAAAAAATGCATGTCTGGCTCCACTTATTCCACTTTTCACTCAAATAAGCTTTGGCGAATCCTGCCCTTGTTTAGTAATGCCTCCAGAAAACAGAAGAAATGTTTTTTTCAGTTAAATCTAGGGTAATCATATCTATCTTCACTTTGAGGTGAATAACCTACTGTGAAAAGTTGCAATAACATGAAGTAAGTGCTATGTTAGAGCAGGAGGTCACATTCTGAGCAGAGAAACTAAAAATACTGTGCAAGAATATACGGATCTAGAAATAAGTCAGCTAGACAATAGATGTGAGTGACACAGCCAACATCCAAGCCATATTTACATGAATATACTATTGTTAATATAAAAGTTTGCTTATTCTTTCAAAAAAAGGGTGGCTGAAGTGAGTAAGAGGAGGGAAAAGAAAATCTCTGCATTTACTTTTTGTGTTTGTGTGTAAACTCCCTTGTATGATTTTTACCCATAGGTAAGCCTATAATAAGGCTTACCAATAGTTACAGTAAATATCTCCTAAACAGGCATCGTTTAGGAGATATTTACTTTAGATGCGACAGGTGACATCACAAGCACATGCGCTCTGAAGGAACGGCATACCCATGCCATTCCTTCCGAGCCGGGCTGTACACAGCAACTCCCACGCGCATGCGCGGGAGTGACGTTATCACTGGCTTGGCCATTTATATCGTCAAAGCCCGCAAACCCAGAAGGAAGACCGGGTGAAGATAGAAGCACTTTCAGCGGTGACAGCGCACAACTGGAGGACTTTGTTTTCAGGTAAGTCTGTCATAATGCATGCAATGCATATTAGCACATTATGACTTGAACTGCCTGGTGATGCTTTAACTCTAGAAGCAAAACTTGAGAAGAACACAAGGCACCAATGAGAGAAGTTAACAGGTATTCTGCCATTCTTATAACACGCAGCTTGTAGTAGCGCATTGCGGTGCAGCCATCGCTTTCCAACTGGGCAATCGTGTTGCTTGAGCAGGTGCCAGCACAAAGAGTGAGGCAACGTTCATCCACTCTACTGACGGAAGTAAACACAACGATCATATAATTACTTCTTAACCCCTGGCACTAGGGGGAACCTGACAGAGAACTTATTTGTCATCTGCACTGGACTCCCAGGGGCCATCTTGGGAGAGTCTGCGTCTAATTGAACACAGAGCTCTCCTGACATTTGGACAGTCATTTCAGACTGAGGGTGGCTATTTTGCCCTTACTGGGTCATTTCTGGGAACCCTGCAGTGTGGGTGTGTGCGGGGGGGGGGGGCAGAGTTCTGCCAGTTAGGGAGAAATAGTGTTAGTTCCTGGTTTGGGGAAGGACCTTTCCACCAGCCTGCATGTGCAATTGTGCACCCTTGGCTTCTGTGTAATCAATGTAGAACCCTGCCTGGAGGTCCACTGTTGAAGCCTGAGGTATCTGTTTAAGGAAGCAGTCCTTGAGCAGAGTGCTACATGTAAGTTGAATTTAGTTACCTTGTTAGGGAGTTGTAAACATGTCTTATTGCCTACATTGATACTTAGGAGTCCCACTGCATTGTTTTATTATTCTTTACATAAACCAGAAAATGACAATTATATTAAGAAGTGTCTTACCTGGTTCTTTTAAATTTCTGCCATCCAGTTAGTCCTTTTTCTGCAGGCCTCTGATTGGTGGATGCTCTGATTGTTCCACATGTAAAGCAGATGCTATGATGATGATGCTGTATTGAGCTACACTGATCTGAGCTCTGTTTAAGGGTTTCAGGGAGGAAAAATTGCACTGGGGGGGGGGCATAAGACCTGAAGCAGGTGGGGGGGGGGGCAGTTAACAATTACTTGTGCTGGGGTTGGATGTGTTCTGGGAGGGGTGATTGGGGACGTGTGATTTTGGTAAAAGGATTTGTGCTGGGGGCAGTTTGGGAGGGGAGTGGATTTGTGATAGAAAGAGGAGGGATGGTTAAATGTTGAAGGGGAAGGATATGTGCTAGAAGGGGGGATTGGCGAGTGTAGGATTTGTGCTAAAAGGGGGAATGGTTGGATAAGGGAGAATTTGTGCTGATGGGAGAATTTGTGTTGGGAGGAGAATTTGAGCTGGGAGGGGGATTTGTGCTAGAAATGGGGATCTGGGGGAAGGATTTGTGCCGGGAGGGGAGATTTGGGGATGGGCACAGAGATTTGTGCTGGAAGAGGAAGAGGTTTGAGTTGGTAAATAAAGGCATTCATATATATACACATCATACATACATCATATAGATAGAGGTGGAAAGTACTCAGCGAGTGCGGACCACTGGTCAGGGGGCGCAATATATGCCTTGCTCTGGGTGCTTGCAACTGATGCTACACCACTGCCAATATTACCTTCTGGGTAACCCCAGCACCAGTTAAATTTATTTAATAGCAGAACACTGCTACCTTTCTACATTTAGTAGTATAGCTTTGCTCTGATATCAAACTATATGCTCTAAGTCAGCGGTTCTCAACCATCAGGCTTTGGCTTGATACCATGTTACCATATTTCTTCTACTGGGCCACGCTGCTTTGAAACAAGCATAATACAAGGGCAGTTTTGTGAGTGGGAACGTGACTTTCAAATTCAGTTATCTTCACAGTATAAATTAATGGCCAGGCCACTGATTTGAGATCACTAACTGTTAGAAACAGACAGCACTGGCAAAGGTTTAAGTAAGCCCTGCCCATATTACATACGATTCCATACAGATTTTTGGAAATAAAAAAATACATCTAAAGGGATCTCTGATGCCTTCTTTGTTCTCGGTCTTGCAAATATTTGCTCTCTACAGTGTAGCTGAAAGTATGAAAGAGCTGCCTGTTTGTAGCAGTATGTGGTCTCCAATAATTACACATGTGCATTGTATTATAGAATATCATCTATATCATCATATATGGATCATGGAAGTCAGTGGTGGGCCGTCCATTGGGGGCGCCGGGCTCTGCCCCCTCTCTCCATGCCACCCCCTATATGCAATGGATAGATTCATGCATAGCATGAATCTATCCACGACCGTCGTGGCCACCTCCTAGACATGCACCCGGCCCCTTTCAGTTTTTAAGCACCTGATTAGAGCCAGTGGCTCCAATAGGCTTCAAAATAGGATGGGCTCAAGTTGCAGAGAATTTGCTCCGATCCCACCCAGGTGTGTTACAACAGCGAATGAATATTCGCTGTTGAAACACTGATTCTCAATCTGGCCAATCAGAAGCAGGTGTGAGACACGTTTTTCGATTGGCTGAAAAGAGAACATTCCCGATTGGTCGTCAAGGAGGAGGGAGGAAACGGAAGCCGCCGCTGCTGTGATGACCCGTGGAGAGCAGGGGAACGGTAGGCCGCCGCCAAGCAGGAGAAGCCGCCGGTGATGGGGTAAGTGCTACCAACCGACTAAATTGAGTTAATTGTATAGTTAAAGAAGTTCTTTACCCTGTAAACGAAAACTTCAAATACTGTAGCTGCTGACTTTGAAAAACACACACTTACCTGTCCCAGGATCCAGCGATGTTCTCATTTGGCCCAGCCCTTTGCTGGTCTTTGGGTGCAGGTGCCAGCATTTTAACTGTGGGCAGCCAATTGTGACTCCTTGCGGCTTCACAGCCAGCTGCTACTGTGCATGCACCAGCCACTCTGTGCCCCTTGAATAGTACTGCAGTCTCCTGGGACCTATGACGTGCCCCAAGAGCCTAGGAGGGAGTGGATCTGAACTTCCGCTCAGATCACCGTGGCAATCTGACTGGAATTGGGAGCAGGTACTTGTCAAAATTACGTACCCCCCCCCAAAAAAAAAAAACATCCCAAATATTGCAGAGGAGGGTGGGAGGAGGGAAAGTGGAACTTCCCATTTTGGTTGAAGTTCTGCTTTAAATGTATTTAAATGTGTAGTTAAATGTGTAGCAGACATCTTTCATGTTCATACCCTTAGGCTGGCCATACACAGAATGTTTTGTGTTCAGCCTGAAGCTTACTCCTAATATCAAATCATGTGCAAACAAAAATACTATTTTGTGTTTTTCTTGCAGGTTATTGGGTATTCTTTGCAAAGTGAATTTTATTTTTTTTTCCTTTGTGATTATCTTTTATTTATGCAATGATAACAAACCATTAAATACAACATCAACTTAAGTGTTCCATAACATAGGTATCTAATTCATCAATCTCATAGCTACCTAGTATTATATAATAAATCCCTACATCCTGGCCCACCCCACTAGTTCTTTACTTCCTCTTTTTCTCCCTTTCCCAACCCCCCCCCCCCAGTTTCCCTTCCTACCCCTTTTCCTCTCCACCCATATCCCCCCCCCTCTTCCTCCCCCACCAATAGATGGACCCGACAGACTCTAGGAGATCAAATGCCTTATTCTCTCAATTAGCTTTCCAAGAGTGACTTCCCCTCCTCTGAATATATAAATTTTACCCAGTATGACCATGTTTTAATATATTGTTCTCTTTCTTCCCAAGTCGCGTGCACTAGGTCCTCCATTTCTTCAATACTCCTCACCTTGTTAAGCCACATAGCAATTGTGGGGTGGTTAGGATCTTTCCAACGTAGGCTAATACATGCTTTGGCAGCACTGACCAAATGACACAGAACTGATTTTCTATATCTGAGTTGGCAATTGTGAGCTGTGTAACAGGAAGAATGCGGGGTCTTTTTGTATTGGACAATATGTAATTTTTTGTGCTATCTTCTGTACCTCAGACCAATACTTTTTAATATTAGGACATGACCAGAAGAACTGAAATAGAAAGTGAATTTTCACCACTTTTGCTAAAATATGGGAACTTTTCCGTGCAAAGTGAACAGCATATTTGCTTTCAGTAAATCAATTCCATTATCTTCTGCAGAATGTTCAAAAAAGTTCCTGTAACCCAAAGGCAAAGTACTAACCTCACCCAAGACTTGACTTAATCAGATTATACCTCTTGCAGAAGTCAGTTATGTCTCTCCATGCTAGTGCATGTGAAAAGCTGCCCAATCAACATTTTTATATACAACTATTCCTTGGCTTCTGGAAATATTACTTATGGAACCAAAATCTAAAATGTATAGAGGTCAGAGTGATCTTTCATCTTTTATTATAGCATGACTTATTAAGACTGGGAAGCCCCGAGGATCTCACACATGCTCATAAATGCTCAAATGTCAGAACTGTCAATTCATGCCTTCTTGTGATTGTACTTTACTTTTCAAATCAGGAGTGTACAACTGCAAAGTCAGAGTCTGGTATCACATCACACCTGGGTAGCATTCAATGGATTTATTCTGCCATCTGTGCAGCGCCTAACAGCTGTCTCTAGCCTATTCAATCTGCTTTACGTTTGCTTCAAGAGAGCTATTTTTTTTTATTTCATATTTCATGTTTTACATTTGGAGCATATTTAAATACATTTATATGTTTATAGCTATAGAACCCCACTGAAAACAAGTAATTCACTTTTGGGTGTAAGTGCTCCATAAGAGTTGCCTTGTAAAAGAATATATGGACTGCAGTGTCAGCTCCCATCAGCAGAGACTCCAGGGTGTAAGGTAAGACAGTTTGCTAAACAAGTCCAGAATAATACAAAACCAATTATGAAATATGCACAAACATGGACTCTTCACGGCAATGTCTCTGTGGCTCAGTTATTGTTACACGTGGATCCATAGCATTGTCTCTGTAAGCAACATAAAATCTAGCTTAGAGTTACTACTTCAATAAAACAGTTTAGAACACAGTTACTTGTGCTTATCCTCATAAATAGCATCCTACAAAGTGAAGTCCAGGGTAGTTTTGTTACCACATGTGAACAGCTAGTGGGATCCAAGGCAGAAGGAAATGGTGGCTACCACACCAGAACTAGAGTATTCTAGTAGCCAATGGAGAAGTGCTCCCCCACAGTGGTTGGATGTTCCAGAGAAGCTGCATGCTTTTAGTCCCCTGCCCAGCTGCCCATGCATTTGTTTTGACAGTGGAGGGCCTCTCAACTGACTGGGGACCACTTGCCCAGCTACTGCTGCGTCATCCAGCATGGCCTCTCCGAATTGCTGAGGCAAGGAAGCAGAGAATACTATTTTCCTTAAGTATGGCCAAGAACTCAGGGAATTGTGGGAAAAGGAGTTAAAGGGGCATGCAACTTCTTCAGAGCATTGAATGTAAATGGGCTCTACTTATACACTTGTAAGTGTTCCAGTGGTGAAGACAGTGCGCCAAATAGATGCTGGTGGTGTAGGTGGGGGAGAACCATAATTTTATTAATACAGGTGACAAACCAATATTCCTGAGCAAAGCTTTGGAAGCACTGTGAGGATTTACAGAACTCGATCACAAAGATATATTTCAGCGAAGTTCCCATATCGGTTTTTAATTATTGCTGCTTTTGCTGCCTATGTTTGTTCGTAGCATCATTTTATGTGGTGGTGGTGGTGTGGTGCTTTGATTTGCCCTCTGATTTGCTGCCCCCCTGTCCAAAAAAAATAATTGCACCAGGTTTTTTTATAGTGAGGGGTAAGCTAAGTGTAAAAGAAAGTGCCTCACTGTACCCCTGATCTCTAAACTTGAGCTGTAGGCCATCCCTCCCACTTAACCTTTTAAGCCAATTGATCAACTTGGATACCTTCAGCATCGACACTCGGAATCGGCTGTCGAAAGCACTATACTAACGATCAGATAATCAACTGATTGTTCCTCGTACAGAATCTTTCTTCCAATTTTCTTGTGCTGTGTTGTTAGCTTAAGTTTTCTAAGTTTCTTTTTTTTTTGGGAAAAATGTAAAAACAAATTCAGTGTGGAGTAGTTTTACAAATTGAAAGTTGTTTTGTTACACTGGGAAGGTGAAATGCATTGTATTTAAAAGTATTATGCTTGAAATAAAGTTACAGCTTATTCAGTAAATAAACTAAACTTAGTTTTTAAAATTTTCTTTTTTTTTTACAAATGGAATCACAAGGGTTGTATATAAGAACATTTCACCTATATATGAGAACAACTAACTCCTATTTCCCTCTTAATAGTATAAAATAGATATGGCGAATTGGTTCGTAACAAATAGATTTTCATACAAATTTTTTTGTATTCGTACATCCGAATAGCGGAAAGAACCAAAATACGAAAATTGCGAAATTACAAAGAAGCAAAATAACGAACACACAAAAATATGAACGGATAAACTTACGAAAATATGAAACTCCGAAACAGTAAAAGAAAGAAAATTACATTTATAACGAATGATTTACATTTCATATTTTCGATCCTTTGTCTGTTCGTATTTTTGTATGTTCGTAAGTACAGGACTTATTAGAAAAGCAAGCATAGGATTATTATTTTTTATTTCCTATGAAAGTACGAATCAACGAAAAAGTCAATCTCACAAAAGTAACAATTACTAAATTACGAGCAGTGTACCGAATAAACGAAAATTATCATCTAAAAAATTACAAATTTTGAATCAAAGAAAATTAGACTAATGGAATTACGAATCATTTCGTATTAAAGAAAGTATAACTGTTACGAAAATACGTACGAGTCTGAATATGAAACCTTGCGTCTTACGAAATTATGAATCGTTAGACTAACGGAATTACGAATCATTTCGTATCAACAAAAATATATCTGTTATGAAAATATGAACTAGTCCGAATATAAAAACACGTGTCTTATGAAATTACGAATCGTTATGAATCAACAGAGAAGTAAAGAAATGAAACAAAACAATTTTTTTTTGTTGTGCATGTGTCTAGCATAAAAGATTCCTGCCAATGTGCATTTTCAGTTATTGACAATGCTGATCCAGAAGCATATATTGCTCTTGCAAGGGCTTGATCAATGTTATCCTGATTTTCAGATGTAATTGTATTTATAAATAACGGGATTGTGTATTTTTTGGAGGCAGTGGTTTGCAATACTTCCTTACTTGGAGATACTGCTGGTGAAGAAACACTTTGTGATGATCCAGAAGCAGCAGGAAGATTATTTCTGGAATGAGAACTCTGGAGGGAAAAGCTACTTGCACTTTCATTATGGTCCTCATCGTTTCATTCCTTAAAGTATTTTTTTATGTCTTTAAGGCACCTGTGGCATGCTAGGATGTGTGTTGTCATCCTTGTAGCATTTGGAAAATAATATTTCTTCTCACAATATTTGCAAATTGCTGTTTTGCTCTCAGCAGAAATTGTGCTGTGGAAATGTTTCCAAACTTTTTATGCTGGTCTCACCTATTTACTAGAAAAGCAAAAGAAAAAAAACTATTTACTGACCAGACTATAAGTAAACATTATGATGTGATGGTAAAGAACATTAATAGGAATCATTTAAAGGTTATAAAGATAATATAATTTGTCAGACAAATGTATCTCCTTACCTGCAATTAGGACAGAAATGAATACTATCATCTACTGTATCCCAACAATCACCTAACTGTAGGGGTACAAGATGGAGCCCACTAACAAACTAAAATGCAGCCTTTTCTTTGTAGTGCCCCCTAGTGACAGATATGCATTTTCTCTTGTTCGAGAACTGCATTGAGAAGTACGGTGTTACTTGAATTGCATTCCAGAATTTGCTTGTCTTCAGCTGAGAGAACTTCCAATAATTTAAGATTTTACTTAAAGCCTCAGAAATCTTTCATGTAGATCTTCATGGCATATAGTTTGAATGCCATGTCATAGATATATTATTTATTGTTGCAAAAAAACCATATTCCACACTTCTCTCTTTTTTCCATATTCCAAAAAACACTTTTTTCCCTAATTTTTCCATTTTTTTCCTGGCCTTCCCATCTTTATGTGTCCCTGACCAATGCCCTTTTCTGAAATTGATCCAAACCATGATGTCACTATTGGAGTCTGCAGGAACCTGCCAATAGCACTAGTCCATGTCATGAGTCAATGATGTGGGCACCTGAAGAGGAACCCTCTCTTTCACTCTGGAGCCCAGAAGGCAAAAGACTTCTGTAAGTACCAGTATGACTTCAGAAGATATCAATAGCTTAGTTTTACTTTAAATACAGATAGCTTGAAACAGAACAGCTAAAAGACAGTCATAAGGATGTTTCTTTCCTATTTTTTATATAAAAATGGTACATCATATATACACAAGCTAACTACAGCTAGTAAGATTTTGGCTACAGTTTGTGTGTAATATGTGTAATCAAAGCATGGACCTGAAGAACAGGTATTATCAGTCTTACTCATATGCCATCTGACATTTCAGGTCGATCTCCCCGCTTTGATTTTAGCTTCAGTAATGCAGAGAATGATGATTTTTTTAAATTATTATTATTACTATATTCTTATTATACAGGATTTACTAGCACCAACAGTTTGTGCAGCCTTTTACAAAGAAAAGTGTGACAATACAGTTACAATACAATAAAATGCAAAAGGGGTTAAGAGGGTCCTGCTCATAAGAGCCTATAATCTAATAGGGTTGAGCAAGTCTTACAAAAGGTTATAACTGAGTGGGATGAGTTGATGATAGTGATAACATTTCAGTTAGTTGGAGATTCAGTTCAATGCCCCCATCATTTGGAATCTATTCCCCTCAGGGTATGGATACCCCCAATTTAGCATCTCTACCCAAAACTTTCAGTTGTGGTGCTGAATTTGCCTACAGTGGGGCCAGGAAATGCAGTTATGAACTGTTGTGCTTGGGTACTGTCCATATTTTGTGATCAAAATCTGTTTTAGCATTGGCTCAGCAGACTGGCCTTGAGCTCAAGCTTGTCAATTTCAGGGTTAATTTTTGGTAAAATAGTTTTGTTTATTATAAATTACAAAAAATGCTCCGGCAAGAGATTTCTAATTAAATTGTACAAATTTTGATAATAAAATCCAGAGTAAACTATATTAGAAAAATACATCTTTTATATTGTTTTATTCAATGTTTTTTATTCGGTTTTATCAATATACAAAGTGTGAACATTATTTGCCATGCATAAATATGCAATACAGATACTGACACAGGTGACCATAGATAACAAAGTAGTAAATCTACATTAGCATTGGTATAGATTTCAAGTGTTACTTATAGGGCAAGAGGTGTTATCCCACTCCAGTCACCCCAACCGGAACTTACTGTGACTTGGTGGAAGGACAACACCCTCAGGCCCATATCTCTATTATATCAATCACAGGTGGGAGATGTGATCACATGACCTCTCCTGTTATGTAATAGGTTCAACAGGTCTAGGTTTTACAAGCAAACATTCACCAAAAGCTTAAAGCTCTGACTATAAAAGGTAATAAACAAAGGATTAAACTTAGAAACAAGGAGAAAGGAAAGAACTTGAACCCTGATTAGGGTTCAATTACTCAGGACTCCGCAGAAAAAACTAAATATATGTTTTATGAGCTCAGGATCATCGCCTAGGGAGGATTTTCTTAACCTTATTATGTCTAGTGGATGTTATACCAGTCTATCCATGGTTGCCAGTGGGTAAGGAACTTTGCGTGTTTTCCTTCTATTGACACCAGCATACTCTCATATGTGTAGTGGATGGATAGTGTAAGAATGGCCTCTTTTACCTCTGGGGGATTCAGATTCCTCCATAGTCTGAGTATTACTAATTTAGCCACTAGAAATGGATAAGTGGTGAATTTCCTATGGAGCGATGGTATGTCTTCAATTCCCACATTTAAAAGTGCTAGAGAAGGGGAGTACTGTATGGGCAACCCTGTCACTTGGCGGAGGATTGTAAATATGCTGGACCAAAATTTAGCCAGCCTCCCGCAAGTCCATAAAATATGAAAGATAGTGCCTGACTGCGCACAGTTCCTCCAACACAAAGAGAGTGTGGAGGGGTCAAATTTAGCGATCCTGTACGGTGTCAGGTACCATCTTTGTGTGACCTTATGGGAAAGTTCCCAAAGATTGGTGCATTTAGTGTCTGAGTATATGTGTTGTACAGCTTTGTTCCATTGTTCTTCTGAAAAGGAATCATTGAGGTCCCTCTCCCATGCTAGCATGGAGTTTGTTTTTACGAGTATAGATTTGTCATAGAGGAAATTGTAGAACAAAGAAATACCTCCCCGGTGGCTTTCGTTAGTAGTGAGGTAAATTTGGATCCACCAGAATAAGTCATATCTGAGAGTATTATTGCTTTTAGGTTAGGACGTTATGCGAACATAGTTAAATTGTTCTGGAGTAGGTAGTCCGTACTCCGATTGTAAAGAGGCAAATGGTTTCATAATTGTGCCCGAATATAAATCCGACATCCATTTTATTCCCCGTTTTATCCACCTTTCCAGATTTAATCCAGGAACTATCAATGCTAGTGTGAATGTGGGTATTGATAGGGGGATACTAGGGGTTGATAGAGAATTGGATGACACCAGAGTTTTCTAAGAATTCAGGGTTGCTGGAACTGGGAGAGGGAGACCTGTGGGTTTGGATTTAAGGTAAGGGTAAGCTAAGACATAATCATGTAAGCTACCCCCTGGTATGAGGGCTTGCTCAATGACCCCCCATAGTGGTGCTGTTAGGTGATAGTCAGAAATTCACTCCCCCTGCCCTTTTTGCCTTACTAAGCTTGGAGAAAGCACTTCTTGTTTTTTTACCTTCCCAGAGGAATCTGGAAAGTGTTATTTGTAAAGTTTGAAAGAATTTTTAGGGGATAGGTTTATGTACTGTTCGGTATATGTAAAGTAGCTGAGGTAAGAGTTGCATTTTGAAGGCTGCCAACCTTCCTGACCATGATAATGTGTGCTTGCTTAATATTTGTAGCCCCTCCTTTATTTTTTTTTAAATGGGAGGTAGTTGGCCTTAAATAATTGCTCAGGTTGGGAGGTGAGATTTATCCCTAGATAAGTAATTTCATGGTCATTCCATACATATGGGAATCTAGATTGCAGGTTCAGTTTATCTTGTGGAGATACTCCTAGGTCTAAAATGTAAGATTCTAATACTAGTGGCTAATGGCTCCATTAGCAGAATGAAAATGAGGGGAGATAGTGGGCACCCCTGGAGTGTACCATTTGTAATCCCAAAGGGCTTGGACAACATGCCTGATGTATACACCCGGGCAGATGGAGAAGTATAAAGAGCAAGTATAACAGAAAGCATATGTCCTGCAAAGCCAAATCTCTCCGACACATTTGTTAGGTGTAACCAGTGCACCATATCGAACACCTTCTCTGCATCCAAAGCTAGATGCAGAGAAGGCGTCTGCTTTTTCCTGGCAAGATGAATTATATCTATTAATCGTCTGGTGGCATCTGACATTTGTCTGCCTTTGGTAAATCCAGATTGATCTGGCTCAATTAGAGTAGGTAGGATATCTACTAATCTTAATGCTAGCATTTTGGCATAAATCTTTATGTCATTGTTTAATAAAGGCATAGGCCTACATTTTTGGGGAACATCTGGTGTCTTACCTGGTTTAGGCAATGTTACTATCAACGCTTCTAACATCTCAGATGAAAAGGAAGCTGAGGCAGCTGCGGCATCATACACCCTAATGCCCTGTACACGTGATAGGATTTTCCGATGGAAAATGTGTGATAGGACCTTGTTGTCAGAAATTCTGACCATGTGTAGGCTCTATCACACATTTTCCATAGGAATTTCCGACACACAAAGTTTGAGAGCTTGCTATAAAATTTTCAGACAACAAAATCCGTTGTTGGAAAATCCGATCGTGTGTACACAAATCCGGTGCACAAAGTGCCACACATGCTCAAAATAAATTAAGAGATTAAAGCTATTGGCTACTGCCCCGTTTATAGTCCCGACGTACGTGTTTTACGTCACCGGGTTCAGAACTTTGTGTGACCGTGTGTATGCAAGACAAGTTTGAGCCAACATCCGTCTGAAAAAATCCATGAATTTTGTTGTCGGAATGTCTGATCAATGTCCGACCGTGTGTACAGGGCATAAGAAGGTGTGGTCCTAAGGTTAGTTTAAAATTCTTGTAGTAATCCCGTGTGAGTCCATCCAGCCCTGGGGATTTGTTACTTGGAAGAGTATCTATTACCTTCAATATTTCAATCAGGGAGAAGGGGGAGTTTAACTCCTGGAGTTGTAAAGGGGAGAGTTGAGGTAATTTGATGTCTGTTAGAAAGTTTTCTATATCTGATTGAGATGGTTGGGTGGTGAGGCTATCTTGGTTTAAATTGTAGAGAGATCCATAATAATTGCTGAAGGCATCCGCGATTCTTTGTGGATCAAACACCTTTTGTTTAGACTAGGGTTATTGAGATAAGGTATTTTGGTTTTAAAGCGTTGTCCCTGCAATTTGCGAGTGAGTGATTTCCCTGCTTTATTACTAGTAGAATAGAAGGACATTTTCATCCTCTTCTCATTTTGCTCAAAAGATTGAAGCAGAACTAGTCTGAGGTCATGTCTCAAGGTAGTAAGTTTTGCGCTGATGGGAGGAGTAGGGTTTTTTTTTGAGCTTCTAGGGGGCTAATTTCTGAGAGTAGGGTGTTGAATCGCTGCTGCCTCTGCTTTTTGATCCTTGCACCTAGTTGAATAAACATACCCCTAATATACGCCTTATGGGCATTCCACAGTACAAATGGGTTGTCGGTAGAAGATGAATTGATCTGAAAGTAATCGGACAAGTAACCCTCCAGGATTTTTTTAGTTGATGGATTTTGTATTACTTGAGCACCGCACGTAGGCACTATTGTTGAGATATGTATCCCCTAACGTGAGGAGGACGGAAGAATGGTCTGACTATGTTATGTTGTTAATTTTGGTTTGAGTTACCTTTTGTAGCAGTCACTTGTCCGCCAGAAACAGATCAATCCTAGTGTAAGTACAATGTCTATGAGAATAAAATTAGAAGTCCCTTTCACTGGCATGGGTGCAACACCAAGCATCATACAAATCGTGTGACTGTAAGAAGGATGCTAGAGATGGTGTCCTTTTAGAGGGTGATGACGTGGAGTCCATTCGTAGATCAGGTGTAATATTAAAATCTCCCCACACTAGAAGGGATCCTTGTTGTATCCGCTTTATTTTTTTCATTAACCCATTCAGGAATCGAACTTGATGTTTATTAGGGACATAAACGTTCACTAGTGCATAACGGGTAGCGTTGATATCACACACTATGATGAGAAAGCGACCAGAGGGGTCAGATGTTTCTGAGTGTAGTTGGAAGGAAACTGAGTTCTTGATTGCAATCATGACCGCCCTTTTTTTTACTGACATGTTGGAGGTGAAATAATGTTGGAAGCATTTATGGGTGCATCTAGGTGGAGTCTCATGGTGAAAATGTGTCTCTTGGATGCATTTAATGTCACAGTGGGAAAAATCTGCCTCTCTCCAAAGGGAAGCCCTTTTAGCCGGATGATTTAATCCATGTGCGTTTATGGAAAGAATTTTAACCGGCATGACATATTTTGGAAGGTATGATAGGTTTCAAGTGTTGAATGTACTTACAAGTAGACCGGTTGGTGGTTATTCGGGGAAAGGTCAGTATCCGTAGTCCCAAGGCGATGATGTCCCGAGAAACAGCCTAAGTCATAAGTTTACCTGAAGGTTCATGAAACAAGAGTCCTGACCATCGTAACAAGAACAGTTCCTTCAAAAGTAACCGGTAAAAAAGAGGTAAGTAACATAAACTTAACAGGAAGGTATTCAAAACCCAGGTGCAGAACATTTCTGCTCAGGTGGGTGGGAGCTTGTATTGTGAGGTAGAGCTCCAAAGGGCGACAGGGCATCAAGCTGTGTTTCCTATGGCTTTAGGAGGCAGGTACTTGCTGCCACTCTAGAGGGATTCCGCTGGGGCTACTTGCAGTTGGAGATGTAGGTGGTTCACCCGGTATAATCTTCCATGTTTGGAGAAGTCGGAAACCTTTGGTAGGGGAGGTGATCACATGTGTAGACCTATCTTTGGTAACAATCAATTTTGTTGGGTATCCCCACCTGTAGCCAATGTTGTGGTTCCTCAGAGTTTTTGTGATGTTATTTAGGTTTTTTGCGGAGTAAATTGCGATAAGTCCATAAAAAATTGCAGATTAGAGTAATCTGTAGTGCGGTGTTCCCCTTTACGTGTAATTTGCATCAGGCTTTCCTTAGTTTGGTAGAAATGCATATGGAATAGAAAATCTCTAGGGGCATGTTCTGGTATGAATGAGGGTTTTGGGAGGCGATGGATCCTGTCTTTGGACATCTCAATAGAAGGAAGGTCTGACATTAAGGTAGAAAGCATTGCAGTGGCATAAGAGTGTTGCCCAGAGGGTTGTACTGATTCTGATATGCCCCTTATCTTAACATTATTCATTCTAGACCTGTATTCTAAATCTGCCAACTTTGCTTTGATCCATTTTTGTTCCTCATCCGCAGTATCACGTGCATCTACTAGGTCATTAATTGTCGTTGCATATTCCTCCATTTTGGATTCAATATGATCAACTCTGTCTCCTACAGCAGTGAGCTCAGAGCTGAATTTTCTCATGCATGCCATCATATCAGTATGGATAGTTCTTCTTTAGCTTCATCTTTAATTTTAGTGTCTTGTTTAGCGTTTGGTATGTGCAGAACACAAAGCACTTTCTGTTCTTCCACTTGTCTGAAAAACAGTTTAGAGTACAATTACACAGCTGTCAACATACAGTATAATTAGACTACAATACGTGTTTTTAAATGAAAAAAGAATTGAAATGCATTTTGATCACTCTTCTTTAATGCATATCATGGGAGAAATTTACTAATAAAAAGTACCTGCCACCCACACACAAATACACAGATACCTAGCGAGATAATGCAAAATATGTTCCATTGATTCTACTAGTGCTTTATTGATTCCCTTCTATTCCCCATGTCACATCTGTACAGGTATGTTAATCAGGAAGGACATGTAAGGTGAACTAAGGGCTAAGTAACCAAATACCTTCAATTTTTACATTATTTGTGCTTTTACAACAGAAACTGTTCATGTATCCCACTTTCTTATAAATCTTAAGGACAATTTTCTCACTTTAAATTAAGCATTGCACAGAAAAATAGTATAAAGCATACTGTACCTGTAAAAAAATAATAAATCACTTTTGCGTAGCAGCACCTATACAAGGGTGGCTTCATGATCCTTCCCTGAGGGTCCCAAATTGCATGAGAAGACCTTCTTGGAGCACTGTTTATAGTCTCTGTACTACTGTATATTTTTTAAAACTCTCTACCATGTTTTTTTTTTGTTTTTTTTACTATAAACTATAATGTGGCATTTCTTCATGGGGAGGAGGGGGGCTACTGTGTAATAAACTATCCCTGCAAGGTCAGCTTTGAGTGAACCTATGGTTTCCTAAAGAACAATATGCTACAATATTATCATTCAATTCAAGGTACCAAATTACTGCAGGAAGCTAAAGTTGACAGAGTGTTGAGAGAGGGTTTAATATGTTTTTGAAGCTGAAAAGAAGAAAAAACAAGTTATAAAATAAAAACTAGAAAGACACCATTTAATTGAATAAAAAAAAAGTGTGGCACTCAAAACAAAAAAAAAATAGATCAAATCAAATCAAATCAACCGTAATTGGAAACATATATCACATAAGTGTGCATCCCCTAATTATATGTGAGCACAATGTGCCCCCATTTATCATAAGCATTCAAAACATAAAAAAGCAGACATAAAATATGTGAAGCTTACTGCATCACAAACAATATATAAAAAGCAGTCCCCACAGGGACCCACAGGTAAAACAAAAAAATCTCATCATACACTGTGCAATCCCCTCTGGTAAACATAAAAAACTATAAACATAGACAGTCCCCATAATGATAACGGAAAAATTAACAAAAAGAAGCGTGGCCCGTTCCTACCAAACAATCGCTTATGAAACGGTAAAATAAGTAAATACCCTCAATGGATAAAGAAAGAAGCCAATTAAGGCTACAGCTGCTACCATATAGCCTGCCAGGTGAAACAAATAAAACAAAATCAATAGATAAAAGGCAGTGCTATACACACACCGCCTGTAGTATTCACAGTGTGCTAACTTAAAGTGCATACATATAAAACATTTATTTAGTCCATAATAAATTGCAGAGAGATGCTGTGTTAATTACACTCAAAATGGTAAGAAAGTCCAGTGAAAGTCCAAATTCGGTAAAAAAAAAAAAAAAAGCTGCTGTCACCAACACCACGTGTAGGAAAGTGGGGGGGTCCAAATTCCCCCCTGTGTATAAAACTCTTACCAGAAATCACTGGATCAATGCGCATAAATACCAGAATGTTATATGGACAATCTATCCCGGGATATTTCCTCTCCAAGACTCCTTAATACCGGACAGCTGGATCGAACAATCAAGGGATCATTCAAAAACAAAAGGAGGAAACAATTTATTTAAATTTAAGAACAACACTCCCCCTTTAGGACTTGCACTTACAAGGAAGGAACCTTCCTTCCTTGTTGGTCCCTTTTAACCTCTAGCCATTTTTATGAAGGTAGATTTACATTGCGCTGCAGCTCTTACTTGATTTCTTCATTATTTGACACTTTAATTCATTTATGTATGTAAAACTAATTTAATTATTTTACAATTACATTTGTTTTTTCTGTTTATCATTGCGGTCTAGGGTCTAACTTGGATTAAGTGGATGCTCCCCTCTCCCTCCCCAGGTCTCACCCAGCACCTTTGATACACCATGTTTTATCTACTTTATACATCCTATTTACGATGTGTTTTTGTCCAATTAACACTATGGATGTGACTATTAGACAATATTGATTCTACAAATCAATACTGCTGGGGTAACTCTCAAAAACAACTCTCTTTCAATTTTATATATTTCTATCCATTTAATTATATAATAATTATATATTTATATTTTTTCATTAACTCTATCTTCATTGGTCCTTTCTTTATCAGCAAGGACTTTGCCAATTTTGATCGCCCTTGTCTTGTCTCTGCAAGCACTTATGTGAGGCCTGAAGTTAGAGGGGGAGGCAACTCATGGACTAGACCCCAAAATATCTGTGATTTCAAGTGTAACCTATTGAAATACATTTTTAGGTAAGGTTCATCTCTATATAGTAGTTCAACATTTTTTTCTTATATGAAACATAGGCTTTATGTCTTTATACATTGTCTTGTAACTTCAAATACAGTTTATATCTATATACACAAGTTCTCTTTTGATTAATTGAAAAACTATGTATATCTACTTAATGCTGTATTCAATAATTGATCCTTTGTTTTTTCTCGCTATGTAATTTTTAGTATAATAACGATGCCACATGCTAAGTTTCCTGAAGAAGCTCCATTGAGCGAAACATGTTGAGAAAAGTGGTATTCTTATCATGATTTGTGATTGTATTTTATGGAATTTTTGTACCTTAATTGGTCTTATGCCTTTTAAACATTGTCTGAATAAAATCTCTTCTTTTTAACAAAACAACAATTCTGGAATTGATAATTCCTAAACATGGTTAATTTAATACACCATTAAAGTCCCGAGGTGTACTACCTCAAAGTCCATTTCTCTCTAGTAATATTTATTTGGGATGTGGTGTTATTAATTTTAGTTCTTCTTTGTTTCACCCCTATATTGCACTTACAATATTTAGAAAAAAAAAATGATAACGGTGTTAAACAAGAGTCATTCCTTCACTTCACTGTGCTCTTATGGATGGACTCTCACTCCAGCGATTGGACCCCTATATTATAAGGTGGTCATACGCTAATATCTCCCCACAGTGGAGAAAGTGATAGACAAACAAAAATCTTCTATCGTACCACTCACGTTGGAATCATCCACCCCTCAGTGCTCCTATAGACTCTCACTTCAGCTGTTAATCCCCTCTATTATAAAGTGGTCATATGCGCATACATCAACTCCTTGTCACTTGCCAAAATTTCCCTTTCTACATTAAGCCCAACCTCAAGTGCATCGGCTCTTGAACAATCACATAAAAAACACTTGATGTACCTGGAGTCATCTATCTCCTTGCTCAATCCCCCTGCAGCCTTGGATTCACAGCCAAAATACTCAGAACAGACTCCAGATAGCATGGTGATGTCACAGCTGCTCCCACCTGACATATTACATTCTGATTGCACATCCTGAGAGGTCAGTACATTATGTATACTATCTTTCTTTATGAGAACTGTAACGAAACATCCCACACTCCGCTTGAGTGCTTTCATCATATACTGCTTCCTCCATTCTGGATATAGATATTTGCCGCATATTACAACCAGTAACAAGGCAGGACTCATTTGGCTGCAAGCTGAAACACATGTACACAGAGAGGTAACACTCAGGAACAACCCCTCCCTTTGCATTTAAGGCGGGGTAAACTGTCCAATAACAATAGACACACAGGTCAGGTGTATTCAAACTTCTCATCAGTAAACAGTCTTATCAGCAGGGAGGGGCTGCTGGAGGATCTTCCCCCCCTCTCCACATAGACATACATCCCATAATATACTTTGCTCCCAAGGCAGACAGATACAATAGAACAATGGAATACAGCCACACCCCAAACAACCCAGCCAAGATTACACAACAAAATGAGACAATATACAATATATATATATGTATATATATATATATATATATATATATATATATATATATATATATATATATATATATATATATATATATATATATATATATGTATATATATATATATATATATATATATATGTATATATATATATATATATATTAGTACATATTGGTACATATTTCTCTGTCACCCTGTGCCCCTATTAGAGACACAGAGTGACTTAGGCATAGGAGGTACATGGGGAGCTGAAACAAGGGTTTCCCAACCTCCCCTGGGGATTTTGGGTTTCACGGCCTCCCCGCCCAAAGAGACTACTGTCACAAGAACCTAATTTGCTGTTCTATATATTGACTTTTTGTGAGACCTCATTTCAGCTCTGCATGCTGTGGATCTATGGTTTTGAGATATTGATTTTGTTTGGATATACCTTATTTGCCTATTACTGTTCACCCCTATGGGTGAGCAAACCATATTGTTCCTCTTTTTGTGAATTAGACCCCAATTTTATTCTGTTTTCCTGCACTCTGGGCCTGAATTTGCATATTATTTCCAAAATAATCCTTGGGTAAGCCAATGGCCTTGATGATGTGAAGAGGAATGATGATCACTATGGATTATGGGCTTCTACAGATTTAAAAATAATTTTCTTTCCTCTTTCATGTTTTCTCTAATCTCTTTCCTTTTGTCAGAAACCATGAACCATACCGAGACAGAAGTACAGCAAAATCACACTTCTTTATTAATAAAAATAAAAAGGTAAATAGAGTAAGCGTAGTCAAAGCATAGCCAGAGTCCAGTAACCAGATCGGGTAGTCAGCCAAGCCAGAGTTCAGTAACCAGATCGGGTAATGAGCCAAGCCAAAGTTCAGTAACCAGATCTGGTAATCTGCCAGGCCAGAAGTCAGGGATCCAAGTAGAGGAACAGCAATCCGGATACAGAGCCAGAAGGGATGTCAGCAAATTCAGTCTTTAAACAGGAATGAACTGAGCTGGAGATCTTTAAGTAGGCGGGACTGACGAGAAGTTCCACAACAGCTGGTTAACTGTGGAGAGAGATGAGAGCTGGCAATTAGCCGACAGCTGAGCAGCCAGCTCAGAGAAGGAAGGGCTGAGCCGGCCCTGACAATACCCCCCTCCTCAATGACCCCTCCCCCTCGGAGGACCACCGGGATTGAGGGGAAAACGTCCATGGAAATCACGGGGGAGAGCAGGAGCATGTACGTCTGAGGATGAGACCCAGGAGCGTTCCGCTGGACCGTACCCCCTCTAACCAGGAACTGTATGCGCCCACGGAACCTACGGGAGTCAATAATGGATTGTACCTCATACGCCTCATGGTTCTCAACCTGTATAGGGTGAGGATGTGCACCAAGGTGGTAAAGCGGTTGCAGACCAACGGTTTCAATAAGGAGACATGAATCACATTTGAGATGCGCATACTAGGAGGAAGGTCCAATGCATAAGCCACTGGGTTAATCCTGCGAAGGATATGGAAAGGCTCAATAAATCGAGGTGCGAACTTCAGTGAGGGAACACGAAGTCCAAGGTTGAGAGATGACAGCAGACCCTGTCCCCAACCTGGTAGGAAGGTGCAGGCAGGCGTCTGTAGTCAGAGTGGAGTCTGTACCTATCATTAGCATGACGCATAGCCTCCTGGACTTGTGCCCAAGTGGAATGAAGACCATGGAGATGCTCCTCTAGTGCAGGAATACTCTGCGGAACAAACTAGTCAGGTAACATGGAAGGCTGGAAAGCATAATTCACCATAAACGGAGGCAATCAGAAAGCAGAATTCAAGGCACTGTTGTGAGAAAACTCTGCCCATGGTAATAGGTCTGACCAGTTGTTGTGATGGTCAGAAATATAGCAAGGTAGGAATTGCTCCAAGGATTGATTGGCTCATTCTGCGCCCCCATTAGACTGCGGGTGATACGCAGAGGAGAAAGCAAGCTAAATTCCCAATTGTGCACAAAAGGCTCGCCAGAACCGGTGTCTTGCCGAATAAGTTCCTTCGGCGGATAAGGTCCCCCCCTGTACTGCGCAAGCGCAGCGCCTGCGCAGTGGGAAACTACTAACAGCCGCCGGAGATAGCCGAAGCTCAAGATCGACAATCAGTTGTACACGGCGCCTGCGTTCTGGGTCCAGGTTCCTTCCCTACCATCCAAGTGGACCTAGAGGGGGAATCTAAAAGAGCCGAGCGAAGCGAGGCCGTGCCCGAAGCGTGGCGAGCGTAGCGAGCCCGCGTGGGGCCCTCTTACAGGCGCCGTGTACAGCTGATTTTCAGCTATTCCGCTTCGGCTATTTCCGCCGGATCCTACTGCAGGGAAGTATACAGGGAGTTGGGGGGGTGATTCAACTGCTGGGACTTTCTTTTTACCTTAAGGCTGGGTTCACACATGTGCGGTGCGAATTCCAGCTCTGTTTTCTCTGCAAAGAGAAAAAACAGCTGTTCAGCGGTTCCTCTCCGTTGTAGCTGCGGATCAGTGAGCAGGGAGAGGGGGGAGAGGGGGAAGAGGGGGAAGGTGTAGTGAGGAGAAGGAGAGAATTTGTGTTCAGAACAGAATGCATCTGCGAATCAGATGCGTTCCCGTAGAAGATAATGTGCTTGTAATTCGCACCGCAATGCCCAGAAAACGCACACGTTTTTTGGGCAACGCGCAGTGTGAATGCAACGCACATATGTGAACCAGATGCATTCAAATTCATGCATTTTAAAATGTCCTGTGAATTGGATACAGTTTAAGCCGCATCTAATTCGCATAGGTGTGAATGGTGCCTTATGCAGGGAATACATTAAGGTAAAAATGTCTTGCCTTTAGGACCATTTTAATGAATACTCAGTTTTACCAGTTCAGCTCTTTGGATGTACTTAGTACGTCCAAGAGTGAACCATTAACCTCTTCTCCACCAGAGCATGCCGATTTACATCGGCAGAATGGCACTGGTAGGCAAAAGGGCGTACAGGTACATCCCCTTTAAGAAGTGGCATGACCGTGACCGCGGGTCCCACAGACTCGATGTCCGCCGGGTGCCCGTGATCATGTCACGGAGAGGTAGAACGGGGAGAGGCTTTTGTAAACAAAGCATTTCCCCGCTCTGCCTAGTGACTGTCATCGAGAGCAGTGATCGCTGTCATGTAAGTAGTAGCCTCCCCCCCACACAGTTAAAATCACTCTCTAGGACACACTTAACCCCTTCATTGCCCCCAAGTGGTTAACCCTTTCATTGCCAGTGTCATTTACACAGTAATCAATGCACTTTTTTAGCACTGATCGCTGTATAAATGACAATGGTCCCAAATTAGTGTTAAAAGTGTCCGATCTGTCCGTCATAATGTCCCGATAAAAATCGCAGATCGCCGCCATTACTAATAAAAAAAAAATGAATAATAAAAATGCCATAAAGCTATCCCCTATTTTGTAGACGCTATAAACTTTGCACAAACCACTCAATATATGGTTATTGCGATTTTTTTTACCAAAAATATGTAGAAGAATACATATCGGCCTAAACTGGGGAAAAAAAATTTTTATTTTTATATATTTTTGGGGGATATTTATTATAGCAAAAAGTAAAAAAAGTAAAATGCGTTTTTTTCAAAATTGTCACTCTTTTTTTGTTTATAGCGCGAAAAATAAAAACCGCAGAGACTATCAAATACCACCAAAAGAAAGCTCTATTTGTGGGAAAAAAAGGACGTCAATTTTGTTTGGGTACAACGTCGCACAACCGCGCAATTGTCAGTTAAAGCGACGCAGTGCCGAATCACAAAAAGTGCTCTGGTCAGGAAGGGGGTAAATCCTTCCGGGGCTGAAGTGGTTAATCACAAGCTGATGGCTACTTACTGGATGTAACCTCATCTTTTATATTTTAACCAAAAATGGGTATTATATTGCGTGTGTTTTTGCACTAAAATATATTTCATTATATTTTTTCCTGAAAATTAGCGTTTAATAAACAGTTGTGCAAATATCATGTGACATAAAGATTTGCAAAAATATAAATATAATGGGGTTTAGGTAATTTTATTGCAAAAATTATATTATTTTTATATGTATGCGAAAAATAAAACCAATTGCTCTGGAGCCGAACTGTTTTACCCAGTCCACACTGCAAAAAGATAATACATAATACAAATAAAGAAGTTCTACAGCAGTAATCAGCTACAGTTCAGGTTACACAAGAATCTAAGGACAGGTAAATGCACAGTGTGAATTACATTGCATCCGGAAAGTATTCACAGCATTTCACTTTTTCCGCATTTTATTATGTACAGCCTTATTCCAAAATAGATTAAATTCATTATTTTTCTAAAAATTCTACAAACAATACCCCATAATGACAACAAAAAAAGTTTGCAGATTGGTGACCACCGCTCTGGGTAACTGGGTTCAAATTTCCCGTCCTCCGCTAAGTGAATGATTGTGAGAGCTCCAGGTGCTGGCAGTTGCTATTCCAATAGTTTAGGTACAATGAAAAATCTGGACAGCCGCACTCCGGATTGGGATAATGAAAGTAAAATCTTCTTTATTGAAAAAAATGACATAGTTTAAAATCCGTACATTGCTTTCCTTCTTCAAAAGATTTTTAAAGCAATATAAACTTTTTATCCATAGATATTTTTGTATTGTTTTTGTATTGTTTATATGAACACTTTGTTTACACATCTACGTCTTTAATAAAAAATTCCACCATAGAATACACACCCAATTAATTCTAAGTCAAGATCCCATATAATCCAACGATCAGCTGTTCAGAGTTATACAATCAATATGGGGTCATGTGTGAGACGTATAATGTGTATATAAGTGGCTATCATTGTTGTACAAACCAGCTATGAGTAAGCGCTCAATGGGAGCGTGAAACGCGTTAGCGGTTATGCTGCATTATTCCAACAGAGCAATGTATGGATTTTAATCTATGTCATTTTTGTCAATAAAGAAGATTTTACTTTCATTATCCCAATCCGGAGTGCGGCTGTCCAGATTTTTCATTGTACCTAAACAAAAAAAGTTTGTTTGAAATTTTTGCAAATGTATTAAAAATAAAAAACGAAAAAAATCGCATGTCCATAGGTATTCACAGCCTTTTCTCAATACTTTGTTGAAGCACCTTTGGCACCAATTACAGCCTCAAGTCTTTTTGAGTATGATGCTACAAGCTCGGTACACCTATTTTTGAGCAGTTTTTTTTCCATTCTTCTTTACAGGACCTCTCAAGCTCCATCAGGTTGAATAGGGAGCGTCAGTGCACAGCCATTTTCAGATCTCTTCAGAGAAGTTCAATGGGGCTCAAGTCTGGGCTCTGGCTGGACCACTTAAGGGCATTCACAGAGTTGTCCCGTATCCACTCCTTTGTTATCCTGGCTGTGTGCTTAAGGTTGTTGTCCTTTTGGAAGATGAACCTTTGCCCCAGTCTGAGGTCCAGAGCACTCTGGAGCAGGTTTCATCAAGGATGTCTCTGTATATTGCTGCATTCATCTTTCCTTTGATCCTGACTAGGCTCCCAGTTCCTGCCATTGAAAAACATCCCCACAGCAGGATGCTGCCACCACCATGCTTCACTGTAGGGATGGTATTGGCCATGTGAAGAACAGTACCCGGTTTCCTCCAGGTATTACGCTTGCCATTCAGGCCAAAGCATTCAAACTTTGCTTCATTAAACCAGAGAATTTTGTTTCTCATGGTCTGAGAGTCCTTCAGGTGCCTTTTGGCAAAATCCAGGTGAGCTGTCATGTGCCTTTTACTGAGGAGTAGGAATGAGCTTTATGTTCAGGTCGAACATGAGTTTGACTCGAACATCGAAAAATGAACATTATGGGGCGTTCGCGGCAAATTCGAGGGCAGCGTAACACCCCGTAATGCACTGCAAGATCACAGTGCATTGCTGTATGATGATTGGCCAAAGCATGCACCATGACCTGCATGCTTTGTCCGATCCCAGCGCCCTCAGCTAAGAGAGCCACCATAATTGGCCAAAGACAGGGTGCCTTTGGCCAATTATGGCTCAGGGGGACTAAGTCCATGCCCCACACTATATAAGGCTGCCTGCACATTGGCCCTGTGTAGTGTGTTGTTGGCGCCATGGATCAAGAGAGAGTATGATTTAGATTGAGCAGGCAGGCAGGTTATTCAGCTAGCTGCAGTGTATTTAATATATATATATATATACAGTCTCACTCCAGAACCTTCACTTTATTCTGCTGTAGCCAATGACAGGTCGACTTGGCCTTGTGCTTTGAATCATTGTCGTGTTGGAATGTCCAATTACGTCCCATGCGTAGCTTCCTGGCTGATGAATACAAATGTTTCTCCAGTATTTTTTGATAACATACTGCATTCATCTTGCCATAAAATTTCCTGTGGCTTTGTAGCTCACACATCTCCAAAACATCAGTGATCCACCTCCCTGTTTCACAGTAGGAATGGTGTACCTTTCGTTATAGGCCTTTTTGACTCCTCACCAAATGTAGTGTTTATGGTTGTGGCCAAAAAGCTCAATTTTGGTCTCATCACTCCAAATGACTTTGTGCCAGAAGGTTTGAGGCTTGTCTCTGTGCTGTTTGGAGTATTGTAAGCGGGATACTTTGTGACATTTGCGTACTAATGGCTTTCTTCTGGCGACTCGACCATGCAGCTCATCTTTCTTCAAGTGCCTCCTTATTGTGCATCTTGAAACAGACACACCACATGTTTTCAGAGAGACCTGTATTTCACCTGAAGTTATTTGTGGGTTTTTCTTTGCATCCTGAATAATTTTCCTGGCAGTTGTGGCTGAAATTATAGTTGGTCTACCTGACCGTGTTTTGGTTTCAACAGAAACCCTCATTTTCCACTTCTTGATTAGAGTTTGAACATTGCTGATTGGCATTGTCAATTTCTTGGATATCATTGTATATCCCTTTCCTGTTTTATATTTCCCGCAGATCCTTTGACAATTCTTTTGCTTTCCCCATTAACCAGAATCCAGAAACATCAGTGCAGCACTGGATAAAAGATGCAAGGGTCTGTCAGGAGTCCAGAAACTCATTGACCTTTTATATACACACACTAATTACAAGCAAACAGATGACAGGTGAAGATGGTTACCTTTAATAGCCATGCAAATCCCTTTGTGTCAAGTTGTGTGCATATTATCAGGCCAAAAACACCGGGGTATGTAAACTTTTGATCAGGGTCATTTGGGTAGTTTCTGTTGTCATTATGATTTTGAAAGAGTAAACACAGTTGATTGATAATAAATGGCTTCAGCTAAACACTAACCACGAGTGAAAGAAATATTTTTGTGTTATCATTCATATTCTCTGAAAAATGGCGAAGAAATCATTAAATTCTGCTAAACTTATGAGCACAACTGTATATATACACTCCATCCACTGTAGCTATATCTGACTGCAGGCCATTCCTGGTGTACTTTTTCTAATGTACGTCAGGCAGGCAGGTTATTCAGTTAGCTACAGTGTATTTAAAATATATATATACAGTCAGTCTCATATATATATATATATATATATATATATATATATATATATATATATATATATATATATATATTCACTGCATCCAGTATAGCCAAGCCTATATCTGACTGCAGGTCATTCTTGGTGTACTTTTTCTAATATACTTCAGGCAGGTTATTCAGTTAGCTGCAGTGTATTTAATATATATATACATATACAGTCAGTCTCGTATATATATATTCACTGCTTTCAGTGTAGCCAAGCCTATATCTGACTGCAGGCCATTCCTGGTCTACGTTTTTTAATATACTTCAGGCAGGCAAGATATTCAGTTAGCTGCAGTGTATTTAATATATATATACAGTCAGTCTTGTCTTGTCTTGATACAGTCTTGACTTGATACAATCCGTGATGAAATCTCCACTCTACAGGTATCTCCCCTAGCTAAGACCCCATGTCAACAGGTACAACTGACACTCCCCCTATTCAAATCTGCTACTACAGTCGAAGTTGCTAAACTCCTTTCTATTGCCCACCTAACCACCTGTCCCCTGGGCCCTATTCCCTCTCAAATGCTACGGTCGCCCTCCGACCCCATCCTACACTCTCTAACCCACATCTTCAATCTCTCCCTCACCTCTGGCATCTTCCCCAATGCTCTAAAACATGCACTGGTCACTCCCATACTCATTGCTCCCCTTTTCCTCTAAACTACTTGAGCGCCTAGTTTACAACCAACTGAGCGACCACCTCATTAAAAACAACCTTCTTGATCCCCTTCAATCTGGATTTCCCCCTAAACACTCCACAGAAACTGCTCTTTTAAAACTCACAAATGACCTACTAACTGCAAAAACCAACGGACAATATTCTGTACTCCTACTTCTAGATCTTTCAGCTGCCTTTGACACGGTTGACCACCCCCTCCTCCTCAAAAAACTTTACTCCCTCGGTCTCCGTGACTGTGCTCTTCAGTGGCTCTCATCCTACCTATCCCAACGCACTTTCAGTGTCACTTACAATTCTACTTCCTCTGCTCCTCTTCCCTTCTCTGTCGGGGTCCCCCAAGGTTCTGTTCTTGGACCTCTTTTATTTTCAATCTACACCTCTTCCCTGGGTCAGCTGATAGCATCTAACAGCTTTCAATATCATTTCTATGCTGATGACACACAAATCTATCTCTCCACCCCTCAACTCACTCCATCAGTCTCCTCACGCATCACTAACTTACTAACCGACATATCTGTATGGATGTGGCGCCACTTCCTCAAACTCAACTTGTCCAAAACCGAACTTATAATATTTCCTCCCCCACGTGCCTCTTCCCCTGACTTCTCTGTCAAGAGCAATGACAAAACCATCCACCCGTGCACACCCGTGCTAGGTGTTATCCTGGACTCTGAACTCTTCTTTCGGCCCCACATCCAATCACTTTCCAAAGCTTGCCGCCTCAACCTCCGCAACATCTCTAAACTACGTCCCTTTCTAGCCAATGAAACCACAAAGCTCCTGATTCGCTCCTTGGTTATTTCTCGCCTCGACTACTGCAACTCCCTCCTCATTGGCTTACCTTTAAATAGACTATCCCCCCTTCAGTCCATCATGAATGCTGCCGCCAGACTCATCCACCTTACAAACTGCTCAGTGTCTGCTACCCCTCTCTGCCAATCCCTCCATTGGCTACCACTCACCCAACAAATTAAATTAAAAATACTAACAATAAGTTACAAAGCCATCCACAACTCTGCCCCCAGCTACATCACTAACCTAGTCTCAAAATACCAACCTAATCGCCATCTCCATTCCTCCCAAGACCTCCTGCTCTCTAGCTCCCTCATCACCTCCTCCTATATCCGCCTCCAGGACTTCTCCCGAGCCTTGCCCATCCTCTGGAATTCCCTACCCCAATCTGTCAGACTGTCTCCAAATGTATCCACCTTTAGGGGATCCCTGAAAACTTTCCTCTTTAGAGAAGCCTATCCTGCCTCCATCTAACAGCTGCACTATTTTCTCCATTAGCTCATCCCCCACAGCTATTACCCTTTTGTATAACTTGACCCTCCCTCCTAGATTGTAAGCTCTAACGAGCAGGGCCCTCTAATTCCTCCTGTATTGAATTGTATTGTACTGTCTGCCCTAATGTTGTAAACTGTCGGCGCTATATATAAATCCTGTATAATAATACATAATTATATATATATATATACACACTGCATCCAGTACACAATACAGTGCACCCATAGTTGTTATTCCACTTCTGTTGGTGTACACAGTACCATGCACCCATAGTGCAGTTGCTACTACTTTTCTGGTGGTGTACACAGTACACAATACAGTGCACTCATAGTTGTTATTACACTTCTGGTGGTGTACACAGTACCGTGCACCCATAGTGCAGTTGCTAGTACTTTTCTGGTGGTGTACACAGTACACAATACAGTGCACCCATAGTTGCTATTAGACTTCTGGTGGTGTACACAGTACAGTGCACCCATAGTGCAGTTGATACTACTTTTCTGGTGGTGTACACAGTGCACCCATAGTTGTTATTACACTTCTGTTGGTGTACACAGTACCGTGTACCCATAGTGCAGTTGCTACTACATTTCTGGTGGTGTACACAGTTCACAATACAGTGCACCCATGGTTGCTATTAGACTTCTGGTGGTGTACGCAGTACCATGCACCCATAGTGCAGTTGCTACTACTTTTCTGGTGGTGTACACAATACACAATACAGTGCACCCATAGTTGTTATTACACTTCTGGTGGTGTACACAATACCGTGCACACATAGTGCAGTTGCTACTACTTTTCTGGTGGTTTACAGTACACAATACAGTGCACCCATAGTTGTTAATACACTTCTGGTGGTGTACACAGTACCGTGCACCCATAGTGCAGTTGCTACTACTTTTCTGGTGGTGTACACCGTACACAATACAGTGTAGTGTGGTTTTGCTAAACAAAATTTACAGGATGTCCATAAGGCCACCAAGGAGAGGCAGATGCTCACAGGCCACTAAAAGAGGGCAAGCAGGCTCTGTGTCTACAGTCAACAGTGCCGGTCGTGGACGCGGTGCATTCTCAGCACATGGCCGTGGGGCACACTTGTCCTTTTTTTCCACAGCTGGCCGTGTTATTGAGCCACAACATGCAGAAGAGTTGGTGGAATGGATAACAAAGCCGTCCTCATCCTCCTCATCCTCTGTCACCCAGGCTCAGAGTAGTTTGCCTGCCAATGCAGCTGCCAAAGCGGCTCCCCCGAACTATTCTACCACAGTGTTGGGTACATGCTGCAGGAGGATGCGCAGCGATATGAAGGCTTTGATGATGGTACCCAGGTTGAGGAAGGGTGTAACGTGGGCCTAGAGAGAGGGGGTGCCCAAGAAGGACAAGAAACTGGCAGTCATGTTCCCCCAGCTGCACCATACTGCCAAGTTTGCTCCAGTGACGAGGAGGGAGGGGATGATGAGGTCACTGACTCTACTTGGGTGCCTGATAGAAGAGAGGAGGAGGAGGAGGCACATCTCCAATGAGGCAAAAAGATCTTTACACTTTTTAGGACAGAGTGGGAATGTTTTTATATAATTTAATTTTAACTTCACAGTCTCCTCTTATAATTCTTTTCTACAAATTTTTCTGTATATTGAGTTATTATAGGGTTATTTACGAAAGGCAAATCCACTTTGCTCTACAAGTGCAAACTACAACTGCAAAGTGCACTTAAAATTGCACTGAAAGTGCACTTGGAAGTGCAGTCGCTTTAGATCCGAGGGGGACATGCAAGGAAAATAAAAAACAGCATTTTAGCTTGCACATGATTGGATGATAAAATCAGCAGAGCTTCCCCTCATTTGAGAACTACCCCTCAGAATTACAGCGACTGCACTTTCAAGTGCACTTTCAGTGCAATTTCAAATGCACTTTGCACTTGTAGCTTGCACTTGTAGTGCAAAGTACAAAGTGAATTTGCCTTTCATAAATATGCTTACTAAAGGCAAAAAGACTGCACACTTTGCAAGTGCAGTTGCTCCACAACTTAGTAAATGAGATAAAATTTCTCTTTACAAAGAATATTACATGCAAGGACAATAAAAATAAAAAAGCATTTTTGCTTACACATGATTGGATGATGGATTTCAGTAGAGCTTTCCCTGATTTACTAAGCTCTAGAGCAGTGGTCTCCAAACTGTGGCCTGGGGGTTGGATGTGGCCCTTTGCTTGCCTTTATCTGACCCTTGGTGCACTATTCCTCCAACGGACACCAATGATGGGGCACCAGTCCTCTCACTGACACCAATAATTGGGCACTATTTCTCTCACTGACACCTTCGATGAGGCGCTATTTCTCCAACTGACACCAATGACGGGGCAACCTTCTTCGCACTGACACCATCAATTGGGCTTTATTATTCCAACTGACACCAATGATGAGGCACCATTCCCCCCATTGACACCACCAATGGGGCACTATCCCTCCAACTGACACCAATAATGGGATTCTTTTCCTCTCTCTAAAATCAATAATGGAACATAATTTACTCACAGTGACTTCGGGGATGTTTCTACTCCCACTGGCTACAGTCCGGCCCCACTAAAGCCTGAAGGACAGTAAACTGGCCCTTTGTTTAGAAAGTTTGGAGACCCCTGGTCTAGAGCAACTTAATTTGCACAGTCTATTTGCTGTTAGTAAATCAACTCCACTGAGTTTGTTTCAGAATATGGCAAAATTATTTTATGAACAAAATCATTTTTTTAAATGAATAAACCAAATAAAAAATATAAACTGAAAGAACTTTCCATTCAAACATGGGAAAAAGTGCTGAAAATGACTAAGGGAAGAAGTTCTATCAGATTTCAATGTTTTATTCTGAAAGAGGACTACAGGAAAGCAGACTGAGGAAATGCTTCCTTCTGCCTTGAGCAAACTGGTAACATCATCTCAGCTTAAAGTGTGCAGTACACTAATATGCTTGGAATTCAAGGTCTGCTTTTAGTGATTCAATGTAGAGCTTTTGCAAAAACTGATAACGTTCCTGTTTATTGTGACCTCAGGAGTTTATTCAGTAGATTTGTAAAGATATTGGAAGGTCCACTTAGATAGAATGGATAAATTGCCCAAACACCTAGCAAGCAACTCTACCAGAACCACAAAGTGTATGAGGCAGAACAGAAAAACAGACACTGACAATAACGAGGCAGCGGAACATGGAAAAATTGCATGTGTTCCAAAGATATAAGACAGAAGACATAGGAGTTAGATGAGCAGGGCAAAGGAGAAAAGTAACATGGAAAGGAGACAGGGGAGCCAAGAAGGAATCTCCGCAAGTCTGAACAAGTACCGAGCTTGCAGGCTGAAGCCAAACATAGGGAATAACCAGAATAAATGAATGAGAACAATTCTACACTAGACTGGAATGTTTACAAGGTTGTGCCACTTCTCAGGTGTTTAGAAACATAGTACACTTTAATATCCTCTAGAACAGGGGTAGGCAACCTTAAAGAGGTGGAGATCTGCCTGAACTACATGGGAGAAGTCAAAGATCACCAGGCATAGTTGCCTCCTCACACCAGATTTAAACCTCTAATTGCCATACTAAAGTGTCACAATGGCGTGCATTGCGGAGCAATCATGGGTTTAAATCAGTTGGTGAGGAGGCAACGTACAGTATAACCTCCTCACCACCTGTGAAACACAATTGGATTGCTTTTCAGAGGAGCAGCAGTGCCTGCTGCACTTGTGAATGAGCCCTTAGTTGCATTTGGCAGTGGCATCGTTAGGGCTCATTTACACATAAAGTTGGGGGGGGGGGTGGTAAAAACCCTGTGATTAATTCACAGATTTACCACCCCCAGTCCCTACCCCCTTTAGCTGCTGAGGCAGCAGCCAGAAATGGGCACATGTTGCAATAGGGATTATTCCCAGTTGCGTTTGGTGGGTGCTACCATCTGCCAAACGTGACCCATTCAAGTACAGGAGGCCACTCTACAAGCGCCCTGCAACTGCATACTTCTGTGGGGTCCAATAAAGCGGACCTTTAGTCATTTTTTCAACTTTCCATCTATTACATCTTATGCACTTGTTGTTTTAACTTTGGATAGTAAAACATTTTTTTTTCTGCAAGTAAATACCTTATACAGCCCACTTCCTGTTTCTTGTCTGGTAAAAAGTCTAGGCTTATGACATCATGCACAGCTCTCTCTCTCACTCTCGTGAGAGTTTTCCAGGAAGGGAGGGCGGGTGAGTCATTAGAGGGCCAATGAGAGCTGCAGGGCTGCAGAGCTGGAGGTGTGCCTCTGTGTGTCTGTGTAAATCCAGGAAGTGAACAGGCAGCAGCTTCAGCTAAAATGTTTGAAGCCAGACTCGGTGGAAGGAGATTTCTGCAGCATAATATGCAAAGTGGTTGGAGGGAAGCTTCAGAATGGCAAAGATGTTTTTATTACAAATTATGTGAGCAGACTGCAGTTCCTCTTTAACATTAGTACTTTAGGCTAACAATACCAGTAAGATACCCGAATAGGTCCAGCGTATTTTTCTATTTTCAACCGTCTTCTCAGAAGACAGACATAGCCCACTTAATTGTAGGTAAATTCTACTTCCTGCACAGGTTTGCTGCCTTATCGCACAGTGGGGGTTATTTACAAAAGGCAAATCCACTTTGCACTACAAGTGCAAACTACAAGTGCAAAGTGCACTTGAAATTGCACTGAAAGTACACTTGGAAGTGCAGTCGCTGCAAATCTGAGGGGTAGATATGAAATGAGGGGAAGCACTGCTGATTTTATCATCCAATCATGTGCAAGCTAAAATGCTGTTTTTTATTTTCCTTGCATGTCCTCCTAAGATCTACAGCGACTGCACTTCCAAGTGCACTTTCAGTGCAATTTCAAGTGCACTTTGCACTTGTAGTTTGCACTTGTAGTGCAAAGTGGATTTGCCTTTCGTAAATAACCCCCAGTGCTCTTTCACTTGCACTGGCTCTCACTCACGTTCCCTGAACTTTGGTAAGATATTGGGGTTTATTTACTAAAGGCAAATCCACTTTGCACTACAAGTGCACTGCAAGTACACTTGGAAGTGCATGTCCCCCTCAGATCTACAGCGACTGCACTTCCAAGTGCACTTGCAGTGCAAAGTGGATTTGCCTTTAGTAAATCAACCCCTTTGTGTTGGAAATAGTCCTTGACATATGGGGAAAAAAAGTGCTTGATAAGTCCTTTTTAGCCCACTGAACCACATGTCTCCTGTGAACTAACGCCTAATCCTTGCTTTTAAACTCCTTATTGGTCATAAGACGTCTGATCTATGCAAAAAGCTACATCAGTGAAAGTCCATAGAATATTTCTAGAGCTGTTGAAAAATAATATAATTATGCCAAAAAAGTTAATCCATTCTCCTGTACCCCGTTATACATCCTTTCTTTTTTACGCACCGCGCTGTCTTTTATATTGGTCCATTTATTATAACATAAAAGTAAAGAAAATGAAAAAGCAATTTTCCTTCTTTACAAATGGTGAGATTCCTTCTGCTTGTTTTAATATTTTTAAAGCCTGAAATGTTGGGTAATAAAGATTTACAGCAATGTGTTTTTAATTGAATATCTGTAAGTAAAAAGGACCCATGCTTTATGCAGAAGCTAAAAACATAAATTAAAAGCCTCTCACACAGTTCTCATGTACCAACCTGTGGCGTGACTTATCCTAAAAGCTTCTTCCAGTGGTTGTATAAAGTACATGCCATTTAACTTCAGTGCCACTTCACCAGACTTAATGCAGCATATTTTTTAAAAACCTATAGGGCGGGAAACACAAGTAATTTAACGGCACGGGTAGTTTTACTGCTAACAAGCTTTTAACTTCCTGCTCAAAGCAGCGGTTTGATTGCTTGAAATAAATAAACTGAAGTACTAAATAAGAACATTGACGTATGACATAGTTACAGCATAAATGCAGTGAAAAACATGCAAGTCTATTAAGCTCAGCCTATTCCAAACTGAGAAGGCTTGGTCAAGAAAATGGCAAAAACAACAACTATGAAGAGATCAATATAGCAGACCAGATTGTTGCTGTGAAGCCCGTACAATGGTGGTACAATGCCAAGGTTTCACTTTACAGTCCCTGTTGGAAGAGGAAGTTGTGCATTTTTCAGCAGGTTGTAAAAGAGCTGTATAAAAATACATTGCTTTTTAGTTTTTGCTTGCCTTTGTCTAGTCACTGATCTATGGCCACCAGCTAGTTCCCAAACACAGACATAGGGTGAGACATGAAGAAGGCTGTTCAGAGGACTCAGAAGACTCTCACATCAACTAAAGTGCTGCTTTTCATTTTCTTCAATATGATATGCTTGTAGGCAGTTGCAGTCTACTTTCTCTACTGCATGTGGCACTCAACTGCAGTGGCATTGCACATGGAGAGAACGTTGAGAGGAACATGGTTCCTCTATGGTTTAATGGGTCACCGGGGGAAGCTATCAGATTGGATGCTGGTGCCCCATGTGACTCTGGTGGTCATCTTGGGTCAGGCAGAGTCTATTTAGGACCCTGGCTCCCAGGCAATGCGCGCATTTCGCATGTGGGTAGCGCAGGGAGGGGTCACCCATCTGACAGAGATAGTAAATAGAGGCAGGGAGAGGTTCCAGACAAGCAGGGACAAGCCATCCTACCTGGAATCCTCCCAATTTGGGTACAGACCGCCCAGACTGCATTCCACCTGTCGAGACAGATGCTGTCGGTTCACCCAAGACCTACTGTACTTGCTGCAACATTCTGTGAGTGTGACGGGTTGTGGTCGGGTTGTCTGTCTGCTGGGTAGGTGTAACTAGTTGAACTTTAACTTCCTATGCATTAAGGTGAAAAAAACACCTGGCAGTGACCGGCCCCCCAGCCCCCCCGTTTTACTTTCCCGACCCCTCGAACTTGACCCACGGAGGTCCCTCTGTCTCTCTGCCTGGGGTTCTCAGTTGTTGATTGGATAGATTGATAGCAGTGAAGGCATTGGCTCCCGCTGCTGTCAATCAAATCCAAAGGTGCGAGCGCTGGAGGGGGCGGGGCCGAGTCCTGCATTCGGCCTCTGTGGACACTGAATGTTGGACTCAGCAGCCAGCCCGCAAGGTAACCCCCCGGGAGAGCGCTTCTCCCAGGGGGTTATCTGATGAGGGGAGGAGTCGCGAGAGCTGCCGAGGGACCCCAGAAGAGTAGGTTCGGGGCCACTCTGTGCAAAACGAGCTGCACAGTGGAGGTAAGTATGACATGCTTGTTATTACAAATTAAAACAAAAATTTTGGTGTCACTTTAAGGAGTGTTTTTTTTTGGATAGATTATAATAAGTGGTTTCCTTTTCTTCTGTGGCAAGGACAAACCTTGTCAGCAAGTAAGCCTTCTCCTAGCACACTACTCTTTTAAGCACTGATGGAGCCTGAGAAACACTATGTAAATGTTAGGTGCCACCTTGGACTTTTTGATGTAATGTGATATCTGCAAGCTAGGAACAAATACTGCTATGAATGACAACTAGAACAACTGAAACAAAGAAAGACCTCCAAACTTACCAATTGGAGATTGGAGTAGGGGGATATTATTTGTACCACTCAAATGAGTGGCGGCCCATCCTTTAGAGGTGCCTGGGCTCCGCCCCCTTTCTTCACGCCACACCCTATATGACTAATGGATAGATACTGTTTGCCGCCCCCCCACAAAGAAAATTACCACCGGCCGCCACTGACTCAAATCAAAACATATGACATTTAAAACAAATACACCTTTATTGGTATAATAAAAAACAAATAAAATGTAAAAGAAACCCATATGCTAAATACACATGCACTAAGTATCACAATAGTGTAAATGCAGAGCCTGGTGGATCAATGCAATTCGCATAGGCAAAATGCTTCATCAGGATCTACGTGCCCTTATTTCAGGATATAGAATATGATACAATATCTATAACGAAAAATACAACATAACAAACATTCATTATAATAAAACAGTTAAAGCGCAACTCCACTTTTGTTGAGAAAAAAACATTCCCCTCTGGGTGATCTATGTACATTTCAAGGATTATAACAATCTTTGTTGCAGATTCCTACCTTTTGTTATTCTGAAGAAATATCTCTGTTTCCCTGTGCCTCTGTTCTGAGTGGGTCTAATGGGAGTGGTTTCATAATTTACTGTCAGGTGTGGAGCTGCAGAGCACTAATGAGGAAATCTGCTGGGCCTGCATCCCTTTAGTTCCTATTGAAAGTATCTCTCCAAAATGACATTTTTGTTGCAGGGGATGCCTGAAATCTGACTTGTATCTTAGGCAGACTCTGGGAAAATTGATGAGCCAATTACACAAGCAGGAAATTATGTTTCTAGGGGGGTTCAGTATACACTCTGTGTACAGAACAACCCCAGGTAGCCATATTGCAATGTATTATCAGAAAATTACAGTGGCTGCAGATTGAAAAGGAAAGGTCATTTTAATAACATTCAATTACAATATGATAAGTGTGGCAATTATATGCGCTATATTATTTTTTCTTTATTTGTTATTTTTTTCTCCACAAAAGTGGAGTTACCCTTTAAATATTTACATCACAGAAGGATGGAAGGCTAAGGGAGCGATCTGCCATTTTGGTGGGGTCAGCTACTGGTACCTTTATACAGATGACACTCGAAAAATTTGAATATTGTGCAAAAGTTCATTTATTTCACTAGTGCAACTTAAAAGGTGAAAATAATATATGAGAAAGACTCATTACATGCAAAGCAAGAAAGTTCAAGTCGTGATTTGTCATAATTGTGATGATTATGGCTTACAGCTCATGAAAACCCCCAAATCCACAATCTCAGAAAATTAGAATATTGTGAAAAGGTGCAATATTCTAGGCTCAAAGTGTCCCACTCTAATCAGCTAATTAGGCCAAAACACCTGCAAAGGGTTCCTGCGCCTTTACATGGTCTCCAAGTCTGGTTCAGTAGGAATCACAATCATGGTAAAGACTGCTGACCTAACATTTGTGCAGAAAACCATCATTGACACCCTCCATAAGGAGGGAAAGCCTCAAAAGGTAATTGCAAAAGAAGTTGGATGTTCCCAAAGTGCTGTATCAAGGCACATTAATAGAAAGTTATGTGGAAGGGAAAAGTGTGGAAGAAAAAGGTGCACAAGCAGCAGGGATGACCGCAGCCTGGAGACGATTGTCAGGAAAAGGCCATTCAAAAGTGTTGGGGACTTTCACAAGGAGTGGACTGAGGCTGGAGTCAGTGCATCAAGAGCCACCACACACAGACGGATCCTGGACATGGGCTTCAAATGTCGTATTCCTCTTGTCAAGCCACTCCTGAACAACAAACAATGTCAGAAGCGTCTTACCTGGGCTAAAGAAAAACAGACCTAGTCAGTTGCTCAGTGGTCAAAAGTCCTCTTTTCTGATCAGAGCAAATTTTGCATCTCATTTGGAAACCAAGGACCCAGAGTATGGAGGAAGAATGGAGAGGCACACACTGCAGTGTGAAGTTTCCACAGCCTGTGTTTGGGGAGCCATGTCATCTGCTGGTGTTGGTCCACTGTACTTCATAAAGTCCAGGGTCAACGCAGCCGTCTACCAGGAGATTTTGGAGCACTTCATGCTTCCTTCCACAGACGAGCTCTATGGGGATGCTGACTTCATTTTCCAGCAGGACTTTCCACCTGCCATAAGCACCAAAACCTGGTTCAATGACCGTGGGATTACTGTGCTTGATTGGCCAGCAAACTCGCCTGACCTGAACCCCATAGAGAATCTATGGGGCATTCCCAAGAGAAAGATGAGAGACATGAGACTGAACAATGCAGAAGAGCTGAAGGCCGCTATTGAAGCATCCTGGTCTTCCATAACACCTCAGCAGTGCCACAGGCTGATAACATCCATGCCACACAACATTGAGGCAGTAATTGCTGCAAAAGGGGCCCAAACCAAGTACTGAGTACATATGCATGCTTATACTTTTCAGAGGTCGGATACTGTTCTATGTACAATCCTTGATTTATTGATTGCATGTAATATTCTAATTTTATGAGATTGTGGATTTGGGATTTTCATGAGCTGTAAGCCATAATCATCGCAATTATGACAAATCACAGCTTGAACTATCTTGCTTTGCATGTAATGAGTCTATCTCATATATTAGTTTCACCTTTTAAGTTGCATTAGTGAAATAAATGAACTTTTGCACAATATTCTAATTTTTCAAGTATCACCTGTATATGTGGGACAGATAAGGGCTCTCTCTTCATGTATGGTATGCTATTTGTTTAAATATTGGTCATTCTGGCATTTAGTTGCTTTTATGCCCATTGAGTTATTACCTGTGTTGTGGTCAGAATGTCCTGACAGCTGGCTGTTTTACTTTTGTTTCACTCTAGTTGGGGATGTCATTTACAGCTATCCCCTGTGCGTTCTTTATGGGTGTCACTTCCCCGATTTTCTCCACAAGATTATACCCTTTTGGCAAGCTGATTGAGCACATTGATATATACTGTACATATACAGTGCCTTGAAAAAGTATTTATACCCCTTAAGATTTTACACATTTTGTCATGTTACATCCAAAAACGAAAATGTTTTTGGGGGGATTTTATGTGATAGACCTGCACAAAGTGGCACATAATTGTGAAGTGGAAGGAAAATAATAAATGATTTTCAAAATGTTTTACAAATAAATATGTGAAAAGTGTGGTGTGCATTTGTATTCAGCTCCCTTTACCCTGATACCCCTAACTAAAATCTAGTGGAACCAATTGCCTTCAGAAGTCACCTAATTAGTAAATAGAGTCCACCTGTGTGTAACTTAATCTCAGCATAAATACAGCTGTTCTGTGAAGCCCTCAGATGTTTGGTAGAGAACCTTAGTAAACAAACAGCATCATGAAGGCCAAGGAACACACCAGACAGGTCAGGGATAAAGTTGTGGAGAAGTTTAAAGCAGGGTTAGGTTATAAAAAAAATATCCCGAGCTTTATACCACTCACGAAGCACTGTTCAATCCATCATCCAAAAATGGAAAGAGTATGACACAACTGCAAACCTACCAAGACATGGTCGTCCACCTAAACTGACAGGCCAGGCAAGGAGAGCATTAATCAGAGAAGCAGCCAAGAGGCCCATGGTGAATCTGGAGGAGCTGCAAAGATCCACACCTCAGAGAATCTGTCCACAGGACAACTATTAGCTGTGCACTCCACAAAATCTGGCCTTTATGAAAGAGTGCCAAGAAGAAAGCCATTGTTGAAAGAAAGCCATAAGAAGTTCTGTTTGCAGTTTGTGAGAAGCCATGTGGGGGACACAGCAAACGTGGAAGAGGGTGCTCTGGTCAAATGAGACCAAAATTTAACTTTTTGGCCTAAAAGCAAAATGCTATGTGTGGTTGAAAACTAACACTGCACATCTCCCTGAACACACTATCCCCACCGTGAAACATGGTGATGGCAGCATCATGTTGTGGGGATGCTTTTCTTCAGCAGGTACATGGAAGCTGGTCAGAGTTGATGGGAAGATGGATGAAGCCAAATACAGGACAATCTTAGAAGAAAACCTGTTAGAGTCTGCAAAAGACTTGAGACTGGGGCGGAGGTTCACCTTCCATCAGGACAACAACCCTAAACAGACAGCCAGAGCTACAATGGAATGGTTTAGATCAAAGCATGTTCACGTGTTAGAATGGGCCAGTCAAAGTCCAGACCTAAATCCAATTGAAAATCTGTGGCAAGACTCGAAAATTGCTGTACAGACGCTCTCCATCCAATCTGACAGAGCTTGAGCTATTTTTTTTTTTTTTATATAATCTTTATTTATCAACATTTTAGTAGAAAAATACACACATTTTAGAAATGCAGGATAGAACACACATATATTTTGTCTATACATCTGCTAGTGCAAATAAGAATTTCGGACCTACGGCGGCGGCCCTATCTGTAATCTACAGTACACATCCTGAATCAGGATGGACTTGCGGCATCATGTTGGCAGGGCCAACCTTGGCCGCATACAAAGTGTTCAATGATCAGGAGAGCCAGTGGGCGAGCCCTCCCTGTCAACGGCTCGAACCGAGGGGGGTAAATACCTCCAACAACCTCATCCGTCTCACCGTGTCCAGGAAGGGCGCACCCCTCCTGTCCCCCCACTCACCAGAGGCGGGCAACGAAAACAGGTCCACCTCTTGATGGGGGGTTTGTGCTCCCCTTTGTTGTCAGCCGCCGCCCATGTCCAGATAGTGCAACATCAGTATCTTATGACCGCAGCCTGATAATTGGCAACTGGTATGCAGTCTTAAGAAATAAAATTAGAAGGTAAAGAAGAATAAGAAGTAGTTAGAGTCAAAGGGGGGACAGGTATGAAAGGATGGGGAGGTGGGGAAAGGGTAAGAAGGGGGGGAGGGTGGTGTGGAGCATACCTCAGAGTCTGAGAAGTTTCTGTAGATCTGCGCCGGGCGAGTTCTGCCATCGGTTGGCTATCATCCTGGAGGGGGTCTATGAAAGAATGTCTATCAGTGGGCCCTGTTTCCATTGCCTAGGCGGGATCTTAGGGTTGGTTCTGCTAATTCTAGCAGGGCCAGATCAAGGCTTGAGGGTATGAGATTCGGGTCGAACATAAAGTCTCTCCAAGGTCCCCATATGGCCTCAAAGCGTTCCAATTTTCCTTTACAGGATGCTATCCAGTGTTCAGCTTCTCTAATATCATTGACTTTTTTAATCCAGTCCTCTCTAGAAGGTACCCTGGGTTGTTTCCAATAAATTGGAAGGAGGCGTCGAGCTGCGTTTAAGAGGTGTGGTAGTATGCATTTTCTGTATCTACTAATCGGCATCTGAGGGACATGCAGGAGAAAGTAGACTGGGTTCAAAGGAAGATCCAAGTCTAGAATTTCTTTTATTAGGGATTTGACATCTGCCCAGTATGGCTGTATCAGAGGACACTCCCACCAAATGTGGAGGAGCGTGCCTCTCTGTCCACATCCCCTCCAGCACTGGTCTGAAACCGAGGGGTAGATACGAGCTAGATCAGTTGGCACTCTGTACCAGCGCGACAGGAGCTTGTAATTTGTTTCTTGGGTTCTGGATTCAATAGAACTTGAGTGAGTGAGCTGATAAAGGTGTGTTAGTTGGGATGTGGAGAAGTCTAGTTGTAGGTCTCTCTCCCATGTCCGTATGTAGGTCGGTCTGAGATTTTCGTTAGCACTGTTTAATAAGCGATACATTTCAGATATTAAATGTGGGGTCGGGTCGTCCTCTACAAAAAGTTGCTCGAAAGGAGTAAGAGTGGAAATATCCCTAATGGATTGTCCGTGTGTTTCGAAAAAGTGGTGGAGCTGTCTGTAGCGCCAGAAGTTTATTTTGGATCCCTTGTGTCTACTTTGTAGGGATTCGAAACTCATCAGCTTGCCGTTGCTCATCAGTTTCCCACAGCTGGCATTACCATCATCCACCCACGGGGCAAAGAAGGCCATTTGCTCACCTGGCAAGAACCAAAGAAACCCCCCTAACGGGGCTAATGGAGACATGGGCGGTGATAGGTTTAAGATCGAGTTTAGTTTGTCCCAAGTGGAGAGGGTGTGTCTTGTCAGTGGGGAAGTTGAGTCTGAGAGCCCGCGGTATTCCCTTGGTAGCCAGGGAGCAAAGGCCAGATTCCTGCCAGCTAGCCATTTCTCAAGAGAGACCCAAATTTTGGATTGGGTGTGGAAGCGCCAGTTGAGGATCCTCTGAAGGGCAATTGCTTTGTGATATTTCAATATGTCTGGGATCCCAAGGCCACCTGCTAGTTTTGGGCGTTTTAGTGTCCTCATGGCTATTCTAGGGTTACGTGCATTCCACACAAATCCCGTTATGATGCTATTAATCTGGGAAAAGAATTTGGTAGGCAGTGGGATTGGTATCATTTGAAGAAAGAAGAGCACACGAGGTAGAACATTCATTTTTATGATATTAATACGGCCTATCCAAGTGAACGCAGTCTTGGTCCAGAGGGAGAGATCTTTTTTAATTAAATGAAGTAGGGGGGGGAAATTTGCATCATATAAGGAATCGAAGCTGTCTGTCAATTGAATCCCTAAATATCGAATAGAGGGTTTAGCCCAGGTGAAGGGAAAGGAGGCTTGTAGGTTACTCGTCATTGTAGGGGTTAAGAGAATAGGTAAAATCTCAGATTTGGAGTAATTGATTTTGAAATTTGAGAGTGATCCGAATAATTTCAGTTCCTTCATCAGGACTGGCAATGATAACAGGGGTTCCGAGAGGTGGAATAACACATCATCGGCGTAGGCGGATAGCTTGTGTTCAGTGTTTCCAACTCGTATACCCCTGATGTCTGCATTCGCTCTGACCGTGCATAGTAATGGTTCAAGGACTAGAGCGAAGAGAAGGGGGGACAGGGGGCACCCCTGTCTCGTGCCATTCCTAATCGGGAACCTAGAGGAAAGCACTCCATTCACCTTGACCTGTGCACAGGGAGTAGAGTAGAGCGCCAGGATAGAGGTCAACATGCGAGTTTTAAGCCCTAGTGTCTCCAACACCGCTTTGAGGTACGACCAGTTGACCCGGTCGAAGGCCTTTTCAGCGTCCGTGGAGAGAATGATGTAAGGTTTGGAGTCAGGGTTTGATCGGGCCCAGTGGATGAGTTGTATGGCCCTAATGGAGTTGTCCCTCGCCTCCCTCCCCTTAATAAACCCAGTTTGGTCGGGGTGGATGATATTGGGCAGGAGATTCCCAATCCTATTCGCTAAAATCTTGGCTAGTATCTTAACGTCTACGTTAAGGAGGGAGATCGGGCGGTAGCTTTGGGGAAGCGTCGGGTCTTTACCGTCTTTTGGCAACACTGTGATGTGAGCCAGGAGTGCTTCAGAAGGCATGGGGGCCCCTTCCGCTATGGAATTAAAGTAAGCGCATATGTGGGGTTTAAGGAGGGGTAGGAAAGTTTTGTAGTACAGACCCGAGTATCCGTCCGGTCCCGGGCTTTTTCCTGTAGGGAGGGACTTCACTGTCAATTCAATCTCCCCGGGGGAGATCGGAAGTTCAAGGTCAGCACACTGGTCTGCACTCAATGTTGGGGCACCAGCAGCAGTCAAGTAGTCTCGTATGGCTGTGGACTTGGATTGCTGTGTTTCTGGGGGGTTGTCAAGATTTAAATTGTACAGGTGTGTGTAGTAATCTTGAAACCCCGAGGCAATTTTGGAGGACCGAGCTGATACCTCCCCAGAAGGGGAACATAATTTTTGTATGTAAGTCTGCGCGTGCTTTTTACGAATGGCTCTAGCAAGCATACGGCCACATTTGTTGCCGTGTTCGTAATATTTGTGTGATATCCATCTAGCTTGCCTACGAGTCTGCCGATCTAGCAGGCGCAAAAACAAATCTCTTAGCTCAGTTAGCCTCTGCAATGCCTCGGGGCCTCCATTTCGTTTATGTTTGAGTTCCGCGTCTTGTAGGGCGGCTAACACTCTATCAAAGTCTGCCTGACGTATCTTTTTAAGTCTAGCCCCTTGTGATATTATCTCTCCTCTGATCACTGCCTTGTGGCTCTCCCACACTACGCCCATGTTGATGTCATCCGTCACATTTTCCTTAAAATAATTTGAGATGGTCTCGGATACCTTGGCTACTGCCACTGTATCGTCCAACAGATTTTCATTCAGCCTCCATGTCCAGGTCCCTCGGGAACCTGAAGGGAGTGATAAGGTCACCCCCACTGGTGCGTGATCAGATAGAGTGATGTTCCCAATGAACGCGGACTGCATGAGCTCTAGTGTTGGGCGGTCCACATAGACATGGTCTATGCGGGTGTACACATCATGTACTGCCGAGTGATAGCTGAAGTCTCTCTCCTTTGGGTGGAGGACCCTCCAGCTATCAAGCAGCAAGTTGGATTGAATTGACTTTCGAAAGTGTTTTAGGAAAGCATAAGAGTGTGAGTGTCTAGAGCTGGAGGTATCTAACAGGGGGTCCGGGCTAACGTTGAAGTCCCCTCCCAAAATAACATAGCCTTCTTTAAAGTCTGCTAGTAGGTCTAGGGTATTGTCGATAAAAGTAATTTGATTAGAATTGGGCGCATATAACGAGGCGAAAGTATATTTTCGTCCCGCTATGGTTCCTTTCAAAAATACATAACGACCTAGTGGGTCTATTTTGCTGTCCGAAAGCTGGAAGGGGCAATTCCTGTGAATAGCAATCGTGGTTCCTTTAGATTTAACTGTGGGGGAGGTGCTATGGTACCATTGGTTAAATAAATGGGTAGGTAATCTAGGCAGGGAGTGATGAGTAAAGTGGGTTTCCTGTAGGAAAACCACGTGAGCTTTTAACTTCTTAAGTTCCCACCAAAGTTTGTTTCTTTTCCCCGGGGAGCATAGGCCTCTTATGTTATATGATATTACCTTAGTAGTAGATATGTCTGAATAAGTAGTATGGAGGATGTCGGATGAACTCGCTCGCCCGGCGCAGCATCTGAAGTCCTTGGTTGCTCCTAGAAAGGAAGGAAAGAGGGGAATAGAACGGTGGGGGGGAGGAAAGTGAAGAGAGAAATGAACAGAGAAAACGAACTGTTAAAATAACGTAAACAATACGACAAGACATTTTCAAAGTCTGTAAATAAAATATCTATAGGTGGGAGGTCCCCCTCGAAAGGAAGGGGGCCTCAGACCTTACCTATTGCCCCAACTAGGGACTGTACCCAATATAGGGTGGCCTACGTGGGGGAACGTGGGCCCAAACACAAGGTGGAGAGCGGAGCCTCGTCTCCACACACCGCGTCTTAAAAGGTGTTTGGGGTTGGAGGTGGGGAGAAACTACTGTGTTAAATTTTGGGGTTCACATTTTCCCACCCAGTACCAGGACATCAGATAATACATATATGAGGAAAAATTATTATTTACTACTAGTCATAACTCTTGAGTGATCTGCAGTCCCAGACAACTGGATCTCAGCCAAAAGTATTAAGGCTGATATTGGGGGGTCTAATCTCTACAGGAGAGAAAAGAGGGGGGGGGGGGGGTTTCTTAATTACTGGGGAAGTCCATGACCACTGTGAGAGTCCGGGGGGACTATTCCCTCAGTCACGGGTAACTGAGGAGCCATGGAGAGTATCTTGATGCTGAGGCTGTCTGTCCCTTCTGCGGTTCCTACGTGTAGTAGTTGACCATGGTGTAGGGACCTGGATCCCTGGAACGCCAGATGAAATTCTCCAATCCGGAAAGTCCACTGCGTCTAGGCCCAGAGAGGACAGGAACTGAGGGAGATCATCTTTGTTGCGGAGTGTGACTTGTCTTCCATCCCTAGTCGCCTGCAAGAAGAAGGGGAACCCCCAGCGGTAAGGAAGGCCAGCATCTTGGATTGCCGCCAAGAGGGGCTTCAGGGCTCTGCGCTGCATGAGGGTGCGCCTAGATATGTCCTGATAAAAGAATAAACGTGCACCATCGAAATCATAGTAGGGTTTGTTGCGCATTTTTTGCATGATGCTGTCTTTTAAAGTGAATTTGTGGAGTTTGCAGATTACATCCCTGGGGTTGTCCACTTCTTGGGAGGGGGGTCTTAGTGCCCTGTGAGCTCGGTCAATTTCTATCGGAGCCGTGGCCGGAAGGCCCAATATGTCTCTGAATATATCTGTCAGCGTGGGGATAATATCCCTTGGGGCTGTGGCTTCTGGGAGACCCCGAATCCTAATGTTCGCTCTTCTGCTGCGATTTTCTGCATCATCCAGCTGACATAATAGGGTTTCAATCTGCTGGTCTTGCTGCTGACATTTAGATTGCAGTAGAGCAATAGTGGGGAGAACCTCCTCTAGTTTCTCTTCTAATGCTTCTACCCTGTTACCCAGGTGGGAAGTGTCAGCTTTTAGTTGGGCAATGTCCTCTGTGAAAGCTTTCTCTACCCTGCTTGTAAAACGTTCAAGGTCCTCCTTAGTGGGTAAGGACATGATGTGGCGCTTGATATCCTCTTCACAGAGGTAGTCAGGTAGTTCAGAGCGGCCATCTAAAGAGGCAGGGGAGGCACAGGGGGCTGAATCACTCACCGACCCTGGGGATGGCACCGGTGATGCTGCTGAGGCTGAGGCTGTCCCTTTCAGGGTTCGGGTTGAGGCCGTTGCTGGCTGAGAGGATTTTGTGGCTTTCTGGGCCTTCCCGGTCGGCGCCATCTTGGAGGCTTCCGGGCCTAGTCCTCGGGTCCCGGAGAAGTATAAATCCAGCTGTCCCTGCCGCGATCTGTCGGTCCTGGTCGGTTGGGAGCTCTGCCGGGATCGTTGTGACATGGGGGGATCTTGTAGCTTGAGCTATTTTGCAAAGAAGAATGGGCAAAATTTTCACTCTCTAGATGTGCAAAGCTAGTAGAGACATTCCCAAAAAGACTTGCAGCTGTAATTGCAGCAAAAGGTGGTTCTACAAAGTATTGACTCGGGGGGGGGGGGGGGGGGCTGAATACAAATGCACGCCACACTTTTTACATATTTATTTGTAAAACATTTTGAAAAACATTTATCATTTTTTTTCCACTTCACAATTATGTGCCACTCTGTGTTGGTCTATCACATAAAATCCCAATAAAATACATTTACATTTTGGTTGTAACATGACAGAATGTGTAAAATTTCAAGGGGTATGGATACTTTTTCAAGGCACTGTATACACTATATCGTCAAAAGTATTGGTACCCCTGTCTTTACACACACATCAACTTTAATGACATCCCAGTCTTAGTCCGTAGGGTTCAATATTGAGCTGACCCACTCTTTGCAGCTATAACAGCTTCATCTCTTCTGGGAAGGCTGTCCACAAGGTTTAGGAGTGTGTCTGTGGGAATGTTTGACCATTCTTCCAGAAGCACATTTGTGTGGTTAGGCACTGATGTTGAACGAGAAGACATGGATTGCAGTCTCTGCCATATCTTTATGGACCTTGCTTTGTGCACTGGTCCAAATCATTTGGTGGAGGGGGGTTATGGTGTAGGGTTGTTTTTCAGGGTTTGGGCTTGGTCCCTTAGTTCCAGTGAAGGGAACTTAAGGTGTCAACATACCAAGACATTTTGGACGATTTCATGCTTCCAACTTTGTGGGAACAGTTTGGAGATGGCCCCTGTTCCAACATGACTGCGCACCACTACACAAAGGTAAAGTAAGACTCCATTCACATATATAAGAGACAGATGCGTATTGAACCGCATCCGATTCACATAACATGTGAGCTGGCAGCCTCGGTGTGGTTTAAAAAAGTCATGTGCCTTTTTTGCACCTGAATCGCACCTGAGACGGTGAACAGAACCGCACTGGACTTCGCGCTGAAACAGCGGCCGCATATATGTGAACGGAGCCTAATTCATCAAAAATGCCAATGGCAACAAACTAGCTTCTATCCACTTAAAGGCAATCTAAAGGTTTGGTTTAAAAAAAAAAAAAAAACAAACAAACATGTAAACATGTTATACTTACCTCCTCTGTGCAGTTGGTTTAGCACAGAGTGGCCCCGATCCACCTTTTTTGTCCTTCAGCGGCGCTCCTGGTTCCTCCCCTTCTCGAGTGCCCCGTTGGAGAGCCGCTCTCCCTCCAGACACTCGTGTGGGCGCACTCCCCTGTCCTGCTGCTGTCTATTGACACAGACAGCAGGACACAGCCCCCCCAATGGCTACACTGCTATCAATCTATCTAATCAGGTCCCGAGACACAACGGCTAGAGCTGGTGTGCACCTCCCCATCACTGGAAAGACTGGGTTCAGGTAAGTAAAAGGGGGGCTCTGGGGGGCAGCTGCATCACAGCATGTTTTTCACCTGAATGCATGGAATGCATTCAGGTGAAAAACCTTGAGGTTTTACAACTCCTTTAAACTGACAGACCAGGCAAGGAGAACATTAATCAGAGAAGCAGCCAAGATGGCCCATGGTAACTGGAGGAGCTGCAGAGAACCACAGCTTGGGTGGGAGAATCTGTCCACAGGACAACTATTAGTCGTGCACTCCACAAATCTGGCCTTTGTGGAAGAGTGGCAAGAAGAAAGCCATTGTTGAAAGAAAGCCATAAGAAGTCACGTTTGCAGTTTGCGAGAAGCCATGTGGAGGACACAGCAAACATGTGGAAGAAGATGCTCTGGTCAAATGAGAGCAAATTTTTTGGCCTAAAAGCAAAAAGCTATGTGTGTGGCGTAAAACTAACACTGCACAGGGCAGATCCTGGGTGGGTGCATGGGGTGCTCCACGCCCAGGCGCCGCGAACTGAGGCAGGGGTCGAAGCTCAAGTGGCATAGATGGTTCTACGTTTCCTGCCCATTCCCCCTCCCTCATTCTGTCAGCAGCGGGAGGGAGCAAAATAGCTGGAGATTGGAGTGGCTGTGTTTTTGTTTGAAGAGAGAGCAGCTGGGACTCTTCTTTACCCCCTCCCTCTCCTCTTCTCGCTGCTGTACTGGGGAGTGGCACGTGCAAGGACTTTTCTTCCCTCTGATTCCAATTGGCTAGGAAAAAAAAACAATCAAGAAAGGAGGATCATGGGACATATACTCCCGAGAACTGGCGAGCCCATGGCAATCCTAAGGGGGAAACTGACACCCTCCGGATTGTCTGAAATAAAGTGACTAGAAGGAACTGTTACCTCTCCGCTCCTGAGGAACTAGCCTTATATTTTTCCAGCTCTATATGGAATGACGCCATGAGAGACTGTCACATTTTCTGGACAGGACAGATGATGTGCTTAGTCCAGCAAGTCATCAGAAGCCCTCGGACTGGCTGTATGGGTCCTATTACTGCATGAGCCAGCAGCACCCTCTCATCATCCTTCTGCTTCTTATTGTCATGGTGGCTTGCTTGGCACTGCTGGCTGTCTTCTTTGCTTCTGGGCTGGTAAGGACATTTTAGCCTGTGCACATTACAGAAAGTGTATGATCTGAGCAATTGGCAGGATACCACATGCAATCCATTCCTTCACCCAGCCCCCCAGCATGCCCAGCTGAAGAAGGGGGAGAGAGAGCCAGGCGATGGGTGGCAGGTGACGGCGGAAAGTGGCACGCTACATCTGGTGGCAGGTGACGGTGACAAGCTGCATATAGGTGACAGGTCATGGTTGCAAGGGCCACACTGCATCTGGCGGCAGGTGACGGTGGCAAGTGACATGCTGTATCTGGTGGCAGGTGACAGTTTCAAGTGACACGCTACATCTGGTGGCAGGTGATGGTGGCAAGTGACACGCTACATCTGGTGGCAGGTGATGGTGGCAAGTGACACACTACATCTGGTGGCAGGTGATGGTGACAAGCTGCATATTGGTGACAGGTGATGGTGGCAAGTGACACACTGCATCGGGTGGCAGGTGAAGGTGGCAAGTGACATGCTGTATCTGGTGGCAGGTGACAGTAGCAAGTGACACGCTACATCTGGTGGCAGGTGATAGTGGCAAGTGACATGCTACATCTGGTGGCAGGCGACGGTGCCAAGTGACACTCTACATCTGGTGGCAGGTGACGTGGCAAGTGACACGCTACATCTGGAAGCAGGTAATGATGGCAAGTTACATGCTCCATCTGGTGGCAGGTGACGGTGGCAAGTGACACTCTACATCTGGTGGCAGGTGATGGTGGCAAGTGACACGCTACATCTGGTAGCAGGTGACGGTGGCAATTGACACGCTACATCTGGTGGCAGGTGACGGTGGAAAGTGACACACTGCATCTGGTGGCAGGTGACAGTGGCAAGTGACAAGCTGCATCTGGTGACAGGTGACAGTGGCAAGCGACGCTGCATCTGGCAGCAGGTGACGGTGGCAAGTGACAAGCTGCATCTGGTGGCAGACGACGGTGCCAAGTGACAAGCTGCATCTGGTAGCAAGTGACATGCTGCATCTGACGGCAGGTGATGATGGCATGCTGCATCTGGTGGCAAGTGATACACTCAGGGTTCCCACTAATTCTGCATTATGGTGAGTTGAACTATTTCATTATATATTACAATGTAGTAATAGAAATAATGTGATTAAATCATCCTGACACCATATCAAGAATGGTGTCTGGATGATTTAAATGCTAACACGTCCTTTGGAAGAATTATTTCATTTTCCTTGATCAGTGTTAGAAATGTTGAAGGAGCCAACGGGAGCTGCAGAGTTTTACAGCATTTAAGTTCTTTATTTCTTGTTTCCAAATCCCTACATTGCTAAGTAATAGAGCTGGGATTAGTTAAAGTGATTGTAAAGGTTTTTTTTTTTCATGTCATACTTATCTGCTCTGTGCCCCAATCCTCCTTTTCTGGGGTGCCCCAGCAGCGCTCCTGGCTCCTCCTCTTCATTGGGTGCCCCCATGGAGAGGCATTTTCTCTGGGGGCACCCGTACGGACGTGCTCACAAGTTCATTGACACACACAGCAGGACTCGGCCCCCGGCTCCTGTGTCACTAGATTTGATTGACAGCAGTGGGAGCAAATGGCTCCTGCTGCTATCAATCTATCCAATGAGGACAGAGACAGCAGCCCCTTTACAACCCCTTTAATGCTGGTAAAATTCAGGATGTGGTTGGCATGCCTGCAGTTTAGGCTTATGCCGCGTACACATGATCGGAATTTCCATCAGAAAAAACTTGGATGGTTTTTCGGAATTCCGCTCAAGCTTGCCTTGCATACACACGGTCACACAAAAGTTCTCAGAACTGTCGACCGTCAAGAACGCAATGAAGTACAACACTACAACAAGCTGAGAAAATGAAGTTCAATGCTTCCAAGCATGCGTCAAATTGTTTCCGAGCATGCGTGATTTTTTTGCAAGTCTGAATTGCATACAGACGAATGCATTTTCCTGACCGGAAAATAGAGAACATGCTCTCAATCTTTTGCTGGCTGGAATTCCGCCAGCAAAGGACCGATGGAGCATACACACGGTCGCATTTTCCGTCAAAAAGCTCTCATCGGAGTTTTGCTGGCGGCATTTCCGATCGTGTGTATGCGGCATTACTGAAACAACTGTAAACTCAAAAGTTTAGAATTACCGGTGATAAACTGTTGAGCATTATCATCAGATTTTGTGCCACTGACTCATTGTCATAGAAACATGTGTAAAGGGGAGGAGTTAGTAAGATGAACATGCCCATGTGGGGCACCAGAAATATTTCTGCACCCAGGCATCCGTGACCCTAGGATCGGCCCTGACACTGCACATCACCCTGAACACACTATCCCCACCCTGAAACATGTTGGTGGCAGCATCATGTTGTGGGGATGCTTTTCTTCAGCAGGGACAGGGAAGCTGGTTAGAGTTGATGGGAAGATGGATGAAGCCAAATACAGGACAATCTTAGAAGAAAACCTGTTAGAGTCTGCAAAAGACTTGAGACTGGGACGGAGGTTCTCCTTCCAGCAGGACAACAACCCTAATGCCGCGTGCACACGATTGTTTCCGAGCATGCGTAGGAATGCTCCGATGGAGCATACACATGGTCACATTTTCCGACCAAAAGCTCTCATTGGTCTTTTGCTGGCCGAATTTCCAATCGTGTGTACGCGGCATTAGGCTTCATGTACACTGTTGATGGTAAACAGACATTTAGGAGCAATTGGGCATTTTTTTTAGCTGCCCCTAAACTCTCCTTTATGTTATATTATCAGTACATGTACGCAGGGTTGTTTATAGTAATTTCTAGGCAGTTGAGTTTAGAAGCATTCTTTGGAAAGCATAAAAAAGGCGTTCAGGATAAATGTTCAGAGGCATTTGAAATGCCAAATGCCTGTAACAGCTTGTAAACGCATAGAAACGCCGTAAATCGCATTTAGCCGCTCTTTGTTTACAGGCGTTTTTAATAGAGATACATTTTTGAAACAAAAAAAAACGCTTCTAAGCACAAACACGGCTAAACGCGGCGTGTAATCGTGGCAAAACGTACATTTTTAAACGTTGGTTACTATCTTTCAAGTTGAATCATACAGGAGAGGTTTTAAATCATTGCGTGTACATTAAGCCTAAACATACAACCAGAGCTACAATGGAATGGTTTAGATCAAAGCATATTCATGTGTTAGAATGGCCCAGTCAAAGTCCAGACCTAAATCCAAATGAGAATCTGTGGCAAGACTTGAAAATTGCTGTTCACAGATGCTCTCCATCCAATCTGACAGAGCTTGAGCTATTTTGCAAGGAAGAATGGGCAAAAATGTCACTTTCTAGATGTGCAAAGCTGGTAGAGACATCCCCAAAAAGACTTGCAGCTGTATTTGCAGTGAAAGGTGGTTCTACAAAGTATTGACTCAGGGGGGCTGAATACAAATGCACGCCACACTTTTCACATATTTATTTGTAAAAAATGTGTAAAATCAGTTATCATTTTCCTTCCACTTCATAATTATGTGCCACTTTGTGCTGGTCTATCACATAAAATCCCAATAAAATACGTTTACGTTTTTGGTTGTGGAAATGTAAAGAATTTCAAGGGGTGTGAATACTTTTTCAAGGCACTGTATATACTGGGATTTTTTTTTTTTATACTAGTAATGGTGGTGATCAGCAACTTATATTGGGACTGTAATAGTGTGGTGAAAAATTTGACACTAACTGCCACTGGGTGGAAATTGACACTAATACAGTGGTCAGTGTAGGGGCAATCTAGGGGCAATAAAGGTGTTAACTGGGTGCCTAACATGTGTTTGATGTGTGCTGCTTTTACTAATCAATGTGGCTGATCTTTCTCCCTGCTTTGCAGGGAGAAAAAAACAGCCACATTGCTGCTCCGTGTACAGAGCCCTGTGTTGTTAGTAAACACAGGGCTCTGTACTGTGATTCGCTAAGCTGATCAGCAGGTCCCAGCCATAAATCATTGGCGGGGACCTGCTAACTGACTAGTGCTATACTGAATCACAGCCCAAATCGGGCGGTGTGCGCATCCCCTACCTGGAAATGCCGGATCACATGTATGATCCGTCTTGTCATCGTATATGTGCACAAGGCTATAAGAAAATGGTTAAACTTTGCTAGAAATCTTCACTGTTCATAAAGAAATTATTTCCAGCAAGGGCCATATGCATTTAACACTTTCCTACCCGGCCTATAATAAAATGATGGTGGGAGCACTGTCGTTCTTGGAGGATGTCATATAATGTCCTCCCAGAATGCGCCTCTTGCATGGCTTGGCTTGGCATGGGGCTTTGGGGGTTTTGCATGGAATGTGTCAGATTTGGCTTTTTGTCTCTTTGGGAACAAGGAGCCAATACAGCATACAGATTACTTATAAACATTATTAATTTGTACATAAAAGAAAATGATGTCAGCAGTTTGACATTGCATACTTTGCATAAGATAATAAAATAATAAAGCATACATTGTAGGAAGTTTGATTTGTTAGGAGAAAGGGGGGGGGGGGTAAAATAGAAGGAGCATATTGTTATAAATTTTATCTGCTAAAACCCTGAATTTATAAAGTCGAATTAATCGTTGTCTTATATTCGTCTGATAGTGTGAACAGCTACCATGGTTGCCACATCTTGTTAAAGTTGACATTGTTTTCTTTTTTCATTTCTAGAATTTCTTCCATTTTATAGGTGTATTGAACTTTGTCAAATCAATCCCTGACTCGTGGAGTGGTGGTGGATTTCCAATGTAGGGGGATCAAAGTTTTAGCTGCGTTCAAGAGATGCCTGGTTAGGGTCTTCTTATATTTGCTAGGTGTGTATGAATCGATATGAATCAGGCAGGCTGCAGCATTTAGATTTAGTTTGGTCTCGGTAATGTGTTTTATCGAGAATATAATTTGACTCCAGTAGTTCAGGATCAGGGGACATGTCCACCAGATGTGAAAAAAAAACGTGCCTATATCTGTGCCACATCTCCAACAGGTGTTGGAGGTTGTAGAGAACCACTTCTTGGCCCTTTGTGGGGTCACATACCATTGGGTTAGAATTTTATAGGATGTTTCTTGAGTCCTTGTGCTTAGTGAACACTCTTGGGCTAAGATACAGGATTTTTCACATTGAGCCTTGCTAATTTTGATGCCCAGATCTATTTCCCATCTTTCTTTGTGACTATTGCTTTCTTTGAGGGTTGATTGGGTCAACCAGGAGTATACAAGAGAAGAAAATGTAAGTACTGGGGATCTTTTGTAGCATATGTATTCCAAAGGTGTCATGAATAAGCAGTATGTAGCTCTGTGTTCACTATTCAGCAGGAAGTTTTTTAACTGTAAGTAAAACCAATGGCCAGGAAATGATTCCTCGTATTCCTCTTAAAATTAGTCTATATTTCTTAACTTGTTACCATGCAGGCAATGTGATACTAGAAATTTGGCTCTTTTTGGGTCTTGGGAGGCTCCGTTGATTTAGCCCTGGGATAAAATCCAGGTTGTCGGAGATCAGTGTTAGTGGGCCAGGGACTGAGGCTAATTTCTATGGTATTGCTGTTTTATGTAGTATGTCAATTGTGGTGGTGATCAGAGGATGTTTTATTTTCCTGGATGATTTGGAGTGGATAGTCCAGGGGTAGTATAGTAGCTGTTATTTGTTATAGGAGAGTTCTAGTTGTACCCAGTCTTTAATATCTCCATGGCAGTGCCAGTCGATAAGTCTGGTGATGTGAGTTGCTGTGTGATATTTTTTAAAATCGGGGAGTCCTATACCGTCTTTGTTTTTGGGGGTAAGTAGGTGGTGGTTTAATCTTGGCCTTTTGTCTGCCCATAAAAATTTTCTTTGTAGTTCTTTGAGTTTAGTGAAGAATGCTTTGGGGATATGTATTGGTGAAGCGTTAAAGAAATATAATAATCTAGAAAGAATCGTCATTTTCAGTATGGAGGCTCTGCCAAACCATGAGAATAGTTTCGGGGTCCAGTTTTTAAGGTCTTTTGCTATAGAATTTAATAATGGTTTAAAACTGACGTCATATATAGAGTCAATGTCATGTTCAGTTGGTCGGGGTATAGGGTAAGGGCTTCTGATTTAGTTTGATTTATTTTACAATTAGAAATGTATCTAAATGTCTTGAATATTTTGTGGAGGTTAGGAATGAAAATGTGTGGTTGCGTGAGAAAAAATAGAAGATCGCCAGCATAGGCTGCTAATTTGTATTCTTATCCATTTATTTGGAATCCCTGTACATGTGTGTTTAAATGTATGCTTCTAATGAGTGGCTCTAAAGTAATTATAAAAAGAAGTAGTGATAAGGGACAGCCTTGTCGGTTACTATTGTGAATGTTGATTGGTTCTGATAGTGTATTGTTTACTTTGATTTTGGCTTGGGGGTTTTGGTATAATGCTCCTAACCAATTTAGCATATTATTTCCTAGACCAATGTGTAAACACGTGGCCATCATGTAATCCCAGGAAACTCTATCGAAGGCCTTTTCTGCATCCATAGAGAGCAGAAGGCCCTCGATTTTGGAGCTCCTGGCCCAGTGGATTAAATTCAATGCTTTGATTGTATTGTCCCTGGCCTCCCTAATGGCATAAAGCCTACTTGTTCAGGGCTGATGATTTTTGATAAAAGGGGTTTTATTCTGTTTGCAAGAAATTTAGTTAGGATTTTTAGGTTTATATTAAGGAGGGAGATGGGTCTAAGGTTGGCACAATCCGTTATATCTTTATCTGGTTTTGGTACAACAGCTATGTACGCCATTAAAAGGGAGTCAGAGTTGTCTTTATGTTTTGCTAGGTGGTTATAGACAGACATAAGGTGTTTTGAAAGTAGGTCTGTGTATGTTTTGTAATATTGTGATGTAAAACCATCTGGGCCAGGGTTCTTTCCCGCTTTTAGTCCCTTAATGACTTCTTGAATTTCTACAATGGTTATGGGTTCTTCTAGGTTATTTATATCATCAATCTTTAGGGTCGGTAGTTTACTGCTCTGCAGGAATTCTCTGATTGTTTTGTCCTTTGTGTCTGTGATATGAGATGGTTTGGGTTGTGATTTTATGTCATACAGGAGATCCCTGAGTTACGAACCTCCGACTTGAGAATGACTCCTTCTTACGAATGGGAGGCGGCGTGCCGTTCTGCGCATGCGCGACCACTTTTAGGCGGCAAGCACATCGGAAAACATCGGAAAACATTGGAAAACAGCGGAAAACATCAGAAAACAACGTCTGCACATGCACGGCTACTTGACAGAACATCAGAAGACATTGGAAAACGACGTCTCTGCCTTTCTGCGCATGCGCTTCCGACTTACAAACAAATCTGACTTAAGAACAAACAGGCAGTCCCTAACCTGTTCGTAACTTGGGGACTGCCTGTATAGGGCTGAGTAGAATTTATGAAATAATTCCGCTATTTTTTCTGGTTTATATTCCAAAGTTCCTGTTTTATTACGTATGGCATGTATGTGTTTCCCCAAACTAGCCTCTTTTAGTGCTCTAGCTAAGTGTTTTCCGCTTTTGTCTCCATGTTCATAAAGGATGTTCTTTTGGAAAAAAAAGTGCTTTTCTAGTTTTGAGGTCTAAAATCTGTTTGAGGGAGTGTCTGCATTGTGTGAGTTCCTCTTCTAATTTTTTTTTTTTAATATTTAAAGTTTTTTATTGTAATTTTAAAATGAAAAAAAGAAAAATACAGAAACATCGCCAATTGGGCATACCCTGGCGTCTTAGTGTGTACATAAACAGCAGTGAGAGAAGAGCTTATTAAGTGTAGTTTTGATTGATCTAAGGCAAAAATAATCGAAGAACAGAAAGTAAACAAGTATACTACAAATAACTATGGTAGCATAAAGTATTCCTGTAATAATAGGTTAAGTATTGAGTGGGGGGAACACCTGTGCACAACCTATATCACGGTGTGACATTGTAACCTATATAACATGTTTTAGTAAAGTGTCCGAGAGGTTGTAATAAGATAGGGGGGGTGGTATATAAGCTGGCATCTTAGAGGCTGGACTGTTACGACAGTGGTGTGCTTCTAGAGTCCAGAATCCAAGGGTGCCAGTTTCTGTTAAAGCGCTTGATGGACATGTTGGCTTTGGCAAAAGAGAATTCCATCTGAAAGTGTTGGTTAAGTATGCTGATGGTATCTTTAAGAGTTGGCGGGTCTGTTGATTTCCATTTTCTTGCGATTGTTAGTCTTGCGGCAATGAGAATATGTGTGAGTATTGTTTGCTGATGGGTGGGCATCATTGGAATTGAGAGTCCTAGGAGTAGGTCAAGCGGGGACAAAGATTGGGATGTACCACACATAGCTTCAATTAGGTTGTGTATTTGTCTCCAGAAATTTTTAACTGGTGGGCATTCCCACCATATGTGTGAGAGAGATCCAACGCGAGTGCATCCCCTCCAACAGGTCGGGGAGGTGTTCGGGTAGATTTTCGCCAACCTTTCTGGGGTGAAGTACCATTTGTGAAAAAGTTTCTGTGTTGCTTCCCAGTGATTAATGCAGTGCGACAGACGTAAGGGCAATGTGAGGGCCTTTAGCCATTGTGTATCTGAAACTGGTTGGTCTGATAGTGAGGACCAGTACTGTACGGAAGACGCCAGATGATTAGTAGTTGGTTTGGTGAGAAGCTTGTACATGAACGAAATTCCTTTGGACGTGGGTATAGCTATATTGTAGAATTTGAGTATTGGGAGTGAGACATCGTCTGAGGTTGTCCAGGAAATTTTTGATAGGCTAGACCTGATCCTTAGGTAGAGGAAGAACGTGTGTTTGGATAGTCCGTATTTTTGCTTTAATTGCTCAAATGAGAGGAGGGTTGATGAGGAAAAGAGCATACCTAAATGGGTGATGCCGACTTTTGTCCATTCTGAAAGAGGTAAGTCCGGGGAGACGAGGTGTAATGCCTCAGTGGGTATTGCTGTCAAAGTATCTTTTGATATCCCTCCTTTGATTTGTAGTATTGAAGTCCAAATTCTTGTGGCGGATGTAATAGTGTCAAGAGGGTATCTTTTGGGATGGGGGTTGAGCCAGAGTGCGGCTAGGAAGTTTTTAGGATCCGTGGGTAGTAGGTTGGTTTCGATTTGTTTCCAGGTTGTATGATGTTTGTCTGACCACCAAGTTTTCAGCTGGTCCAGGATGGTTGCTCGGTGGTAGGCTTGAATATCTGGGACACCCAGTCCTCCGTGTTGAACTGGAGTTGTGAGTATGCCTTTTTTTATCCTAGGTCTCTTTTGTTGCCAAGTGAAGCCGTTGATGATTCCTTGGATTTTTTTTATTTGATTTTGCGTTAGAGGGAGAGGTAATGTACGGAAAAAATATAGGACATGGGGAAGTAGATACATTTTTGTCTGAGCTATCCTACCAGCCCAGGAAGCTGGAACCCTACCCAGGTCCCTCGCTAGATGAGTAAGCTTGTCCAGGAGGTCTTCAAAGTTAATTCTCAGTAACATTCGGCTTGGGAACGTTAATTGGATACCCAAGTATGGGAGAGAGGAGTTGGAGGCCCAAGCAAAGGGGGAGCTAGTGGTAATGGATTTTAAGGTTATAGAGTCAAGGCCAAGGTTAAGCATTAGGGATTTACTGTGGTTTAGTTTGTACATTGATACTGTGCTAAATTTGTCAAGGATTAGTTGGACTGCAGGGAGGGACAGTATTGGATTTGTTAGAGCAATGATCACGTCATCTGCGTATAGACCGATTTTATGATCGGTCTGTCCGATTGTTATACCTGTAATCGCTGTGTCAGATCTAATAAGTTGTGCTAGGGGCTCCATTATCATGGCGAAAATTAGGGGGGATAGTGGGCACCCCTGTCTCGTGCCATTAGTGATTTGGAATGGGCTGGAGACAACCCCTGATGTCCAAATGCGCGCAGATGGGTGGGTGTACAGAGCTAGTATTGCAGAGAGGAAGGTGCCCGATAATCCAAATTTTCGGAGTACTGCTTCCATGTACGGCCAGTACACTCTATCGAACGCCTTCTCTGCATCCAAAGATAGGAAGAGAGAAGGCGTTCGATTATGCTCTGTCCACTGGATAAGGTCAATGAAACGTCTGGTACCGTCTGAAGCTTGCCTGCCAGGTACAAATCCTACCTGGTCAGGGTGAATAATTTGGGGGATGATGGTGGAGAGGCGCTGTGCTAACAGTTTGGCGTAAATTTTGGTGTCTGTGTTGAGGAGTGAAATTGGTCTGTAGTTGGCTGGGTTGTCTGGGGGTTTGCCTGGTTTGGGGATGGTAACCACTAGGGCCTCGAGAGATTCCCTAGGGATTATGCCTGTAGTAGCAAATTGGTTATACATGTCGCATAGGTGGGGGACTAGTTGTTGGGCGAATCGTTTATAATATTCGTTGGGTAGTCCGTCGGGTCCCGGCGCTTTGTGTAGAGGTAGGTTGTTTATTACTTTTTGGATTTCGGTTTGTGAGAAGGGAGTCGTGAGAGAGTCTAGTTGTTTTGGGGAGATCGAGGGGAGGGAGATAGAAGATAAAAAGTTCTTTATGTCATCTTGGGTGGGTGTGGGATGGGGGTCTGTTTTCGTAAGGTTGTAAAGTTTGTTGTAAAAATTACCAAATTCGTTGGCAATATCTAGCGGGTTGGACAAGCGCTTGCCCTGGGGGTTTGTGATATATGAGATTTTTTTATTAGAAAGTTGTTTTTTGAATTGTTTGGCCATAAATGCTCCTGATTTATTGGCCGATGAGTATATCTGAAGACGTAATCGTTTGATAAAATAATCAAATTTTTGGTGGAGATGACTGCTGAGTTGGGATCTGAGCTTTTTTAGTTCTGAGGAGGTTGTATTAGTGGGGGATCTCTTGTTTGAAGTTTCAAGAGATCGGATTTGTTTCAAGAGGGATTCTGTTATAGAGGAGTGTTGTTTTTTAGCCTGGGCTCCAAGTTTGATGAAAAGACCTCGTAGACAAGCTTTGTGAGCATTCCAAACAATAGCACAGTCATTTACAGAGTTGACATTTTGTTGAAAATAGTTATCGATCTCGGATTGTATTTGAGCCTCAAAGGAGGGGTTGTTGAGGAGGGAGGTGTTTAGTCTCCAGACCGTGTGTCTAGTGGTTTGGGAGGGGGATGCTATTTTGATCGTAACTGGGGCATGGTCAGACCATGTTATAGTACCTATAGTAGATGTTGTGATAGCCTGTAATAGGTGTTTGTCTGTGATGAATAGGTCAATGCGGGAGTAGGATTGGTGTGGGGGGGAAAAGTAGGTATAGTCTCTCTCCTCATCGTGCATGCACCTCCATATGTCATAAAGATCTTCTTTTTTGAGGATATTTGATATTGCTGAGGGCCTATTTCTCGCAGGGTTGGAAGTATCAAGGGTAGGGTTAATTACTTCATTAAAATCTCCACAAATTACCAGTGGGGAAGATCTGTAAGGGGCCAACTTGGCAAAGAGGTTGGCGTAGAATTTTTTGTGTGCAGTATTGGGGGCATATACGTTGACTACAGTGAGGGGGCGGTTGTCAAATGTGGCTGATAGGATTAAGAATCTGCCGTCTTCATCACTTTCACAGTGATGAAGCTTGAAATTTATTGCTGCGTTTATGGCAATCATTACTCCTCTCTTTTTTTTAGGGGCACTTGCGAAGAAGCAATGGGGATATTTTTTGTGACTACATTGGGGTTGTTTGAGTTTTGCAAAGTGCGTTTCTTGGGCACAGATTATGTCTGCCCGCTGTTGTAATGCTTCTTTCCATAAGAGATTGCGTTTAAATGGTGAGTTTAGGCCTTTAACATTGAGGGAGGTAATCGAGAGTGTCATGTTGGTATTGTGGCTATGAGGGCTTGGGCAGAGGGAGAGAGACCCCACCTACTGTTGGTGAGAGTAATTACACAGTTAGATACTTAAATGCTGTATATAGTACAATTATTTTACCAAAGTCAGTTGCGAAATACAAACAATCTGCAGTTCTAGAAAACAATTATAGTTAATGTCAATTAATCTATGCTGTAATCAAGAGGAAAGAACAGAGAAAAAAAAAACACTTAGACAAAAAAAAAGAAACTTGTGCGCAGCACAACTGTAAACCTGAGGGGTGGTGAGGAAAAGAACTAGATGTGACGCCCAGGCTGGATATACGTAGATCTGGGGAGCTGGGCTTGGATCAAAGTTAGGTCTTTTTGGGAGCTTTATTCGCCATATTTCTGGAGTCAGATGGCTTGTAGGAAGGAGTAGGTTGTTCCGCTTCTCTGGGGGCAACGGGGAGAAAGCCCCAGTTGGTGAGCTTTTTGTAGCCATCCTTCGGGGAGAGAATAGGCACTATCTTTTGTTGGTGGGTGACCAGCAATTTCGTAGGGAAGCCCCATTTGTAGGTTATTTTTCTTTGTTGAAGTATGGAGGTCACTGGGGCGAATGCTCTACACATCTCCATTGTAGCCGGTGACAGGTCAGTGAATAACTTGACGTTGTTGTAAGGGGCTGGCAGGGGTGTCACGGATCTGGCGGCGGAGAGGACTTGTTCCTTCACATGGAAGAAATGTATACGTGCCAAGATATCTCTGGGGATATCGTCAGGGAGGTGTGACGGTTTAGCAATTCTGTGGGCACGGTCAATTAGAGTGTCGCGGGCGTTGAGGCGTGGGAGTAGGGCTGAGATAAGTTGTTGCAAGTAGGGGGTTATTTCGTTCGGTTTAACCGATTCAGGGATGCCCCGGAATTTGATGTTATTCCGCCTGGAGCGGTCTTCCAAATCCGCCATTTTCATTTTGATACGGTGAATTTCTTCCGCATGGTGCTCATGAGCATCTAACAGTTCATTGTGTGCCTTAGAGTAATCTTGTAGATTTTCTTCAAGGGCATCTGTGCGTTCTTCTAGGCAGTCTATTTTATCATGCATCTGGGATAGTGACATTTGGAGCTCTCTATGCAGATCTTGCTGCAATGTGAGAAGCATAGATTTCAGCATTACTTCAGACACTGTGTTTTCAGTGACAGGTATAGCAGCCAGGGAGGGAGTATTTTGGGCGCTGTGTGACCCTGCAACAATATGGGACCACAGCTGTTTCTTTGCATGTGGTTCTTTGTTTGGGGAATGTGCAGGGGAGGTAGCCAGCCTCTTACCTCTGTCTTGCTGCAGTCCTCCTGGGGAATCCTCTGGAGGGGAGAGTGTGTCCATGCTGTCCCTGTCTGTTGCTGCGGTCACAGTGCCATGGAGAGGGAGTGTTGAGGAGGTGGCAGGCAGGCCCTCTGTGTTGTTGGAGCGGGTGCCGTCGCTTCCATCGGCGCCATCTTGGGCCTTCTGCATAGCGGCGGCCGTCGGATAGTAGTCGGTGAGACAGCGGGGGTTTGGCGGTTTGTACCGCTGCATCGGAGTGCCCGAGGGTTTCCCCAGTCCTTCCCCGCTGATGTAGTGTGAGCAGCGGGAAGGATGGTAGCTAGGAGTTGCTGGAATCCAGGCCGTGGAGCGGAGCTCGGACTTCAGGCAGCCATCCTGGTCCGCAGCAGGCCACGCCCCCCGTTCCTCTTCTAATTTAATGGTGAGGGATTGTTTGTGTTGACTTTCGAGTTTGGCTATTTTGTTAGATAGGGTAGTTATTTGTTTTTCTCTTTCCCTTTTTCTTTTGGCTCCCCAATTTATTCTCCTCTAATTACACTTTTGTGGGCTTCCCAATTATTTAGGCGGTTGGTATCTGATTCAAGGTTGAGTTCAAACTATTATTTAATGGAGTCGTGTATGTCATTTTGAATGGTTTGGTCAGTTAGTAGGGCTACGTTCAGTCTCCAATTAAAGGTTGTAGGTTTGGGTAAGTTTGGTTTAAAAGTGATGGCAGTGGGGGGCGTGGTCTGATATGGATATTATCCCGATTTCTGCTTTAGTGATATTGATCAGATCTCTTTGTGATATGAAGATTAGGTCTATTCTTGAATATCTCTTGTATGGGGGGAGAAGAAAGTGTAATCTTTGTCAGAGGGATGTGTGGATCTCCAAAAATCTACTAAAGATAGGGATTGCAGTAATGCCTTAATGCGTTTTAGTATCCTATATGTGACGTGTGTAACCTGAGGATGTATCTTGTTGCGGGTTCAGAGGGACATTGAAATCTCCTACTAATATAATGCAGCCTTCTGCAAACCATTTAAGTTTGTCTATTATTTTGTGGCAAAATGTATTGTGTGCCTTGTTTGGGAAGTACACGTTAGCTAGGGTAACGGGTGTTCCATTCCAGGTGCCTTTGAGGAATATTTATCGACCACCAGTTTTTTATGTCACACCAATACAAACAAAATAAATAAACATGAGAATGCCTAAACATTTGTAATTGCAACAATTTTCTGGGCGATGTGGTGCATTATCTGACAAAAGCACAGAGGTGCCAATATTTTTGGCCATGATTGCATGCACCATAGTGTGTGGACTATATAACTTTCCTACAGACTAAATAATAAATACTGATTTGGGTTATTTTCACCAAAGAAATTTAGCAGAATACATTTTGACCTACATTTATGAAGAAAGATTATTTATTTGCAAATTTTACAACAGAAATGAAGAAAAATGCTTTTTTGTTTTCTTTTCAAAAATGTCAGTCTTTTTTTATTTAATTGGCAAAAAATAAAAAAACAGTGGTGATTAAATACCAACTAAAAAAACTCCATTTGTGTGAAAAAAATGATACATTCATATGGGTACAGTGTTGCATGACCATGTAATTGTCATTCAAAATGTGACAGCGCTGAAAGCTGAAAATTGGCCTGGGCAGGAAGGGGGTAAAAGTGCCCGGTATTGAAGTGGTTAAAGCTACGGTACGTAATAATAATAATGATTCTGTCTGTTCAGGTAGCGTTTTATTGTTCTACTTTTAAATATTCTACATGAACTATAAGAACCAAATATTATTCCCTCTGCATTTTTTCATCCTTTTCAACTTTTAAGGCGACTTTTTAACTTGTCCCAGATGTTGCCCTCCTCTCATTAGCAGTAAAATAATTAGAACATAAAGTCATAAAGAGGTAGAATGAATGTTGCACGGCTCCCCTCCAGCACACACATTCATATTTCACACTTTCTAAGTACGCTATTTTCCCATTAACAGCATTTTTTAATTAAAACTACAAAATGCATTATGTGTTTGCAGCCATAATACCCAACAACCGACCTGCGTGTAAAATTGTCATTCAGCAAGAGTAGGCTCTGCCTATAGAAGAATCTGTAGGCACCAACAGTATTTATAGTGATAGGAGACTTGATGTCCCATCCCAGGCAACAAAACTGGTCCCTTTGTAAGTAGGACCTTGGCATGCAAGCCCATAAAACATATTTCTACATCGTTCTACAACAGCAGCATATGCAAATACACATACGTGAAAGCCACTGAAGAAGAAGCAAACACTACATCATCTAGGCACGGGTCAAAGGGATCTAAAGATGCCTGAACTCTTTGGTTACATATCGTGTTGACAGGTATGGCTGTGCAGTGGCTGGATCTCAGAGGCCTTCCTTACTTTAATGGAAATCAACACTGTGTGCAGTATGTAACCATTTGTTGTTTAATCTTTAAAGTGTTACTAAATCCAGGACCCTGCATGCATTATATTTCTGGTCTCCCACAGTACACAGAACATGGAAATGCAATTATTTTAGTAAATATAAACTGCTAAATACCTTTTCTCATCAGCAGTATATAGCAGTCTTGTCACTTCATTCGGTGTCTGGCCGAGCACCGGTTAAAGCTTGTAGGAGGAGTTTTCATTCCTCTCTGACTGTCCTATGAGGCTGCATGTCCCCTGACCCTCTGTCTGGACAGTGCTGATTGGCCATGTGCCGATCACATGCACCCTCCCAAAAAAAACAAAAAAAAAACTCTCTAGCAATACACATCAAACTGAGCATGTGCAGAGTGTCTTTAAGGCTCTGTACTATCAGGAGATAGATTAAGGACTGTGGAAGAAGGGGAGGATCAGAGAAGACAGGATCAAACATATAAAAGCTTATTTTACTATTGCAGGTTTAGTAGCACTTTAATACCTGATTGATTCAAGTGGGCGTAAACTTCCATGCATGACTTTTACCTATAATTAAGCCTATAGTAAGGATTACTTATAGGTACAGTAAATATCTTCTAAATGTGCACTGTATAGGAGATACCGTGCCTTTGCTTCAGAGTCCTGTGCCGAGAATGACAGCTCCTGTGCGCATGCGTCATCGCAGCTCCGGCCACCCACACTGCTGTAGTCTGTGAACCCAGTAGGAAGACCAGGTGAAGGTGGAAGTGCCTTCAGTGGTGACAGCGTGTCGCTGTAGGTCTTTGCTTTAAGGTAAGTTTCACATAATGTGCTAGCAGGTGATGCATACTAGCACATTATGACATTGCCTTGCAGAATTTTTAAAAAAAAGAACAAAGCGGTTTACTAGCACTTTAAGATAGGCAGAATGAACCATGGTTGTATCTCGTAGCTTCTCAATGGAAAACCAGATCATGAGCAACTGAGCTGCTGAACCCTTGCTATTATGCTATTAATAGGTATAGTCCTGTAATGTATGGATATCCTCCAATATTTGGCTTTGAGATCAAATGCTTCACAGCTTGATCAATTCTCCCAATCTGCACATTTGGCAATATATTAGACTGGAAATGTCAATCTGAAAATCATAGGCTTTACTCAGCCTTTCATATTTTGTGGAAACAAATGGGGGGTTCTATTGTCACATAGAAATTATTTTTGAAATAACATATCTAAAAGGAATGGCTCCAACTTCTTACTATCCTAGAGATGAGTGTGGCAGGAATCAGCATTTTCTGTTGAAGATGCAAGGAAAAAAGTGCCAGACAGGTTGTGTAGAATCCCCAAAAAAGTTTAGCAAATGTAACAGTGAATAAAAAGCCAAAGCTTGCTCCAGTAGCCAGGGGCAGATCCAGAGGGGGTGGGGACGGGGAAATGGGGCAAAGAGAAAATATTACCAACGCTGAGTCTCACATTCAGAATCAGCAGCGGTGGCGCCAAGACCTTCTTGTTGTTGCACTGCCGCTGGCCTGGCCTGTATTGCCCGTCGCACTGGTTGCTATGGCGTCTACCAACCAGTGACATCACGTCCAAGGAGGAGAGCGAGGCCCCAGCATTCAGAGCGGAGGAGGATATGACTTCTTCCTCCTCCACGTCTAGTGAATGTTGGCTCCACCCACCTCCTCCCTCCATCTTCTCCAGTGCAGCGTGAGGGAAGGGAACTGTGCCAGCCAGCTGCCAGGATTAAAGCAGAGCACGTCTAAAGAGCTGCCTGTCGACCTGCATGCTGCACCTACCTGAGGTGAGGGTGAGGCGGATCGAGGATAAATTAAAACATAGAAGCATTATTAGCATATTCTTTATTTAGCATATTCTCATTAATTTGTAAAAAGACTCTAATCAAGCCCTCACTGACCTCCTTATCCTTGGGTACTGTGGAGCAATCTACTATTAAAATATCACAGTTGAAGCATAGAAATAGCAGTTCATCACCCACTGATTCCCATGGCCTCAAGGAATATGAGATTTGATTACTTTATTGTACCTGGCCTGCAGCTACAGAACTTAGTGAAGGCTCATTTTAAAGCTTATATACAGCCACTTCAAAATAAGCAAATGCTTAAATAGCCATAGCCTGTCCACAGGTTCTAAGTTCAACTCTTAGGATAGATTGCTCTCCCAGACAGAACCGGAACTTGTACTGGCAGTGCTCCTCCCGAGACTAGACTCTGGATCCTCCCCTGCCCGTAGCTGGTTTAATAACACCCTCTTTCCCTGCTAATATTGGTCTTTGCCATGATCTTGTGTCACTCCTTTCTTCTTATGGAGCCCTTAGACATACTCAGTACTTGTACATATGGAGAAAGTGTAGCTGGGACAGCACAGTGGTTAGCACATTCCCCTGGCAGCATTGGGGTTGTTGGTTTGAATTCAAACCACAGCATTACCTGCCTGGAGTTTGCATGTTCTCCCTGCGGGTTTTCTCTTATATATACATGCTGGTACGTTGACTGGCTCCTGTCTAAATTTGCCCTAGTATGCGTATATATATATATATATATATATATATATATATATATATATATATATATATATATATATATATATATATATATGTGAGTTAGGGACCTTACATTGTAAGCACCTTGAGGGCAGGGACTAATGTGAATGTGCAATATATATATGTATGCACTACAGTATATTAATACTTCTAATAATAAATAGTATTACCTTCTCCCCTTCATCCCAGGATGCAGTGCTCAAAGTCTAAGCAGTAAGTTACCAGGTCAGAACGTGAGGGAGAGGTGAAAAAGTCATTAAAGCAGTAGTAAACTGCCCAAAAAAAATTGGGCTTCCTGCAGGTTTATGCCATAATGTGCTAGTATGCACCGCATACTAGCACAATATGACATACATGCTGTTTAAACAAAACCCTCTAGTGGCACACTGTCACTGCTGCTGGGACTTACATCTTTACCCTGTCTTCCTTCGGGCCTGCAGGCTCCAGTCATTTGAATGGGCCAGACTGTGATGATGCCACCCCCATGCATGCATGTGGGGGCCGTAGGCTGCAGCACAGCATTCTGCATTCCATGGCATACTGTGTGCCCTGAATGCAGAGCGCCACTGCGCATGTGCGGGTGACGTCATCAGCTATTGCCAATGTGACTCTGTGTAAGCCCTGATATAGGCTGATATAAACAGAGTGATGGGAAGTGTAGGAAAAGTATGTGCCAAGGGGTGGGTTATTAGGAGAACCTGTCAGTTTGACCTAACTGGGCAAAGTAACAGGTGCCAGCATGGAGTAAAGAAAGATACTTGCTCTCTGTGTAGAAGTAGTGATCTCTCTGCAGAGGTCTGATGCACCCCTTGCTGAGTCAGAGCTATAGCTCTTCAGTCAGCAAGATTATGAGCATTGCTGGTTTCAGAACTATAGGTATGACTCAGCCAGGGATGTATCAGACCTCTGCAAAGAAACTACTGCTTCAACACACAAGGGGCATTCAAGTTAAACCTTGACTTTTAAGTTTATATACTAAATGAACGAATTCCAAGTAGTAGAATCTGAATTTATTTTTTGACATACTCCCCTGCTACATGTATACACTTATCCCAGCATTAAACTAATGCCTGAAAAGCTTTGGGCTTTGTCAGTATGCCTGAACCATCCAAGGACAGCTTGCTTCACTTCGTAATCAATGCTCAAATGCTAACCCTATCTCTTGTGCAATTTCACGACAGGTTATGTGTTGATTATCAGGCATTTCACATGCTGAACGTTCACAGGAATGACTGCTGTGGGCTGGGAACCACCACACCATTCAAATGTCTTATGGTGGAAGAACGTCTCTTCACCATACTGTGCTTGAAATCTTCTGTAGATATCCACCGGTTTTACTCCTTTGTTCACAAGAAACGTCATCACCGCACGCTGTTCCATGCACACACAAACACTTTTTTCTGCCATCTTGATTAACGGTCTTTGGACTGGGCCGCAACATGTGTGCTGCCTATCAATAGGACACACTTGCCACTTACTACTGCGTGTAGTACCGCCACACTAGCATCCCTTTTTATATCTGCAAAATTAAAAGTCCCGGTTTGACTTGAACGTCAAGGGACCTTCTCTATAATGTGTTCTCAAGGTAAAGGCTTTTCTACTCAGGCTGTGATTGCTTTCTGAAAAACAGTGTATTTTTCAGCTTTTTAAGCCATTTGTATTTTGGGGTGTGGAGGTTGCGATTAATGCAGACCTTCAATTTTCATGAAAGGTCCAATTTAAGCTACTGCATTTTTTAAACCCAGCAAACTGAAAGTCAACCCAGCTGAACGTATTCTTTCATTTCTGGAACTCTTGTCATCTTTGTATTCCAGCACAAATGACTCTTATCTGAAGTTATATGAGCGTTTCTAGCAGTCTCTTTAAAAAAGGTTGCCTTTTTTTTCTGTATCCAGGTAGAACTATCACAGTAGAACAGGCATATTAATCTTGACACAGCGTGGTGTAAGGCTGTAATGGAGCATTTCTTGCCTGCTCTCTGATTTACATGAGACGCTCAAACACCTGTCACTTAGAATGACCCTATTAACACCACAATACTGTTCTTCAATGAAAAACACACCTTCACTTCGGCTGCCATGAATAAAACACTTGGTGTCAGACAAAGGGAAGTGAATGCATGTTGTATTAGATGATTTCTGATAACAAGACTAAGCTCTGTTCTCCTTACATGCTAATGAATTTGCTGCGCTCTTGTCCTTTCTTTGCAAATGGGGTTATGTAAAAATGTTTTAGATGATGGTAGAATTTGTAAAAATTTCTCTGTAATGGATCCAATGACATGATGGAAGCAGAAAACTCAGTGTTTCCATGAAAAGCACACAGTATATAATGGAGGATGAACTTCATGACTGCTCTTTAAATGCTTTCATATTCACAGGCATGGGTGAGCCTTCTGGCTTTTCTAGATCTTATTGAGACATTGTATTGAATGTATCTTTAGTTCTTGTATTGGTCTTTAGCATTTGCTGGATATTTTAAAAGGAATTCCAATTATAAAACCAAAAAACTGCTCTTATTAGTAACAATACCCTCTGTCTTCCTTTAGAATCCTTTCTTCCTTTGTACAGGCCATTTTTCGTTTTATCAAAGGTCAACAGCAATAACACAGATTTATCTTTAAGAATGAGACTTCCATTCTCCTAGACTACAATTATGTCTGTAAGGGGTCTCATCTCTACATCATGACATACAAATAAACATTGCCTTCCATCCAGTGTGGTTGCCTTCATTGTCAAAATATGACAGTGCCACTACCAAAGCTGTAAAGGAACTTTATATAAAGAAGTTTTTCAAAGCCATTTACACACACATCCTTAGTGAACTTTAAATATATATAGTAGCAGTTATCAGCCTTGAGCTCAGGGCCAGGAGAATGTGCTTTCGGTGCCGGTTCTGGTGCCAAAAAGACAAATACAGGTTTATTACATTTTTGGATTAGGCTAGGCCACCTTTAATAACAAGGAGAGGAATGGTGCCCTATATTTGGTGTCCTTAGGAGGAAGGCTAGGGGCCAGATCAAGGCAAGGAAAGGGCTTCATGTTGGCATGGTGGCTGAACATAGGAACTGCATCCAGTCAACATGACCAAGTTTTATGTCTGGATATCACACTTCATTCCTCATTAACATTAGCTGTAGGTGCACACACACAGTTCTCTCATTTTTCAGTAAATCAGACCACTCTTTGTTAATAAAGTAGAACACTCTTTACTTGAATAAAGATGGCAGTAGTACTGTTAGTTCAGTTGTTTCTGCATTACACAGAACAATAAAACATCCAGATAATAGGTGACTATCTACTCTTCTTGAATAGGTTGAGAGTTAGAACTCTAGTGGCCAAGGGACAGACCACCTTACCATTACCAGGCCTGACACCAGAAGCACAACATCTTTGCTCCAGTCAGTGACATTGGTTTGTTCCTACCTGTCCCAACACTAGACTACAGAGACCTTTTTAGGGTAACAGTCAGGAACACTAGCTATCCTCCACCAGTTCTCTAGTACAGCACAATTGATTTGCTCCCACCTGTAGGCATGGAAGGGGATCCTATTCACTGGCAAGGCCTCGCTCCTCTATGGTACAGGCCTGGTCCCTGAAAAGGCTCCATACCAAAGTGGCCCTGAATAGGGACCCACTGCTATAACGTGCATATTTAGACAAGCACCAAACCACCCTTTCGACTTGAACCCCCCCCCATCACCAGCACCAACCAGCCCCATCCCGAACTAGCTGCTCCTTCTTCTATATGTAGATATTACACTCTCCTCTTCACAGCCACAATATTTAACTGCAATACACGTTCCATTCCATATCTGCAAGGGTGAACTTTGTATTAACACAATTCACTGTACAATCCAGATGATTAACTTAGACAGGTACTCTTCATTCCCCAGGTCTTTTGATACACAAAGAATACACTATTACAGCACACACTTAATTCCTCCTCCATCAAGTAACCCAGACCAGACAGTTCTTCTTAAACATAATTTTAGCCTATTGAATAAACAATATTATTTGCAGTCCATATGACATTTCAAGCATTGCTGGCAGGGTAATATTCTCATTCTCACATAGAGTCACATATTATATGACTGTTGGCTATGCTGGGCTGTGATGGACTATTTAACAGTGGTGCCATAGTAGATGACAAAGTCCAAAGATAATTGTCCATGTTGCCCCCACCTCAGTGGAGCTCCATTGAAGAGTTAACCACTTCACAACTGCAGATTGCATTTTCAGACACAGGTCCTTACTCCTTCCTTTCCATGCATGGATAAAGAGAGATTCAGATTCCTACTGCATCAATCACCCCAGAGAGGAAGTGAGTCATGTAAGGAAAGACATTGCACAGCCTGAAACATTAATCCCAGCATCACCAGACATTAACCCTTTGTACACTGAACAGAACTAGAACTTAAGTAGGCACCTGCCTACAGGCAGCTTGGGGAACACTAGTTTAGAAAGTAAAAGTACAACTAAAAAAAGAGTTGTTTTTTTTGAGTATTGGGTAGAGTGCAGAGGGATTAGAACACCTGTTTAATGCTGTCTATGTCCCCATTAGAAAGATTCACCAATTCTTTTTGCCATGTTTATCTTCATCGTTGAATGTGAAAGTGAAAGAAAATCCTAGATTTTGGGCTATCCCTAGAACACTCACAGAGGAGAAATTTTCTAATGGAGACACTAGTTCTGGTGACCCTGGTGACAACCAGACATTCCCTTACTTTGGAGGGATTTCCTCTCACTTCCTTTAGGTTGCATCTAATGCCGCATACACACGACCGGACTTTCCGGCAGAAAAGGTCCGACGGAATCATTCCGTCGGACATTTCGATCGTGTGTGGGCTTCATTGAACTTTTTCTTTCTAAAATTCTAAGGACCTAGAAATAGAACATGTTTCAAATCTTTCTGACAGAATCAGTTCCTATCGGGAAAACCGCTCGTCTGTATGCTATTCCGACGGACCAAAAATGACGCAAGGGAAGCTATTGGCTACTGGCTATTGAACTTCCTTTTTCTAGTCCCGTTGTACATCATCGCGTTCTAAATGATCGGACTTTGGTGTGATCGTGTGTAAGCAAGTCCGTTTCAGCGGAACTCCGTCGGAACTGCATCGGAAAGTCCGGTCGTGTGTACGTGGCATTAGGGTTCAGATCGGATAAAATCCAAACTTCAGCTTTCTAGCAGCCACATAACATAGCAGAGTGTCTGCAGGGGAAATATACATTTTATCTAATGAACCTGGAGTTGGGCCCTTTTGCTCCTATTAATGTTAGGCTTTTTTCAGCGGTAGCACAGGACTTTAAACTCACTCCCAGCTGATATAGCGGTAGGATTGTGTTCATACTTCTTCAGCTGACTCTTGGCTTTCTGCTGGAAGTGATTTGGGCAGCTCTAAAGCCAACTGATCATTTCCACACACATGCAAATGTGTGATCATCCCTCTGGTGAATAAACATGAAAATAACAAGCATTTTGGTACTTCGAGTTACAGAGCTGTCATTCCCCAGCTTGTCAGCCCCTATGTGATAGCAACAAAGTTAAGTAAAAAAAAAATTAAAGTATCATGGCCACACTCAAGATTCCAAATCCAAAGGAGTTAGTATTTTGCTCCACAGTTCTGTTTCATGGTCTATTCACAACTCATGGAGTGACAGTATATGAAGAACAAATTAAAAGAAGAGATTATGGGACTTTAAATGAGGTGTGTGTCTCTGCAAATAAACAATATTGACCTATTGATTGTAACCAATCCCCAAAGGGTAGTCCCTATAATGAACAAAACAAAATATTTCTTGTGTACAATATAGGCACGATATAAACATATTTGATGCACAATAGTCACATATTTAATGTTTATACATAAAAGGACGTGATTGGTACAAACAACAATAATAAAGAAATAATGTACATAATTGGTAGTAATAAATATAAAAAACATGGTAAGATGAATTCATAATAAAACACGCTGTAAACCTGGCACCTTTTGAGTATGGACTCAACGCGTTTCATGTCGTTTAAAGCTAATCATCAGGAGTAGGATGCTAAAAAGTAAATAAGAATAGAAAATAAATAAATAAATGAGTAAATTGGCCTACGTCAGATATCTATATAGTACAATAGGCTCTCTAGTTAGAAAAGAGATTAAATATAGTGATGGTACTAACCTATAGAGTATCCAATGGGTGTATACCCATTGCTACTGTGTTTGGATGAACATAGCCTGGATATGTTAGTCTCCTCTGGGGCTGAGGCGGGGAAAACCCAGCCCAGTGCAATGCCCCCATCATCACGCTCAGAATGAACGGGCAGGCTAAGTGGGGGGTGGAGGGGCCAGCCAGCCGGGGACAGGAACGATGGACCACACATAGGGGGACCGATCATGGAGTGACAGAAAGGGTAAGGCCCTGTTTTTGAAAGGAACTATTGGTTATTCTTTTTACATGCTGGTGAACCTGTAACTCCCCAATACAAGTCAGGTTTCCTTTTTAGAAGCCATACTGGAAAAATTCTAGGACTTTGCAGAAGGCTCAGTGACCATGGGTGGCAGCTACTATGTGGTGACTCTCCTACATCGCTCTTATATGTATTAGGAAACGCCTACATGCCCTTCACTTGGTAGATGCCTGGCAACTCCTTCATCCTGACCAGAGGGATTACATGTTTTACTCTCACCCACACAGCTCCTACTTGAGAATTGACTTTTTTCTAACACACCAATCCCTATGTCTAGAGTCCAGAAGGCCTCTATAGGTGCTATAGTCAGTTCAGATCACACTCATTTCTCTGGAAATAAACCTGGCATTCTTGCTGGTTAGACCTTGGCTTTGGAGGATAAATGATTCCCTCCTACAAAACCAGTCAATATATGAAGAGGTAAGAACTACAGTTATTTTTTTCCGCAAATGTCACCCATTGCTGTAGTATTTTTTAATGGTCCTTTACTGGTTTATTCTCAATCATTCTTGCTCCAGCCATGAAAATTTGGTAGATTAACTTTTGCACTCCTTCTCCATGTAGAGTTGCTGAGATTTCCCAACCTCATCTACAAGATGCTGTCTTCAGTAGACACTGGCCTACTTCCTAACACACTTCCTTTGTTGCAGTCGCAACTCTGCTTCTCAGTCACAGTACAGTGAGTAAGCGTTGTTACCCTGGACACCAAGTTTTTTTGGGGGAGGGTAACCTGATGGGAGCAAAGGAGAAAAAGCCTTGAAAAAGGAGAATCAGTTCAGTTACTACAAGAAATAGCTAGTAATCTGCAATATAATAAATTTTTATTCTTGGGTCTACACTTGAACTGTAAACTTGAACCTTGGATTTTGGAATGTGCTAAAAACTTTCCTCTTAGGAAACTGGTATGCAGTTTTTCTTATACAACTTACTAAATGCTTACCTACATGCACTACCATGCTTTGCCCCGAGAGTCTTCCATCACCAGCTGCTTCTCATGACATATCTGTCAGTCATTTGAATATGTAAAGAGCATCTCTCAACCCTTGAAAACACCATCATTTGTTTATCTATGCTAGCAAAATCTAACAATCCTATTTACTTAGGTTTTTTCAAATAATAGGGCATGGACTATGGCAGTGCATTCACTTTAACTGTTCAACGCAAATCCCAGTAAACAAGTTCAAAATAAACATGTCACAGAGTCCTTAAGTGAGTGTTTTGAATCTTTCTAAGGAGTTTCCTGTGTGGCCTGCTCTCTCTCTGATTGGAGGACCTTCTCAGTTAAAGCGTAACTCCACTTTTGTCGAGAAAAAAACATTCCCCTATTGGTGATCTATGTACATTGCAAGGATTATAACAAACTTAGTTGCAGATTCCTACCTTTTGTTATTCTGAAGAAATCCCTATATGTTTCTCTGTGTCTCTGTTCTGAGTAGGTCTAAAGGGAGTGGTTTCATAATTAACTATCAGGTGTGCAGCTGCAGAGCACTAATGAGGAAATCTGCTGGGCCTGCATTCCTTTAGACAAGTTCCTATTTAAAGTATCTCTCCAAAAATGACATTTTTGTTGCAGGGGATGCCTGAAATCTGACTTATATCTTAGGCAGACTTCTGGGAAATTATGGGGTGGTAAGTACACACTCTGTGTACAGAACAGCTCCAGGTAGCCATATTGCAATGCGTTCTCGGAAAATTACAGTGGCTGTATATTGAAAAGGAAAGGTAATTTTTAAGGACATTAGAGTGAAAGGCCAGAAAAAAAGTGCTCCTGTTGTTGTCATTGCTTATGATATGCTACCGGTGCCAATAAGCTGCAAGTGCCTGATGTCTATGTTGTCAAAAAGGAATGTTTCAGTAAAACAAAGTTTATCATAAATGAGGTACAGTCTTACAAGGCGTTTCTGTAATTCTAGGATTCCATGCATATCATCCTTGCTATGAATTTGGGGACCTTAAGATGTACAGTGGGTGTTGTACCATTGACAGCTTTGGCTTAGTAAATGTAAGGGAGGCTCTATACAGAAGTTGCAAAGATAGAGATTGAGGGCTGTGTTCTCAACCTCCTTTCTATGTCTCAAAAGTGAGACATCATGGGTCTGTTTAGACCCCTGATATTTACAAAAGCCCCAAATAGGGCTGTTAAAAAAACTGTGACAAATAATAAAAAATGAAATTGTAAAAAGAAAATTAAAAAAAATAATAAAGAGATAAAATAACAAAAATAAAATCAAAATGACACTGACTTCCACTGTCCACTTTTAAGAAAGGCTAAGTTTATATTTTCACAAACGCATTTGTTTTATTATATTTTTCTAAGATTTCCTAACTTTTTTACTACTAGTTAAGCCTTGCTAGTTGATTACTAAAATAATAAAATAGTGCAGAGCCCTCTCGCTTTCATGCTGTTCAGGTAAATCTCAACCTCTCAAAGGGTGCCTACCCCTGCTCCAGGGTATTCAAAAGAATTGGAGAGATATGTCAAAAGTTGGACAGTTTCTCCAAAATATTTTGAATTACCCTCTCAGTATGTAAAAAAAGATCTGAATGATCTCTTAAGCCACTTGGAGTATCTTAGGGCAAGGTGGGAGTATCTGTGTGGTGGAAATGGCGGATGGCAGTGGGGGTGCCCCAGGTCAACTTGGGGCCCACAAGCTTTCGGCTACACTTCTGGTACAGGCAACTACTTGGAGAGGGGCTGACAACAGCTGAAGAGAGACCACGTGTGCAGAGTTGAGGTCAAAGTCTCGGCAGAAGGAGCAAGGCAAAGAAAACTTGGGGAAGAAGCAAAATCTCATGACTTTTTTGGATGAAAGTTGTTAATCCCCTCTCATACAGTCATTGCATGCTGTGCACAACTAGATAAATGCTAGCACAAAATGTAAGAATCTAATGCTTAGTGAGGTCCTCCTGATTGCTGACACAGCACATTATATGGGGCTCTCTCTTGCATGTATAGTTTCCATCTGCTGCTACAGTTGTGGGGTCCAATTGTAGAGCACCTGGTGTAAAGATCCTTTTCTGCTGTAGTGTAGTTGCTTCTAATGCCGTGTACACACGAGCGTACTTCTCGTTGGACTGAACTCCGAAGGACTTTTCGACAGAGTTCCGACGAAACGGACTTGCCTACACATAATCCCACCAAAGTCCGTTGTTTCAAACATGATGACGTACGATTGGACTAGAAAAGGAAGTTCAATAGCCAGTATCCAATAGCTGCCCTTGCATCGTTTTCGGTCCGTCGGACTAGCATACAGATGAACGTTTTTTTCGATAGGTATCGAGTCCGTCGGAAAGATTTGAAACATGTTCTATTTCTAAGGTCCATCAGATTTTTCGACAGAAAAATTCTGTCTGACCTTTTCTGCCAGAAAGTCCGGTCGTGTGTACGCGGCATTAGTAAGTCTTTCTTCTGCAGTATCTGCCCTCCAAACCCCCTATACTGCATGTTACCAACATATGCTCTATCTAAATGATAATTGCAGGATCAAAATTCTTTAGACCTCTGATACATGTAACGTAACAGTTGCAATAAAAAGACAGTCCCCTAAAGTACCTTTAATGCATACTGTATGTAAATGAACACCAGAGATTACATACCTTAAAACAAAATCTGCGTGTAATATTACTTTAGGTTCTATGTCAAATTCTGTGAGATAGGAAGTATACCCATTTACTGACTATGAACTGTAGTCACTTGATATGGAGCAGAGAAAACAAAAAAAAAATTAAACAGTAGTAAGAATGATTGCACACTGAAGCAGAAAGTCAATTTTTAATAATACATATTAAATTGGCTTGCCTGGCAATTATATTATATAAATATACACAGTATATGTTAAACAAAATGAGTTACAGTTCAAGAAAATCCAGAGAACCTATAAGTATGTTAATGCCTAATTTTATGTTAGGTGCCTAAATTGGATGGACTTGTGTTTTTTTTCAACCTGACTAACTATGTAACTATGTAACTATGTAAACCAAGAACTGTATTTTAGTAAGATCATCTTTGCGCTTCATCAAATTGTGTTTCATAATAGGACAGGGAAGCAAATATTCCACTTTGTTCGGTCACATTTTCAGCTTCAATTGCTTGAGACAGATTTGCACTAAATCTCTTTTTTTCCAACCATAAGGCATGATCAATCTTGTGATACTTGATCCTATGATTTATTTCCTAGGAACTATTAATAATTTTGCAGGCACCAACAGTAGTTTTATATCCAGATTTAGTATAATCATTTAAAAAAACAAAACATTAACTTTCATAAGCTTTAATAATATTTGATTCCCACCTGTTTTATTCCAGGGTGCTGAACTAGGAGGAATGTAGCACCATTGTCTTAAACAGGGGCTACTGGTAAACTTAGCAGTGCTAGGTGGTAACTAACCTGGCTGATTTATAGTCTTTGTGATCATTTGGGTTTTCTCCTAAGCCTGGTTTAACTGTGGTTTCTCTTCTGTTAATAGGTGACACAGTTGCCTTTGGCGTTAGTATGATGGCGTTAGTATGATGAACTGCAGTGAGACTGAGTTATGAATATAAAAAGAGAAAAATAGCAGCGCCAACCTAAGTGCAGTATTAAAACATACACATTTATTAAAATTAGAAATGCACTAATATATACAGGCACATGAGATATGATTGGTCCAGGTGGGAGGTGTGGTAGGCAGCAGGGCTCCACAGGGGGTGATCCCATGTGCTGGGGTATTCTCCTCTAGTCCTGTCTGTAGGCGCCGGTGGTAACCAGTGTCTCAGGCTGGGGTAGGAGAGGTACAGCATGGATCTTCTTTTCGTGTTTCCCGAGTCCTGGTGACGCTATGGGCGCACGTCCATACACGATACACAAAAAGAAGATATATGCTGTACCTCTCCTACCCCAGCCTGAGACACTGGTTACCACCGGCGCCTACATACAGGACAAGAGGAGAATACCCCAGCACATAGGATCGCCCCCTGTGGAGCCCTGCTGCCTACCACACCTCCCACCCAGACCAATCATATCTGATGTGCCTGTATATATCCTACTCTGAGTGAGTGCATTTCTAATTTTAATAAATGTGTATGTTTCAATACTGCACTTAGGTTGGCGCTGCTTTTTTTCTTTTTTTATCTCCCTCCAAAGGTGTCTTCTGGCCTTCAAGCATTCTGCCTCCTATGTTATGCCAGTATCTCTTCCCCTGAAGTTATATACCCAGACTTCTGTCCCCCCCCCCCCCCTGATTCCCCCCTCCCCCACCCCCCTTATCCCCACCAAGAACTCTATCCGTTTTATCTTAGCTTATGCTTGGACTACTGCTCATCTGCCCACTGCCATCCCTGGACTTTTTTTATCAATTAATTACTATTTTCATCATCTGATTGTATATCATCTTTTATCACCTGATTGTATGTCACTCCTTATATCAATTGTTATATATCAATACCTTATTGCTCCTTTATACTAGCTGTTATTTACCTCCTAATTATTGCTCACCCCAATCCAAAGCTGTTATCCCCTAGCGCAACAAAATATTGTATTTTCTGAGTATGAATATGCATATCTCTTTCAGCCAATCAGTAGGAGTTTCAGGCCACTGAGCATGCTGGGAGAGAGTATATATTTAGAAGACATCAGGAGACTGAGGTCCTCCCACCCAGACCTTGGTCTGGTGCGGATGTGCGAGGAACAGCTGCATTGGATGAGGCCTGGAGTCTAAGGCCTGGCCATGTGCTCAAGGCTATGTCAGAGAGAGCCTGTTTGCCGCTTGGGGGCATTGGAGAGTCTCTGCCAGGAAAAGAGGGCCTGGTTTTGTCTGGAGGCATGGAGAAAAGGATGGAGTTCTGAGATGAAGTACCAGATGTTACTCTTCATGACAGCATCGAGAGGAACTCATCCAAGGAAACCCTGCACGGTGTTGTGAGATTTTTGGTTGCTACAGGAGACAGCTGTTGCTACATAGGTACAGAACATTGGGTGCAGGCCTAAGGCAATTGTTCTGTATTGCTGTCTACCTGGCGGTTTTGTTTTCAGAGTCTGTTCAGAGTAAACTCACTTTTATTCAACCTCAAAGTGACTGGCGCCCATCTTTTCTGCAACTGACAACATCCACCATGCCTAAGAACCAGCACCCTGAGGTGAAATGTTATCCCTCCCTGATGCCGGGTTCAGGGATGCACTACAAGAATAATATACTATAATATGAACATGGCCAATCAATCACTACTGATGTTTTGTGGTGTGGTGTGCTGTGCTTGGCTACTAATAAATTTCCTTATGCCATTGTTAGGGGTGATGGAGTGTTTAATACAAGAAAGAACCAAGCTCCATTCACGGAGTGGAAGCACCTTCAATTGCAGTTGTGTTTAATGATATATCCTAGGATCCTGGGGTTTATGGCTGTACCAACAACACTGTAGTGTAAGGGCCTACCTACACAATCCATTCAATGCAAATCCCATGATGAACCATAAAAAGAAAATTGGACAATCAAGTTGTAATGTGTGGCCAGTTTTAGACTGGTTGCTGCTCACCTTTAGCAAAGATCATATCCAAGTGGTTCAGCATTTAGTCACATGATCAATCACTTTGTAATCCCAGAGCAGTGTTTTTGTGGCTAAGATAATTATTTCACATGTACCCTTATATTTTTAAAGCTAAGGACTGAGCATTCTAGAGGGTTGTTCATATTTAATTATGGTATCATATTAAGTGTACGGTATGCCATAGATTTCTATCACAAGCTTTTATAAACATCCCCCTTGCGGCTTTTGACATTGTGCAGATGTAGTATAGCTGCAGAGAGCGGTAAACGATATATCTTAATAAATAAACATAGTAAATGTCAGACCAGTTTTGATAGCTGCACCTGTTTGGAAGGACACATTTTGTAACTCATCTTATAACGCTGATAACCTCTTATGTTTAATCTCTGCTTTGTCCTTGTCCCTTTCATTTAAATATAGTGTTGTATATCCCAATAGACTTTAAAGTTGCTCTCCTGTCCCACCTGACCCAGTTCATCCCTGACACCCCCCTTCCCCGGCCCTCACCAGGATAATTAGTCATATCAGAAACCACATTATTTCAGATGCATGAACTAGAACAAAAAGAGTCAAATTTATAATTCATGGGGTTGTCTGATATATAAAAAATCTTTTTTTACCGATTTAATTAATATTAATATTCATGAAACTAGAGGAAAAAAAATAAAACGTTATTTCTAATCAGAACAGACAATGTTTTATAATGCAAATGAACACTTTGAAAGTAATCAACATGAGGTAACGTTCTAAAATGAGTTGTATATTTACATTACCAGAGAAAAGGAGGAGGTAAGAATATTTTCAGACACACATATTACAAGATGCTGCTTACAGCTTCACTATTCACAAGTTATGGTATGACCTTCTAGCTTTCTGTGGAACTGTAAGGTATAGCAAAATAAAAATATGTATAAACACTGGAGGTAAACCAATGCAAATAAAACCTGATACATTTACATGTTATTGGGGGGCTTTGGGCACAATGAGACCCCACTCATCACTTACTGATGCACACAAGTGGTCAGTGAAGGGCTAGCTCACCTCGAGCCATGTTACAGTGAATGCAGACTATGGTGCTCGTAGGTGATGACATTGCAATCTTTGTTTATTGGTGCTACAATTCTAGACAGCATGCAGGGGAGTGCTGAACACACAAACCAAACTTAGGCTCTTGTGTAGGTAAATTGTAAGAAATAAGGCACCCTTAACTGTAAAATATAGCAATAGCAGAGCACAAGGAGCAGCTTCTTATCAAGTCTCAGTAGTGTTCCATTAGACCAGTGTTTCTCAACTCCAGTCCTCAAGGTGCCACAACGGGTCATGTTTTCAGGATTTCCATTATTTTGCACAGGTGATTTGATTAGTTTCATGCCTTAGTAATTACCACAGCCGTTTCATCTGAGGGAAATCCTGAAAACATGACCTGTTGGGGTGCCTTGAGGACTGGAGTTGAGAAACACTGCATTAGACAACTAAGTGGTAACTACTTGAAAGAAAATCTTACCTTTCCTCAGGGCTGCTGTTAGAAATCATGGGGCCCTGTACAGCCTTCCTGATGGGGCCCCACCAACGCTGCCTCCACCCCCTTGATGTGCAGAGGAACAGCAGCACTGACTTTATCTGCCTACCCCCCGAAAATGAGAAAAAAGTCCCTCCTCTGCTCCCATCTCCTGGGCTCCTCTGTTGATGTGATGGGGCCCAGGGAAATGTAATTTAAGTCCTTAAGCAAATTTGAGCAGGGGTGTGGTCTAGGATAATCAATTTATTAATTTAGGCAGAATGTTTAGCCAATTGTACTGCCTTATCAGCTGTCCTGCCTTTCCTACAAGAATAGAGTGTGCCAGGTGATGAGAGGACCAAATTCATTGCATGAGTCACAGGGCATATGCCAAGGGGATTTGTGGCATTTTTGTGCAGGCAGATATAAGCAATGAGCAACTACTGTATGCCTGAACAATGATCCATTGGAACAAGCACTTAAAGTGGAGTTCCACCCCCCATAAAATATATATTAATGTGCTTAAAAAAAATTAAAAAAAAAAACATTTGGAGAAATTTTTTTTTTAATTCACCTCTAAATGCCTGTTGCTAGGGGGTCCCTCGTAGTCTGCCTCCTTCGGCGTCTGGGCTCCTGACGTCACTTCCCTTAGTACAGGAAGGGAGATCGCCTCTCCCCCCTCCCTCTTGTCAATCATCTGGGACACGTGATCGGTCCCAGATAATTGCGCAGCCAGTGTCGGCGCGCGGTGCGGCTCGTGCATGCGCAGTGGGTGCCCGGCTGTGAAGCCACAGCCGGGCACCCACAGTTAAAATGCCGGTGCCGCTGAGCAGAGGGGGGGACGAGCCGGCTTCGTTCCCCCACATCGCTGGACCCTGGGACAGGTAAGTGTCCGATTATTAAAAGTCAGCAGCTGCAGTATTTGTAGCTGCTGACTTTTATTTTATATTTTTTAAGTGGGAACCCCGCTTTAACTTAACAATAACCAAACCCCTAATAGTTTTTACGATAAAGATTAGTATCACATTGATAAAACACCAATATTGTCACCAATATAATTAAATAAACCTTGTGGTCAAAAAATACAAAGCTAAAACTAATGATCTGCTTTCTGCCATTCTCTTATTCTTCTGGTTCAATGTTTCTGGTATTCTTCTGGGCAATATGCAACATCAACTTCTAGCTGCATTTTCTTTTATTTCTTTCTTCTTCACAATTCATCCTCTCTCTTTATTGCCCCTACCTTTATAACTGTGCTTCTTGCGTTTCTTTCTTTTATCTCCCACTACTCTGTCCTGCCCCCCCCCCCCCCCCCCCGAGTTGGCCTACTGGGCCATACCTAACCCCTTCCCCTTATATACATTGCTCATTCTATTGTTATACATTGTTTATAGATTGTCATATACTTTGTTGGACCATTAAAAATCTCTATTGAAACAAAAAAAAAAAGGCAGAGACCGCATTCTGTTGCAGTGTATTTAGTCTGGCTGCTTTCCAGTCTTTGAGAAATTCATACTTCATTCTCAGCAACAGCCTTGATTTCTAAACGGCTGTTTAAAAAATGAGTACTGCCGTTGGATTATTCCCCTAACTGTACGGGCGCTAATTGAAGAAAAGATATTTTAATTACGAAACCAGAAAAGGGAATTGTGCCTGATTTAATGCCAGGAGTTGAACAGCACTGCTTGTCACATGTACAGCATGGGCTAGCTCTACCTCTGATGTCAGACACGCTACACCATTCCAGCCCTCCATCTTGGGTGACCCTCCTGGATCCCAGCATGACGTGCTCATAAGCCTGTCATTCTGATTTGTGACGTGCACAGTTTTTCAGTGTGTAGATATACCGCCAGCTCTCTAATACTGATCCTCATACTGTGCATTCGCTACTATCAACAGGCACACAGCTGTAGCTGTCTTATACAATCCTCTCATTGCGTGTGGGTTTCTGACATGTCACACACAGGGTGCCATCCCTTTGCACACAATATATCTGTTATTTCAAATGTTTACTGTTATTTCCTCAAATTTTGCAAGGTTAGTGAAATTACTGAAGGCAATAATTGTAGACTATTGATGCTGTATTTTAGACTCATGGGGAGATAATTTACTTTCTAATGTATGTATTGCTAGCATTTATGATTTTGGGAGTCATTGTTTTCCATACAATCACAGAAAAAGGGTTTATTACCTACATACAGAAACTTTAGCTCCTCTTGCCCAGTCTGCCAAACTTTTCCCTCATTTAAATCATATAAATGTTATAAATTTGTTATGTGCCTTTGGCATATTTGCACTGAATTCCATTCACAACTGGGAGACTATCAGACGCCAATATTAGGATTTAAATAAAGCCAAAATCTGTGTAAATGAACCCAAAAAGAAGAATATTATCCATGGGTCACACTGCTGCTTAAAGCTTGTACACGTATAATGACATTGAAAAGTGTATGTGTTGCTTATAGCATCCAGGCAGGTTTAGGCTTGTAATAAAAATATCAATAAACCTTGTGCCAATCAACACATATAGAAATAAAAAAAAAAATAAATAAACAAAATATAATTGTAAAGCTACTATCCCCAATTGGGTAAAAAAAATGCTTAAAAAACATAAAATGGATCACATAGTTAAAGTGCTTCAAATAAAGTTCATTGTGTCCTTATGCATAAATATTCTTGACTCTTCAGTGTGAGATATCATTATACCATCACCACCATTAACATTCACACCCAATGTACTCTGATGGGATATTACTCATCTAACTACCATGACATCTTTAACTAAAAAGAAGGTCAATCAACGCTTAAATTCTGGGTTTCTTTATAGCTTCTCACAGATGTAACACAGTTGTCATGGGTCCAACACTTGACACCACAACTGAGTGGAGTGTTTGTATATACAGCCACATATGAGTCATTTTTATTCTGTCTGTTTTTAAATAGTGTTTAAATAAAGCATTGTTATTTTATCATACACAGTTATTTCCTTATGTTTTTCCAATCTATGGTTGTATTGTCTCTGATACTTTCTGGGGGTATTAATGGAGGTTATTGCTGGGTCCTACCACTTACAGCAGGTTATTGCTGACCCTTAGACCTGATTAGCATTATCATACTTGCCACTCACACTATCAATCAGAGCATACTTTATTCCCACAATCTTTTGACTATAACCCCTTGCCCTACGTAATCTAAAACATATCAGTTAAAGGGGGCACACCACAAGCCACACATCATGAAGCATAACCCACACTTTTGGCCATTTCAACTTCATAGACAAGGTCAAAAGTGTTGCATTTTTTACTCCCTTTAAAGCTGGACTAAACCCTTTTATCCTTTACAGCTATGGAAGCTGCTATCTTAGCCCAATTTTGATCTGAAGCTGACATGGTGCTGCACATGTGTTCAATTATGACACCAGATTGACAATTTGGTTGAGAGCACAAGTAACTGTGACAGTTGTAATTCATGGTATGCCTTGAATGCAACCGTTTTGAGAAACAGTTAAATCAATAGATATAAAAGCAATAATGCAGGGCTAAATATCAAAACATGTGATAAACATGTGCAAAAATTCAAATAAATGAAATATAAATAAATAAATGTCCACAAAAGTGCAAGTCCACAAAGGTATTCCAGATATCTGTGCAATCTCTTAAGAGTTTAGCAGGTTGAGACGTCCAACATGCCATGAAGGAAGTAGGAAATAAGATAGAATGGGTGACCCCCACCAAAATTGACAAGCCCAAACCCACGCATCCAACCAGAGTGGGTGAGAGGGAATGGGAGGGGCGCCAAAGATTTTACTATGCAAGGTGCTATGTTGTTATCTATATGATTTATGTAAATATGGTTTGCGACATGTTACTGATACGTTTACAATTCTATGTATGTACCTATTGCTACATGTTATGATACTCAATACTCTAAAATAAACTATGTTTTTTTAACATTGACTAATTTGATCAAGCCATGTTATATACCTCCCTCAAAGTCCCAACCCCCCGCCCCCTCATTTTCATGTAAAGATATAGGAATGGAGGCATGTGGCTCTATACGCCTCATTAAAGGTCCCCACAGAAAAAATAATTTTTTCAAAACAGGTCTTCATGCTCATGGACTTTTTCGTTTACTCATACTCAAACCAACAGCATAGCACCATCAAAGCATTTGTCTGTTGTTGCCCTATGTTTGTTTATGTAGTACAGTGCCTTGAAAAATTATTCATACTCCTTGAAATTTTCCACATTTTGCCATGTTACAACCAAAAACGTAAATGTATTTTATTGGGATTTTGGGTGAGAAACCAACAAAAAGTGACACATAGTTGTGAAGTGGAAGGAAAATAATAAATGGTTTTCAAAATGTTTTACAAGTAAATATGTGAAAAGTGTGGCGTGCATTTGTATTCAGGCCCATTTAATCTGATACCCCTAACTAAAATCTAGTGGAACCCATTGCCTTCAGAAGTCACCTAATTAGTAAATAGAGCCCACCTGTGTGTAAGTTAATCTAATAATAAATGCAGCTGTTTTGTGAAGCCCTCAGAGATTTGTTAAGTGAACAAACATCATCATGAAGGTCAAGGAACACACCAGACAGGTGCTTTACTTCAGCAGGGACAGGGAAGCTGGTCAGAGTTTATGGGAAGATGGATGGAGCCAAATACAAGGCAATCTTAGAGGAAAACCTGTTAGGGTCTGCAAAAGATTTGAAAATGGGGCGGAGGTTCACCTTCCACCAGGATAATGACCCTAAACAAGCCAGAGCTACAATGGAATAGTTTGGATCAAAGCATATTTATGTGTTAGAATGGCCCAGTCAAAGACCAGACCTAAATCCAATTGAGAATCTCTGGCAAGACTTGAAAATTGCTGTTCACAGACGCTCTCCATCCAATTTGACAGAGCTTGAGCTATTTTGCAAAGAAGAATGGGCAAAAATGTCACTCTCTAGATGTGCAAAGCTGGTAGAGACATTCCCAAAAAAGACTTGCAGCTGTAAATGCAGTGAAAGGTGGTTCTACAAAGCATTGGTGGGCTGAATACAAATGCACGCCACACTTTTCACATATTTATTTGTAAAAAAAATTGAGAACTATTTATCATTTTCATTTTACTGCACAGTTATGTGCACTTTGTGTTGGTCTATCACATAAAATCCCAATAAAATACATTTACGTTTTTGGTTGTAACATGACGAAATGTGGAAAATTTCAAGGGGGGTGAATACTTTTTCAAGGCCCTGTATGTTATTTTAAATGTGTCCCATTTGTAAGGTGTCTTATAACATTTTTTTTTGTTCTGATTTAGTCCTCTTCCTTTGTCTCAGATAAATTATCACAGAAAAAAACAAACATTCATGTTAAACAATGTTTACCCTTGGATTATGTTTATGGTGCAATGCTAATGTGTCTCTGGGGTTTAAGAGCCTCTTGGGAAGCAAGTAAGGTCTACAGTACTTTGAATTAACTTCCATAGATATTATGCTCCCCATAATTTCTTGGGTACATTTATTTTTAGCAAGTTTTGTTTTTATGTTACAAAATATCCACCTGTAAATTACACTGAGCAAAATTATAAACGCAACACTTCTGTGTTTGCCCCTATTTATCATTGTTATATTTGTGAACCTTTAAAAAAAAAAAAAAAGGTAAAAAAAAACTATAAACCTCACATACAAACTCTGAACTCAGTAATATTCCATACAGAATTCATTCTACACTGAACAAAATTATAAACGCAACACTTTTGTGTTTGCCCCTATTTATCATGAGCTGAACTTAAAGATCTACAACTTTTTCTATGTACACAAAAGGCCTATTTCTCTCAAATATTGTTCACAAATCTGTCTAAATCTGTGTTAGTGAGCACTTCTCCTTTGCCGAGATAATCCATCCACCTCACAGGTGTGGCATATCAAGATGCTGATTAGAAAGAATGATTATTGCACAGGTGTGCCTTAGGCTGGCCACAATAAAAGGCCATTTAAAATGTGCAGTTTTATCACACAGCACAATGCCACAGATGTCACAAGTTTTGAGGGAGCGCGCAATTGGCATGCCGACTGCAGGAATGTCCTGAGCTGTTACCCTTAAATTGAATGTTCATTTCTCTACCATAAGCTGTCTCCAAAGGCGTTTCAGAGAATTTGGAAGTACATCCAACCGGCCTCACAACCGCAGACCACATGTAATCACACCAACCCAGGACCTCCACATCCAACATCTTCACCTCCAATAACCATATGGTTATTCACAGGATTTTACAATTTGTTATTATATTAGGTATCAAGAACATTCTTTATACAAGATAGTGTAAAGAAAAACAATTCAAAAACAAAAAGTTATCCAATTAGGTAAGTAAAATACTCTTTTAATTGCATTCTAAAAAACTTTACCATAAACTGTATTGAAAATCCTTTAGACATTAATTTTCTAACATGTGTTATGTCATACCCATAACTGTATTGACAATGATATAAATATAAGATAAATGCATGTTTTATTATCATTTCAGCTTATATTAATAGGATCAAACCAAAGTAAGTTATAAAAAACTCATCAAAGAAATTAATGTAGAAAAAGTGTAAGTAAGTGTAGTAAAACATTAATACTATTAAAAATGAAAATAAAAAATCTGTTATTAATACTTTAACAGTTCTTATTTGTTTTCCACAGAGCTTAAACTTCAATGGTCCACAATTTTCTTCAAATGCAACAAGTTTCAAATCATCTGAAGGAAAAAATAAAGTCCAAAACTAATTCAGCTACGGATAAAAATAATTCTTTGTGTGTTTCCCCAAGGACATCATTATCTGGAATAGGAAAAGATAGGTGTGTAAAGCAGATTATGTTTTTTAAATGAAAATCAAAACGACATACATTTTTGTATAACGATTTACCTTTTTTATAGAAAAATAAAAATCAACCCACAAAGTTACAAAAGAGTGGCTAGGGGTGTGATCCTGATAATGATGTGAATGACAATGATATGAATGTGCCAAAAAAGATGTCTGCTCAAGTAATACAATATACCATGTAGATAGCAGCACAAGCAATGATGTTGCATGTACTGAATTATTGTATCAACCTTATGCAGATACTACTGTCTAGTGACAGTAGTAGTGGCAAACTGAAGTTGACCTTCCAGGTAAAAAGACGAAGAAAACAAAAACTGATGTTTGTGTTAAGACTCTCAAATTTTCACACCATGAAAATCTTGCTCTTGTATCAGATTTGCTTCCAATTTATGATAAATTGACTGGTAGAAATATGTTTAAATCTGAAACAGCATAGAAAAGAAAATGGTGGGAGAAAATCATGCAAGAAAACAGGAGGAAAAAAATGTCAACATATAAAAGTAAATATAAAAGAATAAAAAAAAAAGTAAATATAAAAAAGAAATTGGCTTTGGACATCAAAGAACAATACTGTAAACCTGAACATTTGAATGTCTAAATTTACCTTTTTCATGCACCATGGAAGTCACTGTTTGGGGATCTTATTTTCAAATAACTAATTTTGATTTCAGGAAAACATAGCAGGTGTTTTTCTGGACCGAAATTCTATTTTTTGACAATGAGAAAATGTTCTGATTAGAAGACTATTGTTGGAATTGATAAGAATTTTGAAACCTTAAGCCATCATTTTTTTTTGTTCTGGTTGGAGGAATGTAGTCTACCCCTATATGTTAGAGGTACAATTGCAGTATCATAGTGAGTGGGAATGGTAGAGGATGGGTCCACAGATTCTCTAGCACTAGAAAGAGTAATGCCCTGTACACACGGTCGGATTTTCCCGACGGAAAATGTGTGATGGGACCTTGTTGTCGGAAAGTCCAACTGTAGGCTCCATTACACATTTTCCATCGGAATTTCCGCAACACAAAGTTTGAGAGCTTGCTATAAAATTTTCCGACAACAAAATCCATTGTCGGAAATTCCGATCGTGTGTACACAAATCCGACGCACAAAGTGCCACGCATGCTCAGAATAAATTAAGAGAAGAAAGCTATTGACTACTGCTCCGTTTATAGTCCCAACGTACATGTTTTACGTCACCGCGTTAAGAACGATCGGATTTTCCGACAACTTTGTGTGACAGTGTGTATGCAAGACAAGTTTGAGCCAACATCCATCGGAGAAAATCCATAGATTTTGTTGTCGGAATGTCCGATCAATGTCCGACTGTGTGTACAGGACATAAGAGGGGTAAAATTTGAATAACTTATATGGAGTGTACTGCCATGAATCATCTTTTGTAACAGCTCACAGTGGTTTGCACATTGAGTTGCCTTATAAGTTAAAACTGTCAAAGCAATCTCCAGTGAAAAATGCTTTATTTTATACTTTCTTCTATGCCCAGCAAATCTATAAGACCTGTAGAAAGGCAGTACCTCCTTCAGCATCTAAACAAGAAGAATTGTTTAGTATATAAAAAAGCGTTCATCATCACAGGAAAGTGCTTTTCTGCATTCCAGTCATCAAACTCATATGAGTGTACACTCCAGGATCCGTGCAAGTTTTGGTCCCTGTGAATTGTCTAGTTCAAACGTTTTGTTCTTTCAAAAAGAAAGTGATTGATAAAAATGATATCAGACTTGGACAAAATATAAGTGTTTATGTAAGATTTGTGTTGCTTTCCTATGATTCATGTTAAAAAGTGTTAGAACACATGATATCTCTATGAAGAAGGCTCTGCATGCCCCATTCGATGGCCATGTTTATCCACAGGGAAATGCACAGATATTCCATGCACAGCTCCAGAATGTTCGGGCCATTACCTGTACCCACACGGATGTCACATTGGGAACAGTGGCTGTGTCTGTTCAGCCACTACAACCCAATAGACAGCAATAGGACTGCTTGCATGGGGTTACCTTTGCATCCCCATGTGGGTAAACATGACCATCACACAGGGAACTCATTGATATGCCCTGTGTGAACAAAGCCTGAGGCTGGGTTTACACTAGAGCACGGAGTAGCTCACAGCAGGGGGTCTGGTGCATCTCCATTCACTGGTTCAGGTCTTATTTCAGACCAAATTTGTGGCTGAATTCAGACCTGAAAATGACCAAAAGACACACAGGACTCCTGTGCAATTCACACCGGAGCTGCTCCAGAGATGGGTGAACCGGCTCCATAAAGAACCAGTCACAATCTCATGCAATGCGAATTGGATGGGGGGAACCTGCAACCAATTCGCAATAGTGTGAACCCAACTTCAAACTTGTAGTAACATCTCAGAATTCCTTACAACGTTTGTTGTGACATTTGAAATTTATGGAAGCTGTACATTCTAAAGAGAGTTGAATTAAAATCAATTCAAATTCATTGACAGGCACAATTACACATTTTAAAATCAATAAATTAAAATAAGCCTGAATGAAGCATTCATGCACTTTGTTGCCACACTCATCCTGGGGAGGTGAGGTTTTACTGCAGCAGTCATCCTCATTGGTGACAACTTCTACATCCTTACATACGTGTACAATTCTCCAATAGGGTTTAGCCAAACTTACCTGGGTTCAGTTGGAGATGTGTTCGCAGAACATGACTAAAATTCTGGTGCAGAATCTGAACCCCATTGAAGTTAATAGAAACAGGGGGGGCGGGTGCCACTCTAAGTGTAGTATTAAAATGGAAACATTTATTACACAAGATTAAAAACACTTACAAGATATAAGTGGAAGTCATGCTCATAAATATGCAGTCCTGCCAATTCTAATGTGTCCCACAGGCTCCAGACACAATCTGGATTGCTGGGAAGGAGTCTGGTTGGTGTTGTGCTGAATGGCTGTGGTTCAGGGGAACCAGGAAGTGGTCAGCTCCAGTTTGACCAGCTTGAACCACGGAAGCTGAAATTACGTCACCAGCGCAGGGCGGGAGGAAGGAATCAGGACTGTCTGTGTGTATGAGAGGCTATGCGCTTGGAGCTCACAGCTCCTTCTACTGGCCTGTTGTTCACTGGAGGAGAGCATCATTAAATACACTCTCACAAGCATGACGCCCACGGCCATAGAACTACAACGGTCAGCGGATCCAAAACAATGGGATAAAGGAATTAAAAAACTTAAATAGTAAAATATGGGGCTTACATGGGTCTAACAATATATAATGTAGTGCGCGTAGCCTCTCATACACACAGACAGTCCTGATCCCTTCCTCCCGCCCCGTGCTGGTGACGTAATTTCCGCTTCTGCGGTTCAAGCTGGTCAGCGTGGAGCTGACCACTTCCTGGTTCCCCTGAAGCACAGCCATTCAGAATAACACCAACCAGACTCCTAACAGCAATCCAGATTGTGTGTGGAGCCTGTGGGACACATTAGAATTGCCAGGACTGCATATTTATGATGAGCATGTCTTCCACTTATATCTTTTAAGTGTTTTTAATACTTCACTTAGAGTGGCGCCCCCCCCCCGTTTCTTTTACCTATTTTACAGAGTTGCTCGACACACTCTGAGGTTGGCTGCCTCTTTTTAAACCACACGTTTTCCTTGGTTCAACTCTGTATCACCTTTATGACTGTCCAACCAAATGTATCCTAATTTAAGGGCATTACCTCCTGGAGCGCCAAATACCCAATCTACCTCACCATTGAAGTTAATGGGAGTCAAATGTTAAAACAGTAATGGACATTTTCTAGGCGAGGAATAATAGGCATGGGATATCAAACAAATTACATGGGGAACTGGGCACTGCCCTGGGGACATGTACCAAAGAAAAAAAAAATTAAAAAACACTTTTTTTTATAGTACATATTAAAACAAAATGAAAAATGACTTTAAATAACGTGCCTGGGACGTCCTTACCCTGCCTGTGAAGTGGTGCATCTATACAATGTATACCACTTACTGCAGTAAAACTGACATTAACAGTGAGAAAAAATGCTTTTCAAGTTGCCAGCAAATGACAGTTCTTGGTTGCTTTATCATGTTTGTTCTGAGACCAGAGATTCCTTTCTTCTATACCAGACTTTTTTTCTAGATTAGGGACCGACATAGATGTTAATGGGGGACCTCCACACAAAAAAAAGAATGGGGTCCCCCTCCAAAATTCTATACCAAACTCTTTGGGTTTATTATGTTATATAAGGGGAACCCCATGCAAAAAATAAAAAAACAACAAAGAAAGCATGGCATCCCCCCCCCCCCCACACACACACACACACAAAACACGTGGGACTCTAATCTCATAAGGGTCCATGCATATAAATGATAGTAAATATTTTTAGTTTTTTTGTCAAAATTAAAGTGATTAACAATCCATAAAAGTTTGGTATATTAAAAGAAAATAACATCTTCTTTTCCTAACAAACGTAAATCAAACTCTATCTTGCATGTCCAGAGAGAGAGATGTGGCCACTGTGGTCTAGTGCCTCACCAATCCATGCTGCTAGTTGCTTACAATAGTAATGACATGTGGCTTATGATGGACAGGGATGAGTCTTCTTTTAGTGTGTAAATGGCTTCCAACATTAATGACCAACAAACTGCCTTGTGAACATAACCTGTGAATACACATTACATTCTTGGTGTAGACCAGACAAAGCTTCACCATTGTTTGCTACCACCACTGTGGATTTCAAGGGAACTTAGCCACAAATTACAGATACTTGCCTGGACATTCCAGCTAAGGAGTACAATGTATTATTTAAAGCAAAGTTCCACCCATTTAAAAGTCAGCAGCTACAAAAAGTGTAGCTACTGGCTTTTAATAATCAGACACTCACCTGTCCTATGGTCCAGCGATGCGGGTGCAGGAAGCCTTGCTCCTTGCCCCCTCCTCTCTGCGGTGCCGGCATTCTAACTGTGGGCGCCCGGCTGTGGCTTCACATCCTGTAACGTGTTCCAAAAGTTTGCAGGGAGGGAGAGGTGAACTTCCTTCCAGCGCCGCGGAGCCAGGGGAGGAAGTGGGATCTGGGTGCCTCCCCCCAAAAAATGACATGCCAAATTTCCTTGGAGCTCCACCGATTACACTGGGGAGGAGACCGCAGAGGCTATATCCACATGCGCATTGCCCCTTTGGGGTGACTGGATCTGGTGAGTGGGGACCCTTGTGGGGGAGCACACAGTCACCAAGGATATTGAGAGCACTCAAGTCACCTCTTTGGGAAAATTCCTTTACACAATTTTTGAGAAAAAATTTAATGCACAAATTATGGACTGCTACATGAACACTATATGATTTTTGTTTGCCTATAATGCCTATGGACTTTCTGGCTTGGCCGCAGAGTATGGTCTATCAACGGCTTTTTTAGCAAGTTTTATATGTTGATCTATGGGCATTATTATTATTGTTATTTTATTATTAGTATATGTAGATATACCACTAATCTACCACTAGGGGTATTACCATAGCTAAGTTAGTTATTGCACTTTTTCACATTGCTTAGTCAACACTTTTGAGAAGTACTTTATGGCACATCTTATGTGTATATTACCTATGGCATATTTCACACACACACAGAGTCTAATTAATTTGGGACCTTACCACTTACACTACACATTTACACACAAGTATCTGTGTTATTGGTTACCATTATTGGAAGGGGATTGTATGTATTAGGGTTAGGTATCCCCACTGTTGGGTCAGCACGTCCGCTCCCCATCTCTCCCTCCCCCCATAATACACCTGCTCATGCCCATATAACTATATATAGGGAGCGCCATCACCCCATTATTTATCCTTATCTGTAGTTCAGACCAGCCCTGCTATAATTGAAACCCCAGCATTCTGAACTACATATCCCACAATGGTTTGCTCTGCTCTAGTTTCTGTCTGTCAGGAAATGAAATATGGGGTCCAAGACAACACTAGAAGGAGACCGTTCCACATCAATAGCACTGCACACTGTCCCTGAATTGCAAGCACAATGACCAGCTCCTGGATACACAAGCATGCAATCATGTTGTTTCTTCGCCCCTTCTCTCCCCTTGTCCATTCACAGAATGTCTTGTGTTCTGGAAACCATTACAATACAAAAAAATGCACTTTGTTCTGTTAGTGGACAAGGGGAGATCAGGGCAGATCCTCTAATAGTCACAGTGAATAGAAGTGAATCTGACCTGTTATCACACCTGCCCAGACGTACCTTTTTTACACATAACCACTTAAGGACCACCCGTCATCGTTTTACATCGCTAATTTGAAGAGGAATATCTAGTTGCCATAACCCTGGTATCCTCTTCTTCAGTGGGCGGTCCGCTTTCAGAAAAAAGTGGTCTGTGTGACGGATACGCCGCAAGATCACTTTTATCGGCGTGCTCCGGTGCCCTCTGTCGCTTACCAGAGCCGTCGGCACGCGTAGGGTCGCTGTCACTCACTGCATTGCCTACCATTTTTATCGTTTGTGATCACTTTTATCTGTATGGTGTTTTTTAGCAATAAACAACCCTTTTTGACCTGCACTATGTGGAAGCATATCCTTCTTTTCCCACATATCGTCTGGATGTGAGTGGATGTTTGTTCCATGCACCCATCATCGAGATCCTGTTTTGACGTTCCTGGGATCGATCCGGAAGCTACCTATCATCCCTGGGGATTCCACCTTGGAGGCCATCCATATACTTGCTTGACGTGGCACAATGCCTGTTTGACTCTATACTACCGGTATTAGAGTCCACCTTATCTGGTAAGAGCATTTACATTCCACTATGTTTGGATGATCCTCCCTTCGGACGTTTACATCATGGATTGAGTTGTGTCCCAGATTCACTTCACCAACACCTGAATTATTGAACTTTTCCTTTCACTTTGTGATAATATTGTTTATTCAAGGTTTATCACATAATCATTTTGTTTGCAGATGGACGTTTGCATATTACATTTAGTTGAATTTCATTAACAATACACATGGTGGTAACGTCTATGCAATCACAAGATTGCAGACGAGATGCTTCATTTGCAGGGTTTTGACCTGCCTTGTGGTGCAATCCATCGCTCCAGACAACTTCTGCCCGTAGTATCACCACTACGGCCTGGTGCTTTGTTCTAGATTGGCACTGCCCTAGGACGGTGCTTTCCCTCCGAGTAACGACATCACTTCCGGTTTCCCTGTGCCAGTGGTAAACCGGAAGTGATGTCAGCAGCTCCGTGGAATGCACGGCCCGAACACACCTATTTTGGTAAGTAAGCAGCAATGTGTCTGCAGTGCACTCTGCACTGTCTGTTGAGGGTGTGAGAAGGTTTACATTAACTGGTCCCCTTTTCCTCTAGGCTTTATTGCTGATATGTATTTTCTGTTTATCTCAAAACTATGAAGGTAGTTTTTCCGGGGGCAGTATAGGTATTTTTATTATAATGACCGCCCGCTGGTAACTGGGCACATCAAAAATACTGCAAATAGCATTAAAGTAGCATCTAGTGGAGAGAAATTATTACAGATGCCAGCATTCATTGCAGAGAGCAATTGTCTCAGTGTTTGCATAGCATACAAGCACTTGAATATAAGAACACTGAACAAAGGAAGGCTCAGTCATTTACCTTTACAGAGAGTGCTTGACAGTTCAATTTATAAGGAAAGAGAAGAGAACACAAATCACTGCAACATATCCAGGAAATGACAATGAGTTCAGCAGATGATGTGTAAGACGGAAGGAGAATGGATAAATAAAGCTACCTATAGATATTATAATGACAGCCTGTTAATCACTTAGTAGTGCTGCACTATGATGGTGTTCTGGGCTGGATTTACAATTAAGTACAGTAGGCTTGTGCCTGTGATTGACACAGGGAAATCATTGACCACACACTTTCCCAATCATCACTAGAAGAATAAACATGTCATATCAGCTTTTTCAAACATTGTCACAATATTCTAAGCCATGTTAGGACCAATAAATAAAAGATTGTGAACATCAATAAAGGGGGGGGGTCCATAGGAGAGGCTGCAGTGAAGGAAATGGAACCCTGATACTCATAACTAAGGCCTATTGCAGACCACAAAAGAGGTTCCTAGCTGAATTTCCTGGGGGGATATCTGGCAGTTTGGCTGGAGATTGTCTAGTCAATAACCAATTGTGTGTACCCCTTTAAGCCCAACTAAGAATACTAAAAGTCCTCCCTTACAGTGGGACTAAGCCCACACTGCATGGGTTTACTGCTTGTTTAGTCTATGGGACAGTAACAGCACTTTTACTTACGTGATCCTCCACTTCCCTGACAAACTGCACTCTCCTCCACAGGTGGTCTGTCCCTAAGCATGCTCATCTCCAGAGCAAGGCTATGGTCCCTGCATCAGTCTTGATGACATCAGAGGACCTTAGACCACCAGAGTGCATGGAATAAGAGGCTGCAGGAACAGGTCTGGCAGCGCAGAGGAGCATGTGGGAGCAGAAGATCAGGTAAGCAAAACTGATTTACCTGGTCCCCTTAGACCAGCTTTTCCTAACTGGGGTATCACCAGAGTTTGCCAGGGGTGCTGCAGCTTCCTTTTTGAGAGAGCCTGTGATTAAGCTCCTACTGCTCTGCTCATCTGTACAAAGGCACAGCAGGAGCTTAATCAGGACAGTAAGTTCAGAGCAGTGAAAGGGGGAGATGTCTTCCTGAGTCCTGACCTGCCCCTACAGTGCAGGACCCAGAAGTGCAGGTATAGGTACAGTACTGCAGTTTTTAAAAAGGCTTTATGTTTGTATTTTATGTGTGTATGTATAGATGTGTGTGAATGTATGTATATGTATGCATGTGAGTTTATATATGTGTGAGTATGTCTGCATGTAGGTATGTATGTATGTAAATATGTGTATGTGAGCTTATGTGTGTATGCATGTGTATATGTATTGTATTATATTCTGAATTTATGTATGTGATTATGTATGTTTATGTGTGTATGTTACTTTTAACTGATAGTGCCGTTGAATGTGACGGGGTATATTTCCTGCTGTGACTGAAGCATGTGTATGACCTCAGCTGCTGCTTCTGCAGCTAAAGGCGGTGCAGCTGGGGTGGCAAAAACATAGCTCAACCGCATGCTTTCCCTGTCCCCAAACATCATGTGTGAATAAGCCCCTAGGCTTGGATCACATCTGTGTATCTGTGTGCTGGGTGTAGGGCTGTCCTACCCAAAGAAACGCAGAAAAAAGTCCCTGACACTTAAAAAATCTCAGCACATCAACTTTAGAGACAACATGTTCACTTGCTGCCTAATGTATTCCACCGACTTTCAGATGCCATTGTAATCAGATAAACGGTATTATTCACAGATGATTGGTCAGTGGTCATAATGTTATGGTTGATTGGTGTATGTGACTTGTGTATATATACATTGTACATATATGACTTTTGTGTAAGTAAATGACTTGTGTGTTCATTGTATACAATGCACATATGCAGTATATGACCTGTGTAGATTCATTGTACATAGAAATGACCTGTGGAGTATACATTCTCTCTCTCTCTCTCTCTCTCTCTCTCTCTCTCTCTCTCTCTCTCTCTCTCTCGGTATACATTGTACATATATGACCTGTGGGGTATACATTGTCTGTGAGGCTGTGCTATATACCATGATCTGCGATGCTGTCTTATATACCATGATCTGCGAGGTTGCCCTATATAACATGATCTGTGAGGCTGCACTATATAACATGATCTTCAAGGCTGTGCTATATAACATGATCTGTGAGGCTGCGCTATACCATGATCTGTGAGGCTGTGCTATATACTCTGTCATGTGATGCTGAGCTGTATACCCTGATCTGTGATGCTGAGCTATTTACTCTGTCCTGTGATGCTGAGCTGTATACTCTGTCCTGTGATGCTGGTGCTATACTCTGTCCTGTGATGTTGAGCTGTATACTCCTGACACTATGGGTGGAAGCAAGTGGAATACAGGGGACAGAGTGGGTGGATTCTATAAGGGGTGGGACTTATGAGAAGTGGGAGGGGTCAAAAAGGAAGGACGGGGTCTAGAGCCCCCCAACCTAAAACTTCAGCAGCCGCCACTGGTTAAAGTGGCTCTAAAGGCAGAAGGTTTTCACCTTAATGCATTTTATACATTAAGGTAAAAAACCTTCTGGGTGTAGCTCAAAAGTGAGACTCATTTTGCACTCTCCACCTTAAGTAAATAAACCCCATTGTCTGTGCCTGGAGTTTCATCTTAAAGTAGATTTATACCTAATAAACCTAGTGCCATTTCGACATGAAAGTATTTATATTTCATGAAAGATGCCAAAAACCAAATATATATGCTACAATGCTGTAATCCTGACTGTTTATGATCATTTCAGGAGAAAGTTGGGCAACAATTGTTTGATAGACAACCTGTTTGTCTATCTGACAAGCAGCCTGCTCTGTTCTTTACAGGGGTTGAAACAAGCATGAGGCGTACCTACACATTAACTATAATAGCTAAATATGCAATTTTTATGTGGATGGAAAATAGAATAATACATTTACATAAATATAGTTGACCATGTAGGCAGCCAACATTTTCTTTTTCAGATTGATTGTGGAACTGGGATTGCCTCAAAATGTGTGCATCATGAAAAGACCCTGAAAATCCAGTGACTGTGTTCCTGGTTAACATTTGCGCATCACAGATAGCTTGGATGTTGAGAGGATGGTATTCTTTTCTATTGCGGTATATATGCTGTATAGGGGAGGGTGGAAAAAAGGTTTATTAGTGCAGTCAATGGAAACCATGACATTTGAAATACCAGATATGGGATAGAAACTGCTTTCGATTTGGTCATATTCCTGCCTTGAGGAGGGCATGTAAATGTTTTTGGGTACAATCCTATGAAACCCACCCTATACATATGGCCTGGGAGATTCCAACCACTTCAAGTGACACCATATGAAACTAAGCCTTTTCAAAGGAATGCAATAACGCTAACAATTCCACTATTCCAGATATTGCATAATTTTGTTAATTGCTGAGTTCTAGAACTCTTCCTAACTCACTATGCAGATGTAAAATTAAATCTTTTAATAAACAGAATTTTGGAAATGATTTCTACTTCCAAATAATCATCCAGCGGAGTGTGACCATAGAGTTCTTTGAGCTATAACCACAATCCTACTTCTTCTCTTTCTCCTACTTTGCATAAAGTTAAACTAGTATTTTTGAAAGGCTCCATTCTATCAAGAGAGTAAATTCCACCAGTGACTGACAGGTCCAAAATATTGAGTAATTGATAAATATCTACATTTTTTTTTTTTTTTTCCACAAAAAGGAGTTTATTGAGAAGTTATCACAATTACAAATATAGACAGTTGAACAGATTTTGACAGGTGCTCCATGACATTTTATACAATAATGATACAAAAAGTAAGACTATCACTGATGTCATGGGGAGTACAGACATATGGTGGGAAAATAAGAATGCATGAAAGGAGAACCCGCTAAATACATTGCTATGAGACATTATTTGCATACAAGTCTTATAGAGATCATGAGTACTTTGCGTGGTTTAAGTGTAACAGAATCCGGAACATAGTAGGTGGGGGTATGAGACTTGTGTGGAACCAAAGCGGGAGGGTTTGTCTCTATTAGGTCTTGGACTGTGTTGTATTGTCACAGTCTGATATTGCGAGAAGGTTAGATAAGGGTATGGGTAAGAAGGGAATATACTTTGGGTAATATGGGAGTAGTATAAAGGTTTAGAAGGGGAAAGTATGAGGATAGGGAAAAACAGAGGGAGGAAGAGGGAAACGAGGGAGACAATAGGGGAATGATGTAAATACAGTGTTAGAGTAAGAAAGGGGGGATAGGAAAGGGGGTAGAAGGGCCGCCCCCCCCTCCCGGCCAGCCTGTCTCGTATTTAGGGGTTCCTGAGGATCCTCTCGCCTCCTAAGGGAGGGAGGATGTCAGATTGGGAAGTACGACTTGTAACAGTTAGTGGTTTTAAAATGTGACCAGCAGGCCCATATGTTGGTGAATTTTTGTATGCGATCTTGTGAGATATAGATCAATTCTTCCATCTCCTCAATTTTGGCAATCTTTGTCAACCATTCTCTGATTGTCGGGGGGCTGGTTGAGCGCCATTTGACAGGAATGCATAGTCTGGCTGCATTTACCATATGCATGGCCAGCGATCTATGGTAAGATCTTTTAGGTAAGGTTGTATGGTGGAGGAGATATTGTGCTGGAGCGAAGTCCAGGGTGTAAGTAGTGACTCTTTGTATTATGTCGTGAACCTCCCTCCAAAAAACCTGAAGGATCGGGCATTCCCACCATATGTGGATCATAGAGCCTATGTCACTATTACATCTCCAGCATGTATTTGGGATCGAGGGTGAGAATTTATGTATGCGAGATGGTGTTCTGTACCATTTGGTAAGTATTTTGTACCCATTCTCTTGGATGGCAACATTTAGTGAGCCTTTGTGGGTATGAAAATGTATGGTCTCCCAGTCTTCCTCAGTGAGGTCTAAGTGTAGGTCTTTGTGCCAGGATAAGTGAAAGGATTCAGTTTGAGAGTGGTATGGTGTTTCTTGGAGGAGAGAGTAGATGGTGGATATTAGATGTCTTTGAGACGTGTTCTGGGTGCATAATGTTTCAAGTGGGGTTAGTTTTCTCGTCCATGTGTTATTGGAGGTAGTAGAAGAGAGAAAGTGTGTCAGCTGTCTATATGTCCAAAAAGGAAAGTTTTTTGTAAGGGATAAGGATTTGAGGTTATCATATGTTCGTAGCCGGTCTGCGTGGAAGAAATGGTGAGCTTGGACTTCTTCATGTGGCCATTCTTGTTTTAAGAATGTGTTTGACAACCCCGGGGGGAAATCTGGATTTCCCCTCAGGGAGGTCAAAGGCCCTGGTCGTGAAGATAATTGAGAAGTTGTCATGGCAGAGGTGAGGGCGAGCAGTGACGGGTAAATGAGAGGGTGTTTCTTGATTGGTTGTGTCCAGTGTTTGGATGAAATCCAGGGAAGGTAATGTAAATGGCCAGGTACAAAGGAATTTTCCAGGGTCACCCAAGGTTTCCCTGATCTGGTAGTACACCAGTCCACTACTCTGGTTAAATGGCAGGCTAAGTAATATTTGTAGAGATCTGGAAGTGCAATCCCACCTTTGGTCTTGCTAAAGGTCAGACGAGAGTATTTGATTCTTGGAGGGCTGCCCCTCCAGATAAAGGACGTACATGCCTTTTTGTAGGAATGAAAAAATGCAGGGGGTAAATGTATCGGGATGGTCTGCATTAAATATAGGAGGCGAGGGAGGACAATCATTTTAATCAAGGCCGAGCGTCCGAACCATGAATCGTTGAGCGTGGCCCACTCTTTTAGATCTGTCTGAATTTTCGAGAGAGCAGGAAGGAAATTCTGGTCATATAGGTCTGTAAGTTGTTTGGTAATTTGGATGCCCAGGTAAGTAATGGCGGTGTTTTTCCACTGAAAGGGAAAGGAGTCTTGGCAGTGAGTGACCACCTGTGGGGGAAGGGATATGTTCAGGGCGTGTGATTTAGGATAATTTATCTTAAGATTCGATAAGACCCCAAAGTGGTTGATGTCTTTCAATAAGTTGGGTAGGGTGATGTGAGGTGATTGGAGTGTTAGCAGGATATCGTCTGCAAAAGCTGCTACCTTAAATTCCCTCCGATTTATAGTTATTCCTTGAATGTCTGTGTTCGCACGTAGTCTATTTAGGAGGGGCTCCAAAGATAATATAAAAATAAGAGGGGACAAAGGACACCCCTGACGGGTACCATTGGTTATTTGGAAGGCGTTTGACAGGAGGCCGTTTGCTTTTACTTTCGCCGAGGGATTATCGTATAGAGCGGTGATGTAGTTATACATGTGGGGTGGTAGACCAATGCCCTTCAGTACTGCGCGCATATAATCCCAAGCCACCCTGTCAAACGCCTTCTCGGCATCGAGAGATAGTAGGAATCCCTCCGTTCCGGAGGAGGTAAGCCAGTGGTGTATGTTTAAGGTGCGGGTGGTGTTCTCTCTGGCCTCTCGTCCCGGGACAAAACCCACCTGGTCTGCTGAGATCAGGCCAGGAATCAGGGGTAATAATCTATTTGCTAGAATTTTTGCATACAGTTTGATATCCACATTGAGTAATGAGATGGGTCTGTAATTGGCCGCCAGGGATGGATCCTTATCAGCTTTTGGTATGACTGCTATATGGGCTTCAAGCATATTGCCTGGTGAGGTGGAAGGAACCGCTAGGGAATTGAAGGCCTTGAGCATTGGCGGTGAGAGCGTTTCTAGGAAGCTTTTGTAGTAAATTAGTGGTAGGCCGTCTGGGCCTGGGCTCTTGCCTACTTTCATTTGTTTTATTGCCAAGCCCAACTCCTCTAAGGTCATGTGTCCTTCTAAATTAGCGGCTTGTTGTGGGGTTATCGGCTTAGGGCAGTATTGGGTTAGAAAGTCATGGATTTGAGATTGGCGAGGAGAGGTGTTGGGTGAGTCTGAATTATGAGATGGCAAATTATATAGTTTAGAGTAAAAGCTTTCGAAATGGGCCGCAATGTCCTCATTTTTAGAAATCACCGCACCCCTGTCGGTGCGAAGGTGGTGAATTATGGAAGAAGTCTTGGCCGCTTGAATAGTGCGGGCAAGCAATCTTCCGCTTTTGTTGCCGTGTTCGTAGAACACTTTTTGTCTGAGTACATATTGGCGCCTCGTGCGCTAAATATCTACATTTTTTAATGAATTCATATTAATGAACTTTTTTATTTACCAGGCATTATTTATTATAAAAAAAAAGTGCTCATGATGAAATTGAATGCAAATGTGATCTTTCTTTAGTAATAATTAATTGGTTAATCTTCTCTTATATTATTGCATGCGCTATTTTTGAAAAAAAGGTTATGTGACACTGTTAATGGATGCTATTAGTGAATTGACCCTGCACTCCAGCTGTTTCCACCATATCAAATTGTCTGACTTTCCCAAAAAGTCACAGGTGTCATTTTCCAAATTAAGGCAAGCTTGGCTAATAGTTGGTGTTGCGCAGTATTAATAACCATGTTGTCATAGGTAACAAAACCAGGGTATGTTTGCTACTCATTGGTTGGAACATAAGCTCCATCTGCCCTCCTGATAACAGGTTTCAGTGTCCCATCACATTTGGTCTCCCCTATTCACTGTACTGGGAGCTGTTCAATCCAAAACTCCTCGTAATTGCTTGCTGCCAGCAGTTTATACTAGTGGCATCGTCCCATATGTATATATTATGCATGCGGCATTGGTAAAGGAGACAGATTTGTATATTAATAAGTTGGATGTGCATATATATGAGTAGCTGTATTAGCATATGAATGAATCACTTCAGGCACAGTAGGATAGTGTAAGGTAGTGCTGCTGGATGGACCAAAAAGCAGGACTAACCCAGCAAATCCAGGGCAGCTGAAGCATGTTTAATGACAACTGAAGTTCTCTCATTGGTAAGATGAATAAAACTAACAACACATAGAGAAGGCAATTAATATGATAAAAGTAGACATGTTGTATGGTGGGCCCTCTTAGTTTTAAATGTCTAACATTATTAACAGGTTCACAATAAGATGGCTAAATGCAGATTTTGATCTGTCATATTACCAAACTGGACCTCTTTACTAACTTGAATATTCTGTTCACATGATATGTAATCTTCACATGACATGTTTTCGGTAAAATTTGGTGATCCTACAAATTAAAATTTGTTTGTAGCCAGCTTTAGGTGTCACCTTCCAGGAAGTGGCAAGAAGCAATGTTTCTACCTATGTAAACAATTCTCATCCTTGTTCCTTGTAACACATGTTAAAAAAAAAAGAAAAAGAAAAAAAACACTGTAATAATCTTATTGGTTGTTTTGAATAAAACCTGCAATAATCTTTTCTAAATAGCAACTAAAAGTGTGTTTATATATCAACACCATAAACAACCCCATATCCTGTCCAACTGTTGACTAGAATGCAATAGTCCTTAAAATAAAGTTTAAAAAAAGCCAAGCAATGGATAAAGCAACCCTGAAAAGCAGGTTATGAGAACAAGATAAAACACAGGGCAGAAAATACGAATTATGATCTATATTAAATATATGTTTCTTCAAACAGAATCCAGTGGAATATTAACTATTCGGTTTAGCGATAAAACATACTGTTGTAACAGTACGTTTTCACAGATCTCCTGCTGCTTTTGAGATTTTTCTCTATCAGAGTTAAATAATTCCTGCAATAAATGAATATTTTCTGTGCTCTCTATAGATTAAGAATCACAATAAGAGCAGGAAAATTAACACTGTCAGCTAGACTTGGAAAGGCTTATCGCCTTATCGTGTTATAGATAATGTTCCCCAACTGTTTGTAAAAACAGCAGACTTTGCAATGCGTTTCTATAGAAAGGAGAAAAAAATATTCTTCAAAACAGCAGCTTACATGGCAGGAAAAGCATGAAGAGTGTATTAAATATATATCTTCACCCACGCACACAGCATCAGGGGACTGTTCCACTAAGCTCAACAAGGAAACAGTAATGAATCTCAGAGCAAGAGAAATGCTGGAACACGAGGTCATGCTGAAACATTAGTGAGAAGCACATATAGGGCATCTATAGGTCAGCCTAGCAGGAGGGTAGGTGTAATCTCAAAAAAATATCCATACTGGTGGTAAAGAAAATAAATTCATATCATTAAACTTCAGTAAGTTGCCTTATGTTTGGTGGCTGTGGGCTGCATTTTACATATCATCCTAGTCATTTGCACTGCAGTACCTGGTAATAGCTTGTAAAGAAGGGTCATGAGCACCAGAATTCAAATACCAAGACAAAATGTATTTGTTCAAGAAATGCAAAGAACAGTAGAGGCCTCTAAAATCATATGAAGGTCCTCACACTATCCACAAGATATAAGGGATTCCTTATTTTAGAAGGGTGGCCTGCGCTATTCATATCTTTCGTTTTTGCCCCAATACCAACTGTGCATCCAAAAAGAGTTTATAGTATAGGTACAGTCTATTTTTTCCAAATAGCATACAGCTGTTTCAGGCTTATCTTTGGATGTATGCGAAGGAATGGGTATGCAAAATGCAAACATCCCCAGAAATTAGTATACCACAACAGAAAAATGCAAATTATGGGACTGATGATTGCTAACAAGACTGAAACAGCTACACCACAACAGAAAAATGCAAATCATGGGACTTTTTAGGCATTATCAACTACATAAACAGTATTTTTTATCAAACTAAATTGTTTTATAAAGCCAGAAAACCGACCACACTAAGGTAGTTGTGCTTTCATGCCTAGCGTAGTCAATTTGAAATAAAAAACGCGGGGGGGGGGGGGGGCTGGCAGGATCACCAGGCATTTCACACAAAAGAAGCAATACAAAGAATATGAAATGCTGGGGTAAATTATTCTGTAATCATTGTTTTGAAATCTTTATTGGTTAAAAGCAGACAAATTAGACAATTCGGTTTGGAGGAAAAGCCTTCCCTCTTCTTCTTGGCTTAAGCAGTTATTGTTAGACATGTGCAGAACAGAAAAATTTGTTTTATTTCAGATAGATTCGTTATGTTACTAATTTTGTTTTGTTGATTCATTTTGTAAATTCAGAAGAATTTTTGGTTATTTTGGAGATTCAGGTATATCCAAATCTTTAAATGAAATAGTAATGAATTTCTATGAAATCCATTTAATTTGATTTAGTGATTCGTTTTCTAATGAATTCCAAATTTTTGTAACGATTCGAATTTGGATTGGTCAAAAAATGATTGACTGATTCAAACTCTGTGTGAAGAATAGCTGGTTGTTACGCAGCGGGCCAGGAAGTCGGAAGTCGCATCCTTAACAACCGAGGAACCGAGGACCTGTTGACTGTCAGTTGGCTTCCCCGCTGAAAGCTGAAATGTAAACAAAAGAATGCCGGCAAAAGAAAAAAAAAAAAGCGTGGAGTCCCCCCAATCCATACCAGGTCCTTATTCAAGCATGCAGCCCAGCAGGCCAGGAACCATACTAGGCCACATGGGTGGGAGCTTTGAGGCAGGGGGAGGCTTGTGCTATTTCCTGACCCTGATTCTGCCCAATGCCTTTCATTATAATAATTTCTTCAGGAGCAAGTAAGCTTGTTATAATAACTTCATCAGGAGCAGTAAGCTTACCGCATTGAGTGGAGTTAGGACCTTGTGTTGTCATGCACCCAGAGACTGCATACATATAGCAAAAGTTGGGAGCAGTTTTCTGTGTCTGTGATGTCACTCCTCCTGGCTGAAATTCAAAGTGGTCTGACGTTCTGTTCCCTCCTTTGCCAGTCCCAATACTACATCTCATGATCCTTTGAGCCTCTGTAGCTTCAAGGCGGGCTATGGGAGTCACTTGTACCCACTGTGGGAGTTGATGTGTGTAGGTCTTAGGGTCACTGTGGGTGTTTCTGGGCCTTTATGCGGGTTGTGAAAGATGTAAATGTGTCATACCTCCTCCTGTGTCATTCCTGTCTTGCAGCATGACAAAGAATAATGGCTTACTGCATGACTACAGAGGAAGGGCTATGGGAGGTTAATATGATGGTGTTTCCTTGTAAATGAATCAGGACAGGATTTGTGGGTGGGACTCTCCCTGTTCACACTGGTTCGCATATTCAACTGGGCAAGATTGAATTCTAATTGTGATCCATTCAATGCTGCCCAGTAGCAGCACAGCTAGCTTTCAGAACAGGCTGTATGTAGGGGTTTTCTTCTTGAATAATGCTGTGATCTGTAAGACGGGAATTGGGAGGTCTGGACTTTAAATGCTAATTAGGATGTATTCAATCCCACCCACCATCAGAACTGTGAAGGAAGTTACATCATTTGCAGAGTCTGAAAGACTACAAAGGGGTGTGTTATAGGCTCTAGCTGCTGCAGGAAGTGGCTGTGAAACAGGCCAGAGTCTATCAGTAGGATATACAAAGTGTCACATGGCACAAAGCAGAAACTTAACCCAGAATATCAGGGGATCTGCAGACAACAGAGCAACATGGTACAGAGGTATTATCTATGCTGGGATTGATCATTCCATTTAGTTCTAGTGAAAAGAAAGGTGGAATTCAGCTCTAAGGTGAGCAGATTACTACAAGGGGATTTTTTTGGAAGAGGCACCGCTATTTGAATGTTGTGATCTTCTTTTCACCTATTGGAATCGGTTGAGTGTATGGCGGCATTGGTTGCAGCACATTTTTTGTGGACAATTTATAATGGTGTTTTTTTTTTAACTTAAATTTTGTGCACTGGAGCGCTTTATAATGAGAGTGTTCAATTGTGAACATTTTTTATTGCACTTAGTGGAATACACTTGATTTTTTTGTAAAGACTTTTTGAATTATGTTATTAATTTGTGGATATGCACTTGATTTTTTATGAACACTATTTAATCATGTATTCATTTATATGAAGTGTAGCGCTACCCCCGGAGGAGCCGCTGAAGTACATTTGGTTCCGTACTCTGCCTCTCAATCCAAAGAACAATCTCAGCCCCTCTGGCACATCTGGCAATAGTGTAAGTGCAAGGACCAACAAGAAACACACACATTATGATAAAACACAGAAATTGTCTTTACTGCAATATTTCTGTGTAAAAGTGTAACAAACAGTAGCCATATATATTCAAGTAATGCAATTGGAGAGCAATAACTGAGATTAGGAGCAATATAGCTCAATACCATATTCAGGCTGCTTTCAGGGGATTCAAAACCACAAGAGCAGAGGCAAACACTTCAATAACAATAAATCACGATATGGCAATCTGTACCAGATTGGTAACCTTTACTCAGATCGGCTCTATGAGTCCAGGCAGGGGAAGAGCAGAGGAATGACCCTCTTTGTGTCAGGCCTGTCTCTTCTGTCCCCTGACACCACAGGCCCAACTTTAAATACTACTTTTTTCAAATCAACATGTAATGGCTTAACTTCCTAGATAAACTGTCCCACACACACCCACTGCATATACAGAGCCCTGAATATGTGTGTGTGGGTCCGACTGGCACTAGTAGCTTCAGTTCTTTTGAAGAAAAGATAAGACTTTGTGTCTTCAGCTAGCCACTTTCGTTGGTGCACTTAAACTCCTGAATAGCAGGGCCAAACAACACTACTGGTCCAGATTATCAAGTGAGAAAGGCAGGATATTTCTCAGCAAGTTGAAAGGACAATGGTATCTGTATACAGTCCCCTTGGGAATGGATGATCTTATCCTTTAGCCCTGTGGCACTACAAGTGTCAGCAAGATGACTAACAGCAATGATGTATGTATACAGTGTCCACTTAACTTCTTCTGTGGTGCAGTCAGGGCCGTCTTTAGCGCAGGGCAAACGGGGCACTTGCCCTGGGCCCAATCTTTGTTGCGGGGCCCGCGCTAGCCGTGAATTGGGGCCCCAATCACAGCTTTGCAGAGCACACAGAGGACACAGGAGAATGTATTCCTCGCTAGCCAGCTGAGAGGGGGCGGGGCCGGGAGCTCCACTGACGCTCTGACCCCGCCCACGTGCAGCCTGTGTACTCGGAAAAGAGCGTCTGTAGTGAGAGCCAGTGATCGGAGTGCGAGTGTCAGTGGAGCTTCCGGCCCCGCCCCCTCTATACTGGCTGGTGAATACAGAGGTCCGGGGGCGGGGCCGGGAGCTCCAATGACACTCCCACTCTGATCACTGGCTCTCACTACAGGCGCTCTATTCCCAGTACACAGGCTGCACGTGGGCTGGGTCAGAGCGTCAGTGGAGCTCCCGGCCCCGCCCCTCTCAGTTGGCTAGCGCGGAATACATCCTCCCATGTCCTCTGTGCGCTCTGCAAAGCTGTCATCAGGGCGACAATTCACGGGTGATGTGGGCCCAGGGCCCACCCAACAAAGCATCATTGGAGCTCCCAGCTGCTTTAGTGAGAGCAGAGAGTGGAAGCCCCGCCCACAGTCCTGAATGTATGTAGTGAGTTTGGCTGGCCAGGTATGTCCTTACAACCATAGAATGCCTGACTATTTAAACCCTGAGCTGTCATTTAGCTGTAAAGCTGTGCATTGCTGAAAGTTCTCTGACCATCCCCTGTATAATGTCCGCAGTCTCTGATTGTCTCCTGCAGTATGTCCGCAGTCTCTGATTGTCTCCTGCAGTATGTACGCAGTCTCTGATTGTCTCCTGCAGTATGTACGCAGTCTCTGATTGTCTCCTGCAGTATGTACGCAGTCTCTGATTGTCTCCTGCAGTATGTTCGCAGTCTCTGATTGTCTCCTGCAGTATGTCCGCAGTCTCTGATTGTCTCCTGCAGTATGTCCGCAGTCTCTGATTGTCTCCTGCAGTATGTCCGCAGTCTCTGATTGTCTCCTGCAGTATGTCCGCAGTCTCTGATTGTCTCCTGCAGTATGTCCGCAGTCTCTGATTGTCTCCTGCAGTATGTACGCAGTCTCTGATTGTCTCCTGCAGTATGTACGCAGTCTCTGATTGTCTCCTGCAGTATGTCCGCAGTCTCTGATTGTCTCCTGCAGTATGTCCGCAGTCTCTGATTGTCTCCTGCAGTATGTCCGCAGTCTCTGATTGTCTCCTGCAGTATGTCCGCAGTCTCTGATTGTCTCCTGCAGTATGTCCGCAGTCTCTGATTGTCTCCTGCAGCATGTCCGCAGTCTCTGATTGTCTCCTGCAGTATGTCCGCAGTCTCCGATTGTCTCCTGCAGTATGTCTGCAGTCTCCGATTGTCTCCTGCAGTATGTCCGCAGTCTCTGATTGTCTCCTGCCATATGTCCGCAGTCTCTGGTAATCTCCTGCAGTATGTCCACAGTTTCTAAATGTCTCCTGCAGTATGTCCGCAGTCTCTGAACCTCTCCTGTAGTATGTCCGCAGTCTCTGAACCTCTCCTGTAGTATATGTATTAATGTGCCCCTTTACTTGCTCAATTATTTGGGATTGCTCCACTGCTCAGTGAGAGGTAATGATGTGCATTAACCTCTAGCAACCAATCAGCAAACAGTAGTGATCTGCTTTAATCTCTAGCAACCAATCGGTAAGTGCTAATGATGTGCTGTAACCCCTAGCAACCAATTAGTGAGCGCTAATAATGTACATTAACCTCTAGCAACCAATCGGCAAGCAGAAATTATGTGTTGTAACCTCTAGAAACCAGCCAGTGAGCAGTAATGATAGGCTGTAACCTCTGGCAAACAATTGCAATCGCTGCGTGATCTGCTGCAGTAAACTGATTTTGAGTCTACCTGCTATTTTTTGTATGTCTCAGAATGGAGGGGGGGCCCCAAGAAAATGTTTGCCCAGGGCCCAATCAAAATTAAAGACGGCCCTGGGTGCAGTGTCCCTGTTTCCTGCAAATGGGCAAAAGCCCCCTCACCCAACCCTGCGGTCAAGGCCCAAATGAACGTCCTGGAACAGGCAGGCTCTCCTGATGACCCGACGGGTCAGCTCACACTGGAATGCTTCACCGTCGGTGCAGGTGCGCCTGGATGTGCATCTAGGATCCCCCTCCCTCAGGCTGGATGTCCTGACTGGTGGTGGAAGCCTAAATAACGCGGTGAGATCACCTAGGAGGTAATACCTCTCCCTTAGGTATGATCTCTTCCTCCGTCTCATGATGTCTGAAAATCCCTCAGCAAAGCAAGATGGAGTCTTTAGTTTCTCTTCTGCAGAGCATGCTGGTGCTTGCAGTTCCATACATTTCAATCTGAATGTGAAACTTGAGTCTTGAAACTACAATTCCCTTTATGCTTTGCTCTCTGGTGGTAATCAGAGTCTTAGCTGGCACTAGAGGGAAACAGTCTCATTGCAACAATGTTGCAGAGTGTCTTCTGATACTGCAGGTAAGATAGCCAGCTCTCTTTTACATCAGTATTTGTCGATTTTAGCACTGTAATTTGACTGTAATTATTATTACAATGTTTTTTAGATAATTCACACAGCTGTTTTTTTGGGAGGGGTTTATTTGTCAGTTTTAGGGTTTGAGCCCAGGTTTTTTTTGGTTTATTATATATATTTTTTTATTTCATGATTATTACTGAAAATAATATTGCTGTATAGAGAGGGGAGGGGTAAATTGATCTGCGTTGAGTATAACATATAATAGGTATGTCATAAGACTAATTATAATGCAACACTGATCACAGATAATACAATTGCTATAGAAATAACAATTATTGTGTGCAATGTGCTGAGACAGCATTGAGTCGGTTAGAACATGCTTATTATCTACCTTCTCCCCACCACAGGTTCTTCTTTACTTATGATTGCAACTTTCAATACTTGGTTAAAACAAATTGCATAATGTATATCAAATAGTATATTATGAAATGTTTTTGTTTCATATTCATATAGAAAAAAATTACCTGGAACAATGGGCAACCAACACACCCACATTTTTTCATGTACACGTGAGTATCTTTAGAGCTGTTATGTGTACAAGACACTGCATACAACCTTCAAAATAGGATGGAATGTAAAACACACGTGAAAAATAATAACAACTGTAAAAATTAGTGTAAAAATTCATGCATTTTGCAAATGGAAAAATGAAAAAAAGCCCCTGAAAAAGTCATTAGAAGTACAATAGATTCCACCAAGAAATAAATATATGTCTGCTTACGAGTCCTCAGTTTTCCGTACTGGAGAAACAATTCTCACTCACTTCCATGGGACAGCAGCATTGTCACTGTAGGCTGCTAGTTAGTAATTTGGACTACAAACACTTCCCCCTCTCCTCATGCCCATTATATAAGGGAAATGTTTTATAGTTCACAAAAGATATCCAGAAAGACTGATATCATTATTTGAGATTTGATTTAATACAAATAAAGAGAGAAGACCGGATAAATGGGTATTTCTGTACTTGCAAAAAATGTACTTATGCCGTGTACACACGGGCGGACTTTTTGGCATCAAAGGTCCAACGGTCTTTCCAACGGACTTTTGATGGACTTCCGACGGACTTTCAAACGAACAGACTTGCCTACACACGATCACGCCAAAGTCCGACGGATTCATACATGATGATGTAGGACTGGACTAAAATAAGGAAGTTCATAGTTAGTAGCCAATAGCTGCCCTAGCGTCGGTTTTTGTCCACCAGACTAGCATACAGACGAGCGGATTTTTCATCCGGACTCAAGTCCGTCGGAAAGATTTGAAACATGTTCCAAATCTAAAGTCCGTCTGATTTTAAACCGAAAAAGTCAGCTGCAGGTCCGATGAAGCCCACACACAGTCAGAATGTTCGACGGATTTGTCCCATCGGACCATTCCGGTCGACAAGTCCGCCCGCGTGTACACGGCATTAGGCTGAATAAGAGAAAACAAATGCAGCCGTTGCATTTAAGGATCAAAAAATTGCAATTCATTATCATTTAAACTGGGATTTAGATGTAATTAATTGTTCCTCTGGCATTTTATGGAATCAGAATATATGATTTATAGCACATACCATTTACAGCTTATACAGCCATTTATCCAACTCGCATATAGTCATTTTATGCTTTTTTGCTCTGAGAAGATATGGAAATTGGGTCCCATATGTAATAAAGCAACAAGACAGTGCAGGATGCATTTCTCTTTATGTCATAAATAGCCCCTTAATTAGTAATAGTAGTAAATTGTGTTAGTCACGAAACATGCAGACTCTAGTGTTATTGAATACAACACAGACAGAGACATTTCATACAACTCTCACTAGAATACAGCTCAGCTTTAGACACAGTGACACAAAGCAGAAACTTAGTTACCAGAAACAAAAAGCAGAATGATAAACAGGCAAATAATCATATTGGATCTCCAATTTATAGCATTTTTGGTCTCTATCAAAACCTAATTTTATTTTGTTCAATATTATTTGGTTGTAGTATTGTAAAACTTAGCTATCTGGTAATGTATATATAGTTAGAGAAACTGGTATCAAGGGTGTGTCTGCTGAACATCAAAAAACTCTTCAGCACACTCCTCGGACCCATTGGTTGGATATGTTAATTCTGTAAATGCCCTATTCAGGGACCAGAAAAAAAGAATTACTAATTTTGCAACTCGAGGGGTCTCATCTTCATTGAAACTAAGAAGGAATACCAAGGGTCATTTATGAGAGCCATTGACTCTGATATCAGATTGAACTTACTCTGCCAAGAACCAAGGGGATTGTGCATGCACCATGTATTGGCATCAGTTTGGGTATTTCGTGATTGTGCTGCTGCTCTCCTCCAACCTACTGCTATCTTCACAGTTACTGCCTCTGATCAGCTACCAGCACAGGATCTCTCCCTCCACTAATAATGTATTTGTGGTTCCTACATGGCACATGATCTACATGATCTGCTGAGGATATATTCTGTATAAGGTATTAATGATGGGAAAATTTCTATCAGGAATGCTGACTGCTTGCATGTGTGGTAATTGGATCATTGAGGTTAGAGCAGATCAGCAGCACTGTCACTAATTGCCGAGTCTGGATCCCAATTCCTACACGTGCAGTAGAACCCCATACACTTATATGGACCCAAGTGGCAGATCAGTCTCCTGGCCCCTTATAAACCTGTAGGATTCTATGGTCGGCAATAAATAGTGGTAAATATTCCAGCCACAAGTAAACATTATGACAGAACACTGATGCTAGTAACGTGTAAGTATACAATGGAATGGGGGGGAGGAGATCCACACAGTAGGAAGGGGGAATAGGGTGAGGAAATGTTCAGGAAATGCTGTTTGACAATTTCTTTACCCTTTAGCAAAAATCAATTATAGATGTGTTTTTCGATATACTAAATGACAATTATTTTAACAATAAGGCCTCATGCACACTGGACGTTAAAATAACATTATAAAAATGTCAGTAGCTTTGCAGTGAGTTTTTCCACTTTTTTCAACTTTTTTGCAATATCGTTTTTTTAGCGTTTATTAGCGTTTTTTAACATTTTTCCGCGTTAGTGTTTTAGCGGGTTTTTTTTTTAAGTTGGCGAGTGACGTTTTTGAGCGTTTATCAACGTTTATCAGCGTTAGAGTGTTTTTACAGCTGAAAAACGTCTCTCAGAACCCACTAGTTTTGGGGTTTTTTTACTGCTCAAAAACACCACTGCCCAAAACTGTTGATAACAGCCTATGTGTGCATGGACACATAGGATAACATGATGGAGTGTTTAATGACTGTAGACAAAAATGTTTACAGCCAAAAATAGCTGCTGTAAAAACGTCAAAAAACTTCATGTGTGCATGAGGCCTAAAAGTGTCTAACTTATTAAACTCTGAACTGCTTTAAAACATACTTTATTTGCTAAGATCTCAAACATATAATAAAGGAACTGAGATTTAATAAGCTGGATATTTCTTAAAACTTACAGAAAGCACATACTGCCAACCATTTTGAGAAGCCCAAAACATCACATAGCCAGAAGTGGCAGATCAAACTACTATGGCTCAGTTCACATACCGTATATGCAAATTGGATACGTTTTAAACCACATCCGATTCGCATGACATGTGAACTAAATCGGCTTTCTTTGAGGCCAGTTCAAATATCTGCGAGCCAGCTGCAGTGAATTTTTCTAAAGAGTCTTGTACGATTTTAATTCCAGTTCAGGTGTGATTTCACGTGATATACCTATAACTACAGTCAGGTCCATAAATATTGGGACATCGACACAATTCTAATCTTTTTGGCTCTATACACCACCAGGATGGACAAAACCAAACTATTAAAAGAGAAAGCCTAAGCTATCTCAATGAGAATGGGATTTTTGAGGGAGACCAGCATATCTGTATATTAAGGTAGGCACCAAAACATTTGAATAGAATTAAAAAGTCATTTAATTAGGTCAAAAATCAATACAAAAATACAGTGTCTGTTACATATAAAATCACAAAATTCATGAAATCACTGTTGGTGGTTGGTACTGGGATATACTATTTCACAAGATGCTTGAGTATGCAGTGAACCAACATGTTTCGCAGTCTCCTGCTTCTTCGAGGGCGTCGCATGCATCTGTGGATTTATCTAAATTGCATAGAAACACATTAGGACCAAAATTTCTTAAACCCGTCACCAATTTACATTTTACTTTAGATATATAGGTGCTTACCCACTTAAATAATGTCGGTGTTCAGCATGAATCATGTATGGCAAAAAACTCACATCCGGGACTCAGTTAATAGTATCAGCCAAACCAGGATTTTTACCCCATGGAGGTCAGAGCCTTAGGGGTTGGATAGAGTGCTGTCGGACCACGTAATGACCACAATGTCATATAAGTATGGATTCGGTTATTGGTCTAAAAAGATTCCAATGTATTATATTTTAATCTTTATGTAATATAACTGTTAATTATTATTATTAACAAATAGGATACCAAATATAAATATGTATATTGGTCCTTAGAATATACCTGGCCATTAATATGACATATTGACGGGTAATTAATGTTATAGAACCAGATGATTAACCCCATATGTATCATGAATAATACTGAATGAAATAAGTAGTATTTATATATAGCTAAAGATATAATCGGGCTCAAATGGCCCCAAAGTGATTTAATGCATATCAGTATATTATTGGGATAAGTATAGTATGTTATACGTGGTCAACCCGAGAAATTGCTAATAGTACCTTAGAGTCCATATTGTTTATAACCAGAGATTCTACATGGCATTAGGTATTGTATTGAATCCATAAAATAGCTAAGCAAATGTATCTTTCATTATGCTAATAGCATTCTAATGTGCAGTTCCTCGTTTACAATAAGATATATAGAGTCACGGTTACCTGTGCAGTATAGTGGTGTTGCTCGGCTCGGTAGCAGAACCCCGCCTGCCCGCTGGTCTGTGCCTAGTGAGTGACAGTGGGGACGTTCCCTGTGTCTCCTTATACACGGTCCCTGCCGGAAGTAACGGGTCAAGTTGACCCCTGACAGTACTTCCGGAGCGGGAGCCCCTGCACGGCGCATGCGTGAGGAGGCAAGACAGCCAACATCACGCTACGCCTACGACGCACATAGTAATGTGCGAAGGGAGTGAGGGAGAGAAACAGTTTCCCTACCCTCCTCCAGGGGTGCCCGAACAGCAACACTACTATCCAAATCACGGATAGCTGAACTTCCGAGTCCCATCTGTGAAATGCCTGACAGATACTTGAACATCGGCAATTAGTATTTATATACAGAGCAATTATACCTAGACAAAACTTTTTATAAAGGAAACACCACACATAGCTGAGCAATAATTTATTTAACCTGAACAAATAGATGTCCAACAATTGCTAGTACATAAGTACAAAAATATTTTAAACTAAGCAGAAAAAACAGAGGGGGGTGGGGAGGGAAGGGGGATCAGAAGGGGAAATATATGGTAGAAGATGGAGCATGGGTGAAACAAATAGAGAGCAGAGAAAAGCCTGATGGAGCTGGGATAGCCCCTAATATTCAATCACCCGTTCTATCATCTAATGAAGGACTAGTATTAACACAGGTATACATTGGTATAGCAAATAGGTAGGAAAGTCGGTTGATATATCAAAGTAATCATAGAAACCCATTTGCCCGGGACATGTTTGAGTATTGAGATTAGGGATGAGCTTCGAGTTCGAGTCGAACTCATGTTCTACTCGAACATTGGCTGTTCGCAAGTTCGCCGAACAGCGAACAATTTGGGGTGTTCGCGGCAAATTCGAATGCCGTGGAACACCCTTTAAAAGTCTATGGGAGAAATCAAAAGTGCTAATTTTAAAGGCTTATATGCAAGTTATTGTCATAAAAAGTGTTTGGGGACCCGGGTCCTGCCCCAGGGGACATGGATCAATGCAAAAAAAAGTTTTAAAAACTGACGTTTTTTCAGGAGCAGTGATTTTATTAATGCTTAAAGTCAAACAATAAAAGTGTAATATCCCTTTAAATTTCGTACCTGGGGGGTGTCTATAGTATGCCTGTAAAGGGGCGCATGTTTCCTGTGTTTAGAACAGTCTGACAGCAAAATGACATTTGGAAGGAAAAAACTCATTTAAAACTACCCGCGGCTATTGCATTGCCGACAATACACATAGAAGTTCATTGATAAAAACGGCATGGGAATTCCCCACAGGGCAACCCCGAACCAAAATAAAAAAAAAAAAAATGATGTGGGGGTCCCCCTAAATTCCATGCAAGGCCCTTCAGGTCTGGTATGGATATTAAGGGGAACCCCAGCCAAAATTTAAAAAAAAAATTGACGTGGGGTTCCCCCTAAATTCCATACCAGACCCTTCAGGTCTGGTATGGATTTTAAGGGGAACCCCGCGCCAAAAAAAAAAAAACGGCGTGGGGTCCCCCCAAAAATCCATACCAGACCCTTATCCGAGCACGCAACCTGGCAGGCCACAGGAAAAGAGGGGGGGACGAGAGTGCGGCCCCCCCCCTCCTGAACCGTACCAGGCCACATGCCCTCAACATTGGGAGGGTGCTTTGGGGTAGCCCCCCAAAACACCTTGTCCCCATGTTGATGAAGACAAGGGCCTCATCCCCACAACCCTGGCCGGTGGTTGTGGGGGTCTGCGGGCGGGGGGCTTATCGGAATCTGGAAGCCCCCTTTAACAAGCAGACCCCCAGATCCCGGGCCCCCCCTGTGTGAAATGGTAAGGGGGTACTTACCCCTACCATTTCACTAAAAAACTGTCAAAAATTTTAAAAATGACAAGAGACAGTTTTTGACCATTCCTTTATTTAAATGCTTCTTCTTTCTCCTTCATCTTCTTCTGGTTCTTCTGGCTCTTTTGGTTCTTCCTCCGGCGTTCTCGTCCAGCATCTCCTCCGCGGCGTCTTCTATCTTCTTCTCCTCGGGTCGCTCCGCACCCATGGCATGGGGGGGGGAGGCTCCCGCTCTTCTCTTTATCTTCTTCTCTTCTTCATCTTCTTCTTCATCTTCTTCTTCTTCTTCTTCTCTTCTTCCTTCTTCTCTTCTTCATTTCTTCTCCGGGCCGCTCCGCAGCCATGCTGGCATGGTGGGAGGCTCCCGCTGTGTGACGGCGTCTCTTCGTCTGACGGTTCTTAAATAACGGGGGGCGGGGCCATCCGGTGACCCCGCCCCCCTCTGACGCACGGTGACTTGACGGGACTTCCCTGTGACGTCACGGGGAATGCCACAGGGAAGTCCCGTCATGTCCCGTGCGTCAGAGGGGGGCGGGGTCACCGGGTGGCCCCGCCCCCCGTTATTTAAGAACCGTCAGACGAAGAGACGCCGTTACACAGCGGGAGCCTCCCACCATGCCAGCATGGCTGCAGAGCGGCCCGGAGAAGAAATGAAGAAGAGAAGAAGGAAGAAGAGAAGAAGAAGAAGAAGATGAAGAAGAAGATGAAGAAGAGAAGAAGATGAAGAGAAGAGCGGGAGCCTCCCCCCCATGCCATGGGTGCGGAGCGGCCCGAGGAGAAGAAGATAGAAGACGCCGCGGAGGAGATGCTGGACGAGAACGCCGGAGGAAGAACCAGAAGAGCCAGAAGAACCAGAAGAAGAAGAAGATGAAGGAAGAAAGAAGAAGCATTTAAATAAAGGAATTGTCAAAAACTGTCTCTTGTCATTTTTAACTATTTTGACACTTTTTTAGTGAAATGGTAGGGGTAAGTACCCCCTTACCATTTCACACAGGGGGGGGCCGGGATCTGGGGGTCCCCTTGTTAAAGGGGGCTTCCAGATTCCGATAAGCCCCCCGCCCGCAGACCCCCACAACCACCGGCCAGGGTTGTGGGGATGAGGCCCTTGTCTTCATCAACATGGGGACAAGGTGTTTTAGGGGGCTACCCCAAAGCACCCTCCCAATGTTGAGGGCATGTGGCCTGGTACGGTTCAGGAGGGGGGGGGGCCGCACTCTCGTCCCCCCCTCTTTTCCTGCGGCCTGCCAGGTTGCGTGCTCGGATAAGGGTCTGGTATGGATTTTTGGGGGGACCCCACGCCGTTTTTTTTTTTTTTTTTTTGGCGCGGGGTTCCCCTTAAAATCCATACCAGACTTGAAGGGTCTGGTATGGAATTTAGGGGGAACCCCACGTCAATTTTTTTTTTAAATTTTGGCTGGGGTTCCCCTTAATATCCATACCAGACCTGAAGGGCCTTGTATGGAATTTAGGGGGACTCCCACATCATTTTTTTTTTTAATTTTGATTCGGGGTTGCCCTGTGGGGAATTCCCATGCCGTTTTTATCAATGAACTTCTATGTGTATTGTCGGCAATGCAATAGCCGCGGTAGTTTTAAATGTGTTTTTTCCTTCAAAATGTCATTTTGCTGTCAGACTGTTCTAAACACAGGAAACATGCGCCCCTTTACAGGCATACTATAGACACCCCCCAGGTATGAAATTTAAAGGGATATTACACTTTTATTGTTTGACTTTAAGCATTATTAAAATCACTGCTCCTGAAAAAACGGCCGTTTTTAAAACTTTTTTTTGCATTGATTCATGTCCCCTTGGGCAGGACCCAGGTCCCCAAACACTTTTATTGACAATACCTTGCATATTAGCCTTTAAAATTAGCACTTTTGATTATTCATGTTCGTGTCCCATAGACTTTAACGGTGTTCGCGTGTTCGAACGAATTTTTTTCCTGTTCGCATGTTCTGGTGCGAACCGAACAGGGGGGTGTTCGGCTCATCCCTAATTGAGATTATATAAGTAAAACTACCGGCACTGAGCAAATAGATAGAAGACAAAAAGGCTAAACAACAAAGTGATGTGTCAGTAACCATGGGGCACCACCAACCGCAATGTTGTATGTCAATTCCTCGACTAGTTGTGTATTCCCATAAACTTATAGGAATGGTTTAAATGATAGCGCAGTATTTAGCCCTGGTGGGTGGCTCTTTGACCAAAGATCCATCTAGCCTCTTGTTGTAGGATCCTCTTGTCAAAATCGCCACCCCTGTCAGATTCAGGTATCACTTCCAATGCAAAAAATGACACATATGTAGGATCATAACTATGATTTAGCCCAACATGCTTACAAATTGGGGTATATAATAAACCCGCATCCAGATAGTAGAGGTGGTCCTAAATCCGTTTCGCAAAGGGGCGTTTCGTCTTTCCAATGTAAAATGTACCGCATAGGCATAATGCAAGGTAGACGATCCCAATGGTATTACAATCAGCATATGCTTTTGATTTGTAGTACCCTCCTCTTGGTAAGGGGCAACCAGTGCCTTCTCTTATCCACGGGCATTGATCACAGTTACCGCACTTAAATGTCCCATTTCCCCCAGCCGCTCCAGTAAGAGGGGCGGTAGGTGCAAAGTGGCTATGAACCAGGCTGTCCCGGATAGACCACCAGGATGGATTTGAAGTGAAACAAACAAGATGTGCTTTAACTGCAGACTTTCATCTTTAATTTGAGGGTATTTACATCTAAATCAGGTGATCGGTGTAGGAATTACAACAGTTTGTATGTGTGCCTCCCACTTTTTAAGGGACCAAAAGTAATGGGACAATTTGCTGCTCAGCTGTTCCATGGCCAGGTGTGTGTTATTCCCTCATTATCCCATTTACAAGGAGCAGATATAAGGTCCAGAGTTCATTTCAAGTGTGCTATTTGCATTTGGAATCTGTTGCTGTCAGCTCTCAATATGAGATCCAAAGAGCTGTCACTATCAGTGAAGCAAGCCATCATTAGGCTGAAATACACCACAAACCCATCACAGAGATAGCAAAAACATTAGGTGTGGCCAAATCAACTGTTTGGAACAACCTTAAAAAGAAAGAATGCACCGGTGAGCTCAGCAACACCAAAAGACCCGGAAGACCACGGAAAACAACTGTGGTGGATGACTGAAGAATTCGTTCACTGGGGAAGAAAACACCCTTCACAACAGTTGGCCAGATCAAGAACACTCTCTAAGAGGTAGGTGTATGTGTGTCAAAGTCAACAATCAAGAGAAGACCTTTCACCAGAGTGAATACAGAGGGTTCACCACAAGATGTAAACCATTGGTGAGCCTCAAAAACAGGAAGGCCAGATTAGAGTTTGCAAACAACATCTAAAAAAGTCTTCACAGTTCTGGAACAACATCCTATGGACAGATGAGACCAAGATCAACTTTTACCAGAGTGATGGGAAGAGAAGAGTATGGAGAAGGAAAGCAACTGCTCATGATCCAAAGCATACCACCTCATCAGTGAAGCATGGTGGTGGTAGTGTCATGGCGTGGGCATGTATGGCTGCCAATGGAACTGGTTCTCTTGTATTTATTGATGATGTGACTGCTGACAAAAGCAGCAGGATGAATTCTGAAGTGTTTCAGGCAATATTATCTGCTCATATTCAGCAAAATGCTTCAGAACTCATTGGACAGCGCTTCACAGTGCAGATGGACAATGACCCGAAGCATACTGCGAAAGCAACCAAAGAGTTTTTTAAGGGAAAGAAGTGGAATGTTATGAAATGGCCAAGTCAATCACCTGACCTGATTCCGATTGAGCATGCATTTCATTTGCTGAAAACAAAACTGAAGGGAAAATACCCCAAGAACAAGCAGGAACTGATCACAGTGTCTGGAGGACACTGCTGATTACAGATTGAGGTAAAGAGCCAATCAGCGGCTCTTTACCATGTGATCAGCTGTGTCCAATTACAGCCAATCACAGATGTAAACAGAAGCTGGTTATCGACAGTCCTTTCCTTATGCTGACAGCATGACAGGAGAAAGGAGTCGATAACTGGCTTCTCTAAAAGGGACATGTATACTGATAATCAGGGCACTGATTATCAGTGTCCTGATTATCAGTGCAGTCCCAACAGTGCCGATCAGTGCTGCCTATCAGTGCCCATCAGTGCTGCCTACCAGTGCCCATCAGTGTCACCTATCAGTGTCCATCAGTGTCGTCTATCAGTGCCCATCAGTGCCGCCTATCAGTGCAGCCTCATCAGTGCCTCCTCATCACTGCCCACCAGTGTCCATCATTGCAGCCTATCAGTGCCCATCAATTCCCATCAGTGCCTATCAGTGCCCATCATTGCAGCCTATCAGTGGCCATAGGTGCAGCTTCATCAGCAAAAATCAGTGCAGCCTCACCAGCACACATCAGTGAAGGAGAAAAATTACCTGTTTTGTTAAATTTTATAACAAACTATGAAACAGTTGTTTTTTTTTTTTTTTTGTTCTTTATTTGTTTATTTAGCAAAAAAACAAAAAACCCAGTGGTGATTAAATACCTCCAAAAGAAAGCTCTATTTGTGTGGAAAAAATGATGAAGATTTAATTTGTGTACAGTGTAGCATGACTGCGCAATAGTCATTTGAAATGTTACAGGGCTGAAAGCTGAAAATTGGCCTGGTTAGTAAGGGGGAATAAGTGCCAAGTAGGCAAGTGGTTAAAGTGTGTTGCATTAAGGAGGCCAATCATGAATAGACTGCCAATGCATGGCAACAAAAAAGCAAAACAGACCTACACTTGTGTGTGTGTGTGTGTGTATTGTTAAATAGGTAGCATTATAAACTCATTCACCGTCTCTATTACTACGGAACCCTTCCAGTGTGGCAGCCATTTTCTAGAAGTCCAACATCCAAATGTATTCTTTCTTGCTTTTACTTTCAAAGTAAACATTTTATTTGAAATACAACATCATTATATTGTGTATTACTCTTCCCCCTTAAATTATTAAAGTGGTAGTAAACTGCTACATGGTATGCCGGACCTTCAGAGCGCATGCTCCAGGGATGTCCCCGGCTGCATCCAGGGTGAAGATCTCCTAAACGGTGCATGTTTAAGAGATATTCATTTTACCCACAGGTAAGCCTTATTATAAATGTCTTATGTAAAAATCTCAAAGCAGACTTTACTTGCGCTTTAAATCATCTATATTGTATTATGAATTGCAGTCTCTCTACCAGGCTTGCCATCATTCGAGTAGGCCTAGAGAAGCATGATCACTATGAACTCCGTAAATGTAAAAAAAAAAATTGCAAGTGACTTACCGTACTTCTCATGAAAAGCCAGGTTATAAATTATTTTTACTGCATACATTGCCACTGGAAATATAAATATTACTTTACTAATGTTGCTATAGACCACTAAGGCATTGGTGGGTACCTATTATATACCAGAAAAGATATTAAGATAGGTTTACTAATTTTTTGGTTTGTTTTTATTATTGCTGAAAATGAGAAAATGTGAATACCTTTTCTTTTAAGGATGCAATGCTCTTCTTCACAATATTTTAGCAGAGGGCATTTTGGCTTACCTGCCTGGTTGGACTGTCTGAGATGCTTATTATGATATATGGTGTTGCTTCCTAACTTATACTTACTTTCTTGTAGTTCTACTGATAACAGCTAAGTGCCACCTTGTCTTCATTTCCCTGCCTTCCTTTCAAACAGATGCTTTGGGGAACAACTCACATAGACAAACAGACTTGTTTTCATTTAGATAACCACCCAGAGACTGAAAATAATCTTCTTTTTAGAAACTTGTATAAATAGATATAAATTCTAGCGAGACACTGTTGCAGTTGTGTGCAGTGGGATTCCTCTTCTCTCCACAGCATGAGCTAATATAGATACACACTCTGTTTCCGACTCCGTATGTTCACAGTTTGTACACTCTTGCATACTGGTAACATATTAAACCCCAGTGGAGAATCATTTCCAGTTTTCCTTCCAATGCTACCTCGGCAGGGTGGCAGCTGTTAAGGGAAGAGAGATAATCTAGTTGGAGCTGTTTTCTCTACCCTGGCCTGGATCTCTCCAGCTTTTTACCAAGCCTAACAGGGGGTATTATTCTGCCAGAAACCTTCTTGCCTTTAAAAAGAACAGCTCTAAACAATAAGTGAAGTCAAGCAGAAAACTACTAAGCTCCCCAAGAAACACTGCAGCCAATGTTATTATCAAAATATCCGTCCAAGTCTACCTTTAGGTTTTAAAGAAGCAAAAGCCATAGCTCTCAACTGTCCATGATTTAGAAGCACTGTTCCTCTTTTGGAAATAAGTTCTTCTGTCTCTCATAACTTCTCATCCGCCTCTCATTTTGTACAAACAGAATTCAATTGGTCCATTGCCCGTCAGACTGATGAAAGGCTCTTTGGCCACCTTCCTGTGTACTGAATGCTGACTATAAAGATGTTAGGGCACTACTGCTGCTTGGTTCCTTATTTAAAGAAAGTATCATCCATCTGTTGATACTGGTTGAATTGGGGCACTTTGCAGAAGATACACTAACACTAATACTTTCCAACTCTGTGATAGCTTTTCCCATTAGCCAGTGGTTAGTCAGGGCTATTGAATTATCACTAGGCCCCAGTAGTTAGCTGCACCCTTCAGACCATACACCTGGATACACCAATGTATTGAATAATGTTATATTGTTACTGTGCTATTGCTAAACACAGTGCCATTGTCTAACCATCTAGAGCATTTAAGGCAAGACCATTCATAGTTAGTAATGAAAACAAACCTTCATTGTATTCATGTTTTCTTGTGGTTATATGATACCGTTAGTATTGTGCTTTTGTAATCATTATTTCTAACATGCTTTGCTATTATTTACCTGATAGGGTCGTTCTTTTGATACCAAACCCCACATATTTGGTCAAGACAAGGAATTGGTCGCACACTGGAACTCCAAATTATCTCGATGTCATCTTTATTGTCAAAAAAGGGTCAGACAGATACTGGCAATGGTAAACGTTTTCACAAGCTATCGCTTGTGAAACTTCTACGATTGCCTGTATGTGTCTGACCCTTTTTTGACAATAAAGATGACATCGAGATAATTTGGAGTTCCAGTGTGCGACCAATTCCTTGTCTTGTTCGTCTTCCACGGTGGTGAGCCGAGGTCTGCACCTGTGATCCATCCTGCACCTGAGTTTGCCTGGAGCAGTGTGCTTCTCTCTGTTCTTTGCTCCCACATATTTGGTATTGGTGTGTCAGGGTACTATTAGGTCCAGTTACAGGGCGGGTCACTAGAAACATTAGGAAAGACCAACATTTTTAGCAGTTTCTTTAAAGGTATTGCCATACCTCCTAACTTTCTTAGATGGGAAAAACGGATACCAGAAAAAGTATGTGGGCAAAAGTTACACCCCATTACATGGATAATTATTACAAAAAATAAATTGGTTAACCCCTTGCCGACCGGCTCACGCCGATATACGTCGGCAGAATGGCACGTACAGGCATATTAACGTACCTGTACGTTGCCCTTTAAGACGCGGACCTTTAAGACGCGCCCACTGCGAGCTCCATGAGTGTGATCGCAGGTCCCATGGACTTGATGTCCGCAGGGATACCCGAAATCGTCTCACGGAGAGGAAGAACGTGGAAATGCTGATGTAAACAAGCATTTCCCCATTCTTCCTAATGACAGGACACTGGTCACAGCTCCCTGTGATCAGGAGCAGTGATCAGTGTAGTCACACACGTAGCCCATCCCCCCCACAGTTAGAACACATCCCTAGGACACACTTAACCCCTGCAGCGCCCCCTACTGGTTAACCCCTTCACTGTAATGCACACAGTAATGCATTTTTAATTGCACTGATCGCTGTATAAATGTGAATGGTCCAAAAATAGCGCCAAAAATGTCCGATCTGTCCACCATAATGTCGCAGTCATGATAAAAATCGCAGATCGCCACCATTACTAGTAAAAAAAAAATTATTAATAAAAATGCCATGAAACTATCCCCTATTTTGTAGACGCTATCACTTTTGCGCAAACCAATCAATAAACGCTTATTGTGATTTTTTTTACCAAAAATATGTAAAAGAATGCATATCGACTAAACTGAGGGGAAAAAATGTTTTTTTATATAGTTTTTGGGGATATTTATTATAGCAAAAAGTAAAAAATGTTGCTTTTTTTTCAAAATTGTTGCTCTTTTTTTGTTTATAGCGCAAAAAATAAAAACCGCAGAGGTGATCAAATACCACCAAAAGAAAGCTCTATTTGTGGGGAAAAAAGGACCTCAATTTTGTTTGGTAGCCACATTGCACGACCGAATCGCAAAAATAAGTTCTGGTCTTTGGCCAGCCTAATGGTCGGGGGCTGAAGTGCTTCAACCCACAAGTGCCTCTTTTACCACTACTATTCCTTTATACTGGCTTTTTGATAGATAAATAGTGTTTATTTATACAGATATACAGTATCTCACAAAAGTGAGTACACCCCCTCACATTTTTGTAAATATTTTATTATATCTTTTCACGTGACAACACTGAATAAATTACACTTTGCTACAATGTAAAGTAGTGAGTGTACAGCTTGTATAACAGTGCAAATTTGCTGCCCCCTCAAAAAAGCTCAACACACAGCCATTAATGTCTAAACCGCTGGCAACAAAAGGGAGTACACCCCTAAGTGAAAATGTCCAAATTGGGCCCAATTAGCCATTTTCCCTCCCGGGTGTTATTTGACTCATTAGTGTTACAAGGTCTCAGGTGTGAATGAGGAGCAGGTGTGTTAAATTTGGTGTTATCGCTCTCACTCTCTCATACTGGTCTCTGGAAGTTCAACATGGAACCTCATGGCAAAGAACTCTCTGAGGGTCTGAAAAAAAGAATTGTTGCTCTACATAAAGATACCCTAGGCTACAGTATAAAAAGATTGCCAGGACCCTGAAACTGAGCTGCAGCACGGCGGCCAAGGCAATAAAGTGGTTTAACAGGACAGGTTCCACTCAGAACAGGCCTTGCCATGGTCGACCAAAGAAGTTGAGTGCACATGCTCAGCATCATATCCAGAGGTTGTCTTTGGGAAATAGACGTATGAGTGCTGCCAGCATTGCTGCAGAGGTTGAAGGGGTGGGAGGTCAGCCAGTCAGTGCTCAGACCATACACCGCACACTGCATCAAATTGGTCTGCATGGCTGTCATCCCAAAAGGAAGTCTCTTCTAAAGTAAGTGCACAAGAAAGCCCACAAACAGTTTGCTGAAGACAATCAGACTAAGGACATGGATTACTGGAACCATGTCCTGTGGTCTGATCAGACCATGATAAACTTATTTGGTTCAGATGGTGTCAAGCGTGTTTGGCAGCAACCAGGTGAGGAGTACAAAGACAAGTGTGTTTTGCTACAGTCAAGCATGGTGGTGGGAGTGTCATGGTCTGGGGCTGCATGAGTGCTGCCGGCACTGGGGAGCTACAGGTCATTGAGGGAACCATGAATGCCAACATGTACTGTGACATACTGAAGCAGAGCATGATCCCCTCCCTTCAGAGACTGGGTCACAGGGTAGTGATTCAACATCATAATGACCCCAAACACACCTCCAGGATGACCACTGCCTTGCTAAATAAGTTGAGGGTAAAGGTGATGGACTGGCCAAGCATGTCTCCAGACCTAAACCCTATTGAGCATCTGTGGAGCATCCTCAAGCAGAAAGTGAAGGAGAGCAAGGTCTCTAACATCCACCAGCTCTGTAATGTCATCATGGAGGAGCGAATGAGGACTCCAGTGGCAACCTGTGAAGCTCTGGTGAGCTCCATGCAACACAAAATATTGACGCTTTGTCCCAATTTGAACATTTTCCTTTAGGGGTGTACTCACTTTGTTGCCAGCGGTTTAGACATTAATGGCTGTGTGTTGCCATATTTTGAGGGGACAGCAAATTTACACTGTATACAAGCTGCACACTTACAACTTTACATTGTAGCAAAGTCTAATGTCTTCAATGTTGTCACATGAAAAGATATAATAAAATATTTACAAAAATGTGAGGGATGTACTCACTTTTGTGAGATACTGTATATCTGTATAAATAAACACTATTTATCTATTAACAAAAGCAGTATAAAGGAATAGTAGTGGTAAAAGAGGCACTTGTAAGTTTAACCAATTCATTTTTTGCAATAATTCTCCATGTAATGGAGTGGCAGGGGTGTATCTTTTCAAAAGAAAGACCCTATCAGGTAAATAATAGCAAAGCATGGTAGAAAGAATGATTACAAAAGCACAATACTAACGGTATCATATAACCACAAGAAAACATGAATACAATGGAGGTTTTTTTCATTACTAACTATGAATGGTCTTGCTTTAAATGCTCTAGATGGTTAGACAATGGCACTGTGTTTAGCAATAGCACAGTAACAATATAACATTATTCAATACATTGGTGTATCCAGGTGTATGGTCTGAAGGGTGCAGCTAACTACTGGGGCAACCACGATTGTGCAACCATGAACCATCATTACCTACCCCTAAGCAACCCTCCTTCATCTTGCCTGTTCATTAGGACTTGCTATGTGGGGCACTCAGTGGGGGGACCCAAGAAGGGGAGGATCAGGGTTGCATTATACAGTGCAGATAACTATACCATGTTTGTTATTTTTAAAAAATAAAATCGAATTCTTTGCAAGCACTTAATTAAAAGCTTTCTATGGTCATACAATTCTACTAGGTGTAGGCTATTTAATAAACTGACTGGAAAAGTAATTGAAAGGTTTTTTTTTCTTTTTGTATAGTTTGGCTCTATCTGAATTATCCTAGTCATGAGTGAGGCTGCAGTAAGCTTACAGGAGAATTCTAAAATTGATGAACAACTGATCTGCACTTATAATTCTTTAACATTACAGCCACACTGGAAATTAGGGCACAGACAACTACAATACAAGAAAGTGGGTACTTAGGGATCTAAGTTGCATGAGTTATTTGCTGTAAGACATACATTTAACTGGCCAGGTGGACACCATTTATTTTTGTGTTACACTGTATTAAGGTGCTCCATGAATCAAATTTATAAGATAACTATGCTTTTGTATAGTTATCTAAGTTAGTCCCCCTGCCTTACCTCTTCTCCCTGGTCTTATACTCACCTGTCCATGATTCAGCCAGACTCATGCTGTGTGGCCAATGGGATGCCACACAGCTGCCATTGAAAACCTACTGTCTTTTTTTAAAGATGGATAATAGCCAGCCTCTCCATTGGTGTGAATGATTTTTTTAATCCACGTGTGCGCTGAAGAAGTAAAGGACTGGCATAGTTAGCAGAGGTGGGTTCACATATACTTTAAATGTAAGGGTTAGGTTCAAGTGGAAATAAACCCATCAATTTAAAGTGGTCCTAAAGGCTGAAGGTTTTTCACCTTCATGCATTCTATGCATGAAGGTGAAAAACCTTCTGTGTGCAACTCCTTCCCCAGCCCCCCTTATACCTACCTGAGCCTAAACTCAGTCCAGTGATGTACATGACAGCAGCACCTCTCCCCGCTCTCTCTCTCCTCATTAGAACAGACACAGCGTTGGGAGCCATTGGCTCCCAATGCTTTCAATCAGGGGTGGGGCCGAGCTTCGTTCTGTGTGTCAATTGACACGCAGAGTGGGGTTTGGGAGTGAGCACACATGTGTGCCCCCATAGCTAGCGGCTTGCTAAAGGGGGCACTCAGCAGGGGACAGGAGCCCAGAGCACCAGTGGTGGACACAAGAAGAGAAGGACTGGGGCTACTCTGTGCAAAACCATTGCACAGAGCAGGTAAGTATGACATGTTAAGTAAAAAAAATATATTTATAATTTAGTATCACTTTAACTGTTGCATTCAAGAAAGTCTGTGAATGCTAACTATCACAGTTGCTTGTACTTTCAATGAACTGTCAAGTCATCAAATGGCTGGTGTCATAACTGATCACATGTGCAGCACCATGGCAACTGCAGATCAGACAGCAGATAAGATGGCAGCTTCCCTCTGTAAAGGTGACGTTTCTTAAAAGTTCAGAGACAGGGAAGGAGCTCCATACCACAGAATACTAATTCGGAGCAGTCAACGCCAAGAGCTAATATTGCAATGTAGCCAGATTCATCCAATTTATGCATGCTTAGTGAAAGATTTCTGATGAGTTGCTATGGGTTACTGCATTTTACACATCATTATTGCTGTTTGTTATTAAATAACTCCACTGGACTGTGGTTGCAAAATACAGGGTAGCAGCTAATCACTGAGCTGCTCTGAATACTAAAGTAGTTATAAACTATGTACGCTTGAAAGGCTCTCACTCTGGGAACAGCCCAGCAGGAGATGTCAGTGACACAGACAGTAAGGGAACGTTCACTCATTTTGCAGTCTGTTGAGCTTTATTTAAATAAAACTGCAATGGGCAGACGTTTAATGTAACCTGCAGCAAACAAATCTTGGGTTACTTCTAAAGAATGATATAAGATAGCAATCTGAAGAGATGGGCATTCTCAAACTCAAACTTGCTGCATCTGGGAAATATCCTAAAATGGTCACTCATACAAAAGAAATTTGTTAGCAAATGTTGGCAATAAATTTGACTGTAGACTTAGAATTTTTTAAATATCCGATTAATAAACTTTTTGCATTTCTTCTTTTTAAGACTATCATACAAAATAGACTTGTCTATTTCTTATACCTGGAAGACATATATTCAGGTATTATCAGACAACATGTGAATTATTCAAAGTTGAAGTTTTAAGTTCCAGTCTCGCCCCAAAAAATTGAAAGTCAGCAGCTACTAATACTGTAATTGAGCCTAATATAAGGACACTTACCTGTCCAGGGATCTAGTGATGTCCTCACCCAAGCCGATTCTTCAATAGACTTTGTGTGCAGGCGCCGGAATCTTAGGTAAGGGAAATCAGCAGTTATGCCTCCTGGCTTTACAGCCAGTTTCCTACTGCACATGCACAAGCCACGCTGCATTTTGTGAATGGCCCTGCAGTCTTCTGGGACCTGTGATATGTCCCAGAAGGCTTTAGGAGAAGGAGGGGGGTGAACTTCCGCAAAGATTGCTGAAGTGATCTGACCTGAAGAGGGAGCGGGTACCTGTCAAAACCAGGTACCCCCCCCCCCCAAAAAAAAAAAAAAAGATAAATGTGGCAGTGGAGGGGGCAAGATGCAAACAAGGAAAACTTCCCCTTTTGGGTGAAGTTCCATTTCAAGTATGATTTGTTCTTACATACGTACATTGGTCCAGCTTGGACCAATGTAAGTATGTATATCTCATACCTGACCAATCACTGCGTAAACTGCAATTCACTGCAGTAGCCACTGCTACTACAGTGATAGCAGCAGTCTTCCGAGTCTTGTGCTAAGTGGCTGCAATTCTACATGGTAACCACAGGGGTACAACTCGGTACAACTGCCATTTAGAGTAAGCCCTGTATTTTTTCACTGAATACAAGGCTTTCTCTAATTGGATGAGGTGATAATGTCACAAATGCCACTTAGTCCAATCAGAGAACACATTGTATTCGTTGGAAAAAAAAAGGCTCCTTTTGAATGGCAGCAGTGAGCTACTTGCTGTAGTTACTAGCTGAATTGCAGCTGCATAGCACAGGACTTGTAAGACTGCTGCTTTCAGCTAACAAAGGGATTGGTCAGCTATGACATATGAATACTTATGTAACAATGTAACTATGCAAAAAAAATCATAGCTAAACTTCAGCTTTAGCATACACTATATTACCAAAAGTATTGGGACGCCTGCCTTTACACTCACATGAATTTAATGGCATCCCAGTCTTAGTCCGTAGGGTTCAATATTGAGTTGACCCACCCTTTGCAGCTATAACAGCTTCAACTCTTCTGGGAAGGCTGTCCACAAGGTTTAGGAGTGTGTCTATGGGAATGTTTGACCATGCTTCCAGAAGCGCATTTGTGTGGTCAGGCATGGATGTGGACGAGAAGGCCTGGCACGCAGTCTCCGCTCTAATTTATCCCGAAGGTGTTCTATCGGGTTGAGGTCAGTCAAGTTCCTCCACCCCAAACTTGCTCATCCATGTCTTTATGGACCTTTTTTGTGCACTGGTGCGTAGTCATGTTGAAACAGGAAGGTGGCATCCCTAAACTGTTCCCATAAAGTTGGGAACATGAAATTGTCCAAAATGTCAGCGCATGCGTGGAGCCTCCTAAGATGGCCTCTCAGCCACGGAGCTCCGCACCGTTCTGGTCCCCTGAGTCCCGTCGTAGCTGACAGAGCATCCAGACCAGACCAGCTCCACCTCGGATTGCTCGGGCATACCCTGATGACCGGGTGTCCCGCTAGGAGAGACCTCACGAAGCAACCCTTTATCCCCAAGTTCTACACGATCTAATGTAATGTATAAGATATACTAAACCTACTCTTTTTTCTCTTTCCTTTCTACCCCTTTCTTTCACGCTCTTTCTCCCTCCCACCATCCAGGTCACCTCAGATCCCTTTACCATCCAGGGGAGACTCCAGCATCGACTCGCAAGCTTGGGACATCGGAAACTATTCGATCATATTAACAACTCAGACAGCCTAACCACTGAACCACAGAAGGTAAGCTTCTGTTTTACTTACAGTGTCTCCACCTCTCTGATCCACAATGCCCAGGGCCTAAACTCCCCAATCAAACAGAGGAAATTATTCCACCAATACCACAGTCTAAAGGCTGGTGTCATCTTCATCCAAGAGACACATTTCCCCTCCTCATATAACCCATCATTTCTCCACCAAAATTTTCCGCACTTCTACCTAGCTAATGCCGAGAGGGGCTAGAGGGTAGCTATAAGCTTCTCCAAAGAAGTTAAGGTTAGTGATCTATAGGGCCGATACCTGATGACCACAGGCACAATCAACAGGGGGTCCTATACTTTTCTCTCATACTATGCCCCCAACCATCAACAAGGGAAATTTTTTGAGGACAAGCTATTAAAATCAAGCCCACTTTTTAAAGGGACGGTGGTTCTGGGAGGGGACTCGAATCTCTCCTTCGATCTGGTTCTAGAGAAATCCAACACGCAGAGATCCGTGGTTAGACATCCTCCCAGACAGAGTCTCAAAAAAGCTCAACAATTAAACGCTCTAGGGATGGTTGATATATGGAGAGAACTCAATCCATGGGCAAAAGACTACACCCACTATTCAGTCCCACACCGCACCTATGCCAGGATAGATCACATCTTCTTACCAACCACCGCAGTTCCACTAGCTATGAAATCCCAAATTAGGGATACATCACTTTTGGACCACTCCATAATGTCCTTGACAATGGTGTGCCCACAGAGGGTGGAGCAGGCCTACAAATGGAGACTCAACAAATCTCTATTAAGCAACCCAGTACACTGCACTGTCCTGGAGGGGTCCATTAGGGAGTACTTTCAGGACAATGATACCGGATCTCCCCCTCAGCAGTTTGGGCGGCGCATAAGTCATTGTTGAGGGGGAAACTGATCCAGTTAGCCTCTGAACTGAAGTGGGAGAAAAAGGCAGATGTCCACAAACTCACGAACGAATTCCTTGCCACAAGCAAATCGCACAAACGCGACCCTACGAAGGAAACCCTCTCCAAACTAGAGACAGCCCGGGTCCAACTCAATCTAGCCCTAACCACTTCTGCAAAAAAATCTCCATTGAACAGATACCAGGTTCTACTATCAATCGAACAAAATAGAGGCCAAACTAGCGACAAAATTGAGCCCTAAAACACGGACCATATCTATCCTCAAAATTCGAACAGTAGCGGGGGATCTAAAACAAAACCCTGTTCACATCATGAAGACCTTTCAAAACTTCTACCAGAAACTATATACAGATAGCTCCCCCCCCTCACCCTCCAAAATAGATGTCTTCCTGAGAGACCTCCTTATCCCTAAGCTTATTGAAAACCATAGAGAACCCCTGGACGAGCCCTTTTCCACAGAAGAGGTAATAGACGTAATAAAATTGCTTAAACAGGGCTCAGCTCCAGGCCCAGACGGCTTCTCAATCGGTTACTACAAAATGTTTGGCCCCCTGTTGGCCCCCTATATGACAAGATTTTTTAACTCATTACGGGATGGAGCCCCCTGGACAGAGATCTCAACACAGCCTTTATATCGGTAATCTCTAAACCCGGGAAGGACACTAGTGAGGTCGGGAACTACTGCCCGATCTCCTTTATAAACAATGATATCAAAATCATGACAAAAATTCTGGCTACCAGAATGTCTAGTTTAATAGCAAAGTATATACACAAGGACCAGGTGGGCTTCATCCTGGGGAGGCAAGGTCCTGACCAGGTGAGAAGGGCCATAAACATAATCTCTCTATTAAATTCCCAATGGGGCCCTCCGCAAACTTGCATGCTACTTTCAATAGACCTGGAAAAAGCGTTTGATTCTGTAGCTTGGCCTTACCTATTTGAGATCCTGGAGAGATGGGGTTTTGGCCCACACTTCATGGGTACCATTCACTCGCTTTACTCTACCTCAAGCGCGCAAGCCCGACTTAAAGGTCATTACTCAGAAAGTTTCAATACTCGCAAAGGCACTAGGCAGGCTTGTCCTCTTTTGCCTCTGATCTTTGCGATCACCATTGAAATTTTAGCCATAGCTATCAGATCAAACTCAGACATCAAGGGGGTCTCATGTAGTACCCAGGAACACAAATGCGCATTATTTGCGGACGATATGCAGTAGTTCATAACGTCTCCTTTAATCTCCAACCCTGTTCTCAAAACATTCCAAAAGTTTAGTACTGTCTGAGGCCTCTCAATTAACCCCAAAAAGTCACTAGCATTAAACGTTTCAATCCCTCCACCTCTTCTGAACCAACTAAAATACATTCTTCCCTTTACCTGGGCTTCAACATCAATACCGTACTTAGGGATCACTCTCCCAGACAATAGCAATAGACTCTATAAATCTAACTATCCTCCGATGTTCTGGAAATTGGAGAAAGACCTCAAAACCTTGGGCGAGATGTGATCTGTCCTGGTTGGGTAGGATCAATGCGGTGAAGATGACCCTGATAAGAAAAAAAAAAAAACTCAACGCCACTAATTATATATAAATATAAAAATAAAATTGAAATGCAAAAAAGCTGCTTTCCTAGAAAAGTGAAAAAAACACTCTACAATTTGTGGATATAAAATAGCAAGCGCTAATAGAATATTTCAACATAAAAGTAAAAAAAACATTGTGAATAGTTAAAGCATATTATATCACTGCAAAAAAAACTTTACTCAATAGTCCTTGTGAGTGAGAAAAATATTAACAAAAAACGTGCTTTGAAAGAGAGTTATTCCAAACTCAAAATATATATAGCAAAAGTTCAGATCCAAAATATGTTGAATTGGTGATCATAAGTTGAAAGACTTTCTTTAAGTGAAATAGTAACCAATACTTCACCACATAAGATACACCCAACGTGAGCAGACAAATGGGCTGGTTACCAGATATATTTGACTTCTTTAATGAAAAAGAAATTCAAATATCGCTTTGGCAGGATAATGCCTGTTTGCATGTGGAGAAACTGAGAGATGCACTGGGACCTCCTCCTCAGGGTATAAGGCAGGATATGTAAAGACAATCAAGGAATATCCATGGCGTAATAACGTTTATTAAAAAGCATGTTAAAAAAATAGCCAAATGGCTTCTTACTTAAAAATTGCCAGACCCAGCACTGGGGCTGCAAGCTAAACACGTGGGGAAGGCTGAATTCGTGCCGCATCCACCTCCGTGGCTGGCGTGCGTTCCAATAATATTATTAATTTTAATATTTTTCTCACAGGACTATTGAGTAAAGTTTTTTTTTGCAGGGATATAATATGCTTTAACTATTTACAATGTTTTTTTACTTTTATGTTGAAATATTCTATTAGCGCTTCCTAGTTTATATCCACAAGATGACCCTGATGCTCCAGATTCTCTACCTGTTCCAATCCCTCCCAATTCCTATTCCCAAAAAGGAAATTGCCAAATTTCAATCTAAAATCATTGACTTTGAATGGGGGAAGAAAGGTCACTGTCTCTCTAGAGATATCCTTTTCAGAAGCAAAAATCAGGGGGGTCTAGGCCTACCAAAAATTTGGTGGTATTATCAAGCAGCGCAACTAACCCAGATATCTACAGTCTACTGCAGGGGATCCAAGCCTGACTGGATTGCAGTGGAAATACAAGCGGTTCCTCACCACACAATAGATTACCTCCTGTGGTGCCCCCCAAAATTAAGACCCCCTATCTTAGCCCGTACCCTTTCCCACTCAGTGTCACTATCGGACACACTGCATAAACAGGCCTCCTTAATTTCAACACCTCTAAAACCTAAAACCTCTATCTCACCTATTCCATAATCCAAGTTTCCAACCGGGGATGAATATTCAGGCCTTTAGATGGTGGTTAAACAAGGGGTTATTCAGAATTGGTCACTTCTTCACCTCATCAGGCCCTATTACCCTGTGGATCTGCCTCAGCAAACTTGAGATGTCAGATACAGAGAGATTTCGCCTCTCCTAGATCAAGCACTTCCTCCACACCCTATGGTTAAATAAATCGCCCCCCTCCCCCCAACCCTACCATATATGAACAGTGGTGCTCTAACCTCATGGATCAGAGGGGTGGTATATCACTCATATACGCCTCACTCGCTCAGAACAAGAGCTTTCCCACCTATGCTCAAGCTCAGGAGTCTGACCTGGATCTTCACATGGACCCGGAGGAGTGGTTTTGCTCCTTTAGATGCTCCTATAAAAGGTATAATGAACACAGGCTTATTTGAAGCGAATGTTAAACTGATCACCACAAGACTAGCAAAGATATATTCGGATGCTTCACCCCTATGTTTTAGAGGTTGTGGTCACTTGGGCACTATTCATCATATCTGGTGGACATGTCCATGCAACCTCAGCTTCTGGAATCACTTATTTGCTCTAGTGAGTAGACTCACTGGGACAGCAATCTCCCAAGACTCTAAAATAGCGCTACTGAATCACAGAATCAATAGCGCTCACAAACATACTCAAGCTTTAATCTTCTTTATGTTTCGGGGTGCAAAAACATCTCTGAAAATATCTCTGGCAAGGGCATGGAAGAAACCCAGGGTCTCTATCCAAGCGACAAAATGCAAAATCTCCTGGATAATGACCCAGGAACATATGACAGCAACTCTCTTGGATAGGACCCAAAAGTTTGTGACCATTTGGGAACCTTGGGCGATATACACCAAGGTCCCACTATATCCAGGTCATATCTCACCCTGAACAGCTACTCCACTGGAGGTGACCCCCCCTTCTACTTCCCCTCCCACCCTTCTTTGCTTCTTCTTTTCTTCTCTTCTTTCTACCTACTACCAGGCAGGTTCCTGACAAGAAGGGACTTCAAAGGCAGCTACCTGTTTTCGTGCACAATACAAACATACACTGTGGCAGTGATTGAAGATGTTCACGGGAAACTGGGTAGCCTCGATATGTGGAAGGACTACCTCATGAGTCGACTGAGTATAGGGTCTTGTTACATCTCTATATTGGTATGGGAGGGGGATACTGAGAGGTCCAACTGGCCCAGTAGGAGCCGAGCCGGTTGCAGAGTGATCCCAAGGGGGTAACCTGCATGGCTCCCTGGTACCAATATAATATGTGAATGTCCCTGTCGACCCCTACAGAAGCAACTCACATAGACCCTTATTTGAACCCTCGAGCTAATTACGTTTCCATGTTACATTAGTTTAGTGAGGCTGATCTCAATATTTACATGGAGTAATTCTGGATGCATCTAAACTTAAAGGTATTAAAAGTTCATTCTCTTCTCTGTCTTTTTTTTATAAAGTTTTTGATTATTGATGCACTGTATAAGCCTTTGTCCTTTCTGATAGGGTCATGTTGGCCCCAGTTATGAGCTAACGATTGTATTATTATCATATGTTCTTTTATTGTAAAATTCTAAATAAACATATTGAAAGGAAATTGTCCAAAATGTCTTGGTATGCTGATGCCTTAAGAGTTCCCTTCACTGGAACTAAGGGGCCAAGCCTAACCCCGGAAAAGCAACCCCACACCGTATTCCCCCCTCCACCAAATGATTTGGACCAGTGCAAAAAGCGAGGTCCATAAAGACATGGATGTGTACATTTGGGGTGGACAAATTTGACTGGCCTGCACAGAGTCTTGACTTCAACCTGATTGAACACCTTTGGGATGAATTAGAGTGAAGAATGCGAGATGGGCCTTCTCATCCAACATCAGTGCCTGACCTCTGACCTCACAAATGCGCATCAGGAAGAATGGTCAAACATTCCCATAGACACACTCCTAAACCTTGTGGACAGCCTACCCAGAAGAGTTAAAACTGTTATAGCTGCAAAGGGTGGGCCAACTCAATATTGAACCCTACGGACTAAGACTGGGTTGCCACTAAAGTTCATGTGTAAAGGCAGGCGTCCCAATACTTTTGGTAATATAGTGTATGATTATTTGATAAAAGAAATTTGTAACTGGTTGTAGAATGATTTTTCAGTGGTTTTTATTGCTATGCCTAACTGCCAAGCTGTTCTGCTAGATTGGTGACCAAAGCAACCCCTTAATCCATACTAAAGAAATATACTCCAGTATACCCTTTTTAAGTGCAGCTTGCTTCCAACCCTCACCTGCACAAGACCTAATGAAGGGGGGAGGCGGGAGGGAGGGGGTTGATAAAGTCCACAAACGTGTTTTGCTCTCATGGCAAAAAAGGAACTAAACTGTCACCCCTATGTCCGTAGCTCTCTTCATGCTACCAAACTTACATCCTACCAAGCTTTTCTGGATGGGCAAAGCTCAAAAATTTCATGGTAGTGTCAGATCTTGTCCAATCCTCCTGCCCATCACATATTCCTATAAACACATATATGTCACTATTAACTTTCTTTGACACTTCCAAGTGATTTCCTAAAGAAACACCATGCTTCCTCAGTACAGATTCCCATTAAGGGCTGCAATATATAATATATAGGCTGATGTCTCAAAGCTAACAAGTATCAAGAAGTACACCTGGTCTCATTTGAGGTATGTGCTATTGGTACTAGCACCACTTGGCGGTATGTATGGCTGTAGAAAACATGGGGTTAGGGCCTCCAACCATTTCTTTAAAAAAAGGAACAGCTGCTGAATGATGATAAATTCCAGTCAATGCTTGCAAATGTTTCTTATGATATGATGCCATCAATCTGCTGCAGGCAGGAGGAGGTTTTTCTCCAAGATGACTTGACTGCAAGACTGTAACTTTGTAGGAAGTCACAAACAAGGTCAGAGGCAGTGGCAGATTGTGTCAGACATTTGTGAACACATATGTAAGATTTGAGCCAGCATCTCAGGCTAGGATGTAGATGTTAACCCTGAGAGTTGCTGTCCAAAAAAATTGTGCCATCATTCTGGAGATAATAAAAAAAGAATGCATTCTCAGAAAGTGATCCCCTCTTACACAGTTGCCACAGCAACAAGTGTCCCCATTGGAAGATTTCCCCTCTATTGCTGTTCTAGTGGCAATGAAAAATTCTGAATTTAACCTTAAAAAGTAGTATTTATTCCTTTTTGTGTTTTTGTAATGTCCTTTTTGTATTTTTGTGATTCTGTAGAATGCAGTGAGCTGCAGTCAGCCTATCTGTACTTCTTCAAGAATGATCTGTAAGCACTTGTTATTTGAGCTTACTCCAGCAGGGTGTGTTAGACAGGCATCATTCTGTGTTATGAATGTTTGAAGACCTAGTCAATAAACAGGTTTAGGGGGCTTGTTGATGTATCTTGGAGAACTGTTAAATATTTAGGACACTTTCTGTTCAGCCAATTCCCTCAAGGACTTCTGCCTTGTGTGGATGTTACTGTGAAGGATCTGTCTCTCTTTCCATAGCTTTGAGTGGGGAAAGGAACAAAAGCCTGGATCTTCCCTACTGGGAGGTATTGCTGCATGCTGGCTGTTTGAGTCAAGGAGTGTCTGGCCTAGAAGAAAAAAGCTGTGACTGTTTCCCACAAAAGAGATGTGGTGAATGACTGGTTAAGTGGGAAGAATACACAAGGACCTTTTTTATGTCGTCCTGCATCATAACATAAAGATAAGTTACCACTTGAACCACAATTGGCAAGGAGCCAAAGCTCTGTAAGTGTCCAGCCAACATAGTCTGTGTTAAGGTACAGAGAGAGACTTTATCAGAGATTGAATGTGCTTGGGACCTGCTTAGGACATTGATGATGTAGCTGTTCGTCATCTGGAAGTCATTGTTTTTGAAGATCAGTACCAATAGCCCTACGCAATTCTGAAAAAGAAAATGGCATTCATGGTTATTCCTATAAAAAACTTGAGTTGAACAGGTTGAGAACATCTTCTATTGCTTCTACCTTGTTAATAATGTAATTAAGAGTCACACAATTAACTGGCTGTCTGGATAATTCAGTTTAAAATGGAAACTTTATAAAACATCCAACATAATGATAAAACCTAAGATGTTTAAAAATCTTACATTTTAGAGTTTGGCATAATTAGTATCCATTTAAAACCACTTTTACTACTGCTATTAAAGATTAAAAGTAGAATATTCTACTACTAGACTGGGAAAAAACTGTAACTGGCAATACTAGCCATTTACTGATTTTCCTTCTGACTATAAGACAGAATGCACATAACTTGTATCATTACCATCCTCCCCCCTATTAAATGCATGCTGGGTAGAGGCATCTGATTTATCCAGCTCTGTAGATAGGGGAAAGGGGTTTGAGAAAGAAAGTATAGCATAAACACATTATGCCAATCTAAAGGGAAACATTAAATCACAAATCTTTTCAGATTCAGGAGATCAAAAGAAACATTCACAGGCAAACATGACTGCAGTCAATGTAATAATTACATAAATTAGATTAGAAACTTGCATTGGTGCTTTTCTCTTGTGAAAATGGAAATATCCCATCAGCTACTTTGATCATTATTGATTGCAGGAATATGTGTTTAGGTTTTATTTAACTGCATCCAATGGCTTACTGATTTTTTGTGGACTAATAAGGACCTAACTATGTTATTAAACACATTCATTACTACTACATATAGAATATACAAATGTTTGAACAAATACAAAACTGATGGGGCTAACATTGAAAGGCATGTAAACCCTAAACATGGACTAATTTTGTTTGCTCCCTTTTCATCTGCCAAATATGACATTCAAGGTTTTTTTGTTATATCTATATAATAAATGTAAAAATACCTAATGATCTTACCAGAAATCTTGTGAGCTGATAACTTCCTGTGCTCTCCGCCTATTCATGAGGAGGGCCTATGGAGTGAGGAGGAAGGAGACAAGAAGAGGGACTTTTTTTGTAATCCATCAGAAATAAACTAGGCCAACATCACGGGGGCTAACAGGCAAATATGCTCTTCACATTGTAAGAGAATTTTCTTGCGCTTGGTGAATGTAGTGAAAATCCCCTTTTTAAAGAATAGCAAATCACGCACAAGGAAAATAAAACAAACATTATTTTTGTGTGTACTTGAATGGATGATGGATGCCAGCAGAACGTCACCTCTTTCACTAACTCACAGGAATATTCCCTTGCGAAATGAACAGTACAGTAAATCAACTGTCATGTGTTTACAATATTAGAGTTGTGTTGAAATGTCAAAAAGGAAGGTAGGCAATGGAACACACTATATTTTTGGCACATCAGTTGATATTTTTCTGTATTTGCCCACACCCATACCAGGTAATTTCACCCTCTCAATTTGTCCATTGTCACCAAAATAAAACTGAGGGTACATCAAAAAGGGTAAATATTCCAGTGGTACCACCTGTTCCAGAGATGGCAGTCTAAAAGAAGAGTGCCTCTCACTTTCTGTTGCGTCTCCAGGACAGAAACTGAAGGGACATCTTAAAAAATGGGACACATACAGAAAAAATAAACTGGCAGATGTTTTAAACCCTCATTACTTTGCTTTTAGTTACCCTTTAGTGTCTCTCTTGGGCTTCAACCTCAGTTGTCCACACATTTATGGTGACCATAAATGGCTTGCTAAACACAATAAAGCTACTGTAGGTTGATAAAAGGCACATGTCTGTCAAAATAAACCAAACAAAAAACTCTTGCCTCTTCAGAACTTTCAACCCAAAGTTGATCTAGATGAAGAAGAAAAAAACTTATAAAGTGTGGTCCAATTTGCTCTAACAAAGAAAAAATGTATTCTTTGATCTCCAAAGCCAACCAGATAACTCTCTGGGTCAACTTTCTCCAATGTTACTTCTAATATTAGGTAAATATGTACTTTTATAAATGTATCTAACCAATTTTATGGCAATCTACTGTTCCCATGAAATAATAATATACATTTTCATAGATCTTACAGTATACAAAGTTATTTTCTTTTCATCCATCCTTAAAGAGTGCGCTTGTGTCCTTGGTGGTGACCTTAATGTAAACATCTTTTCTCTGAATTCTCTTTATGGGCCATTTATATACAGTATTCACACAAGGTGATCATGTCCTCCTTTTATTGTCTCTTCTCTAGGGTGAATACATTCATTTCAGTTAATCTTTCCTCATAGTTGTGGTCTTTCATGCCTCTTATTCATTTTATTGTCCTTCTTGGCATTCGTGTTAGTTCCACAGTATTCTTTTTATGAAATGGTGCTGAAAACTGCATTGCTTATTCTAGATGAGGTCTTGATAAAGCTTTGTATAAGGGAAACATTCAATTCTCTCTTTCTGGAGTCTATGCTTTACCAAAGTCAAATAGACTGTTCACTTTACGGGAGACGTTGCATTTTTCAAGGGATTTTTTTCCAAAGCTATATGGATAAGGGGAAGAGGTTCTAGCTTCCATCAGCCAATCATGTTTAAGCAAAAATGCACTTTTTTTAAATTTTCTAATGCACATGATTGGGTCTTATTTGCAAAAAAAAATGTTACCACATTTACTAAGCTCTGGGGAAAATTCCCTTGCAAAGTGAACAGTCTGTCCACTCTCCTATGAGATGTTATATGCACCTGCAGCCAGAAAAATAGTTTTCTTGGATATGGGAATACCTACTTATGCAGTCAAACCATAAAGTCAAGGAAGGTCAAATCCTAGTAACAAAGTAAAAGTAAATCATGAAAAGACACAAAATTTGCTTGAAAAATTATTATTTTTTAATTATTATATTACAGTGTTATTTGGGGTTTTATATTTAGAGTAGCTTACTAACTAACTAACTAACTAACTAACTAACTAACTAACTAACTAACTAACTAACTATGTCCCTCACTAACCTGTGAGGCCACTGGATGTGTAGTATAAACTGTATGTAGCTGTGGCACTCAGCCATTCAGAGGGAGCAATGTATTCTATCAATAAATACAAAGCTTCCTCTGATTGGAGTCAGATAGGCAGGCTGATGATGTCACACCTTTATTGATAGAATCACGGCTTTTTTTCTCAGAAAATAGGTACAGACATGAGGAAAAGATGATCCGCACTCCGGTTATTGCTCTTAAAATATACTGTATTTATTGTCAAGCCACAGTGACCAAATGCAAATGAGAACAGTTGACGCGTTTCAGCCTATAAGGCCTTAGTCATAGCCACATTACAGACATGAAACTTTGAAATAAATAGTAGCTCTAAGGATCACTGGCTCCTCCCATTAATTGTCTTAATTGACTGCAAGCAATTATCCAAAAAAGGGGAATCAGCTAAACTGCATATAGGGTGATCCATATGTAAGCCACTATTTCTCACACACCTTATAGTGATCATACACAGACACACCCTGCAAACCGCATCAAATAGTGGGTGTGGTCTAACAGTGAGAGGGTCTTACAGGGCCATTAAATACCAGGAGTGCATTACGTACAGAGTTTGGGGTGGGGGTGTTATTTTCACCCCTCTTCAGCTCTGATCTCTGCATGCTACCCCTCTCCACTTCTCCCCCCTCCTTAAAACGGTTGTATGCCCTGGAAGAAAGAAAAGCTGTAAGGCAAAGGCACAATGAGCTAGTATGCACTGCATACTAGCTCATTATGAAATACTTACATTAGAACGAAGCGCCCACACCTCCTCCTGGTCACCGCTGAGACAGCCGACATGTTCCCTCAGAGTTTCTTGGAAATGTGCGTGGGAGTCCCCATTCTAGCAAGGAGCTCTGAATTTCCAGAAGCATCCACCGGACCTTCAGAGCGCATGCGCTGCTGATGTCAATATCTTAACCTTACAGGTTAAGGAGATATTCATTTTACCCACAGGTAAGCCTTATTATAGGCTTACCTGTAGGTAAAAATGTGCAAGCGGGGTATCCAACCGCTTTAAAAGCTCCACCATCTTCCACATGCCTTTTGTTGCTTTATTAAACTGAGGCACCCAGCTGACTCTAGTACCCACCCGCACACTGTAGGTGGCTCCTCCTCTCTCACTTGCAGGGAGATCATCCAGTGGGGATGTCGGCATCCACGCTCCACCCTGGGCACCTGCATCTCCCTTGTCCCCATCCTGCACTCAGTGGGAGCCGCTGAGGAGATCAGATCTGTGGGAGCTGTTGGGAGACAAGCTGTTACTTGTAAACACAGAAGCAGGACTTCTGTGTTTACAAGTGATAGTGGAGAGCAGGGAGCAGAGGGCCTGAGCCAGGGGTGATGGAACTGAATTCCACCAAGTTCCAGCTTGGATAGAATACATCGCTCCCTCTGAATGGCAATGCTGCTGTAGACTCACCTGTGTTGCGGGTATGAGACAGGGAGTCTTTGCTCACACCTGGAACACAGAGCGGTATGCTGTATGTAGCCACAGCTAGATACAGTGTATCCCGCAGCTAGATACAGTGTATACCGCACATCGAGCGGCCTCACAGGTTAGTGAGGGACTATGTAAATTGTGCGAAATCCTGGAGTTCTTCTTAAATGTTCTTTGTATATGTGTGTGTTTTCTTTTTCTTTTTTGTGGCTATTATCATTATTTGTGTACTATTACTATAAGTTTTTCCATTTTACTTTGTTTCCTGTTGTTTTCATTCTTTGAAAACAAACTGTAAATTAATGAAGCTAATGAGGGTCCATTATTTGTTACAAGAACAAGTCCAGGATACTTAAAAGGAGCTTCTGTAACCCTTAGGAGCCATTTAACCACTTCAAAACTGGGCAAATTCTAAAAATTTTCACATACATGTTAAAATCTTAATTTTTTTCTAGAAAATTACTTAGCATCCCAAAACATCATATATATTTTTTAAAGCAGAGGCTCTGGAGAATAAAATGGTGGTTATTGCGATTTTTTTATGTCATGCAATATTTACGCAGCCATTTTTTATGCAAACAAACATAATATAATACCAATTTTTTAAATTAAATTAGAAAAGATGATGTTATGCTGAGTAAATAGATACCTAACATGTCATGCTTTAAAATTGAAAAATGAGAAGTCCCTGAGGATGAGCATTGACTGAAAACGCGTTGGGCATTGCTACTCACGTGACGTCACGTTGCCGAGATTGTCGATCATGGTAGCATTTGCATGTGAGTGGCTTTATTGGGATTTGCACCTTTGTATAATGCCTTTATCACCTATCTTAATAAACGGTATTGCACTATGATGCCTTGTTCTATTTGTATGGTATCATGCGGTGGTTAGACCAATTGAATGTCCCCCAACATGTGTTGCTGAGATCCTGAATACTGTCAATGCTGTGACAGATTTGGATATCCTTGATTTGGCACATTGAATGATCTTTTGGCATGTTATTACTTGTGGTCTGGTGAGTTTGCATTGCATGTGGGAAAGCTGTAGTGTGGAACGGAGTCTGTTGGTTTGTCATCACCACGAGTGTCCCTTACCTACTCACCCTTCACATTGATGCAGTTCCATAAACTACTACACTCTGAGTTTTTTCTGTTATATCTTACTTTATGGAGGAAATGAGGCCTAATACCTCATCAACAACAGTGGGTTCCATCAGAAGAGCCACTTCAGCATGTTGAATGTGATTCACAAGCGAGTTGTTTCTGACTTCTGGAGAGTGGCCATTTCTACCATTACTACACGGACTACTTCATGTTTTTACAGACTGGACTGTTTCAACATTTTATTTTAGACTTTACTTATTAGCGATGCAGTTTCTTTTATTTTACTGCTTTGACCACTTCAGCCCCGGAAGGATTTACCCCCTTCCTGACCAGAGCACTTTTTACAATTTGGCACTGCGTCGCTTTAACTGCTAATTGCGCAGTCATGCAATGCTGTACCCAAACGAAATTTGCGTCCTTTTGTTCCCACAAATAGAGCTTTCTTTTGATGGGATTTGATCACCTCTGTGGTTTTTATTTTTTGCGCTATAAACAGAAAAAGACCGAAGATTTTGAAAAAAAACAATATTTTCTAATTTTTGTTATAAAAAAAATCCAACAAACTTAATTTTAGTCATACATTTAGTCCAAAATGTATTCAGCCACATGTCTTTGGTAAAAAAAAAAAAATGTCAATAGGCGTATATTCATTGGCTTGCGCAAAAGTTATAGCGTCTACAAACTAGGGTACATTTTCTGTAATTTACACAGCTTTTAGTTTATGACTGCCTATCTCATTTCTTGAGGTGCTAAAATGGCAGGGCAGTACAAACCCCCCCCCCCCCCAAATGACCCCATTTTGGAAAGTAGACACCCCTGCAGTTAGGGGGTATAAGTGTCCAGCAAGCAAATGGTTAAGGAATGTTCACTTACAAATCCCTGCATACATTCTAAATACTCTTTGGCTGAGATCCAAGTAATTTCCAGGAGTCTTAATTAAATAAATGAGGAATCAGCAGCATCCTAAACTGGATTTCTTGACTTTTCCACCTTGCATGTCCACTCCCTACTACCGTGAAAGGAAATTCATTTGTTGAGTCCTTTACCTGTCTCTTTCTCCTCTGTACTTTATGAACAGATCTGAGGACAAATCTTTCATTGGTCATAGAGTAGCTATTCCCTTCAGATAAATATTAGGCACAATGTTAGAAGCACATTAACAGGCCAGCTCTTGCCAAGGAAGCTAAAAGGCCGGCAGATTGTAAAATGTGCTGAGAGAGCAGACAGGTAAGTAAGTGGGGTCACATAAAGGGGAGACAAAAGTGGTGCTTAAGCGAATGCTGTTTGGGACAAATCACTGGCTTCCTGCTGCATCCCAATCTGTGTGATTTAGACTCCATCACTCATATTCATCCACCTAGGGAGAAAGAAATTAAGACTTCTCTACAGTTATAGTGTACCGTACATCAGGGCTGTCCATTCGGAGGGCCGAGGGCCAGATCTAACATATTAGGTTTAACTTACAACGTTAACACACATGAAAAAGGATTCTTATTTTCGAAAAATGACAGATATATTTCAGCTGACAGAGATTTGAAATTACAGTCACATAGTGGAAAATAAAGATTTTCATCCTCATGTTAAAGCTTCATGAATCAAGCCTATTTTGTCTACCTGCTGTGCTGAGCTGGCAGTGCACCTAAACACTTACGTTGTACACAAAACGGACCTGCACCTCAAGGTAACACATGGTCCAGGATGAAGTGCGTCTAATCTGAAAAAGATAAATATAATGATGCTATACCATTCCCCCTGTTGTATGCCTGTCCTGGTGTGACATCATGTCCAGTCTCCTGCGTTCCATGGCGGTTCCTGTGTATCTGGTTCCAGTCCCCAGCACTTCCACATCGTCTGAAGCCTGCTAGAGGGGCTCCCACCTACAGGAGGACATGGTGCATGGGGTGATTTACTCAAGGCAAATAGAGCAATTGCTCCAGAGCTTAGTAAATGAGGTAAAACGTCACTTTGAAAAGCATACCCAATCACGTGCAAGGAAAATAAAAATACTGCATTTTTACTTGCACATGATTGGATGGTGGAAGTCGGCAAAACCTTCTGCTCCTTTACTAAGCTCTAGAGCAAGCGTCTCTAAACTTTCTAAACAAAGGGCCAGTTTACAGTCTTCAGACTTTAGGGGGGCCGGACTGTGACCATCATGAGTAGAAATGGTGGTGTGGTGTGCTGAAACCAATTGGGGTGCCATTAAAAATGAACGGTGCTCAATCTAGTGCACAATGGATCATGTATTACTGTGCTTTGCTGTAATGCACAGAGGGATACACATTTTACCATGCTTTATTGAAATTCACTGGTCTGAATGAGTCACAAAACCTTATAAACATATTAATACTAGCTTATTGATAATCTTAAAAATATAATTATTGGCATAAAAAGTGCTAGGTAAAGATAAAGCTAAAGAGAGATAACACTCAAAGTTCCCTATCTTTATGTTCCCTCTGTCTGATTGAAATCTTTGATTAAGGTATCATTAATACATCATTAGATGCATTTTAAATGCAAGAAGTGTAAGTACCATAATTTGGCGTGGCATCAGACTTTTTCAGCTCTTGTACAGCAGGGGTGCATCGTGAGAGAAAGAAGCAGTACAAAGAACCAATCAGTTTATGTGATGACAAGATGAATGCTGACAAAGTGATGAGCTCATCACCATGCTGCTTCTCCTCTCACTGTCCAGTCGCAAGCTGGGGAGGGTCCATGACAACCTGGGCTCAGAGGAAGTGGAATAAGTGATTTTGGCCATCAGACAGAGGACATCTAGTTGCAGAAAAAAGTACTGCAGGGGAAATTTCTATCTCTTTTATCTTGTATTTGACTGGAGTAGTTTTAAAACCTCCACATATGATATATAGCATAATGCAGACAACATATTGTACTTAATAAAATGATTATAGTGTTTTTCCATAGTTTTCACTTTAAAAATAACCACGATTTATCTTATAATTAATTGTCTTCCTAGTACATTTGATATGTCAGAGAAATTATAATAAAATAAAATGTATTTCCCCATATGGGGTTATTAGTGTCTATATTTACAAGCTGTTCACGGTTCAAAATAAGATGTGTCCCCATTGTTCAGTTATATAGTTACTTGCTTATTGTTACAGTAATGATCATGTTTCCAAATATGGTGAAATGATAAAAAATTATCTGATTATGTAAAAGATTTGTAAGTGTCTGAATGTATTATGTGTGCTGTCCCAACATATGGTTGTGTAAATATGTACTATAATGTGTAATAAACATAAAGAATAAATTGCATAATTATGTGAATTTATGCTGCTTAAGTGAAACATCAAAACAAACTTCCAAATAACAAAACAGATAAGTTATTTCTTCTTTATCTCTACTAGACTTCTTTTTTTTTCTTATAGTTCTTAGGATTAGAGGAATATTTTATGAGGACGTCTGTATAAAGAATATACATAGCCATTTATCCAGTAAAAGTACATAAACATTTGTTTTGTGTGAATGGGGCAAAAAACAAATGAAAGTAGGCAATATTGTGTGCTGTTGGAATCTAAATCATTGCTTTTAAATGGAACCCGCTGATTGGCTCAAACTGAGTCCAATCACAGTGGAAGCGGCGCGCCCCCTGAACCACATGCACAAAATAACATACAGGTATGTGATTTTGCACACCCAGGCCACCCTGCCACAATAAATGTACGTGGGGTGGTCCAGAAAGAGTTAAATAAGAGCCAGGCAATCACCCACAAGGAAACAATGACAGACAGGCTTAAAATGAGGCAGAAGTGCTATGATTTGAGTTAGTAGGGTGCAAGCCAGTCCTATAGGACACAGTGATGGAAAGACAAATAAAGGTAAAAGTTCTGCATTTTTTTTAAATAATGCTTTCGCTGTCTGTAAAAAACACTGTGCTGCTTCTTCTTTCACTGTCCAGTCCAGTGCAAGCTGGGGAGGGACTATCCAGAATGATCTTACTATTTTTGACTGGAGCTCTGATTTAAAAGATAAAACTACTTTTATCTTCAACTGCAAAAGTCTCTGCTCAATTATTTAAAGTTACAAACTCCAACTTGAAGTAGTTGAATCAAACAACACCCCCTCGTCAATAAACCATTGCTTACTCTTTTTTCCTACCCAGTGTCTTTCTCAAGCATTCTTTCTTTAAACAACATTTTCATTTTTACTTTTTCTTGGATTGAACAGATATGGGGTTCAACTGCAAATTTTACCAATTCACCACAGCAAGGGATGGAAACTTAGTTGCCCTCACCAGAATTAATTAAACCTTATTAATTGAACCACATTGTGTGTATAAACAGTAGGGTATTCTGAGCACCAGGCTGGTGTTTTGAGTAATGGTCTACCCGTTTCTACTCAATCTAAAAGCATCAGTCAAATTATGAAGGACAGACAAACCGATATTATCACAGAAAGAAGGCCACACACTTGCCTGCTATGCCAGGCTAATTTTAATTAAAAAAGAACAGTAAAAAATTAAGAAATTAGACAAGCAGACAGGGACCAGCAATTGACCAACGAATAGCCAGTATTTACGGATATGTGCTGGCTGTGAATTCACTTAATCCTGGTCAGATCTTGAACCCGGCAGATGTTTTCTGCATATTTCTAGCTCCAGTAATATTTTTCACAACAATGGGAAACTTCCTGCACTTTCCAGACTCCCCCAGCACCCTTCCGTCTCCTGCCTCGTCATGGTGATAAATATTCTAGGAGAGTTGGCGGCAGTTTATAATGTTTGCAGCTGGTGTAAATTCTCAGCCTGGGCCTCAGCATTTGGTAATCCGTCCTGGGAGATGGATGTGTTTTGTAATGCAATGTTGTCCAATCAATAACTTATTATTATATTAAAATAAAGGGTAGAAGAGAGAACAAATATTTCTGTACCTTGGCAGAAAAGTTATCGGAGACTTCTGATTAACCCTGTAATAATCTGACTCTTCCTTTCCTGAATGGCTTATTATTGTAGTGTACTGTACCATTAAACTCTGCATACTTAGATGTGCTAAGGTGGTGCAAAGTGCAATCACTATGTACAGTAACCCTCCAGAATTCAGTTTAACGTACTGATATCAGTTACAGGGTGTTTTCCAATTAACTGCTAAGGGTTATTGCATTTCAAGGAGCTTTTGTGGTTTTAATGTCCCTAGTAAATAAGCTTGAATATGCATACATGGAAATGTATCTGCATGAAAGGAGGTAATAAAAACCTTTTATAGTTTATATATAATCAATAAAATACATTTATTGTGTAAACACTTATGTGTGCAACTATAAAGATGTGTTGTGAAAGAGTCTTCTTTGTCTGCAAAGCCCTGCCAGGATATTACTCTTAGCCATAGACATTAGCGGGCAGTTGGATCAACATGCATACTGATGCAAGGGACAACATAGCCAGATGTCTTCAGTGATGACCTGAGGGAAAGGCAGCGATCAGCCAAAAATGCCAAAATTTCCCCAAAGGTTGAATTTGCCTTCTCTGTTACCCAATGTCAGGCTGTTCTCAAGTGGAAAATTTCAGACACATCTAGGCAGTGTCAGAATTTACCAGAGCCCTCCCACTCCCAACACTTTTCTGCTGGCCCATCACTATGAGCAAGCCCCAACAGTACCAGGAAGTGTCAAAGATTTGCCTGATCACAATGGCCCAGCATTTTTTTTTTTAACTGAGAGATTAATTTTTAAGGTAACCTGTCATAAAAGAAATATGGTGGCTACCCTTGCTGTCCTCTTTTGGAATATGCTACTTGGATGTCTCTAACCATAAAGCTAACCTCTAGGCCAGGGGTAGGCAACCTGGGGCCCTCCAGCTGTTGCAGAACTACAAGACCCATCATGACTCTGGGAGTAATTGTAACTGCCAGCCTTGCAATGCCTCATGGGAAATGTAGTTCCACAACAGCTGGAGGGAGGGCCTCAGGCTGCCTACATCTGCTCTAGGCTGTTATAAAAGACACAAATGAAGTCAGCTCTTTAATCATTAATAGATTATGAAAAAGACCATGTCATCCACTCAGAAAGTATTTTAACCACTTAACCTCTGGAAGGTTTTACCACCTTCATGACCAGGGCATTTTTTACTATTCAGCACTGTGCTAATTTATGTGGCAATCCGTCATGCAATACTGTATGCAAAGGAGATGTATTCTTTTTTTTCACACAAATAGAGCTTTGGTGGTATTTAATCACCACTGGGTTTTTTTATTTTTTGCTATATAGATGAAAAATACCAAATGTTTTGAAAGAAAACATATTTTTCTAAGCTTTTGTTATACAATTTTGCAAAATAATAATCTTTCTTAAACGTAGTCTGCTACATTTCTTTGGTAAAAAAAAAAACCCAAATCAGTGTCTATTATTTAGTCTGTGTGAAAGTTATAGAGTCTACAAACTATGGTATATATATATTTGAAAATAGATCAATCCAAATGTTTTGACTACCTATTTCATTTATTGGGACCCTAACATGCCAGGACAGTACAAATACCCCCCAAATGTCCCCTTTTTGGAGGCATGTTGAGTTTTTTGAAGTTGTAATTTTTTGTTACAATTTTTTGGAAAATGAAGAAATTAAATAAAATTTGTTTGTTTTTTCACATTTATTTTGCATACTGTCACCAGTGCAGTACAGCGTCATCATATGACTGGTGTGCCAGTGATCAGGGATATTGACATCTGAACAGTGGGACCCCTGTCACTGTATTGCTGGGACTGGTGAAAGAACACTGCTGCCATTAACCTATTGCTACTAGCAGAGACCGCGCACATAGGGGCTGACAATTGGAGCAACATTATTTACTCTATGCAGACTTTACTGGGACTGTTTTTTTTTTTTTTTTTTTTTTTTTCCACATCAGTAAACAGTGTTTGGAGGGCTAAATCAGTTTGATGTTCATTAACTGTCGCCTTCTCGTATTCACATCATAGTGGATTATACTTTTTCTCATTGCTTTTTATATCGCCATAATGACCAACGGATTCCATTACGCCTCTTTACCAACTGTCCCTTCCATCTCGTAAGCCCCACTAACTAGGACTCGATAACCAAAGGGACCCATCCTTTTCCAACTCAGTTTAGAGAAAGAGGGGACCCGTAAGAAGGAAGAAAAAGGACAAAAACACCAACAAAAAATACAAGAAGAGAGGTTTGTAAAAATGAACTTGTGGGCTCCCCGTGCCCATCTTCTACTGACCCAGCCTGTATTGTGTACCAAATTACCTATGCCATAATACCCCGATCCCCCCCCCCCACCTACTCCCTATATGTTTATCCTATACCCTACTAAGCTATATATTTAACTAAAAATGTGCATATCCAGAAACACTTTATTATAGCATCTTTTGCCTGCAAGGATACCAGTTGCCTATATACCTATATTAAGCCCATCCCTCAGTCTATTCCGTGTCTATGCAGATCCCACTATTAATGACTCTTCATTTTCTCTATCCACATCTTCCACATGCTTTCAAATTCCTGAAGATTGCCCCTTTACTGGGACTGTACTCATGTGCACCATCATAAAAACTTGGCCCCAGCGCTAGCTGGCTGAAGAACTAAGGCTAAAGACTGCTTACTCTGATAGCTGCTTCACAAGAACTTTGCCTATTGTCTATAGTAAGAGGTACTATAGGGGGGTCCTACATTTCATCACTGCTATTCATATACAATGCACTCTAAATTGGATATAGCCTACCATTTACAGAGTTATCACAGTATTGATTATCATTGCTGTTACTGTTTTGTAATGCCATTACTGTTTGCTGATTTGTGAATTACCAGGTTTACTCAAATTTTACTGCATAGAGCGCCATTCTATGCTGAACAACGCTACATCCACCTTCATCCTACATCCTACCATCCATCCAAGTGAGTATGACTGTTTGGCAATATTGTGTCACCGCGACACACTTCCGCCCACGCTATCCCTCGGGATTTGAGCCGGACCACGGCCAGCGGTCACACAACTTTTCCCCAAACAATCACCTGCTATACAAGCCGGGTGCCAGGATGCTAGGAATTCACGTGAGTGTAATTTTTAACTGGTTTTATCAATACATTTTTCAAACAACATTGCACAATGAGGATTCTTTTCTATTATTCCCATTGATCTATATGAGGCAACATACTGCAAGAGGCGCCAAGACGGATTTCTCCAGGGGTCTCCCCACATGGCTGTATGACCATACTAGAGATAGTTGGACAACTTACAGGGGTGAGTTTACATCTACTGTATGTGGGGCACCCAGTCTGAGCACCTTGGAACACAGATTTACTATTGAGCATGAGCACTTTTTACACCACCATATTGCGACTGTTTAAGATTTATATTGTTTACACCAGGCGCGGTGGACTGTTTCTTTTTTTCATGACTGTTTGTTTGTCTTTTATTCCCACACTTCTGTTTTAAAAATCTATCAATATGGCAGCAACAAATTCTTAAAGAAATACGCAGAGCAGCCATGCCTGTGCTGGGAAGCTGTCATGTATGTGACAGCTTCCCACACAGCACTGTATTCCCAGCTCATTTAGCTGTCGGCCGAATGCGAATTGTAAGCAAAGGGACTGGGGATATAGCTGACGTCATTACCCAAATATCGGCAATGCCCACCTTTGAAAAATTACTTGTCATAGGGTTTCCTGATGGGGTACTGAGAGGCTAGTTCCACATCTAGTCCACTTCACCTTGACAGTGCACAGCACTGGGCAGATAGGAAAGCTGCTATTGGACTGAATAATGGCCATGGATCCTGATGGGGAATCCATGAAGCTTTGCCCATCTCTAGTATAAAACTCCTCAGCCAAGCACCTGTCGGCATGACAGACGCAGTGGTTGGAGAAGGCGGCAGTGAGTGCACTGAGGAAGGAGTGTCTAGTGTGGACATTCCTTCCCCAGTGCAGACAAGGAAAAATTCACATACCTACCTGTCTGTGAAAAATATATGAATTGGGTGAAAGCACTTGCAGTTTCAGTGCTGCGCACCAACAAAATTCTAAAGGGTGTCTAATGCCTCGTACATATGATGAAATTATAGGATGAATGATCGTCTACTTTTTGTTGCATGCTAGTCTCATATTGAAAATGATGAAGTTACGAAAATTCTCGTACGACAGAATACAACTTGGAGAGTGATGTAATGGGTTGTATTGTAATGTATTGTATTCTTTTGTTTACGAGCATGTGTGGTCTTGATCTTCTAATTTTTTTCAGATGAATACTGTACTGAATTATTTAAAAATCGTATTTTCTGGTATAATACCAAAAAAAGTTTTGTGCTTCTCCTTTTGGATATTGTTGAATGAACGGTCGTGATCGGCTGTCGAAAGCTGTGTACTAACGATCAGATTATTGTACAAATCGATCCGAAAGCGATTTTTGTCATCCGATGTTCTGATCGTGTGTACTAGGCATAAGACACCTTTTATGAATTCCCCCAACGGACTTTTTTTTTTAACCACACATTGATAAGATTATTTACGTTAAGCTGATCTAGTTTACTTGTATCAAAATGTTGGCATAGGTGGTGCACAGTGGCTGCTTGGGTAAAGCGCCCTGGTAAAAGAAAATCCATCTCTGTGTATTTAGCTAGTGTTTACAAATTGTTTCTATTTTTTTTTTTTTTTACTAGTGTGTTTTAAATTAGTCCTTATTTTATACTAACATTCAAATCTAAAGATCTAATTGCTGCCCCAACTAAATATCAATTATAAGGTTGAGAAAATACAGGATAATCACATTGTGAAGAACAGGAGCTCCTGTTTATTGTCTCTGGCCCCAGGCTGCCTTCCTGACGCGAGCCCTGCCTGTAATCTTTAGAAATACTGCTCTTGCTCTCTATTAATTTAAGGATATGGAGGTGACAGGACAGCCCGGTATAATTAGTTCACGTTATTAATGATTTAATATTGTCCTTTTTGTGCAGCTCGCTGCCTTTATGAAACCGAACAGTTCATCTCTGCCAGAAATGTTTTATGTCTAGAGTAAATGAGATCACTCTGTTATAGCATCTTTCTAAGACGGAGCAGCCAATCACAGGCAAGGGCAGGGCTGCTTGATTAGTGGAACTCATGGTTGGATGAGTCCTTTAACCATTTTCATGCTGGAAAAAACTGCAAAATTAACTATCAGTGGATCCTGTATGCCGCGGAAAGACTGCTGAGCATTAAAAGAAAGACAAATATCAAATATTTTAACTCAACATAAATGATAACTTGTATATAATAAAATAGCACAATTACAGGTGGACCTGAACTCACAAAAAGTATGTTTTCTATCTCAGAGAGAACATGTAGAAATGTTTATTGTGTAATTTCTCCTGAAAAATACAGCACTTCCTTTGCCTCATGGCTGTGTATCTGCAATCCAAGTTTCTCTAAGGCATTGCTGACCCTGACTTATAGGGGTTGGTTTACTAAAACTGGAGAGTGTGAATTCTGGTGCAGCTGTGCATGGTAGCCAATCAGTTTCTAACTTCAGCTTGTTCAATTAAGCTTTGACAAAAAAAAAACTGGAAGATGATTGGTTTCTGTGCAGAACTGCACCAGATTTTGCACTTTCCAGTTTTAGTAAATCAACCCCATAGTCTCATCATATTGTAGTGAGATTTGGTGATGCCACTGTTCTGTTGTGCCTGAGGACCTGCAGTACAAGGAATCCCCTGCATCATTCATTCTGTGAATCTGTGCTTCCTCCATCTCTCCTGCTGTGTATTTCTCACTACCCCACCTGTCCTCACATCAGGAGTCATGGGTGGGAAATCTGACATGAAGAGGCAACATCCAGCATCTTCCAAGCTAGCTGCCTTCACACAGTGCAAAGATCATGAGCAGGGAACCTACAGGCAATACCAGTGACTAGCTCCTTGCCCTTTGCTTGCCTTTTTAGTCACAATTTTAAAGGTACAGATCAACTTTAACTAATGGTATCCAGATTTTTTCGGGACTTATGTGAGAACATTTTTCTGGTCCTGGGGACAGAAATTTTACTGCACATGACTGACATTCTAATCAGCAATCCCAGGTTTAGCCTAGTCTCTTTTAGCCCAAAATAGGTAGTAACCTATCACAATAAAAAAAATATGGATAAATGCTATGTCAAATAATGCAGGGCAAGTTCAAAAACAAGTACTCTTACATACATTCACAGTAATTTGAGTGGCAATAGTAACGTTTTTTAACCCTGTAATACTTATTACATATTTAGGGACCCATTGATTTAGTTATAAAGCCAAAAATACATGTCTTGATCATGCAAATTATTTTAAATGTCAAACTGCAGCCATTTTTTTTGTTTGGTTTTGGATAGAACAGTGAAGGGTTAGAGCCTCTATTAAGTTTTTATCCCTGCCTGCATCTCCATAGTAGAGTTTTTTCTCAATTTACCATCCTTGTAATATTTTCAAAAGATAGCTTAAAGCGGAGTTCCACCCAAATTTTGAACAATTTCTGTATGTATTCTCTTCTTTGCCTAGATGCTGACATGCCGTTTAAAAAAAATTTAAATCGCCGTAATTACCTTTTATTTTTCTATTCTTCTTTGCACTTCCTGGTTCTCCTCCCATGGGAGTAGGCGTGTTTCTAGTCTCTCCCAGACTCCTGGGAGCTAGTCTCAGGCTTCCCAGGATGCCACTGAGCATGTGCGGGAACGAGTGGTGAATGCTGGGAGCACAGCATTCATCACATCCAGGAAATAAATGCTTGTGGGCTTCAAATGCCCACAATGAAGATGGAAACCTCCTGCAGTGAATAATATAAGTTATTCTTTCCGACGAAATCTGACACAGGCGGACATATTACACACAATATGTGAGTATGTAATGCTGAGAAGAAAAGTCTGTGAATGAACTCAAAAAAAAAAAAAAACGATAGATAGGTGGACCCCCGCTTTAAAAATCGAATTCTTTCCCGATATGCCAATAAAAGTGCAGAGATTCTCCTCTCTTCCTATCACAATAAAGTGCAAGTAAAAGGAAATCTCCCAAATGGGGTAACAGATAGGAATAAAAGCATGATAGAGGTTTTAAAGCTTCATTGTTCTATTTTTTGAAGAAAAAAACATTTAGGATGGAGTTGGCCACAATGGTGCATTGCAATTTGTGCAATGTTTACAATTACTGGCACTGTAGAAGAAATACACATTTATCTTGTTTGGTTTTTAAATCTGTACTTAATTACAGTATATATTCATCATATTGATCTACGCATATTATTGTACAAAATGCATGTTTTCCTTTATTGCTTAAAGCGGTGTTTCACTGTCTCCACATTTTTTTTTTTTTTTTAAGACTGACAATGTTTAATGTATGTAAATCTTGAACTTACTTGTTCCTTTTCTACAGCGTACTGCTCTCAGTTTTCTGTTGTAAAAATAACTTTCAACAAACGTTGCTGTGGTTGGGTTTCATCTTGCCTGTGGGCATGTGAAGCCCACAGGCATCCTCTTCTGGGATACGGTGCTGCTGATCGACCAGCATGCACCACCCGTTCTAGCCCAGATCTCGCGCATGCTCAGTAAACACAAATCGGAGCGCCGTCAAGAGCTCAGGTCAGTCCTGGTTAACTCTCACGAGATTTCACGGCGGCTCTCCGCAATGTCTCCTGGGATGAATGACAATGAGATCCCAGGAGACAGTGTGCCGACCCAGGAAACAGTGCGCCGAAGAAAGGATATGACGCTAATACCCGCAAAGTCCACGCCCACAGCCGCAGGGACAGAACAAAGAGAAAGACAGATTACGTAAGGTAGGGGAAAAAAAAGCTCTATATGGCACTCGGTGTTGCCTTTAGAAGCCATCGAGATGCTGTTTAAAAAATGGGTGAAGATCCGCTTTAATTCAGTGGTCGCCAACCTTTTGGACCTCACGGACCTCAAAACTCACAATTTTAAAATTCCCATAGAACACTAACATGAATTTGACATGCCTTATATACATAATGCTCCGGTTCTATGCCCCCTTCCCCCTGGGTCACACTGCTGCCTTATACACACAATGCTTCAGCTCTCTGCCCCTCCGCCCACCCCACCCCCACTCTGCATTCTGCATCATACTGCTGCCTTACACAGATTCATCATTGGATCTCACCTCCTTATCCAGCCATGTGCTCAAACTCTGTGAACAGCACTGCCATTGGAAGTCCCCTCCTTCTTCACCTCCCACTCTTTGCATTACTCCTGGCAATTCCCTGTGAGTTCACGGGAGACAGAACTACAGAGGAGGCTTTGGGTATCAATGAGCGCTGACAGTATTGACAACACTAGAAACAACACTGGGTGGTATATATCCGCTACAATGTTGATTTGTGGCAGAACCCCTGGGGACCACCAAAATTTTCTTGTGGACCATCTGTGGTCCACGGACCAATGGTTGATGACTGCTGGTTTAGTTCCACACTTCTTCTTTATTGGAACACAATATAACTTCAGGGCTGCTGGAAAACAATAAGCAAAAAGTCACCATTATAATGAGGAAGAAAGTTATTTCATTTTTTATTTTTTACATAAGCCTGATTTTTGTCAGCCTGGAATATTCATTATTCTCTATGTCTGAAACATGTGCATGCATCTTTTCTTTATAGGCCAGAGAAAATATAAACACTGCATGGCCCTGAATTAAACTAAGGACACGGGACACTAATTTGAGGTCTGTAATAGACTTGGAAATTTTGATTAGAAGGTTAGTAGAAGGACAGTGTGAGTTTATATTAAAAGTACAGTTATTTTTTTAATAGAATTGAAGCCAAGGTTTGTTATTAACAGAAAGCTTGTCCAGAGCAATAAAGCAGGACACTGGAGCAAGTGCACAGACAGGAAGTGCCTGAAACGGCCTAGAGGAAAGAGCTCTTAAAAACTATGAAAACAAGAATATTCTAAAAGAAAAAAATGGCAATTGTTTATGATGCCATAGCAAACCAAATGTCGGAACAGTTAGGATTTACTTTAATGTTATACAAGTGCAAAGCAAGTTTGTCTATGTGTCCCTTCAACATTTTTGAAACAATGCTTCAAATGGTTTAGGTGCCTGGATGTTGGCTTAGATCTTCCACAGAACACCTGGAGACCCCTAAAACTGAGATCAAAGAAATGGCAACTAACTTTCATGGTCACTGCCTATGGTTTGTACTCTACCACCTCTTTTTCATTACTGTTGGCCCATAACTATGATGGATTGCTTTTAAAGCAGTGTCAAAGTGCAAAAAGTAGGAAGGAATTGGCTAAAGCCCAAATAGACATTCAGGAGTCACTCAGGTTTTAGGAGATCTTTACTGGAATAAAGGCACTCAGAGGTCCTTTTACATTTCGTATATCTCTTTACAATTTATTGGAGGGTGACTATGATTTAAAAACCAAAGTAGCTAGGGCAGAAAGCAAAAACGTATGGCAGTAGTTAATTAACTTAGTTAATACTGCTAATATGGCTGGCTGTACAAGTATATTAAATATAAATATGTGCAGGTATTTTTAATTTTAAGAATATGCATAGCAAGTATTAAAGACTTATGTGGTGTGTTACCAAAATTGTAAGAAAAATTTCCTTCCTGACAAAAAGTAGAGGTATAGCCCCTTAATGGGAACAAAGATGGCAATAAAACCTAATAATCTCACTGATTCTTTCTCTTAAAGGAGTTGTAAAGGCAGAAGGTTGTTTTTTTATCTTATTGCATTCTATGCATTAAGATAAAAAAAACCTGTATGTAGCAGCCTCCCCAGCACCCCCCAATTACCTACCTGAGCTCCTTCTCTCTCCAGCGATGTCCACAATCTCCTCAGCCATCTAGTACACTCCTCCTGATTGGCTGAGACAGAGCAGCGCAGTAGCTCCGGCCGCTGTCAATGAAAGTCAGTCAGCCAATCAGGGGAGAGAGGGGGCGGGCCAGGTCTCCGTGTCTGAATGGACACACGGAGTTCTGACTGAGCTTGGGTGACCCCTGTAGCAAGCTGCTGGCTGAGGGGCACACAAAGGAGGGAGGGACTAGGAGCACCAAATAGGGACCCAAGAAAAGAAGGATTCAGGCTGCTCTGTGCAAAACCAACTGTACAGAAGCGGTAAGTATAACGTGTTTGTTATTTTTTTTTTTTTTAAATGAGCCTTTACAATCACTTTAAGTTGCTCATGCTTACATGTATAGCTACTTAATGCATATAGAAACTTCTTTACCCTTCATCTGTGAAATAAAATGGTGCCACTTATAGTTCACAAGAGACATCTAGCAGGCCTACTCTGATATATAGACGTTTGCAGGATTGCATTATTTTCAGATTTGTGTACTTGGTCACCGTTTGAAGAGCAGAGTCCTCTAGATTGTGCCTCAAACCACATAGCAGCTTTATTACTCACTTATACCCTTCCTTTGTTACAAAGTTCATTAGCAGACCTTCTCTTTCTGGTGCCTTCCAGCAAGTATAGCATTTATCTAGATTATAACCAGCAGTCTTCTTCAGCTGACAACTCCTAAGTATCTTTGCAAGTTTCGCATCTCTCATAATTGGATGTGACATCAGCAAACAGCACTTATCCGACATAAAGATTCACTTTGAAGGGAAGGAACAATTTTCAAGAGTCAACTTGTTGTTATCTCATTAGCTCCTTCGTCTGCTTGTTAGCTCCACAGCAACATGCACTGGAATCTAGTCAAAAGTCAAGCAAAGAGCAGAAACTCAGCAAGGGGCTTTTATGTGAGTGAAGAAAGGCCTCTTGAAGCTGGTTGTCCAAGTTTTTCATCTTAATGGTCTATGCTGTGCTGGTATCACACCCATGATAAGTAATTCCATCAGCTAATCACTGTTGTATTTCATCACAGGCTGAAGTGATTGTTAATTAACTACAGCTTAGTCAGGTGTAAAAGGAGGCAGAACAGAAAAGCTAGCCATACACCTATAGATTATCTGCAGATTTTCTATGGTTAGATGGAAAAAGTGGGGGATTCCTCCATCCACACAGTTTAGCGAACATGGAGAAATCTGTTGCACTTTTCCATCTAACCATAGAAAATCTGCAGATAATCTATAAGTGTATGGCCAGCCAAAGAGTTCAATTCTTGTAGGGAGTAAAGTCTGCCCAAAGAATCTGTGGCCGGGTTCACTCCTATGCGAATTGGATGTGGACTACTCTGCATCCAATTCGCATGACAGGGGATTGTGACCGGCTCTCTATGGAGCCGGTTTACATATCTCCGTTGTGGCTGCAGAGCGGATTGCACAGGAGTGCTGTGCGTCTTTGGTTCCTTTCCAGGGCCGAATTCAGGCAACAATTTGGCCCTGATTCGTCCCTGAAACAGGGACGCACCAGACCCCTGCACCAGACCCCTGCATCCATCGGAGGTGTAAACTCAGCCTTAAGGGATCTCATGCTCTATTTTCATGGAATTGGTACCTGTAGGCTAGGTTCACACTAGTGCAATTATGTAGTGCAACTTGGATGCAACTTTGATGCTACTTTGAAGTGGTTTTCATATTCTATGGGGCCAAAATTGTGCTGGAATCGCACCAAAGTAGTACAGGAATCTTTTCCAAAATCGCACTGTGCTAATTTGCATTGATGAGAACGGACATACTTGAAAACAATGGAGTTGATTTTCTAAAGGAAAATACACTGTGCACTGCAATTGCACTTGCTCCAAAGCTTAATAAATGAGATAAAGCTTCACTTTGCAAAGAATACCCAATCACATGCAAGGGAAATAAAAAACTGCCTTTTTGCATGTACATAATTGGATGGTAGAAATCAGCGGATCTTACCCTCATTTCAGAGCTTCCTCATAGATCTGGAGAAAATGGACTTGAAGTGCACAGTATATTTGCCTTTAGTAAATCAACCTCTATGTATTTTTACCATTGCCATGCAATTCGGTGCAACTCAAGTTGCATCGGAAATCGCACTAGTGTGAATGGAGCCGCAGAGAGAATGTGGACAGATAAGACTCCTCAGCCAGGCTCAGGAACACAAGCATTCACAGCAGTTACAGTTTTGTTCTTGACTGCTAGATGGCCTTCAAGAATATTCTTCTATTGTGAGTGTCCCATCTGGGCTTGGGTTCTGCCTGGGAGAGTTTTTTTTAGATAAAGACAGTTACTGCAGCACTTTAGCGCAAAGGATTGCACTCTTAAGTGTATGTAAAAAGTATATCCAATGCCCTGCTAAAAGAAAAATAATTACAAGTTTGCTTTAGTAAATCACCATTCCTGTGTGAGCCATGTTCAATTCATCATTAACAAGCCAGAAAAAGTATTTTGTATGTTGGGGAATAAGAAGAATCACTGCCTACGGAAAACCTGACCCAGCAACTACATACATAGGAACCAGCGCGTATCAGGATTGTTAGGCAGGTACAGGGCCAGACTTCCATTACTGGAACTTTTAGGCACTCAAACCTTGGCATCTCATGCAACACCCCTCTGCTAGGCTCATCACTGTTACAAAGCACATTTTCTTGTTTAATGCCTTGCCCACTGGGCACTTTCACCCCCTTCCTGCTCAGGCCAATTTTCAGCTGTCAGAGCTGTCACACTTTGAATGACAAAGTGTCACAAATAATACATCTTTGCTAAATGTTCCAAGAGGTCAACGCTTTTGGCATCTAATCGCTTCATCAGGACCTTATTGTGCCGGTTGCAAAGAAATTTGTCATCGTCCCACCATCAGCCTTTTTTTGGTAATGTATATAAATGGATGGGGTACCTTTTTAATAGCCAAATTTCTCTTCTTATAAAATAATATCATACTATTTGAACCTTACCTATACATCCATAGTCCAGCTTGTTCATCTGCTGATAACAATTTTGGTAGCACCAAACTGACCTTCATTAAAGAGTAACTCCCATTTTGTACAGACAAAAACAATCCCCTCTGGGTGATTAATATACATTGCAAGGATTTTAACAAAAGTTGTTGCAGATTCTTACCTTTTTCTGTTCAGAAGAAAAAGCTGTTTGTTGTCTGCGGAGTAAATATAAATGGAAGTGACTTTTTCATCATGATTATTATAATTCGGCTGATGCACTTGCAGGTTTCAAATGAGGAAAATTGCAGGGTCTGCATCCCTTTAGAAGTGATTAACCCTTTGAAGTATCTTACCAAAAAAGAAATGTTTACTACAGAGGATGTCTAAAATTTGACTTGTATCTTAGTGCGGACTTCTGGTAAAATCTGTGAACCAATCACACAAGCAGAAAGTGATATTTCTAGGGATATTCTGAACATCAATGGTGTACGGAAAGTGTCCAGGTTGCCTTTTTGTATTTAAATTTACATTTAGAGCTGCAGATTGAAAAGGTAAGGTCATTTTTAACATATTCGGTCTTCACGGCAAGGGGCATCCTAGGGACCCAGGTTGGAAATCACAAAAGATAGGGTAAGGTCTTGGGAATTAATAAGCAAAGGTTATGTATAAGAGTTCAGCTTCCTACTATTCAAGTGAAACCTATAAATCAATGTCACTGGGAGTGAGGTGATGGGATACTGGGCTGATGGAGTCCGGTACAGACTCAACTGTACGGGCTCAAACATGCTGCACAATACAGAGAGCAGAGTTATGAAGTGTATTGAATAATTGCTTTGCAGTGTGCATAGACTGTAATGAGGAACTGATATTTGGCCTGAACACTGTAAAGAGTTAGGCCACAGAGTTAATTATGTATACTTGTGGAGAAGTATCCTTTTTTAGTTGGAGTGCTGCCTTAAATGCCAGCCTTATGTTGTTTGACAGCCCCAGCTTGCCTTCTAGGGGCAATAGCTAGCACTCCAGGTCCCCACTTGGGTGCAGTAAGCCCGGCCCACATACAATAGTATTTTTTGGGGATGGCCCCCTTCCTGTTCCAACATGACTGTGCACCAGTGTACAAACAAGGTCCATAAAGATATGGATGAGCGAGTCTGGGATGGAAGAACTTGACTGGCTTGCACAGAGCCCTGCTGTTAACCCAATAGTACACCTTTAGGATGAATTAGAGTGGAGACTGCAAGCCAGGCCTTCTCGTCTGCGTCAGTGTCTGACCTCACAAATGCACTTCTGGAAGAATGGTCAAACATTCCCATAGACACATTCCTAAACCTTGTGGACAGCCTTCCCAGAAGAGTTGAAGCTGTTATAGATGCAAAGGGTGGGCCAACTCAATATTGAACCCTACGGACGAAAACAGGGGTGGCAATAAAGTTCCTGTGCGCATAATGGCAGGTGTCCCAATAGTTTTGATAATATAGTGTAGTATGCTTAACCACATACCTTTTCTAATGAGCAAAAATAAAATGAAGAGCTTAACCTATTTAGGCTCAAGTCTTGATCTTTATTGGCAAGACCTCCTTCTAGCCAGTACTAGGAACAAGCTTCCAGTTTGGGCTGACCACTAGTCTCATGCATGGCCTCTGAACTTTGGTCAGGTGGCTTGGAAGAGTCAATCATGGATGTTATCCAATGTGCCTGTCCCTGCTAGGGTTCTCAAGAGTCTTTGATCATTGCGAGTTGTAACAAATTTATGACACGTACACGCGATCGGACATTCCGACAACAAAATCCTGGATTTATTTCCGACGGATGTTGGCTCAAACATGTCTTGCATACACAAATGTTGTCGGAAATTCCGAACGTCAAGAACGCGGTGACGTACAACACATATGACGAGCTGAGAAAAATGAAGTTCAATAGCCAGTGCAGCTCTTCTGCTTGATTCCAAGCATGCGTGGAATTTTGTGCGTTGGAATTGTGTGCATACGGATTTTGTTGCCGAAAAATTTGAGAACCAGCTCTCAAATGTTTGTTGTCAGAAATTCCGACAACAAATGTCCGATGGAGCCTACACGCGTTCGGAATTTCCGTCAACAAGCTCACATCGAACATTTCTTGTTGGAAATTCCGACCGTGTGTACGCAGCAATAGAGTAGTTAGAAAAAACTCACAGAAGGCAGAGAAAGTTTGGTGCCCATGCTGGTGCTCAGTGCTCGTTGCCAAAAAAAAAAAATCATTGCTATGTTTACATGCAGTCACAGACACACTAATGTTGTGTTCTACACCTGTCTATCGGCTTAGGGGAAGATTTGAGAGTTTTTAACAGGAAAAGTTAGAAACAAGTACTGAAAGCTGAAAAAAATGTGTCTCTATTTTTATATGCTGTTACAGACACTCACAGAGTTTATTTTGAAGTGTTACAGCCGATTAGGCAGAGCTTTTCAGAGTGTTATCTATAGACAGTTACATGATGGTGGTCATTGCTGAAAACATCCTCATTTATATTGAGACCCTGTGTTTGCATTCTCCTATAGCAGATAGTGGAGATCTCCCATAGTATTCTTTCAGGTAAATAACCCTTTCTATGTGTGTCACAGTAACAACAACTTTGGTAGCTGTTAGGCTGCCGCAAACCTCCCCCCACCCCGTTTTTTTTTGGGTTGCTTGTTTTTCATTTCATGTTTTCATTTTCCTCTTTGAGTTAGGTTTAAAAAATGGGGGTGGATGTATAGTATTTAGTAAAAGTGTTCTTTTTGTCAGTATAAATACAACGAAATCTTGATTTGTCAATAAAAATATAGATGTTGTGGGTCCTGTTATGAAACTGGCTTAGTTATTGTTTAACCACTTCAATACCGCCCTTTCACCCCAGTTCTGCCCATGCCAATTTTCAGCTTTTATCGCAGTGACAGTTTAAATGACAATTGCGGTCATGTAAAACTGTAACCATATGATTTTTTTTTTTGCATTTTTTTCCCACACAAATAGAGCTTTCTTTAGGTGGTATTTAATCACCACTGGGTTTTTTATCTTTTGCTAAAAAAATGAAAATAGAGAGAAGATTTTGAAAAAAAATGCATTTTAAAAAAAAATTATGTTATAAATTTTGCAAATAAATAATCTTTCTTCATACATTTTGGCTAAAATGTATTCTGCTACATTTCTTTGGTGAAAATAACCCAAATTAGTGTATGTTATTTAGTCTGTAGGAAAGGTATAGGGCAGGGGTAGGGAACCTGGGACCCTCCAGCTGTTGTGGAACTACATTTCCCATGAGGCATTGCAAGGCTGGCAGTTACAATTACTTCCAGAGGCATGATGGGACTTGTAGTTCTGCAACAGCTGGAGGGCCCCAGGTTGCCTACCCCTGGTATAGGGGGTCATTTACTATAGCGCCGAGAAGTACTATTACATGTAATAGCACCCCTTTTTGGCAATTAAGATTTCAACAGGTGAACGTGCGAATGAAAAAGCACGCAATTAACAGCGAACATACGTTAGTAAATTCAGAATCAGCACTAATTAGTGATTCCGAGAATATGCAATTGCCAATTTCTACCAAGTTATATATCACTGCACTGCAACCATGATCCATGTACAGTGCCTTGCAAAAGTATTCACCCCCTTGGCATTTTTCATGTTTTGTTGCCTCACAACCTGGAATTAACATGGATTGTTTGAGGATTTGCATCATTTAATTTACAGAACATGCCCACAACTTTAAAGATTTTTTTTTGTATTGTGAAGCAAACAACAAATAGGACAAAATAACAGAAAAAATCAATGTGCATAACTATTCACCCCCCTAAAGTCAATACTTTGTAGAACTACCTTTTGCGGCTATCGCAGCTCCAAGTCGCTTTGGAGAAGTCTCTATGAGCCACATCTTACCACTGGGATTTTTGCCCATTCCTCCTTTCAAAACTGCTCCAGCTCCTTCAAGTTGATAGTTTGCACTTGTGAACAGCAATCTTTAAGACTGACCACAGATTTTCTATTGGATTGAGGTCTGAGCTTTTACTAGGCTATTCCAACACATTTACATGTTTCCCCTTAAACCAGTCAAGTGTTGCTTTAGCAGTGTGTTTGGAGTCATTGTCCTGCTGGAAGGTGAACCTCCGTCCTAGCTTTAAATCACACACAGAGTGGTATAGGTTTTGCTCAAGAATATCCCTGTATTTAGCACCATCCATCTTTCCTTCAACTCTGACCAGTTTCCCAGTCCCGACTGCTGAAAAACATCCCCACTGTATGATGCTGCCACCACCATGTTTCACTGTGGGGATGGTGTTCTTTGGGTGATTTTGGGTGATGTGATGTAATGTGTTGGGTTTGCGCCAGACATAGCGTTTTCTTTGATGGTCAAAAAGTTCAATTTTAGTCTCATCAGGCCAGAGCACCTTCCTCCATACATTTTGCGAGTCTCTCACATGCCTTTTCGCAAACTCAAAATGTGCCATTTTGTTTTTTGCTGAAAGTAATGGCTTTCTTCTGGCCACTCTGCAATAAAGAAAACTCTATGGAGCGTACGGCTAATTGTCGTCCTATGTACAGATACTCCAGTCTCTGCTGTGGAACTCTGCAGCTCCTCCAGAGTTAACTTATTTCTCTGTGCTGCCTCTCTGATTAATGCCCTCCTTGCCTGGTCCGTGAGTTTTGGTGTGCAGCCGTCTCTTGGCAGGTTTGCTGTTGTGCCATGTTCTTTCCATTTGGTTATGATAGATTTGATGGTGCTCCTAGGGATCATCAAAGATTTTGATTTTTTTTAACCTAACCCTGACTTGTACTTCTCAACAACATTGTCTCTTACTTGTTTGGAGAGTTCCCTGGTCTTCATGGCAGTGTATGTTTGCTTAGGTGTTGCAGCCTCTGGGGCCTTTCAAAAAGGTGTACATATGTAATGACAGATCATGTGACACTTAGATTGCACACAGGTGGATATCATTTCACTAATTACATGACTTCTGAAGGTAATTGGTTGCACAAGAGCTTTTTATGGGCTTCATAACAAAGGGGGTGAATACATACGCACATGCCAATTATCATTTTTTTATTCCTGAAAAATAGCTTTATGTATATATTTTTCTAATTTTACTTCACCAACTTAGACTATTGTGTTCTGATCCATCACATATAATTCAGATTAAAAAAAAAACAACTAAAGGCTGTAATGCAACAAAGTAGGTAAAAAGCCAAGGGGGTGAATACTTTTGCAAGGCACTGTATGTACCACTGTCAGAAACCATGAACCAGACCGAGACAGAAGTACAGTAAAATCACACTTGTTTATTAATAAAAATAAAAAGGTAAATAGAGTAAGCGTAGTCAAAGCATAGCCAGAGTCCAGTAACCGCATCGCGTACTCAGCCAAGCCAGAGTTCAGTAACCAGATCGGGTAATCAACCAAGTCAGAGTTCAGTAACCAGATCAGGTAATCATCCAGGCCAGAAGTCGGGGATCCAGGTAGAGGAACAGCAAGCAGGATAAGGAGCCAGAAGGGATGTCAGCAAAGCCAATCTTTAAACAGGAACACAGGAGATGGTTTCTTGTGATGTGATCAAAGACGAAGGCAGGAATGAAGTGAGCTGGATGTCTTTAAGTAGGCGGGACTGACGAGCAGATCCACAACAGCTGGTTAACTGTGGAGAGAGAAGAGAGCTGGCAATTAGCCGACAGCTGAGCGGCCAGCTCAGAGAAGGAAAGGCTGAGCCAGCACTGACAGTACCCCCTCCTCAACAACCCCTCCCCCTCAGGGGACCACCAGGCTTGAGGGGAAAACATCTATGGAAATCACGGAGGAGGGCAGGGGCATGTACGTGGATGAGACCCAGGAGCGTTCCTCCGGACCGTACCCCTTCCAATGCTCCAGGTACTGTATGCGCCCACGAAACCTACGGGAGTCAACAATGGATTATACCTCATACTCCTCATGGTTCTCAACCTGTATAGGGTGAGGACATGGCACCGAGGTGGTAAAGCGGTTGCAGACCAACGGTTTCAATAAGGAGACATGAAAAACATTTGAGATGCACATACTAGGAGGAAGGTCCAACACGTAAGCCACTGGGTTAATCCTGCGAAGGATACGGAAAGGCCCAATAAACCGAGGTGCAAACTTCAGTGAGGGAACACGAAGTCGGAGGTTGTGAGATGACAGCCAGACCCTGTCCCCAACCTGGTAGGAAGGCGCAGGCAGGCGTCTGCGGTCAGCATGGAGTCTGTACCTTTCATTAGCATGACACAAAGCCTCCATTACTTGTGCCCAAGTGGAACGAAGACCACAGAGATGCTCCTCTAGCGCAGGAATACTCTGCGGAACAAAGAGTCAGGCAACATGGAAGGTTGGAAACCATAATTCGCCATAAACGGAGACAATCGGGAATCAGAATTCAAGGCATTGTTGTGAGCAAACTATGCCCATGGTAATAGGTCTGACCAGTTGTTGTGATGGTCAGAAATATAGCAACGTAGGAATTGCTCCAAGGACTGATTGGCTCGTTCTACGGGCCCATTAGACTGCGGGTGATACGCAGAGGAGAAAGCAAGCTGAATTCCCAGCTGTGTACAAAAGGCTCGCCAGAACCGGGACACAAACTGACTACCCCTGTCCGAGACAATCACCTTGGGTAGCCCATGTAAGCGAAAGATCTCCCGAGCAAAAATGGAAGCCAGTTCCTTAGAAGTGGGCAACTTTAAGTGGAATACAATGACACATCTTGGAGAACCGGTCAACCACCATAAGGATAACCTTGTTGCCTTGGGAGTTATGCAACTCCACAATGAAATCCATAGACAGGTGGGTCCAGGGCCTCTCTCCATTGGGTATGGGTTGTAGAAGGCCCACTGGAAGGTGTTGTGAAGTCTTACTCTGAGCACACATGGAACAGGCAGCTATGTGTCAGCCCTTACATTCTTAGTACCGGGTAAAAATGAGACAATGTAATTGAAACTTGACAAAAAAAGAGCCCATCGCGCCCTTCTGGGAGAGAGGCGTTTAGCCTCAGACAAGAATGTGAGATTCTTATGGTCAGTAGAATGAGAACCGGCACAGTGGTACCTTCGAGGAGATGTCTCCATTCTTTCAGGGCTAAAATGATTGCCAACAGCTCTCGGTCACCAATCTCGTAATTGCACTCCGCAGGTGACAATTTCTTGGAAAAGTAGCCACAAGGATGCATAGCACTCTCAGAGGTAGGACGTTGAAACAGAAGGGCCCCAACACCAGTCTCAGAAGCATCAACCTCAAAGAGAAAAGGTAATGTAGGATCAGGATGTGCCAACACAGGAGCAGAAACAAAAGCAGCCTTGAGACTTTCAAAGGCCTTAATGGACTCCGGAGACCAACTCTGTGGGTTACCATTCTTTCTGGTCATATTGGTCAGGGGCTTGACCAGAGACGAGAAGTTATGAATAAACTTCAAATAATAGTTGGCAAAACCCAGGAAACGCTGTAGAGGACGTAACCCCACGGGTCGAGGCCACTTTAGGACTGCCGAAAGTTTCTCTGGGTCTATCGAAATACCAGCAGTGGAAATGACATAGCCCAGGAATTTAACCTGTTCCTGATGGAACTCACACTTCTCCAGTTTACAATAGAGATTGTTCTCTCTTAATTTCTGAAGCACACGACAGACATCTGTGTGGTGGCTCTCCAGGGACTTGGAAAATATGAGGATATCATCGAGACAAACCACCACACACATAACTGCAACAAATCTCGGAGGACATCGTTAATAAATTCCTGGAAAACTGCCGGGGTGTTACAAAGGCCAAAAGGCATTACGAGGTACTCATAATGGACTGTTCTGGTATTAAACGCAGTTTTCCACTTGTCGCCCTCCTTAATCCTCACAAGATTGTAAGCCCCTCTCAGATCAAGCTTAGTGAAAACTGTTGCTCTCTTGAGGCGGTCAAATAACTATGTAATCAACGGGATCGGGTAGACATTCTTAATCGTGAAACGATTGAGACCCCTATAATCAATGCAAGGTCTCTGTTCACCGCTCTTCTTCTTCACAAAGAAGAAACCAGCACCAGCAGGAGACAAGGATTTGCGGATAAAACCTCGAGAAAGTGCGTCTGCAGTATACTCCTCCATGGCTTTATCCTCCAAGACCGACAAAGGGTAAACCCGACCACGAGGGGGAGTGGCACCAGGTTGAACATCAATTGCGCAATCATACGGCCAGTGTGGAGGCAAACTACAAGCTTGACCTTTGTCAAAGACATCGCTAAAACCTCTGGCAGGGAGGAGAGTGAAGAGGTACACAGGACCTTGGCTACCTTCCGGAAGCATGTTTCACTGCATTGTGGTGACCAGGAGAGAACCTCAGCACAGAGCCAATCAAAATAGGGGTTGTGCCCCTGTAACCAAGGATAACCAATAACCAGCGGAAACTTAGGAGAGGAAATCACTTGGAATTGGATTATCTCATGGTGAAGAGCCTCTACGGCCATGGACAATGGAACCGTCTCATGAGTCAGATGGGCAGGCTGTAGAGGTCTCCCGTCAAGAGCCTCAATGGCAAGTGGAGTGTCACGCAGCTGCAGTGGAATCGAGTGCTTTGATACAAAGGCAGCATCAAGGAACAGGCCTGCAGCCCCAGAGTCGATTAGAGCCTGTATCTCGAAAGACGACTTAGCCTAAGAAAGGGGGGCGACACAACACCACCTAAGGTCTGTCCATGACAGGACCTCAAGGTTCGGATGTTCCCAGGACGGGTAGGACAAGACTTAAAAAAGTGACCTGCCTGGCCACCATAAAGGCACAATCTCTCCCTCCTCCTAAAGGCTTTCTCATCCGCAGAGAGACCCATGAAGCCCAAGTGTATGGGTTCATCTTCACTGACCGACTCGGTACCAGGAGGCATGGGAGGTGAGGGAGGCATGGGTGGGACTGCAAAGCTCAGGGGCAAACATACAGGAGGCTTCCGCAAGCACTCCTTAAAAGAAAGTCTTTCTCTGAGTCTGGAGTCGATTAGGATGGCAAACGAGATCAAGCTCCCCAGTTCAGTGGGTATATCTCGGGCTGCTATCTCATCCTTGATGGAATGCGAGAGACCATGAGAAAAAGCAGCCACGAGGGCCTCATTGTTCCAAGCAACCTCTGCTGCCAGAGTATGGAACTCAATGGTGTAGTCGGCAACAGTTCTCGTACTCTGTTTGATGGACATGAGGTGCTTGGCAGCAGAAGCGGAGCGTGTGGGAACGTCAAATACCCTTTTAAAGGAGGCCACAAACTCAGGGTAACTCAAGACAACAGGTTTTTGCATCTCCCATAGAGGGTTAGCCCAGGTCAAGGCTGTCTCAGAAGTAAAGATATCACGAACCCTACTTTGCTTCTGTCCCTGGGAAACGCCTGGGGCAGCATCTCAAATGATATCTCAACTTGGTTGAGAAACCCTCTACATTGAACTGGATCACCCCCAAATTGCTGGAGAAGCCAGGGAGGAACCAGACATACCACTTATAGAGGTAATACTCAAGGTGGGTGCCTGCACAGAGACTGGCATAGCAGCAGGGACGGCCTGCAACTCAGGTTGTACCAGAGCAGCCACAGTGGGGGATTCCATGTGAGCCGTGCGACTCAGGAGCGTTTGTAACGCCATGGCAAACTGATCCATGCGGTGATCTTGCTCATCCAATCTGGAAAAAATATTACCAACAAGTGGATTGACTGTATCTTCTGAATTCATGGCCTTTGCCTACTGTCAGAAACCATGAACCAGACCGAGACAGAAGTACAGTAAAATCACACTTGTTTATTAATAAAAATAAAAAAGGTATTTAGAGTAAGTGTAGTCAAAGCATAGCCAGAGTCCAGTAACCAGATCGGGTAGTCAGCCAAGCCAGAGTTCAGTAACCAGATCGGGTAATCAGCCAAGCCAGAGTTCAGTAACCAGATCGGGTAATCAGCCAGGCCAGAAGTCAGGGATCCAAGTAGAGGAATAGCAAGCAGTATAAGGAGCCAGAAGGGATGTCAGCAAAGCCAGTCTTTAAACAGGAACACAGGAGATGGTTTCTTGTCATGTGACCAAAGGCGAAGACAGGAATGAAGTGAGCTGGATGTCTTTAAGTAGGTAGGACTGACGAGCAGATCCATAACAGCTGGTTAACTATGGAGAGAGAAGAGAGCTGGCAATTAGCCGACAGCTGAGCTGCCAGCTCAGAGAAGGAAGGGCTGAGCCAGCCCTGACAACCTCTTACCTCAGTGAAAATAACCTTCTTGACCCCTTACAGTCTGGCTTTCGCTCACAGCACTCCACGGAAACTGCCTTACTAAAACTCACTAACAGTTTGCTAACTGCTAAAACCAACAGCCAGTACTCCATACTCCTACTACTTGACCTCTCTCCAGCCTTTGATACTGTTGACCACTCGCTCCTTCTCAATAAACTCAATTCTCTTGGCCTCCAAGATTCTGCTCTATCCTGGTTCTCTGCCTATCTATCACAGCGCTCCTTCAGTGTTACCTACAACTCTGTCTCCTCCTCTCTATTGCCCCTTTCTGTGGGGGTCCCCCAAGGCTCTGTTCTTGGACCCCTTCTCTTCTCTATCTACACCTCCTCCCTTGATCACTTGATACCTACCCATGGCTTCCAATACCACTTATACGCCAATGACACCCAAATCTATCTGTCTACTCCTCACCTCACTCCTTCAGTCTCCTCTCGCATTACTAACTTACTAACTGACATATAAGCATGGATGTCATACCACTTCCTTAAACTAAATCTCTTTAAAACTGAGCTAATAATATTCCCTCCTGCCCGTGCCCCCCTCCCTGACTTTTCCATCAAAATCAACAATGCAACCATCAGTCCCTCCCCTCACGCCAGGGTACTAGGTGTAATCCTAGACTCTGTCTTGTTCAGTCTCAAGTCAAATCGTTGTCAAAAGTTTGTAGAATTCACCTCCATAACATCTTTAAAATTCACCCCTTTTTAACAAATGAAACCACCAAGCTTCTCACTCATTCCCTTGTTATCTCTCGCCTTGACTATTGCAACTCCCTTCTCATTGGCCTGGCTCTCCATAGGCTATCCCCTCTTCAGTCTATCATGAATGCTGCTGCCACACTTATCCACCTTACCAACTGCTCAGTGTCTGCCAACCCTCTCCTCCAATCCCTACACTGGCTTAAATTCAAAATACTAACCACAACATACAAAGCCATTCACAACTCTGCCCAAAGTTACATCACCAACCTTGTCTCCAAATATCACCCAAACCGCCCTCTCCGCTCTTCTCAAGACCTCCTACTCTCAAGCTCTCTCATCTCCTCCTCCCATGCTCATCTCCAGGATTTCTCCAGAGCCTCTCCCATTCTCTGGAACTCGCTACCTCAATCTGTCCGGCTATCCCCTACTCTTGCTACCTTCAGGCGATCCCTGAAAACTCATCTCTTCAGAGAAGCTTATCACGTCTCCAACTAATCTTTTACCACTTCCATCAGCTCATTCCCCACAGTTACAACCTTTTGTACCACCTGCCTCACCCTATTAGATTGCAAGCTCTTCTAAGCAGGGCCCTCTTAATCCTCCTGTATCTCATTGTATTATAACTGTATTGTCTTCCTTTTATATTGTAAAGCGCTGCGTAAACTGTTGGCGCTATATAAATCCTGTATAGTAACAATAATTATGTGTGTGGATGTTGCTGCATTATATAAAACTATTCTTTTTGTTGTTTACATTTAAGAATGGGGTGTCTCGAGATTATGCATAACTTTAAAGGGTGGCTTGACTGAAAAAAGGTTGAGAAACACTGGTATAGCACATGGGCAGTACAGGGTTAAGCAATGGGATATCGATTAGCCAATGGGGGGAGCTTCTCTACACCACAGGCAGCAAGTGTTAACACCGGGATCCTGATTAGACAGTCTGTGTGTCTTCTCTCTCTGCAGGCAGCACAAGGGGTTAACACTGGGCTTCTAATTATAGCCTCAGCCAGCACTCACACAGGCAGTACATGGCTGGGTTAAAACCCTGGGTTCCTCATTCACCAATCAGGAGCACTCTCCTCTCCTGACAGGCAGTACAGAGGTAACGATTGGCTTCTCTGCACGATGCCAAGTTCCAGCAAAAAAGGCCACTGTTTGACACACAACAGAGACAAGGGGGGGGGGGGGGGCTCTAAAGCAGAAGGGGGAGAAGCCATGGCCAGCAGCACACCTACTTCCCAGGTCCCAGTCATGGTCCGCTGCACAGGTCAGGTCTGGAGGAGGAAGTTACTCCTCTGCTCTGAATTCTAGGGGCCTCTGCATGTAGTTCACTGGTTGCTAGATACCAGGTGGTTCTAGCAACCAGTAATTTGACAGCGGCAGACTATGGGCAGCAGCTGCGGGCACCTGGAACTGGATCTCAGGAGTGATGCAATTAAACCACAGGGGGAAAGCAGCCCTCTGTAGTTTTACAGAAACATTTCTCTCATATGTACATTTATGAACGGGAGAAATCCGGGTGTTTTTTTACAAACTGTCTGTAAATAAAGAGACGGTTGGTAACATTGAATTATGGTGTTGCTGGTGCTATAATAAAGCCAAGCAATAATATTTAAAAAAAATATGGCATACATGCAAATTATGTGATGCCAGTAAGAGATGTTGTTGATACTATCCTTAAGAATCATACTGTTAGTGTAATACCACATACAGTTTACAGGAACTCCCAAGCATGTAATTACAAGAATTTGTGTTTTTCTAAGGTTGCCCTCAAAGCTACATACACAGAAGGACCCTCTTCCTGCTGAATTTTTACTGTACATTTTACATTTTTTTTGTTTGCTTTGGTACATGCCTCCGAGGGCAGTGTCCAGCACTTTTGGTTTGAAATCCCTTGCTTATGAAAATGGGCAGAGCCAAGATTTTTTTTTTTATTTCAACACTGTTTGAAATCCCTATTAATCCTGATCCTACAATAGCACTTTTAAAGTTAAAACCGGCCACTCTCTCCTACCTCCAATTCAAACTCTTATTACAGATCACTACAGCCGCAAAACAAACAATTGCCAAAGCTTGGAAATCCCTGTCCTTAAAAATTGCTGAAACTAAAAATAGAGTAAATCAAGCAATGATGCATGCCAAAACAGAGGCTATAACTCAACATAAAATATCCAACTTTGCGAATATATGGAATCCCTGGGTGACACACTTTTTTGCCTTCCAATTTTGATACTTCCCTACTAAGACCTTGGTATTCTCGATTTATACTTCCATTCTCTGCATTCATGGTATGTGTTTATTACCATGTACTACCCCGGGACCCCTACTATCTCTCATTTCTTTCTTCCCTATCTATTTTTTCTCCTACCTAAGATTACTTTTTCTTTTATCTTCTTGCTCTCTTCTACTTTTTCCCCCTATTTTCTCTCTCCTCTTTCAACTTATTCTTTAAATAGTTCTGGTAGCAGAACTTTTATTTCCTTGGTTATCATTATATCAATTGTACATAGTTCCAATATGTAGTATAAGATTTTAGATTCTATAATAAATTATTTATTTTTTAAAATTTTTACTTAAAAACTGGTCATCTTATATTAACCTGGTCTAAGTTGGTTTTATCCTCTCTTATACAATGTAAGACGCAATCCTTTGAGTAGTTAGATCCATTCTAAAATTGTTTTAGTTAAACAACTTTTAGTTTATGTTGGAACTACAACTCAATATTATTATTATATATGTGATCTTTTCTTTTGCTGCCACCATATGTACTTATGTATACCAATTTTTAAAATTCAATAAACAAATTTGATAAGAAAATGGTCAGAGCCAATTTTCAAAATGAACCCTTCATTGACTTCAGTGGGCTCAGATTAAAGTTTGCAACTTCCAGAATTACAAAATGAATATGAAGAATGGCCCATGAATCAAAATCAAGTATGTTTGCTCATCACTGGGTAATACAGTCCCTTGATAGTCTAGCTTCATCCAGCCCAGTCAGGAGGGACAGATGCTGATGGGACTTATTTTTAACTGCATTGGAATGTACTTTTATATCTTCTTGGTGAGTGTCACTGTACCAACAAGCCATATCCTCCATCTGGACTGGATCACAGAAGGAGGCATGCTTCTTGCATAACAGACATGAGCGACAGAATGACGCTAAACTCTAAATCTATCCAAAAGTTGTATGGTAGTGAGAGCAAGAAGGCTGTTTGTGCTGAGAAAACAGGAGAAATTGAGTTATTATGGTTGGGTCAATAGATCTAAAGATATTCATGGGAAGTTCCAATTTTAACTTGGTTATCTTTGGCTAATTGGGTTGTGTGCTTCTATCTTTAGCAGATGGTCCCAATCAGTGTAAATATTTGTGCTGTGAGGGCTGGCTGAATTTAGTAGTTCCTTTCTATAATCAAGGGCACAAATTGACCAGTGAGAGGAAAGTATCCAATGAAACAAGTCAGAATGACAGTAATGAGGTGTGCAGAAAAACTGGAGGACGGAGATTATTGAAATAAGTTGTGCGCAGATAGAAATTAAAATAAGTGATACTTTGTTATGTTTATAGTACCAAGCCAAGTTAAGTGTGCCTGCAGGATTCAAATACAGTGCTGCATCACTCATTTGAAGGTGACTCAGTGGTGTGGGCATGGAAGAAAGGGAAAATAAGGTAGCAGCCTGAGTTAAGAAAATATACGACAGTAAGAGGAAGCTGAGACACAATCCTAAGAAGCTTAATGCAGCATGTAGTCATCCATTGGATTGCAACTTGCAGTACATGTACCCCCAGGAGTATTTATGACAACATTAAGGAGTTTCCTGCTTATCAAATTAAATTCAGCATACTAGTTTTGGAAACCTTTCAACTCAGACTGGGTGAGCTGTATTTGGTTATTTTTTTATTTCAATTTGTTTTATTAGTTTTTCAAATGTTAAAGCAAATAAAACAAAACAGTTAAGACATTATGATACACACATTTTGTCTCAATGTAACATCTGTAATAACATAAAGGTATTTTAAAGGTATAGTCAATACATGTGCACACTATAAGGCCTACTTGTGATAAATTGACAACATGTCAATGGATAATTGTAAAACATTTGTTGCAATAAGGAAGTACATCATATATTGAAATATAAAACCACTGTAATCAATGACGGACATCAGCCTTACCTGAGACACTTTGGGGTTGGTTTACTAAAACCGGAGAGTGCAAAATCTGGTGCAGCTCTGCATAGAAACCAATCAGTTTCCAGTTTTTTTTGTCAAACCTTAATTAAGCAAGCAGAAGTTAGAAGCTGATTAGCTACCTTGCACCGCTGCACCCCTTTGTGTCACAATGCAACTGTAGTACAAACCTACCCTGCTGGTGACCCTGAGAAGCAGTGGGGTTGATTTACTAAAACTGGAGAGTGCAGAATCTGGTGCAGCGGTGCACGGTAGCCAATCTAACTTCAGCTTGTTCAGTTAAAGTGTTACTAAACCCAGGGCCCTGCATTCACTATATCTGGTCTCCCACAGTACACAGAACATGGAAATGCCATAGTTTGAGTAAATATAAATTGCTAAATACATTTTCTCATCAGTAGTTAGAGCAGTCGTGTGACTTCTATCAGTGTCTGGTTAAAGTTTGTAGGAGTTTTCATTCTCCCATGATTGTGAGGACCCCTGGCCTTCTTTCTTTCTTTACAGTGCTGATTGGCCCTGTGCTGATCACATACACTCTCCCAAGAAAAATAAACTCTCTAGCAAAACACCCCAAACTGAGCATGTGCAACTTGTCCCCTAGCCTGAATTTTTACACAATTCAGAGGATTAACCCCTTAGGTTTCACAGTGAGTATAACAAGCATGCTTTACTGCATATACACACTGATTTTACTGTTGTGGGTTTAGCAAAATGTTAAGCTTTGACAAAAAGCTATAAGCTTATTGGTTCCTTTGCAGAGCTGCACCTGATTTTACACTCTTCAGTTTTAGTAAATCCAACCCACTGTAAAGGATATTGCCTCCCTCTTCCGGTTTCAAGCTAACAACATTGAGTCTCCTTAGGTGCATCCCTGTACCCCCACCTAAAGTTTTTCAGCAGGTACCCAAAGAATGCTTTCCCTGAATTCAGTCAAAGTGTATACATGGTGCCACTTTCCAAAACACTGATCCTGATTTCTGTGGGCCTCCCATTAAGATCTTTGCAGAGCTACCAGTGGGGTAGATGATTTCAAAAGAGGGTGCATCCTTGAACTGTTATATCTGTCAATGTCAGCCGGTAAACTAGAGGGCTGTTATTTAAGTGTGTCTAAGAGTAAAACATTTTGTTTCTTTTAGTTTTGGATAGAGTGGTAAGATGTCAGAAGTATTGTAATGCTGCGTACACACGGTCAGATTTTCCGACGGGAAATGTTGGATGCACAATTGCGGTCACAGGACAAAAATAGAGTGGGGATTTTTAAATTGGGACACATGTTTTGTTGACAATCATCTAAGAAGGGATTTCCTCTCAGTACTGGTTGCATCTAGAATGATTCAAACTACACTGCCATATCATAGGGCTGGTGCAAAGATTTTTGACACCCTAGACGAAACCTCATTTTACCGCCCCCCTGGCTCTACCCCTGACTCCACCCCCTTTGCCCTGCCCATGTACACCCCACCTTTTTAATGAAGCGCCCATCGAATGCAGCCTCAGCAGTGCCCATCAATGCAGCCTACCAGCGCCCATCAATGCAGCCTCACCAGTGCCCATCAATGCAGCCTCACCAGCGCCCATCAATGCAGCCTACCAGTGCCCATCAATGAATGTTTGCTTGCTTCCATTCATTCTGGAGTCAGGACACAGACACAGTCCTCCACCGCAGCTGCGCCTCTGACACTATGTGCGAACAGAGCAGCGGCTGCCTGCTGATGCTGAGACTTAGTTGCTTGCTGCAGAGAGAAGAGGCTAGGAACACCAGTGGTCGGGCACCATAGGCAGCATTGCGCTCTAGGTGGCTGCCTCGTTTGCCTAGTAGTAGCACCGGCCCTGTAGGGAATAAATGTATGTTGCCACATCTCATATTATTGTGCAAACACAAAGGAATTTTTCTCCCAAAAGGAGGGAAATTTAAAGGCTCCATACCGAGGTAAAATAATAACAAATAAGATAAGGAAAACCTGCAAAGTTTTTATTGATCACATCATGAAACCATAGCTCGGGTTTATATTATCTTCTACATTATTACATAAAAGAAGCTGCACTAAAAAGTGCTAAAGACGTCTTTAAAAAGTTCATCATTAGACATGTGCACACTGAAATATTTTGTTTTGGAATTTCGTTTTCGTCAGAAAAATAAATTTACTCCCGAAATATTTATATTTATATACATATATATCCACTGTATCCAGTTTAGCTATATCTGACTGCAGGCTGTTCCTGGTGTACTGTTTCTAATATACTTCAGGTGGTGTACACAGTATACAGTGCTGTGCACCTATAATGCAGTTGCTCATACTTTTCTGGTGGTCAATACAGTACACCCATAGTTTTTATTACACTTCTGTTGGTGTACAGAGTACCGTGCACCCCTAGTGCAATTGCTACTACTTTCCTGGTGGTGTACACAATACATACAGTGTACCCATAGTTGTTGTTATACTTCTGATGGTGTGCACAGTACCGTACACCCCTAGTGCAGTTGCTACTACTTTCCTGGTGGTGTGCACAATGCATACAGTATACCCATAGTTGTTATTATACTTCTGTTGGTGTACACAGTACCGTGCACCCCTAGTGCAGTTGCTACTACTTTCCTGGTGGTGTACACAATACATACAGTGCACCCATAGTGGTTATTAAACTTCTGTTGGTGTACACAGTACCATGCACCCCTAGTGCAGTTGCTACTACTTTCCTGGGGGTATACACAATACATACAGTGCACCCATAGTTGTTAATAAACCTCTGTGGGTGTGCACAGTACCGTGCACCCCTGGTGCAGGTGCTACTACTTTCCTGGTGGTGTACACAATACATACAGTGCACCCATAGTTACTATTACAATTCTGTTGGTGTATACAGTACCATGCACCCATAGTGCAGTTGCTACTACTTTCCTGGTGGTGTACACAGTACACAATACAGTGTAGTTTTTTTTGCTAAACAAAATTTACAGCATGTCCGGAAGGCCACCAAGGAGAGGCAGAGGCTCACAGGCCACTAAAAGAGGGCAAGCAGGCTCTGTGTCTACAGTCGACAGTGCTGGTCGTAGACACGGTGCATCCTCAGCACGTGGCCGTGGGGCTCACTTGTCCTTTTTTCCTGCAGCTGGCCGTGTTATTGAGCCACAACATGCAGAAGAGTTGGCGGAATGGATAACAAAGCCCTCCTCATCCTCCTCATCCTCTGTCACCCAGGCTACACCATCCCACCGGGAAACCTGAGTGACCAATCAGTGTGTCTGTCAGCTGGGCGAACAGCTAAACAAAGCCAGGATCGGCTTTGATCGGCTGTCCGCTATTGTAACCTGGAAGCGATGAATCACTTCCAGTATACCCAGGTGTCAACGGCACCATTTTTAAAAATCAGAAGCATTGAAAAACACAGATCTTGGTATTTTGAAAGCTTTTAAGAACCCCCAGAACTCTCCATAAAGAGTACCAGTCACATGCCTATTTCTGTCACAAGGATGTTTACATTCCTTGTAACTGCATTAAAAGTGATAAAAAAAAAATTTTAAGCAACAGTGTAGAAAAAAAAATGTAATTATAAAAAAAAAATGTAAAGTACTGCACACATACAAACAGCAATCATCCCACACATGTGATGTATCACCACGAACATCAGATCATGGGCAGTAATTCTAGCACCAGACCTTTTCTGTAAGTTTAAAATGGAAACTGTAAAGGCTTTTAAAGCTTTGCCTATGGATAGTAAATTTTACGCTGTTTGTTGCTGTTGCACGGGTGTGCGCAATTTTGAAGTGTGACATGTTTGGTATTTGTTTACGTGGGGTAACATCATCTTTTATATTTTACCAAAAAATTGGGTTATATATAGGGATGAGCCGAACACCAGAACCTGCGAACGGACCGAAAATTTGCACGAACGTTAGAACCCCATTGACGTCTATGGGACTCGAACGTTCTAAATCAAAAGTGCTCATTTTAAAGGCTAATTTGCATGGTATTGTCCTAAAAAGGGTTTGGGGACCCGGGTCCTGCCCCAGGGGACATGTATCAAAAACTTTTAAAAACGGCCATTTTTTCGGGAGCAGTGATTTTAATGACGCTTAAAGTAAAAAAAAAAGTGAAATATTCCTTTAAATATCGTACCTGGGGGGTATCTATAGTATGCCTGTAAAGTGGCACGTGTTTCCCGTGTTTAGAACAGTCACTGCACAAAATGTCATTTTTAAAGGAAAAAATCTCATTTAAAACTGCTTGCGGGTTTAATGTAATGTCGGGTCCTGGCAATATGGATGAAAATCAGTGAGACAAACGGCATGGGTACCCCCCAGTCCATTACCAGGCCCTTTGGGTCTTGTATGGATATTAAGGGGAACCCCGCACACAAATTAAAATAAGGAAAGGTGTGGGGCCACCAGACCCTATATACTCTGAACAGCAGTATACAGGTGGTGCAAACAAGGCAGGGACTGTAGGTTTGTTGTTAAGTAGAATCTGTTTGTAATTTTGAACAGGTACATTTTTAACGTGTTTAGCTCCAGCCAAAAAATCTTTTTTAAGCTTTTTGGAAAACATAGGGAAGGGTTATCACCCCTGTGACATTTGTTTTGCTGTCTGTCCTCCTCTTCAGAAGATTTCACCTCACTTTTTGTCCCAATGACAAATGTTTTTTGAAAATTTGTTTTTTTTTGTGGAACAAGGATTGGAAAGCATCAGTGGAAAGGAGAAATGTTTTTCCCATATTAACTCTTACAGGAGAGAATTTCCCTTCCTAGGGGTAGATTTAATCTCACGTCCTGTTGTCTCCTTCCGTTTGCAAGTAGGAGTCGTTTGTAAGTTAGATGTTTGAAAGTAGGGGCCTGCCCTATATACTCAGCAGAAATTTGGGCCTTAGGTGTTGTTGTGGCCACAACACCGTAAGCCCTCATAGGGCCCTGCTGTGAAATATTAGATCAAGAATTGTAATTACATGCCCCTGTTGAGCAGGGGCAGAAAAATTGGGATCTTTGGTGCTGGTGGTGGTGCTGGTGCCACAACACTGTAAGTTCTCACTCGCTCTTGGTGGGCGCAGAAATGGGCCCTGCTGTGAAATATTAGATCAAGAATTTTAATTACATGCCCCTGTTGAACAAGGGCAGAAAAATTGGGCCTTTGGTGGTGGTGGTGGTGCTGGTGCTGGTGCCACAACACTGTAAGTCCTCACAGATACTCTAGTTGGAAAGCAGGAACGAGCCCTGCTGCAAAGTATTGCATCAAAAATTGTAATTACACGCCCCTGTTAAACAGGGGCTGAAAAATTAGGCCTTAGGCACTGGTGCTGGTGCCACAACACTGCAACCCCTCACAGATACTCTAGTTGGAACGCAGAAACGAGCCCTGCTGCAAAGTATTGCATCAAAAATTGTAGTTACACGCCCCTGTTAAACAGGGGCTGAAAAATTGGGCCTTAGGCACTGGTTGTGGTGCCCAGAACCAAAAATGTTCTTACAAGCTATCAGCATGATCATTGAGGAGGAAGAGGATAATTACTCAGGGATAGTCACTCAGCATCAGCTAGGCAGTCTTTGAAGGGATCTGAGATTTCAAAAAAAATTATTTGGTTACATCAGCATCAGGTGCTTGGTAGCTGGTGGTGATCCAAGACTGATTAATTTTTATGAAGGTCAGTCGATTGACCGAGTCAGTGGACAGACGCACCCTGTGATCGGTTACAAAGCCTCCAGCAGCACTGAATATGCGTTCCGAAAGAACGCTGGATGCAGGACAGGCCAGTAGCTCAATTGCATACTGTGCAAGCTCTGGCCAGTGATCCATCCTCAAGACCCAGTAACCCAGAGGATTTTCGGTGGGAAAGGTGTTCAAGTCTGATCTTGCCCCTAGGTATTCCTGCACCATGTAAAACAGACGCTGGCGATGGTTGCTGGAACCGATCATACCTTGGGGCTGCGGACCAAAAAACTGTCTGAACGCATCGGTCAGACGGCCACCTTCTCGACCGCTCCTTCTTTGACTGACCGAAGCCTCAGCAACACGTTGTCCAGAAACAGGAGTTTGTAACCTCCCTTTCTGCAAGGCCTCCCGAAGTTGTTTCATCCTCTGCTCCCTCTGCGATGGCAAGATAAGGTCCGCAACCTTACCCTTGTAACGTGGATCAAGGATGGTTGCCAGCCAGTATTGGTCCTTCTCCTTGATACCACGAATACGAGGATCCTTACGCAGGCTTTGCGGGATCAGGGAGGCCATGCAGCGTAGGTTTGCTGAGGCATTCGGCCCGGAGTCCTCTGGGTCACTAAGGACGACATGGTCCGCAGCCACCTCCTCCCAGCCACGTACAAGTTAAAGTGTTTCTTGGGACTGATCCCTTAAAGACTGCTGCTGATGCTGAGTGCCAGGCTCCACCTCCATACTGACACAATCTTCCTCCTCCTCCTCGTCCTCTTCCTGTGTGATCGGCGGGCACGCAGGAACACTGTCTGGATAAAGGGGGCCTTGAGAGCTAAGGAAGTCCTCCTCTTCCTGCCTCTGTTCTTCCTCAAGTGCCCTGTCCACTATTCCACGCAGCGTGTGCTCCAACAGGTGGACAAGGGGGACAGTGTCACTGATGCATGCACTGTCACTGCTCACCATCCTCGTGGCCTCCTCAAATGGTGACAGGACAGTGCATGCATCCTTGATCATGGCCCACTGGTGTGGAAAAAAAAAGAACAAGCTCCCCTGACCCTGTCCTGGTGCCATAGTCGCACAGGTACTCATTGATGGCCCTCTGCTGCATGTGCAGCCGCTGCAGCATGGCCAACGTTGAGTTCCACCTGGTGGGCATGTCACAGATTAGGCGGTTCTTGGGCAGGTTAAACTCCTTTTGGAGGTCCGCCAGCCGAGCACTGGCATTATATGACTGGCGGAAATGCACACAGACTCTTCGTGCCTGCCTCAGGACATCCTGTAAGCCCGGGTACCTGCCCAAGAACCGCTGCACCACCAAGTTAAGGACGTGAGCCAAACAGGGCACATGGGTCATTTGTCCCTGTCGGAGGGCGGAGAGGAGGTTGATGCCATTGTCGCAAACCACCATTCCTGCCTTAAGTTGGCGTGGCGTCAACCACCTCTGAACCTGCCCCTGCAGAGCTGACAGAACCTCTGCCCCAGTGTGGCTCCTGTCCCCCAAGCACACCAGCTCAAGCACCGCATGGCATCTTTTGGCCTGCGTACTTGCGTAGCCCCTTGAACGGCTATGGAGCACCGATGGTTCCGAGGAAAAAGCACAGGAAGAGGCCATGGAGGAAGAAGAAGAGGAGGAGGTGGAGGAGAGAGGTGTGTCAGAATCATTAGTAGTGGCATTTTGGAGGCGTGGTGGCGGAACAACCTCCAACACTACTGCACCTTGTCCTGCATCCTTCCCAGCTGCCAGCAGAATCACCCAATGTGCCATGAAACTTAGGTAACGTCCCTGTCCATGCCTGCTGGACCATGAGTCAGCGGTAATATGCACCTTACCGCTGACCACCCTGTCCAGCGAGGCATGGACATTGCCTTCCACATGCCGGTAGAGAGCCGTAATCGCCTTCCGTGAGAAAAAGTGGCGTTTGGGTACCTGCCACTGAGGAACCGCACATTCCACAAACTCACGGAAGGGGGCAGAGTCTACCAACTGAAAAGGCAGCAGTTGAAGTGCTAGAAATTTTGCCCAGCTAGCATTCAACCGCTGGGCATGTGGATGGCTGGGAGCAAACTTCTTTCGGCGGTGCAGCAGCTGGGGCAGGGAAATTTGCCTGGTGCAATCTGACGTCGGTGTAACAAAAGCAGATTGCCCACAAGTACTTGGCTGTGACACACCTAATTCTACACCTTCATTCCTCTCAGTGCAGGTCTCAGAGAGGACTGAAGGTATAGTGGGGTTGGAGATCTCAGCTGATGAGGAGCAAGGAGAGGTCCTCTTTGTTCTTTGGTGTGGGTCTTTTAGACACGCTTGCCAATGACACTGCATGGCAGGTCAACATATGTCTGGTCAAGCATGCGGTACCCAAGAGGGAGATGTTTTGGCCATGCGAGATACGCTTGAGACGTTGCAAATAGCAGCGGTGCGATCTGATGCACTCGTCTCAAAAAAGGCCCACACCAAAGAACTTTTTGAATAACGCGCAGAGACTGCAGCGCCCTGCACATGTGGAGCTTTGGGGTGTGATGCAGTCAATGTGCTGCCCTTAGGCTGGCCCCTGGAGGGCATTCTGCCTCGTTGGTGATGTGCCACCTCCTCCTCTCTCCTATCAGGCACCCACATTGAGTCAGTGACCTCATCATCCCCTCCCTCCTCATCACTGGAGCAAACCTGGCAGTATGCTGCAGCAGGGGGAGCATGACTGCCAGATTGTTGTCCTTCTTGGGCACCCCCTCTGTTCGTGCTCATGTTACTGCCTTCATCGAGCTCAGTATCATCATCAGAGCCTTCCAAACGCTGGGCATCCTCCTGGAGCATGTACCCAACACTGTGGTCAAATAGTTTGAGGGACTCCTCAGGAGTACATGGTGGGGCTAGGGAAGGAGTCACTGATGACATTGAGCCGAGGGAAGAGGCCGCTGCTTTGCCAGACAAAGTACCCTGAGCATGGGTGAGAGAGGATGAGGAGGATGAGGACGGCTTGGTCATCCACTCGACCAAGTCTTCCGCATGTTGCGGCTCAACACGGCCAGCTGCTGAAAAAAAGGCCAAGCGTGTCCCACGGCCACGTGCTGATGAGGATGCACCGTCTCCACGACCAGCACTAGACACAGAGCCTGCTTGCCCTCTCTTATTGGCTTGTGACTGTCTGCCTCTCCTTCTTGGCATTCCAGACATACTAATGGCCTGTAGCTGCACTAAGCTGGGATATATATACATATATATAATATATATATATATATATATATATATATATATATATATATATATATATATATATATGTATATGTACTGATACTGCAGCTAGCAAAATCAACTGCCTGCCTGTAGTATGAGAACACCACCAACCTTCTACAGGTAGCTTTAGCTGAACACTGTGTAGAGCTCGCAAAAAACTAACTTGTAGCTTTTTTAGCTGCCTGCGGTAGTGATAGGATCAGGAAAACACCACCAACCTTCTACAGGTAGCTTTAGCTAAACACTGTGCAGAGCTCGCAAAAAAATAACTTGTAGGTTTAGCTGAACACTGTGAGGAGGACGCACCACACTAACTTGTAGTTTTTGCTGAACACTGTGAGCAGGACGCACTACACTAACTTGTAGTTTTAGCTGAACACTGTGAGGAGGACGCACCACACTAACTTGTAGTTTTAGCTGAACACTGTGAGCAGGACGCACTACACTAACTTGTAGTTTTAGCTGAACACTGTGCAGAGGTCTCACTACACTAACTTGTAGTTTTAGCTGAACACTGTGAGGAGGACGCACTGCACTAACTTGTAGTTTTAGCTGAACACTGTGAGGAGGATGCACTACACTAACTTGTAGTTTTAGCTGAACACTGTGAGCAGGACTTACTGCACTCGTTTGTAGCTTTAGATGAACACTGTGCAGAGCTCACAAAAAAACTTGTAGGTTTAGCTGAACACTGTGAGGAGGACGCACCACACTAACATCTAGTTTTAGCTGAGTACTGTGAGCAGGACGCACTGCACTAACTTGTAGCTTTAGATGAACACTGTGCAGAGGTCTCACTACACTAACTTGTAGTTTTAGCTGAACACTGTGAGCAGGACGCACCGCACTAACTTGTAGCTTTAGATGAACACTGTGCAGAGGTCTCACTACACTAACTTGTAGGTTTAGCTGAACACTGTGAGGAGGACGCACCACACTAACTTGTAGTTTTAGCTGAACATTGTGAGCAGGACGCACTGCACTAACTTGTAGCTTTAGATGAACACTGTGCAGAGGTCTCACTACACTAACTTGTAGTTTTAGCTGAACACTGTGAGCAGGAAGCACTGCACTAACTTTTAGCTTTAGATGAACACTGTGCAGAGGTCTCACTACACTAACTTGTAGGTTTAGCTGAACACTGTGAGGAGAACGCACCACACTAACTTGTAGTTTTAGCTGAACACTGTGAGGGGGACGCACCACGCTAACTTGTAGTTTTAGCTGAACACTGTGAGCAGGACACACTGCACTAACTTGTAGCTTTAGATAAACACTGTGCAGAGCTCGCTAAAAAATAACTTATAGGTTTAGCTGAACACTGTGAGCAGGACGCACTGCACTAACTTGTAGCTTTAGATGAACACTGTGCAGAGCTCGCAAAAAAGTAACTTGTAGGTTTAGCTGAACACTGTGAGGAGGACGCACCACACTAACATGTAGTTTTAGCTGAACACTGTGAGCAGGACGCACTGCACTAACTTGTAGCTTTAGATGAACACTGTGAAGAGGTCTCACTTCACTAACTTGTAGGTTTAGCTGAACACTGTGAGGAGGACGCACCACACTAACTTGTAGTTTTAGCTGAACACTGAGCAGGACGCACTGCACTAACTTGTAGCTTTAGATGAACACTGTGCAGAGGTCTCACTACACTAACTTGTAGGTTTAGCTGAACACTGTGAGGAGAACGCACCACACTAACTTGTAGTTTTAGCTGAACACTGTGAGGAGGACGCACCACACTAACTTGTAGTTTTAGCTGAACACTGTGAGCAGGACGCACTGCACTAACTTGTAGCTTTAGATAAACACTGTGCAGAGCTCGCTAAAAAATAACTTATAGGTTTAGCTGAACACTGTGAGCAGGACGGACTGCACTAACTTGTAGCTTTAGATGAACACTGTGCAGAGCTCGCAAAAAAATAACTTGTAGGTTTAGCTGAACACTGTGAGGAGGACGCACCACACTAACATGTAGTTTTAGCTGAACACTGTGAGCAGGACGCACTGCACTAACTTGTAGCTTTAGATGAACACTGTGCAGAGGTCTCACTTCACTAACTTGTAGGTTTAGCTGAACACTGTGAGGAGGACGCACCACACTAACTTGTAGTTTTAGCTGAACACTGTGAGCAGGACGCACTGCACTAATTTGTAGCTTTAGATGAACACTGTGCAGAGGTCTCACTACACTAACTTGTAGTTTTAGCTGAACACTATGAGCAGGACGCACTGCACTAACTTGTAGCTTTAGATGAACACTGTGCAGAGCTTGCAAAAAAATAACTTGTAGGTTTAGCTGAACACTGTGAGCAGGACGCACCACACTAACTTTTAGTTTTAGCTGAACACTGTGAGCAGGACGCACTACACTAACTTGTAGCTTTAGATGAACACGGTGCAGAGGTCTCACTACACTAACTTGTAGTTTTAGCTGAACACTGTGAGCAGGACGCACTACACTAACTGTAAATAGTCTAGCTGCCTGACTGTGGTACTAATAGGATCAAAAGAACACCAGCAATTTTCTTCAGGTAGCTGTAAATACTGTAACAAGACAAGCCTGCCTGTCAGTAGGAAGATAACAGGAATGGATCTAGCTAAACTGAATACAGTGTATATATATATATATATATATGCAACACCTGGGATGCATATATATACACAATACACTGTAAGTGCAGCAAACTCACTGATTGTCCTGCCTAATCTATCTAACTCAAATGAAATGACACTGTCTCTCTGTCTATCTATCTCTCTTTCAATGCCGTAACACACTACACAGGGCCACCGTGCAGGTGGCCTTATATAGTGTGGGGCATGTTCTAAACCCCCTGAGCCATAATTGGCCAAAGCCACCCTGGCTTTGGCCAATTACAGCTCTCTCTACCGACGGCGCTGTGATTGGCCACGCATGTGGGTCATGCATACTTGGCCAATCATCAGCCAGCAATGCACTGCGATGCCGCAGTGAATTATGGGCCGTGACGCGCCACACGAATTTGGCGCGAACGGCCCATAACGTTTGGAATTCGGCGAACGACCGAACAGCCAACGTTCGAGTCGAACATGGGTTCGACTCGAACACGAAGCTCATCCCTAGTTATGTAGTATGGTTTTTTTTTGTATTAAAATTCCAAAAAGTGTATTTTTTCTCTATGGTCTCTGCATTAAAAAATATATAATGTTTGGGGGTTCTAAGTACTTTTCTAGCAAAAAATACTGATTGTTACAAAAAGTGCCAGAAAAGGCCCGTTCACAAACATTCAGTGATAGGTGCATATACGTGCATGAGCGTTTGAGCTCTGTGAACCACAGACATTTTCCAGTAAGACGACAACTAAATATAAAAAATATATGCTGAGGTTCCACCTGCTGCTTTTAAATATAAATAAAACAAACTATTAACCACTTGCCGACCAGGCCATACGCGAAGGACATCCTCCCAGAATCACACCCGGGAATGTCTGCGACCATTGGGTCCTCTGGACCTGGCACGTCACAAATCGGGGTAAAGGGCCAATGATAGCGGCCCTTTACCACATGATCGCTTCATCCAATGATGGAGTGATCACTTGTCAACAAACTGGCGCATGTCTAGTTCAGCTCTCTCCTCGCACGCTGTACACACCAATTGGTACAGCATGCGAGGAGAGGAGGAAGACTACAGCAGTACTCATCTGTGCCTCACCCGTACCTCACCTGTGCCTCATTCATGTCCATCTGTGCCTCATTTATGCCCATCTGTGCCTCATTCATGCCTCATCTGTGCCTCATTCATGCCCATATGTGCCTATTTCATGCCTCATTCATGCCCATCTGTGTTTCATTTATGCCCATCTGTGCCTCATCTATGCCTCATCCATGCCTCATCTGTGCTTCATTTATGCCCATCTGTGCCTCATTCATGCCCATATGTGTCTCAGTTATGCCCATTTGTGCCTCAGTTATGTCCATCTGTGCCTCATTTATGCCCATCTGTGCATCATTCATGCCCATCTGTGCCTCATTCTTGCCCATATGTGCCTCAATTATGCCCATCTGTGCCTCATTCATGCCCATCTGTGCCTCATCTATGCCTCATCCATGCCTCATCTGTGCTTCATTTATGCCCATCTGTGCCTCATTCATGCCCATATGTGCCTCAGTTATGCCCATTTGTGCCTCAGTTATGCCCATCTGTGCCTCATTTATGCCCATCTGTGCCTCATTCATGCCCATCTGTGCCTCATTCATGCCCATCTGTGCCTCACCCATGTCTCATCCGTGCCTCATTTATGCCCATCTGTGCCACATCAGTGCTCATCCACACCTCATCTATGCCTCATCCGTGCCACATTCATGCCTCATCCGTGCCACATCAATGACTCATCCGTGCCACATCTGTGCTCATCCATGCCTCATCCATGCCCATCCATGCCTCATCCGTGCCTCATCTGGCCTCATCCGTGTCTCATCCGTGGTCATTCATGCCACATCCATGCTCATCCATGCCACATCAGTGCTCATTCATGCCACATCAGTGCTCATCCATGCCACATCAGTGCCACTACAGTGCTTATCACTGCCCTATAGTGCCTCACAAAAGTGTAATAGGTAGTCAGGAAATGCAATTTGTAATTTTATGTCCCTAGAGCACCTCATGGTGCTCCCTGAATGTTGGGCCAGGCTGTGTAAAAGTCTCACACATGTGGTATCTCCATACATAGGAGATTACGTTACATAACCGGGTGACCCTGCCCCCTCTGACATCATGGGGAAACCCATAGGGAAGTCCCCGTCAAGTCCCCGTGCCTCAGAGGGGGGCGGGGTCACCGGGTGGCCCCGCCCTCCATTATTTAAAAAGTGTCAGAAGACGCGAAGTGTCACACAGCGGGAGCTTCCCATCATGGATGCGGAGCGGCCCGAGAACAAAGAAGGGAAGAAGACGCCGCAGAGGAAGATGCCGGATGAGAACACCAGAGCAAGAAGCAGAGGATCGGAGGAAGAACCAGAGGAAGAAGTAGATGGTGGAAGAAACCGAAGGAAGATAGAAGAAAGAAGATAGAAGAAAGAAGAAGACTTTGAATAAAGGATTTGTCAAAAGCTGTCTCTTGTCATTTTTAACATTTTTGACACTTTTTTTGTGAAATGGTAGGGGTACTTTTGTACCCCCTTACCATTTCACACAGGGGGGGCTGGGATCTGGGGGTCCCCTTTTTAAAGGGGGCTTCCAGATTGCGATAAGCCCTCCACCCGCAGACCCCCACAACCACCGGGCAAGGGTTGTGGGGATGAGGCCCTTGTCCCCATCAACATGGGGACAAGGTGCTTTGGGGGGACCCCAAAGCACCCTCCCAATGTTGAGGACATGTGGCCTGGTACGATTCAGGAGGAAGGGCGCTCTCTCGTCCCCACTCTTTTCCTGCGGCCTGCCAGGTTGCGTGCTCAGATAAGGGTCAGGTATGGATTTTTGGGGGGACCCCACGCCATTTTTAAAAAAAATTTAGTGCGGGGTTCCCCTTAAAATCCATAGCAGACCTGAAGGATCTGCTATGGATTTTGAGGGGGACCCCCATGCCATTTTTTTAAAAATTTTGGCACGGGGTTCCCCTTAATATCAATACCAGACCTGAAGAGCCTGGTATGGAATTTAGCTGGACCCCCACACCATTTTTTTTTAAAATTTTGATTCGGGGTTCCCCTGTGGGGAAATCCCATGCCGTTTTTATCAATGAACTTTTATGTGTATTGTCAGACCGACAATTCATTAATAGCCGCGCGCAGTTTTAAATGACTTTTTTTCCTTTGAGATATCATTTTGCTGTCAGACTGTTCTAAACACGGGAAACATGTGCCCCTTTACAGGCATACTATAGACACCCCCCAGGTATGAAATTTAAAGGAATATTACACTTTTATTGTTTCACTTTAAGCATTATTAAAATCACTGCTTCCCAAAAAACGGCCGTTTTTAAAACTTTTTTTGCATTTATCCATGTCCCCTGGGGCAGGACTCAGGTCCCCAAACACTTTTTATGACAATAACTTGCATATAAGCCTTTAAAATTAGCACTTTTGATTATTCATGTTCGAGTCCCATAGACTTTAAAGGTGTTCCCGTGTTCAAACTAATTTTTTGCCTGTTCGCATGTTCTGGTGCAAACCGAACAGGGGGGTGTTCGGCTCATCCCTATTCTCTATGTGGCCAGGCTGTGTAAAAGTCTCACACATGTGGTATCGCCATGCTCAGGAAGAGTAGCAGAATGTGTTTTGGGGTGTAGAGGAAAGTATGCCTATACAGTGTGTGAAAAATAACTTAGTAATACAAATGCTCCTCGTTTAATGACTTACCTGTTTAACGACCGCTCGGACTTACGACCAACTCTCCCCACCTGAACGATGCACTGTACATCATTGTATTGTACAGTACAGAATTTTCATTTGTGTTCTGTACTCATGCAAATTAAAACAATGTTATTGAACTGGAGTTTTGTGTTTAAACCTTTTTTTCACAATACAGTACAGTACAGTAGTTAAGAATGCTTAACATATTGATTACTTGTGGCTCCTCCTTTAATGACCAATTCTGGTCACTGGAACGTAACCTGATCGTTAAGTGAGAAGTACCTGTATGACAATTTTGTGAAAAAAAAAAAAAAAAAAAAAAAAAAAATATATATATATATATATATATATATATATATATATATATATATATATATATATATATATATATATATATACAGTATCTCACAAAAGTGAGTACACCCCTCACATTTTTGGAAATATTTTGTTATATTTTTTCATTTGACAACACTGAAAAAATGACACTTTGCTACAATGTAAAGTAGTGAGTGTACAGCTTGTATAACAGTGTAAATTTGCTGTCCCCTCAAAATAACTCAACACGCAGCCATTAATGTCTAAACCGCTGGCAACAAAAGTAAGTACACCCCTACATGAAAATGTCCAAATTGGGCCCACAGTGCCAAAATTTTGTATGGCCACCATTATTTTCCAGCATTGCCTTAACCCTCTTGGGCATGGAATTCACCTGAGCTCCACAGGTTGCCACTGGAGTCCTCTTCCACTCCTCCATGAGAACATCACAGAGCTGGTGGATGATAGAGACCTTGCGCTTCTCCACCTTCCATTTGAGGATGCCCCACAGATGCTCAATAGGGTTTAGGTCTGGAGACATGCTTGGCCAGTCCATCACCTTTACCCTCAGCTTCTTTAGCAAGGCAGTGGTGCTCTTGGAGTTGTGTTTGAGGTTGTTATCATGTTTGAATACTGCCCCACGGCCCAGTCTCTGAAGGGAGGGGATCATGCTCTGCTTCAATATGTCACAGTACATGTTGGCATTCATGGTTCCCTCAATGAACTGTAGCTCCCCAGTGCCGGTAGCACTCATGCAGCCCCAGACCATGACACTCCCACCACCATGCTTGACTATAGGCAAGACACACTTTTCTTTGTACTCCTCACCTGGATGCCGCCACACACGTTTGACACCATCTGAACCAAATAAGTTTATCTTGGTCTCATCAGACCACAGGATATGGTTCCAGTAATCCATGTCCTCAGTCTGTTTGTCTTCATCAAACTGTTTGCGGGCTTTCTTTTGCATCATCTTTAGAAGAGGCTTCCTTCTGGGATTACAGCCATGCAGACCAATTTGATGCAGTGTGCGGCATGTGGTCTGAGCACTGACAGGCTGACCCCCCACCTCTTCAACCTGTGCAGCAATGCTGGCAGCACTGATACATCTATTTCCCAAAGGCAAACTCTGGATATGACGCTGATCACATGCACTCAACTTCTTTGGTCGACCATGGCAAGGTCTGTTCTGAGTGGAACCTGTCCTGTTAAACCACTGTTTGGTCTTGGCCACAGTGCTGCAGCTCAGTTTCAGGGTCTTGGCAATCTTCCTATAGCCTAAGCCACTTTTATGTAGAGCTTTTTTTCAGATCCTCAGAGAGTTCTTTGCCATGGGGTGCCATTTTGAACCCTCAGTGACCAGTATGAGAGAGTGAGAGTGATAACACCAAATTTAACACACCTGCTCCCCATTCACACCTGAGACCTTGTAACACTAACGAGTCACATGACACCAGGGAGGGAAAATGGCTTTTGTGACATACTGTGTATATATATATATCTATATATCTATAGATATATAGATATATAGATATAGATATATCTTCATTTTGCAAAGAATTGTGGGAAAAAATTACTTTAAAAAACTCACCATGCCTCTTACTAAATACTGTGGACTGTCTACTTTCCAAAAAGGGGTAATTTGGGGAGTGTTTGTACTTTCCTGGCTTGTTAGTGTCTCAGGAAATGAGGTGGCCCATCAGTACATCAGGTGTGATCGATTTTCAGTGATTGCCACCACAGCTTGTACACTTTATAACTTTCACAAAGACCAAATAATATACACAGATTTGGGTTATTTTTTACCAAAGATATGTAACAGTTTAACTTTTGGCCAAAATTTATAAGGAAAAATTAATAGTTTGCAAAATGTTATAACCGAAATGAAGAAAAATGCTATTTTTCACAAAATGTTTGTTCTTTTTTCATTTATAGCACAAAAAAATAAAAACACAGTGGTGAATAAATACCACCAAAAGAAAGCTCTATTTGTGTGAAAAAAAGGATAAAGGATTTCCTATGGGTACAGTGTTGCATGACTGAGTAATTGTCATTCAAAATGTGAGAGTACTGAAAGCTGAAAATTAACCTGGTTAGGAAAAGGGTGTAAGTGCCTAGTAGGCAAATGGATTAAGCAACGTTTCATGCTTACATAGCTAAACAATATTTTTTTTTAGCCCTGCATTTATTAAATAAAGGAAATACACAAAACAATGGTATCCATTCCTTGACGATGATAAATAGAGCATACCAGACAATGATGATCTTTTACTAAGCATGACAGCAGAAAAAGCCACCTAGAGAATACACACAAGTATAAACCATATTTTAGTCAATATGGAATGTCCACAGAACAAATGCCAATATATTGCATTGACAAGCAAAAGCAGAGTGAGTACAGTACACTGGAGTCTCCAATAAGAGGTAATGTTCTTAGTGGAATCTTAATTAATATAAATCAATGTTTGAGTGACAAACCTATAAAGGTTCAAGGACCTACATGAAGCATAACAGTGCATGCATTACAAATGACATCATCAGAGTATTATTATTGATTTATAAAGTGGCAGGATCTTCTACGGCTGTAAAGAAAGAGACACGGGAAAGGTTCAATTTTTGTGCTGCACTAAGCAGAATTGAATAACGACTTTCATACCAAAACCCATGCTCTTTTTCCACCTTCCATTTTCATAATTTTTATTGCCTTATAAAAAAAAAACTAGAATGCACTATTAATGTCAGAGAGGTTCCTGTGATTTCTGCAAAGTTGCCCACATTTTGGTGTCTATAGGGAAAAAGTGGACAATGTATTGTGTGGCAATGGTCAGGATAGATGAGCATATTTTTAGTTATTCACTCAAACATTCAACCAGCGTAATGGTACTATTTGCAGACCATCAAGCCAGATGTGAATAAGACCTTATAGTTTTAAAATGGGGGTTGCCGATGTCATACATTTTACAAAGAATAAAAAATATGTAATTTAGAGTCTGTATAGATTTCTATGTGCTTCCTTAAAATGTGACTTTCGCAATTTTTCTTCATTCATTTTGGATGGGCATCTTTTTTACTGCTGTCTGCATCACAGGTCCCTATAATCCTCTTATTTTTTAAGCAGTGATAACATGACACCACTTTCTGCAGAATTCTCCTGTAAGTCAAGATTTGGGGGCAGGCCTTGACACCCTGGGCTTAAAGAGTGATGGTCAAATGAATATGTGTGTCATCCAGCTTGAAAGACAAGCAATGGTGGACTATTGAGTGGGGTAATCTTCAGGTGGAACTACATTTTTAGTAAAACAAGTGGCTGGGGGCTTATTTTTTTTAACTTGTACCCAAGCTGGATGTGGGCTTTAATAGTAAAACATTTTGGATATATGCATATGATATCACTGTTTTTGGTGCCTGCGTTCCATAGAGCAGGGGTCCCTAACCCCCAGGCCGTGGATCGGTCTGTTCCCTGTCTGTAGTCGGGCCATGGAGGGTGCACTGAAAGAGGTGCAATGGGCGAGCAGAGGGATGACATCATCGTTTCTCCCCACCCGCCTCACATCACTGCTGTTCCACTCTCTGACTGTCATAGGATGACAGTATAGCAACTGTGCATGTGTCGGTTTTCCCATTCTTGAATGCGGGATGCTCCGGATGCTGTACCGCTGATGAGAGATACTGCAAGAAGAGTTATACATGTAAGTGTTTTCACTGGAGAAAACCTTTACAAATTGGCCTTAAAGTGACAAGTGGGAAGCTGCATCTAGTGGCAGTGATGAGTGGCAATGATGGCAAATGACACGCTTCATCTGGTGGTAGGTGATGGTGGCAAATGACAAGCTGCATCTGGTGGCAGGCGATGGTGGCAAGTGACAAGCTGCATCTGGTGGCAGGCAACAGTGGCAAGTGACACACTCAGGGTTCCCACTGATTCGGCATTATGGTGAGTTGAACTCATTTTTTTTATCACAATATGATATTAGAAATAATGTGCTTCAATCATCCTGACACCAATCAACCATGGTGTTGTGGGGATTGAAGTGCTAACACTAGCCATTGCCCTGAAAAATCATCCACAGCTGCCGCATGGTCTGCCGCCTGGGGCTGGTGCTTGGCGGAATTTTTCTTCTACGAAACCAGTCCCCGGTACCAAAAAAGTTTGGGCACCGCTGCCATAGAGGACATTTCTTTTGACTTTCTGTCCTGAAGATGCAGCAGTAAGTGAGAGGATATCTGTAGAGTGTAAGGCCCCTTTCACACTGGGGCGGTGGGGGCGTCGGCGGTACAACAGCGCTATTTTTAGCGCTGCTGTACCGTCGTTCTTGCAGAGGTATTCGGCCGCTAGCGGTGCGGTTTTACCCCCCGCTGGCGGCCAAAAAAGGGTTAAAATCCCTCGTACAGCGCGGCTATAGCCGCGGCTATAGCCGCGGTATTGCCGCGGTATAGCTGCGCTGTCCTATTGATTTCAATGGGCAGGAGCGGGGAAGGAGCGGTGAATACACCGCTCCTTCCCCGCTCCAAAAAAGCGGTTTGCAGGACTTTTCTCACCGCCCTGCCTGCGCACCGCTTCAGTGTGAAAGCCCTCGGGCTTTTACACTGTACAAACAGCGGAGGCTGTTTAGGAGCGGTTTTCAGGCGGTATTTTTAGCGCAATACCGCCTGAAAACCGCTCCAGTGTGAAAGGGGTCTAAGGGGAAAGCCCCTTTCAGAGAGTTGTTACTGGAATAGGTGTATCGGTTGGAAGCTTTTTCCTCACCATTTGTTCTTATGACAACCATGAAATTTTGGTTTCTCATCACTTTAAAAGTGGTCATCAGGATGAATTGAGAATGAATGTATGTAGTGGAGACAATACAGAACTTCCCCACTATTTTCAAAACAAAAAAAAGTGTTTTGTCTATAAATACACTTTAAATGACCGCTTAGGTTTAAAGCATGTAGGCAGCCACCTACAAAGGGAGTGCACCATGTTAGTAAACTAGCTAGTCTGCCCAGGTTAGGAAATGGTAATGCTAGTTCTGCAGTTTCCCACTCTTTCTGGGCTATGGCTCTCTCCCTCTGCTGTTATCAAAGGGGGGAAGCCTCTGCTCACAGGAGAGTGTACATGGGAAAAGGACAGAGACAAGTCATAAAGATGTAATCTCCAGCTGCTTTACATGGAGGCCTCTGCTCCAGCTCCAGGCACATGGGACCAGAAGCAAGAGGCTCACAGGAGATGTAACCCTTTATAGCCAGCAGCCACCCAGGAGCTCTCTTGCTACAGCATGGACTTGTGCAGAGTAATGGACTCTCACCTTTGCAAGGTATGTCTGGGCAGTCACACTCTAGAGTAGCTAGTTAGGAATGGCTGCATTGAACTGTGTTCGCATATAACCTGTTATGCTGCAGAACTTTAAGTAAAGTTTGTGAACTGTTTCCCGAGCCTGGTCTGAAGTCACTAAAGGGTTGCATGAGTGTCCCATGGCTGATACACTACACTACTTTGCGTCGATAAAGCACATATCAAGCAGGTCAGTTGCAAGGGGTTAACTCAGCAAGGCAAGGAACAACAAAGTTTTTTACAAGTGCACGTATTAGGTCTGCACTATGTGCATGGGGGGGCCTCATTCTGTTACTGAAAGTGAGGTAACAGAGGTACGCTGGACTGGTGGAGTGGGCGCACTCTCATAACATCCCTCCTAATGCAAACATACAAGTTACAGTGTATAGTGACATGGGACAAGTCACTCTTCAGTGGAACTCTACTTTAATTGCTGCACAGAGTGAAGGCTCATCCCTAAGTCGGGGAACTGCCTTAATTCGGTTCTTCACATGACCGCAGTCTCTGCCTGGCCCCAGATATTTATGAGCTCATTCCACCTGAAAAGGTACCCTCGCATGCAGGGTGAGTGACCCCGATTACACTGCCTGGTGTGGGCAGCTTGGAGAAGTCAGCAAGTATTAGCCTACTCCACACTGCCCACAAGCAGACCTTCACTTAAAAGCAAGGGTGTCCAACCTGCGGTCCAAGGGTTGCATGCGGCCCAAGATGGCTATGAGTGCCCAACACAAAATCATAAACGTACTTAGCAATGTTGACGTTTTTGGGATGTTTTTGCAAAAATACTGTATGCTTGCACTAAGCAAACACATGTGGCTGAAGAAAAATTTTACAGTGTCTTTTTACTGGACTTTTATAAGTTTTATCTTCCCAAAGAAAAATATCCCACTCTTTACAATCACGCCTTATTCATGTCATCAGTTTTTCAGTTTTCGGCACCAGCACTGAAAGCGAGCAACTATTTTCAAAGATGGCACGCAGAAAGGGCAAAATTGGAACCAAAATATCTGATGAGCACCTTGAGAATTCATTGAGATTGTCTACTACAGTCATCGAATCAGATATTGATGTGTTAGTTTATCAAAAAACTGTCAAATATCGCACTAGTTGTATGCTGCCATCTTTTACTTTTAGAATAAAACATATTACAAAACAATGGAGTTGTATTACACAATTAGTACATTATCCATATCAGTGATTATTAACTTGTGATCTGCCTGTCTTTTCTGCTCAACAGCTACCCTTATTGTTAATATATTTATGTATTAATGTATTAGTATTTTATGTGTGCCCCTAGAAAATTCCTCTGCTTCTAATGCGGCCAGAAAGGTCGGATACCCCTGCTTAAAACGAAAATACAACAAATGTGCCTTCCCCCTGCCCCACTACCATATATTGAAGTATTTTTTTGAGGAGTGGGTACCTGTTATAAAAAGATGAGATTTATGGAGGTTTGGCCCGCTGCCCTCCCCAACCCCCCAAAATCCTTGGAAATGTCACATGGCCCAGAAGGCTGTAGAACCAATCTATTAGCACAACCTGATCTCATGCAAGTGCAGTGGGTAGTCGGCTACAAAACAGCAACCACAACCAAGATGGCATAGATCTGAAGACCAGCGAAGAACCGGCCCAGATGAAGACAGAGCTGGACTCCTAGGTTGGCGAATGTCAGTTTAATTAAAGTAAGCAGGTACAGTATTCGTAGCTACTGACTTTTATTTATTTTTTTTAAAGACTGTAGTTCCTTTTTAAGGTTGTTTATCATTCCTGTTTGCCAGCAGCATTGCCACTTTGAGGAATTTTTTCCTTGTAGGGATAGAAGCTGCCAGCTGCACAATTGGCATATAGTCTGTAACAGTACCCAGTCAGCCAGACTGCAAATTGGTAATTTTATTATTATTTTTGTTATTTGTTTCTTTATAGAGTTGAGGCTCTCAAACCTGTTGGGTGGTTAATTAGTATCCTCTGATGATTACTTTGTAGGTTTTGGTGGTGGCCACTGAAGGGCTTTTTCTGCACAGATGTATATAGAAGAGAAGAAAATGCATGCGGTCACTTAACCTCTGTACTCTGTCCATTACGTACTAATCACTTCTGAACTCTGTGCATTATACACTCCTGACCTTAGCAATCTGTTCACTACACACTCCCGACATCTGCAATCTGTGCAGTAAGCACTTCTGACTTCCTGCATATTGTGCATTATAAACTCCAGACCCATGCACACTGTGCACACTCTTGACTCAGAGCAGAGTAGGCTTAGTTTTTTTTTTTCAACATACCCCTTTAAGCCCATCCCAATGTTAGCACAATTTAACCACATGTACTATTTGCCACATTATTGCTCTCCTTAGAATGCCCAAAGTTACTCAAATTTTTTTCTCAATCCTAGCTATGAACTATGAGTTCTGCTATCTTGCACTCCCAAGTAGCCATGTTAGTGACTGCACCAGTAAATATAGCAGGTACCAGTTGAATATGGCACACACACTGCAACTGTCTCTAGGGCCAAAAGAGGTGTTAATTGGTGGAATGTGGCAGGTCTAGTAGTGTGCCGTGACAAAAAGTGGGTGTGGCCATACGGGTGTGGTTTAAAGATATACCTGCAGCAACTTTAATAAAAATCCCCCCTAACACTGGAGTGTAATAAAACCCATCTTAAATTTAAAAAAAAAGGAGCCCAGTCCCCCCCCCCACCAAAAAAAAAAATAAGTCAGGATTACGTCAGGAGCTACAAATAATGTAGCTGTTGACTTTTAATATAAGGACACTAATGCCCCGTACACACGGTCGGATTTTCCAACGGAAAATGTGTGATAGGACCTTGTTGTCGGAAATTCCGACCGTGTGTAGGCTCCATCACACATTTTCCATCGGATTTTCCGACACACAAAGTTTGAGAGCAGGCTATAAAATTTTCCGACAACAAAATCCGTTGTCAGAAATTCCGATCGTGTGTACACAAATCCGACAGACAAAGTGCCACGCATGCTCAGAATAAATAAAGAGATGAAAGCTATTGGCCACTGCCCCGTTTATAGTCCCGACGTACGTGTTTTACGTCACAGCGTTTAGAACGATTGGATTTTCCGACAACTTTGTGTGACCATGTGTATGGAAGACAAGTTTGAACCAACATCCGTCGGAAAAAATCCTAGGATTTTGTTGTCGGAATGTCCGAACAAAGTCAGACCGCGTGTACGGGGCATTACTGTACTTGGCTGGGCATCCTGGGCTGTGCTCACTAGAGCCGATGTTTCAATGGACTTCGGCTCTAGGCGCAAGCATTTTAACTAAGGGAAAGCACATACGTGAATCCCTCAATACAGACCCCCAGTATAGATCCTCCCTCCCTTCTCAGTAGTCACCCCCAAGTACAGACAACCCCCTCAGTACAGATCGCCCCAGTACAGACGCCCTCCTCCTCTGCATTAGACTCTTCCCCCCTTAATCCTTTTCACCAGATACAATGCAAATTTCACATGCAGCAGCTAGAGGTCCTCCTTTGGCTACAGCAGTTCACTTATATACTAATCCAGATGTTGACAGATTTATATGCAGATTCTACAGTAACTCTTTCATATGCAAATTAGACATCAGATTGAATATGCATGAGCTGTGAGCACACTGTAGTAGGTTCAGAGCCTCTGAGGGACAAATCATGTGTACTTGGGATGCTGGGACTAAAGTGAAAATGTGGGACAGTCTTGCAAACACTGCAACTGTTGAAAGGTATGCAGGAAGGTAGCTATCAATTTTTGCTCCAAACTAGGCTCATGCGGTGTGCTAATTCCCACTTGTAGAGATTTTGTTCTTGATGTTTTTAAGGCAATATTATGTTTATATTTACTAACAGTTGCTTGCATCAATTACTTTGGACAGTATTATGGGAAAATGGGAGTTCTAAATAAATCTTTAATAATAATATTAATAAAACAATAATAATCATCATAATAAAGACTGGAAAAACTAATAGATTTTAAAAAAAATGGCCCAAGCCTCTCCTAGGGCTAAATACTACAATAAAAAAGAACAGAGCAAGGTAACCATTCCTCAGGCTTTGTCAGTATAATGGATTTTGTATGTTTTCTGACCCAAATAGGTCAAACTATAAAAGTAGAAATAAAACAGTAATAAAAGGTGAACTCTCAGGGTTTTAGGAAAAGCTTGAGTACCACACAGTAAAACAAAATAATCTGCAGATTTCCTGTTCTATTGTAACGTTTACCTTAATATTTATATCTTTAATTATCCTGCTATTCCGATGGTATAATTAATTGTCTGGGGCTGTAAGCTGGAAACTGAACTTTATATTTATACCTGGGAGGAATTGTTATTGACAGATTTGCTTTAAGGTAAAAACGAAAAAAAAAATCATTATAGGATTTCAGCAAATGTATTTTCTACAATTTAGAAGGTACTGGTAATATATATGTATATATATTGGCCCCTTAGTTCCAGTGAAGGGAACTCTTAAGGTGTCAGTATACCAAGACATTTTGGACAATTGTATGCTCCAACCTTGTGGGAACAGTTTGGGGATGGTCCCTTCCTCTTCCAACATGACTGCACACCAGTGCACAAAGCAAGGTCCATAAAGACCTGGATGAGTGAGTTTGGGGTGGAAGAACTTAACTGGCCTTCACAGAGTTATGACCTCAACCCAATAATAGAATACCTTTGGAATGAATTTGCGCGGAGACTGTGAGTCAGGCCTTCTCTCCAACATCAGTGCCTGATCTCACAAATGCGCTTCTGGAAGAATGGTCAAACATTCCCATAGACACACTCCTAAGCCTTGTGGACAGCCTTCCCAGAAGAGTTGAAGCTGCTATAGCTTCAAAGGGTGGGAAAACTCAATATTGAACCCTGCAGAGTAAGACTGGGATGACTTGGGCATGTAAAGGCAGGCTTCCCAATACTTTTGATAATATAGTGTATATTCACTGTCACATGTTGCTGATTTTAATTTAAGTAGTCCAAAAAGGTTAGACATTTTTTACTTTAATGCATTCTCTGCATTAAGGTAAAATATATCCAAGTATTTGTATGCCCACCCTTCCTAAATACTTACCCCTTCATTCGATCCAGCACTGTGCCTGCCTGTAGTGGTTCTCTCCTCTCTGCTTGCATTCACAGAATACAGAGGCGGTAGCCATTGGCTCCTGCTGCTGTTAATCAAATCCTGTAAGGAGGGAGCAGGGGATGGGGCTGAGCCAAGCTGGGTGTGTCTGTGGATACACACAGATCCTCGCTCAGGAGCGAGCCCGATGGTGTGCCACCATAGGAAGCGGCTTCATATAGTGGCACACAAAGAAGAGAGGAGGAACTAAGAGCGTGGTCAGGGAGCCCCCAGGAGTGGAGGTTTGGGGCCGTTCTGTGCAATACCATTGTATAGAGCAGGTAAGTATAAACCTGTTATTTTAAGGGGAAAAAAAAGACTTTACAATTGCATTAAGTTCTTATTGAAGGCTGACACAGTCAAACAAATGTACATGTGTTTGTGTGCAGAAAAATATATGTAGTGGAAGCATTTGTTTTTTTGAAATAATCCGTACGTCTGTGATTCTGGGCTCCATTCACAGAACTAGATTGCATGCAGTATTTAGGTGTTTTCCCAAATACTGTATGCGGTCCTGAAAATGTCGATTCACTATTGCTTTAAGCTGGGCAACCTTATAGAAGGAATACTAGGAAGAAATGTGTATGCTAATGGAAGCAGGAAAGGGAAAGATGGTGCAAGAACCAGAACATGCACAGCATGAATAATTACAATTTAAATATAACAATTGTTAAAATGTGATTAATAAACAAACAAGTCCCAGCAAATGATGATGAAAGTTGATTTTAAACACCAGTGGCAGCTGCCTTGAGAGTTGAAGCAAACTCTGGAAGACAGGGTAAAAAGAAGAAGGTGCACCAGACTAAGTGCAGTATGTAGTAAAGGGTTTATTCAAAAACAGAAGCCAAATGGGTACACAAAATCGGTTAGAATTAGGCATATGATAATGGTGTCTGTGGGGTCACTGTGGGGTCCAAGGCTGTATCCAGAGTGGCGTCCCATTGAGCTGCGGTAGATGGATTGGCAGAGCGACATGTAGGACCAGCCTAGTGTCTGTTTTGCAGCGTGCGCACCAGCGTGGAACACACTTGGAGGAGTCCGTGAACCGGAAGTTACATGTGGCCACGCTTTTCAAAGCTTCCGCTTTTTTCTCAGATCTAATTTGTAGTTAGAAGTGTCTATCTTTTATGGACTGACGCTGAAAACATGTGACGACGTCTGTCTTTACAATAAGATTCAAGGGGCCAGAGGCATAACATATCTTAGAGGATAAACATACAACTATAATACTCCATTAAATAGATAAAAAAAAATGATACAAATAGATTATACAACAACTTATACAATAAACTTATACACAAAATGAAAAATTATATATATATATATATATATATATATATATAGCACTGACCCCCGAAGGATAACCGTCAGAGTGAATTGTTCTCACTATGAGCACTATCCTATTCTATGTGCACTTTATAACTATACCAAATCAGAGATTAACTTGATAAAGTATAATGCAGTATTTAGAGAGCTCCCATATTTAGTATCACATTAATCTTAATACGGTAAAGGAGCACAAGGCCTTGTATTTTACTAAACAGTCCTTCTTTTCTTCTTTCTTCTGCTAGCAAAAATAAAGTAACTTTGTAATCCAAGGGTTAATGACTCCTGATCAAAGTAGGCTGAAATGTAGAAGCAAAGTTCTGGTGCAATAGTACTATAACTATCTTTGGTGCCAGTGACTCAGTACTAAACTCTCAATGAGGTACAGGCTCGAAGCCTAATATTAACTCAGTCTAATCCTCTTGACTTCGCTTGTGGAACTATGGGTCCCAGTAACTCTGTCTTGTATAGACGGATGTGTAAAAGTGCATCAAGAAACTTTTGGGCAACAGCCCTCTCACCCAACCAGGACAGTGTTGTCAGGAGACTCCGTTCTGATGTACAGGGTTTTGTCTCCGGCTGGCTGGCACTGCTGCGCTGCTCCGCTCCACACAACAAGATGCTCCGGAACTCCCAGATGACTCCGACAGGTTCCTCTGGCTCCTTCCCAGTCTTGCCCCGCCGTCAGTTCAGCTCTCTGGTGTGTCACAGTACTGCTGCTCTGATCGCTGTTCCGTGGAGGTAGGCCGCGCTGTGCTGGAGACCTCACACAGATCCTTCCAGGCTGGCCATGCATGTCCAAGAGACCTAAGATGGTTGCTCCCAGCCCTTTTAACATCTTCCCGCAATGCAGTTCAGTTCTCCAGATGTTCATGGGAGTTAATGGGCATTGTGGGTAGGTCAAGTTAATGTCCAAATGTAAATAAATAAAACACTTCCATGTCAACTTCTTAAGTGGTGAAAAACAAATATGCAGTCCTTTTGTATTTTGGCCACTAGATGGCGCCAAATACTAAGCTATAACATAACATAACATAACATTATTAAACATTAAGCAAATAGGTGACCGCTACACATATATTATATATATATATATATATATATATATATATATATATATATATATATATATAAAATATATAAAAGATGCGGCGCTAAAACATGATTGAAAAAACACACTAAATAAATATATAAATGAACCCAATAAAATAGATAAACGTAAGGATATATGTAGAAAAATACACTAATATCCAAAAATCATTAATAAATGCCAAATGTGAATAAATATATGTATATAAGTGAAAACATCCCAAAAAATAAAATCCAAAAACCAAAATAAAAAGTCAGTGATTGAAAAAAGAAAGTGTCAAAAAGTGCCAAAAAGGAAGATAAAGATGCAGATGGAGAAATCTTCTATGTCTCTTCACACCCAAGGTGGAATATCAGATGCGCTTACCAGATCCTGGTGACTGCTATTACGGCAGTCATAAACAGCACAGGGAATTTTGGGTCTCCCCACAACTTCAGCATAAGGTACCCGTGAGCGGCAGATGATTTCTCAGGAATGAAAAACAAGAGGACAATCCATAGTGTAATATGTCTGCACAGTCAATTTATTAAAAAGGAATTGCACTTACAAGAAATCGATGAATAAAACAACGAGAATCGGTGTCTCCGTCTGCTGCCTCCGCTTCCTAAGTTTGTGTAAAAGCCCAACACGAGAACGGACGTGGTGACGTCGTAGGCTCCTCCCTACGCATTGGCCAATCCCCAGACGACGTCCTATCGTGACGAAACGCGTAGGGAGGAGCCTACGACGTCACCACGTCCATTCTCGTGTTGGGCTTTTACACAAACTTAGGAAGCGGAGACGCCGATTCTCGTTGACATCACGGTTTATGCTGTTTATTCATCGATTTCTTGTAAGTGCAATTCCTTTTTAATAAATTGACTGTGCAGACATATTACACTATGGATTGTCCTCTTGTTTTTAATTCCTGAGAAATCATCTGCCGCTCACGGGTACCTTATGCTGAGGTTGTGGGGAGACCCAAAATTCCCTGTGCTGTTTATGACTGCCGTAATAGCAGTCACCAGGATCTGGTAAGCGCATCTGATATTCCACCTTGGGTGTGAAGAGACATAGAAGATTTCTCCATCTGCATCTTTATCTTCCTTTTTGGCACTTTTTGACACTTTCTTTTTTCAATAACGGACTTTTTATTTTGGTTTTTGGATTTTAATTTTTGGGATGTTTTCACTTATATATATATATTTATTCACATTTGGCATTTATTAATAATTTTTGGATATTAGTGTATTTTTCTACATATATCCTTACGTTTATCTATTTTATTGGGTTCATTTATATATTTATTTAGTGTGTTTTTTCAATCATGTTTTAGCGCCGCATCTTTTTTATTATTTTCTATGATGAGATTTGGAGACTAGATCTCGGTGCAGGCTGCTTTTGATTTCACAACATATACAATTTGTTTCAACCTTGAGCGCAGCTTTTAATTTTGTTTTTTCCATATATATATATATATATATATATATATATATATATATCTCAATGGAAGCGAAGAAGAGCATTATCCATATGTTATCCATGTATATGTATCATTAAAATATTGTTAGCAAAAGATTCTTAAAACAATGGAAGATCATTAGCTAAAACGATGGTACAAAATTGAGACAAAATTGAGATTTGATGCTTATATATAAAATATAGTTAAATAAGAATTAATTAATATGTATGGAGGACAAGATATAAAAAAAATAATAATAATTGATAATAAAAAATAAGTAATAATAATAACTAGCTAGAAACCACCATTTGACGTAAATAAAATAAGTGTGGGACATTTATAAAAAATCTATATGTACAGCAGACTAATTCATAGGGGAAGATGAGCAGCAATGGGACAGTGAGCTGGTCATGATCACGAGGACACAAAGACACATTAGCATTTACAGGACAGTGTCCATTTTCTCTATGCAATTTGTCACAGCATTTATGTCAGGTACAGTATATTTTTTTATAATTAGTGTATGCATGCTAAGTAAATGTAATACATGGAGGTATCTATATTCACCTGCCGGAAGGATAGAACCATCCTTGTTCAGACATCCCTAATCCCTGTGGAGTAGACGGTATGATCTTGAATGCAGTCTCTCACTTTTTGGTGCTACATAAATATATTACAGATTGAGGGTAGGGGAGGGTTGACTGACTACCTCTTCCTGCCTGCAGTAGAAAAGCATCATCCCAGCCAAGCCATGGTCACTTGCATGGAGCTGAAGGCCTGTTTTTTTTTTTTATATTGTTACTTGATATTGTGGCATGGCAGGAATTAATTAGTTACATAGTTAGTCTAGTTGAAAAAAGACACAAGTCAATCTAGTTCAAGCAATACATATAAAAATAAATAATAATAATACAATCCTATACAGGCATAACCCGCATTAAGTACACTCACTTTATGTACACTCGCGAGTACGGACACACCCACGAGTGTATGTAAAGTGTCTCGCAAGTACTGTACAGACATTTTGCAGCCACAGTAGAAGGAGCTGAACCCCCGAATTCCAGTGTGCTCCTGATACCCCCACTACAGCCCCTGACACCTCAACTACAGCCCTTGACCCCCCCACTACGCCATAGAAGTGAAAAAAGGTATTCTTGATTCATACTTTGTAATTCATACAAAGTTACTAATGGGTCCACTTTAACTGACAAATCAAAATCTTTCTTTGTGTGTTCAGCTTTAGATAATTAAAGCAATAAATCTATGTGCTACTAGAAAGACCCCAAAAAATTCCAAAAAAAAAGTGCATGAGCATAAAAGATCAATAGGTATTTGTTCTTCCAAACTACCTATTTTTACTAGTAAAGCAACTTAGAAATTAGAGAAAGCGGTGGTTTTGGTTCCACATGGTAGGACTTGGCTTCTACATATTTCTTACAGTTATAATCAAGACTGTAGAATGTTCCGATTCTAGGGCATCATGTGATGTTCCAGTGGCTCCATAATTTAATACATGCAACGGTTCAATTGGCTAAGATCAAACAACAGATAAAAACCCAATTTAGCTCAGTTTGACATAACGATCTTATTAGTGTTCTGCATTATGGTATATGAAATCTCATTAGCCACACTAACAGCTAATGTAAAACATATCATTAATTCTTCAGGCAGTTACAAATAAAACTCATTTAACTGACTATGATTTAACCCCAGCCACATGGCAAGGAATTGCAATTTAATATGACTAGGAGTCGGCCAGCGGAAAGAATGGCAAGTAATTAGTGAAAGTCAATGCTATCTAAGCACATAGGGTGTTAACAAAATAATAGTAACCTTTTAATTGTGCTGTAGTCTGCAAAAAACAAAGTACAAACACAGATAATAGAAGCATATTACAGAATGAAAACATCATTTTTTAGAGTTGGGAAGTTGTATTTTCAGGAAAATTGCTACAAAGTTTTATGCCATTGAAGGCAGAAAGCAGATTAAAGGCCTAAAGATGAAAAAGCAGTGGCAGAATAAAGAGCACCTGTCACCTACAAACCATTTAGAGAAATGCATTCCTAGGCATGAGCATGCCATTTAGGATTGCCACTTTTTCATCAAGCCAAACCTGAATACTTTAGAGGCGCACAGCAAATTTTTTTTTATTTTTAATATTTACTATAGGATTGTTGTAGACCTGGGACACCTTTGGGCACTCCAAAGAGAATAGTAACGTGGTGCACATAGTGCCCTCTCACCCTCATGTCAGGCCCTGTTCCGAGACACATTCCTGTCTGAATAATTTGTCCGGGTTTCAGGTGGAATGAAACCCGTACACATGATTCAAAACCCGGCCTGTCCGGGTGAATCCCGGACAGGTGGCAACCCTAATGCCCTTTTTATTTAACTGGGGGCTGACAATATAACATTAACCATATTCATAGTTTCTAAATACTGTAGATACAAACATAAAAGCTACAGGGCTGGTTCAAAGCCTATATAAAAACTGCAGTACAGTTTAGCCTTTGTATAATATGAAGTCTAGTTTGTAAGTTTATGTTTTATGAATGAATGAATGAATGATTTGTAAAGCGCTGCAATTGCGAACTGAATCGCCTCAAGGCGCTAGATGTATTCTCTGTAGCCAGCTTCTAGAAAAGGAAGGTCTTTAGTTTTTTCCTGAAGGCCTGGTGGTTTTCTTCCATGCGGAGGTTGGTTGGGAGAGCATTCCATAGTCGAGGTCCTTGGACTGCAAATCTACGTTCTCCCTTTGCTTTGTAGCGGTATTTGGGAATGATGAGGAGGTTTTGGTTAGCTGATCGAAGACTGCGTGTGAGTGTGTAGTGTTTTATTTTTTCCCGGAGATATTGCGGAGCGTTTCCTTGTATGCCTTTTTACCCTATTAGGGCTTTGGATAGCAGATAACAAAAGGGAGAAGACAAGTAAAAATACAGAAAAGTTGCTTTATTCTGTACAGAAAGTAATATAAGTATGCAGTTGGTATATAAGGGGGAAGAGCGGTTTTATTTACTTAAAGTCTGTCACATAATTTGTAATAAAAACATATTTTGCCATTCTGAAGCTTCCCTCCAACCACTTTGCATATTATTTTATATATACTGTGATTCTGCACTTGCCAAATATGCTGCAGAAATCTCCCTCCAATAAGTCTGGCTGCAGCCATTTTAACTGTGGGAAGCTGAAGCTGCTGCCTGTTCACTTCCTGGATTTACATAGACACACATAGGCACACCTCCAGCTCTGCAGCTTTCACTGACCCTCTTATGACTCATCCCCCTCCCTTCCTGGCAAACTCTAACGAGAGTGAGAGAGAGAGAGAGCTGTGCATGATATCATGAGCTTAGGCTAATGACCATACAAGAAACAGGAAGTGGGCTGTATAAGATAGATACTGGCAGAAAAAAATGTTTTACTATCCAAAGTTTAAACAACAAGGGCAGAGGATTTAATAGATGGAAAGTTGAAAAAATGACTGAAGGTCTGCTTTAAAGTAGAAGTCCATCCTAAAACTAAAATCCATGCATCTACAGATATCCTTGATCTAACACTAACCTATCTAACCCTGTAAAGAGAAAATCAGTATACATACCTTTTCTGCAGCCGACCTGACCCGATCCCATGCTGAGCTGTCAGCTGCGGCTTCACTGTGGAGGCGGGTGCAGAGGACACGTACCATAACGGAAAGCCCCATAGTAACTCTATGGGTGACGTCACTCCCCATTCATTTCACAGCTGTTGTCGGCTGTGTCCTCTGCAGAGCTTCCACCGCTGGAGATCAGATTGGATCAGCTTCATGAAAGGTACGTATACTGATTTTTTCTTTACAGGGCTAGATATGTTAGTGTTAGAATGTGGAGGTCTGTCGATGCAGGGATTTAGGGCTGACTTATGCCCCATACACACGATCGGATTTTCCGACAACAAAAGTTGGATGTGAGCTTGTTGGCGGAAAGTCCGACCGTGTGTATGCTCCATCGAACATTTGTTGGCGGACTTTCTACCAACAAATGTTGGCTAGCAGGTTCTCAAATTTTCTGCCAACAAATGTTAGTTGTCGGACTTTCCGATCGTGTGTACACAAGTCAGTCGGACAAAAGTCCACACATGCTTGGAATCGAGTATGAGCAGGAGATATAACTAGCGTTCGTAATGGAGATATCACGTACGTCTTGTACGTCACTACGTTTGTAATTGTTGCCCAACATTTGTGTGACCATGTGTATGCAAGACAAGTTGAAGCCAACATCCTACGAACAAAAATCCACGGTTTTGTTGTCGGAAAGTCTGATCGTGTGTATGGGGCATTACACTTTAAAGTGGTTGTATACAACCACCTTGTAAAACAACCCATTCAGTTAGAAATAGAAATGAAAGACAAAACATTTGTGTATAGATTAAAAAAAAAACATTAAAAATACCTTTTTAATAAGTGATCACCTTCCCTCTATTCTCAGCTGCATAAGAGCTGGGTGGAGGAGCAGCAGCAGGACACTAAGCTTCCCAGTGAATAGATGTGCGGGGGGTAGGGGGGTGTCAGGACAAGTCTGATCATTGGAGGAGAGCAGGCTGAGTCCTAAGCATAACTAGAGAACTGACCACGGTGCATTCTCTTGCTTAGTGTGGTCAGTTTTTAATAGGAAAGAGGAGGACAGGAACGCCAGGGATTTCACACAAAGGAAGTATTAAAAAACAGGAACAGGAGACTTTTTCATACAAGTACATGGTACAGCAGGCACATATCAGGAATACGAAATGTTGGGGTAGCAAACGCTTTAATGTAAAAGTATAAAGTAGTAGCACGCTGCCACCTAGTGATACAGATTATGGATTAAAGGGTACATCTGCTGCAATCACCAAATGTGTTCCCACATCCACAATAAATCAATAATAAATGTGTGATCAAACTGCTTCTATGTCAAGATCAAACAATAATAACTAAAGTGACAAAATATGACTAAATAAATATGTGTATCATATATATATATATCTATCTATATATATATATAGATATATATATATATCTATATATATATATATATATATATATATATATACAGTGCCAGTGCAAATTGAATCCATATGTAATCATAAAATACAAAAAGCTGATGCAATAAGTATTAAAGTTTCTGATAACAATGAAATAAAAAAGTCTCTATTTGATAAGGTGCTTCATAGAGATCACATCACAGTGTAACATCAATTTCACTCATGTTCTTTTCACCAGGTGAAATGCAAGCTCACCTCCATTAAAGACCCCTAAGGATCAACAAGCATGTAAGCAGATCAATCTGATGGACCAAACTCTGGTGTTCAGGTTCCTTTAAGGGCGATGGAATTCCCTCTCCAAGATGGCCCCACACAGCTCACGCATAGGTCATAGGCAACAAACAGAACAAAACAGCCTCCAATAGTGCAGTACCTGGGTTATTAGGCTCAAAAAAACACACAGAGCCCACTTCATAAAATATGCACATTTATTAATGGCCCATTTAGACCTTGTTTAATAGAAAACACCAGTTGCCTTTCACTATAAACATTTGTTAGTCCAGTCCTGGAAATCTGCATCTGCTTTACTATTCATTTCCATTAAAATTAGGTTCCTACATCTAGATGCGCCAAATGCATCTACAGACATCCCAACCTGCAAAAACTCATTTCAGGGAGGTGACGCTTCACGCCGACGCTGACCCCATTGACTGGGCACACATCAGGGCACGGGGCACACAGCGGGGCATGGGGCACACATCAGGGCACATCATGGGGCACACAGCAGGGCATGGGGCACACAGAGGCATGGGGTACACAGCAGGGCATGAGGCACACAGCAGGGAACATCATGGGGCACACAGCAGGACATGGGGCACACAGCAGGGCACACAGGGGCACTGAGCACACATCAGGACATGGAGCACACAGCAAGGCATGGGACACACAGTAGGGCACACATCATGGGACACACAACAGGCCACAGATCAGGGCATGGGGCACACAGCAGGGCACACAGCAGGGCATGAGGCATACAGGAGGGCACACAGCAGGGCATACAGGGGCACTTGGCACACATCAGGACATGGGGGAAACATCAGGGCACATCATGGGGCACACAACAGGGCACACAGGGTGCATGGGGCACACATCAGGACATGGGGCACACAGCAGTGCAGGGGGCACACATCTGGGCACAGGGCACATCATGGGGCATACATCGGGGCACAGGGCACACAGCAAGACATGGACACACAGCAGGGTATACAGCAGGACATGGGGCACACAGCGGGACACTAGGCACACCGCAGGGCACACAGCGGGGCATGGGACACACAGCAGGACACTGGGCACACAGCAGGGCACACAGTGGGGCATGGGGCACACAGCGGGACACTGGGCACACAGCAGGGCACACAGCGGGGCATGGGGCACACAGCAGGGCATGAGGCATATAGGAGGTCACACAGCGGGGCACATCATGGGGCACACATCAGGACATGGGGCACACAGCAGGGCACACAGGGGCACTGGGCACACATCAGGACACGGGGCACACAGTAGGGCACATCATGGGGCACACAACAGGGCACACAGCAGGCATGGGGCACACATCAGGACATGGGGCACACAGCAGGGCAAGGGGCACACATCTGGGCACAGGGAACATCATGAGGCATACATCAGGACACAGCGCACACAGCAAGACATGGGACACACAGCAGGGCATACAACGGGGCATGGGGCACACAGCGGGACACTGGACACACAGCAGAGCACACAGCAGGGCATGGGGCACACAGCAGGGCACACGACACACAGCAGGGCACACAGCACACAGCAGGGCAGGGCACTATTCACACAGCAGGGCATGGGGCACACAGCAGGGCACACGGCCAGGGTAGCCATCAGAAATTTTGAGGCCCCTTACATAGCTTAAGGACTGGGCCCTCTGGGCTTGACCACCAACATTCCCCAGAGTCCACCCATTGGCTATCCCACCGAATCCTCTGTGAATGGAGAGGAATACAATTTACATCCTACCAATGCTTAGATGTGGTGGCTGCATTTGTTTTCTTTTTTTAGGCTTTTTATTTTCTGTTTTCCCCTGGTGATCTGGTCAGTTACACACCTCTTGTATTAGAGTGCCCCCATGCTGGATGAAGGAGCAACAGAGACACCTTTGGACAACAGATGTACAAGTCGATTTAGGTACACCAAACAAATTGTAGCCATATTCCAGCTCAGTGTTAAATGGTTTGTCTCAACCCTCTAACTACTACATATTCAAGATCGCACGTTCTTTTGAAAAAAAAAAAAACAGACTTACTAGCAGGATCACCAGGTGAAAATAAACGAAAGACAACCTAAAAGAGAGAATGAATGAGGACACCACATCTAAAAATTGGAAAGCTGCAATAAAATAAATGTTTGCTTTGTAGTTTAATACCACTTAAAGTGGATAAAGTAATTCTCTTATACTATTATAGATCATATCTATAGGTAGATGATGAGAAGGAAGGGGTTTAATAAACGGACTGGGGTAAAGCTATTTCTAGTGCTGGCACGGAGAGGGGGAGAGAGAGAGAGTGAGAGTGTAGGGAGAGAGAGGGGGCGGGGAGAGAGAGAGGGGCACAGGGGGAGAGGGGGCAGGAGGAGGGGGGGTGGGGAGAGAGAGAGGAGGGTAGGGGGGAGAGAGAGGGGCACAGGGGGACAGGGGGCAGGGGGAAAGGGGGGGTGGGGAGAGAGAGGGGGTAGGGGAGAGAGAAAGGGGCGCAGGGGGAGAGGGGGTGGGGAGAGAGAGGGGGGTAGGGGGAGAGAGGAACAGGGGGAGAGAAAGAGGGGGCGGGGAGAGAGATAGAGGGGGGTAGGGAGAGAGAGAGAGGAGGGTAGGGAGAGAGAGGGGGCAGCGGGAGAGAGGGGGGTAGGGGAGAGAGAAAGAGAGGGTGGGTCCCCAGGGTCTCTCATTCAGCAGCTTCTCTCAATGTGGCTGTCAGCTTGTTTAATCTTCCAGCCCCCACATCCCCTTCACAGACGCAGCAGCACACAGGTAGAGAGAGAGGGGCGGGAGAAGGGATGTGTGCAAGACAACTCAGGCATGCTGGAGGGGACGGAGCAACGTGGGGATCCTCTCCTTCCAGGACAGCCACATCTCTCGAGCCGCCTGTCATCGCACAGAGACCAGGGATGGTCAGGATGACGGAGCGCCCATCAAATGAGGGGGAGGAGAGGAGCAGGTGGATGGAACCACTGGTGTTCCGGAGGGGGCGTGGCACTTATTTCTGCATCCCTCAAGCGCTCCAGCTACCCCTGCACAACTGGATGGGAGTCAGGAGCCAGTGCAGCGGATGGCTCCAGCGGGAGTCGGGACTAGTGTAGGGGGCAGAAAGGAACAAAGAGGAGGTGCCAACTTGGGGCTCCGGGCATCCACAGAGATCGGGGCCCCTCAGGACGCCCGGGCCCCCTACATCTGTATGGGCTGTACCCCCCTGATGGCGGCCCTGCACACGGCACACAGCAGGGCACACGGCACACAGCAGGGCAGGGCAGGGCACTATTCACACAGCAGGGCATGGGGCACATAATAGGGCACACAGCAGGGGACTATTCACACAGCAGGGCATGGGGCACATAATGAGGCACACGTCACAGCAAGATCCACAGCAAGCAATATTGCTTGCAGAGTAGCGTGGGAAGCGGCTGTCATTACCTCTTGTGGCATGCTCCTCCCTACGGCCCCTCTTCTCTTCTAGTCTGTCTGAGTTGATGACAGATCTGGTCCCTGCAAAGCGGCGGTCATTTTACCTCTTGTGATTATAGTTATATTCAAGCGCTAGTGGACTAAAATATTTTATGTGGTATTTAGAAAAGCTGCAACCAAAAATCAGTGATCACTCACTCAAAAATAATTATTTTTAATTTTACCTCTTGTGGCATGCTCCTCCCAGCCGGCCCCTCCTTCCCTCCTATCCACCCCAGAAGCACCTGGGGTGGATGGGAGGGAAGGAGGGGCCGGCGGGGAGGAGTGTGCTATGAGAGCTCTCAGCGCAGCATGGGGCGTCTCTAGATCTCCTGGCTCTGTCCCGCCCCCTCCCCTGGCCACAGACAGAAGACGGAGCAGCTCGAGTGGCCGCCGCAGCCATACTCCATTCGGCCGCTCGGGTTGCTCTGTCTGTGGCGGTCCCAGCCAGGAGATTGCCCAAGGCTCGCGGTTGTCCAGGAGCCCGCAGTCAAATTCGGGAGACTCCCGCGACTCGCGGGAGACTTGAGAAGTCTGCATCTAGATGTGCGACTGCTTGTATGTGAGAACTGCTGTGTGCGCGGAGATATGTACCCATGGAGCATATCTTGTTCCCAGAAGCGGTGGCCAGCACACCGGAATGACATCACACCCCTCCAGGAAGTTGCTTGTACTGCTTATAATTTCTTCCCACCACCTTCCGCCGCTCACTGTTCTCTCAAGGAAGAGATGATCCTTATGTGCAAATTAAGATAATTTTTTATTTATTTTTACATGGGGTGGTGTTTGTGTGGGTCATCTGTGTATGTCTAAATGATTTGGCCTCAAAGCACACACCTACTTCCTGTGTAAAGATTCACTTCCGGGCCAATGTATATTGCTTTTGCTTCAGTGTGTGTATATATAGATATATCTATAGATATCTATATCTATAGATATATCTATATATAGATATATATATTATATATAAATATATCTTTATATATATAGATATATATAGATGTAGGTTCTTGTGTTTACCAGCAGAGAGAAGTTGGGTAAATGCCACACTCCCAATTCTGGAGGCATAATAATGGTCTAAGAAATTATAAACTGCGCTAAACAAAAATCCTAAATATAAAGTAAGATGGTAGTATAACCTAACATCAGCAAATATTTAAAAATATTTAAAAATGATGATATAAAGTCCAAATCTTCAAAATGGTAGAATGTTCAGTTTGAATGTGAATAATAATCCAAATGAGCTATGATTGCTCTTACCAGAAGTATTAGTAATATGAGCGGATGGCAAAAAACCTTGCCAGGGCCTTTAGAGTGGTGGACCAGTCAGCAGCGTCCGTATTCAAATTAAAAACCCCTCAATGGATGCAGGAGAAAGAACAAACAAAAGAAAACTGGCCATAGTGTAGTATATCAAAATGTTAGGCATGGACAGATAGACATACCAAACACCCTGGTGTGCACATAACAACACCCAAAAAAGGAGGGGAGGGAAGTGAAAAAAAACCCACCACCGTGGCTGTAGATTGTGCTTACCGACTCACGGTGATAAGCAGGCTTTATATGAGTTGGAAGCGGATCAAAAGTAGATAAGGAACACTTAGATTCGTCCACATTAGCCCGAAGTTCACATCATCAGTACACAACCCAGAATACAAATGATAAGCTTTCCATGGTGAAGTACGTTAAATCAAGTTAATAAATAAAGTATTGCACTTACAGGATAAAAACACTTGTATCGCGTAGAGTATAAGTTGCCGGCCGGCATACAAACATGGAAGCGAAGCTCGTCCTACTTCCTGGTCTCGTGGTAGCGTCGCTGCGTGCGTACCCAGACGCGTTTTGTCATCAAAAGGACGTTCTCAATGGGGACGAGGGAAGATAATTAAGATAATTTTTTATTTATTTTTACATGGGGTGGTGTTTGTGTGGGTCATCTGTGTATGTCTAAATGATTTGGCCTCAAAGCACACACCTACTTCCTGTGTAAAGATTCACTTCCGGGCCAATGTATATTGCTTTTGCTTCAGTGTGTGTATATATAGATATATCTATAGATATCTATATCTATAGATATATCTATATATAGATATCTATATTATATATAAATATATCTTTATATATATATATAGATATATATAGATGTAGGTTCTTGTGTTTACTAGCAGAGAGAAGTTGGGTAAATGCCACACTCCCCATGCTGGAGGCATAATAATGGTCTAGTTCAAACAACGGCCCTCCAGTTTTTCAGGAACTACAATTCCCATCATGCCTAGTCATGTCTGTGAATGTCAGAGCTTTACAATGCCTCATGGGATGTGTAGTTCTCGAGAGCCGTAGCTTGAAGATTCCTGATTACTCTAACATGTCTTGAAAAAAGGTGTTTTTTCACGTGCCTTATATAATGCCCAAGAAATATTGTTTGGAAGTGGGTCATGGCACATCTACATTCCAAATTTGGCAATTAAGATGGTCATGCACTATGCAATCTGATTGGCCAATCTCTGTACAACTCGATATTTAGGCAAAATAGGAAGGCGCACTTGAACAATTAATTAAAAATATAGGTAATCAAACAGGCTCTTGCAGTAAATCTAATTTATTTAAGATCTAACTGATTGCAGCGTATAGTCACCTTTATAGCTCAAGATCTGAAAATATTAATTTATTGGGTTTAGAAACACTTCTCTGTTCTTTGTAATATATTGAAAGATTTAGGTAAAAAAAAGAAAAAAAAAAAACACATTTCAAAGATATATTAGAGGTGATAGGAATGAGATTAGCATCAAAAGGGTTAATTAACTGAGTACACCTACTAATTGCCTAACAAGACACATCTAATGAGACAAAATTAACCAATTGTATTGGGCGTGCGCTATTATCAATGAGAGAACCACAGTTACCCTAGCGCCAGTTGCAGTTTACATATGCGAGTATTTATTATCATTATTTGCGCTTCAATGTACACCGGTTCGCACGTTCAATTAATTACTTTTCCGGCACACCAATTAATGTATGAACTGGTGCAGTGCCTTCTTCTTAGTAAATCACCCCCACAGAATGGTTTCTTCTATGATAATTAGATGACAAGATTAATTTACAGACTTGTTTTTTAATTGATATTTGAAAGATTAATATATATATTCTCTTTATTCTGTCTTTAATATTATAATTACAGCATTTAAATATATCTTCCTTTCCTGTTTTCATCCTGCCCATCCCCATTAGTACAGTGTGTTCTACTTTATCTTAATGATATCTTGTTTCCAGTGGTCAAACCGCCATCAGATCTTAGATACCCTTCATCTGTCTTTGAAGAGATTTTGCCTCTCATACATTTTAAACTGCTGGTAAAAAGTGCTTTTATATTGCTAGAAATACACCCATAAACCAGAAACTGTATAGAACCACTGTGATCACATTGTACAGTGAAACTCATCTTACAGCATAAGTCAGTTTCTTTACAGTGCCTTGTAAAAGTATTCACCCCCTTGGCTTTTTACCTATTTTGTTACATTACAGCCTTTAATTCAATGTTTTTTTAATCTGAATTATATGTAATGGATCAGAACACAATAGTCTAAGCTGGTGAAGCAAATTAGAAAAATATGTACATAAAACTATTTTTCAGAAATAAAAAACTGATAATTGGCATGTGCGTATGTATTCACCACCTTTGTTATGAAGCCCATAAAAAGCTCTGGTGCAACCAACTACCTTCAGAAGTCACATAATTAGTGAAATGATGTCCACCTGTGTGCAATCTAAGTGTCACATGATCTGTCATTACATATACACACCTTTTTGAAAGGCCCCAGAGGCTTCAACAAGCAAGAGGCACCACTAACCAAACACTGCCATGGAGACCAAGGAACTCTCCAAACAAGTAAGCGACAATGTTGTTGAGAAGTACAAGTCAGGGTTAGGTTATAAAAAAATATCCAAATCTTTTATGATCCCTAGGAGCACCATCAAATGTATCATAACCAAATGGAAAGAACATGGCACAACAGCAAACCTGCCAAGAGACGGCCACACACCAAAACTCACAGACCGGGCAAGGAAGGCGTTAAATCAGAGAGGCAGCACAGAGACCTAAGGTAACCCTGGAGGAGCTGCAGAGTTCCACAGCAGAGACTGGAGTATCTGTACATAGGACGACAATAAGCCATACGCTCCATAGTGTTGGGCTTTATGGCAGAGTGGCCAGAAGAAAGCCATTACTTTCAGCAAAAAACAAAATGGCACATTTTGAGTTTGCGAAAGGCATGTGGGAGACTCCCAAAATGTATGGAGGAAGGTGCTCTGGTCTGATGAGACTAAAATTGAACTTTTTGGCCATCAAAGAAAAACACTATGTCTGGCACAAACCCAAAACATCACATTACCCAAAGAACACCATCCCCACAGTGAAACATGGTGGTGGTAGCATCATGCTGTGGGGATGTTTTTCAGCAGTCGGGACTGGGAAACTGGTCGGAGTTGAGGGAAAGATGGATGGTGCTAAATACAGGGATATTCTTGAGCAAAAGCTGTACCACTCTGTGTGCGATTTGAGGCTAGGACCAGTGGCGGCCCATCCATAGGGGGCGCATGGGCACCGACCCCCCAAGCTATTCACAAAAAAAAAGTGTCACTTTAAGAGTGACCAGGTGCCGGACACACAGCAGTCTATGGGAAGCTTCCCAGCTTGCACTCAGCTGAGGAAGCTGATTTGCCCGTGTTCAGGGCATGTGCAGGGTGCAAGCATTGCGTCCACAAACACTCCCACTCTTCAATGATTTATTTCTGGCCGCCTGTTCTTTATTTTTATTAGCGGGGACCGGAGGACGGTGGGCGGTCCTTTTTCTGAGTCACTTTCGGTTTCAGCTCACTGTGCTGTGGACTGGGCTTCGCGTAGAAACATGCTGGAGTTTCTACTAATTTTTCACCTCCCTGGGACGCTACTCTGGGCGCCTGACACGTCACAGCATAGGACTGGATTCCCCTGGAGCAGCTGGCAGCAGCGATGGACGTCATGACAACTATCACACAGTAAGTGCCTGGAAGGGGGAACGGCCAGCCTCTGCTCTACAGATAAGATAATGTCAGGTGAGGGATTGGGGAACAAGTGCACTGCACTGACACAACGGCTGCGTTTGATGGGCACAGTGGTGGCAATTTACGGGTACAGAGGCTGCGTTTGATGGCACAATGGCTGTGTTTGATGGCACAGTAGCTGCGTTTGATGGCACAGTGGCTGCCTTTGATGGCACAATGGCTGCGTTTGATGGCACAGTAGCTGCGTTTGATGGCACAGTGGCTGCGTTTGATGACACAATGGCTGCGCTTGATGGCACAGTAGCTGCATCTGATGGCACAGTAGCAGCATTTGATGGACACGGTGGCTGTGTTTGATGGCACAGTGGCTGCGTTTGATGGGCACAGTGGCTGCGTTTGATGGCACAGTGGCTGCATCTGATGGGCACAGTGGCTGCATTTGATGGGCACAGTGGCTGCGTTTGAAGGCACAGTGGCAGCTTTTGATGGGCACAGTGGCTGCGTTTGATGGGCACAGCAGCTGCGTTTGATGGGCACAGTGGTGGCAATTTATGCATACAGTGGCTGCGTTTGATTGCACAGTGGCTGCATTTGATGGCACAATGGCTGCGTTTGATGGCACAGTAGCTGCGTTTGATGGCATAGTGGCTGCGTTTGATGGCACAGTGGCAGCATTTGATGGACACAGTGGCTGCGTTTGATGTCACAGTGGCTGCGTTTGATTGCACAATGGCTGCGTTTGATGGCACAGTGGCTGCGTTTGATGGCACAGTGGCTGAGTTTGATGGCACAGTGGCAGCATTTGATGGACACGGTGGCTGCGTTTGATGGCACAGTGTCTGCATTCGATGGGCACAGTGGCTGCACTTGATGGCACAGTGGCTGCGTTTGATGGCACAGTGGCAGCATTTGATGGACACAGTGGCTGTGTTTGATGGCACAGTGGCTGCATTTGATGGCACAATGACTGCGTTTGATGGCACAGTGGCTGCGTTTGATTGCACAGTGGCTGCGTTTGATGGCACAGTGGCAGCATTTGATGGACACAGTGGCTGCGTTTGATGGCATAGTGTCTGCGTTTGATGGGCACAGTGGCTGCGTTTGATGGCACAGTGTCTGCGTTTGAACGGCACAGTGGCAGCTTTTGATGGGCACAGTGGCTGCATTTGATGGCATAGTGGCTGCGTTTAGTGGCACAGTGGCTGCGTTTGATGGCAAAGCGGCTGAGTTTGATGGGCACAGTGGCTGCAATTGATGTTTTTTTGCGCCCCCCAAAAAATTTTGAGCACCAGCCACTACTGGCTAGGACGGAGGTTCACCTTCCAACAGGACAATGACCCCAAACACACTGCTAAAGCAACACTTAAGTGGTTTAAGGGGAAACATTTAAATGTGTTGGAATGGCCTAGTCAAAGCCCAGACCTCAGTCCAATAGAAAATCTGTGGTCAGACTTAAAGATTGCTGTTCACAAGCGCAAACCATCCAACTTGAAGGAGCTGGAGCAGTTTTGCAAGGAGGAATGGGCAAAAATCCCAGTGGAAAGATGTGGCAAGCTTATAGAGACTTATCTAAAGCGACTTGGAGCTATGATAGCCACCAAAGGTGACTCTACAAAGTATTGACTTATAACTTTTTCTGTTATTTTGTCCTATTTGTTGTTTGCTTCACAATAAAAAAAAAATATCTTCAAAGATGTGGGCATGTTTTGTAAATTAAATGATGCAAATCCTCAAACAATCCATGTTAATTCCAGGTTGTGAGGCAACAAAACACGAAAAATGCCAAGGGGGGTGAATACTTTTGCAAAGCACTGTATATAATTCTAGATACAGGGTCATGTTTTCAACATGGGGGTTACACAAGGTTAGAACTAAGACCCCTTTCACACTGAGATGCTTGAAAATTGCCTATAAAACAGCAAGCACTTTTGTGCCGCTTTTCAATCGCTTTTCAGGCGCTTTTGGGGAGTTAGCAGTGCGTTTTTATGAAGGTTACCCAAAAAACTGCTGCAAGAACCACTTTGAGGTGCTTTTGAAGAACTTTTGAAGAGCTTTTCAGGAACTTCACATTTTTTTCAATGGAGAGGGGTGCTTTTGAGGTGCTTTTTTTAGCTCTCCAAATATGCTCCAAAGATGCTACTTGCAGGAGTTTTTCACCTTCCCGCTAGGGATGGGCTTCATGTTCGGGTCTTTTGGATTTTTGGGGGGACCCCACGCCATTTTTTTAATGTAGTGCGGGGCTCCCCTTAATATCCATACCAGACCTGAAGGGCCTGGTATGGAATTTGGGGGGACCCCCACTCATTTTTTTTTTTAATTTTGGTTAGGGGTTCCCCCGTGGGGGAATCCCATGCCGTTTTAATCAATGAACTTTTATGTATTTTGCAGTGCTGACAATTCATTATAGCCCCGAGTAGTTTTAAATGACTTTTTTTTCTTTTAGAAATGTAATTTTGCTGTCAGACTGTTCTAAACACAGGAAACATGCACCACTTTACAGGCATACTATAGACACCCCCCAGATGTGAAATTTAAAGGAATATTACACTTTTAATGTTTCATTTTAAGCATTATTAAAATCACTGCTCCCGAAAAAACGGCCGTTTTTAAAACTTTGTTTTGCATTGATACATGTCCCCTGGGGCAGGACCCGGGTCTCCAAACACCTTTTAAGACAATACCATGAATATAAACCTTTAAAATTAGTCTTTAACGGTGTTCACGTTTTCGAATAAATGTTTTGCCTGTTCGCATGTTCTGGTGCGAACCGAACGGGGGGTGTTTGGCCCATCCCTACTCCCCGCCAGCGCACTGCCCAAGTGTGAAAGCATCAATTGATGGGAAGCAGTTTTCATGAGCTTTTCAGGCGCTGAGGCCGTGTGCTAGCGGGGAAGTGAAAAAACTCCTGCAAGCAGCATCTTTTAAAAAGCGCCCGAAAAGCGCCTGAAAAGCGCCGCAAAAGTGATCAGTGATTTACTGGCAGTTTAGAAGTGCCTCAGTGTGAAAGGGGTCTCAGACTCCTTTCACGCTGGGGCCTCCGATGCGTTAGCTCTAAATCACCACCGGTTTTAGCGGCACTTTAAGCGCTGTTTAACCAGCGCTTTTCGGCCTTAGGGGGGGCAAAGAAGGGGTTAAAAATGCCCGTGTTGCGGCGCATTCTGAAACGCTTTTCAGGCGCTTCGGTAGCGCTGCCTATTCATTACAATGGGCAGGGGCGTTTTTGGAGCGCTGTATTCGGCGCTCCCAAACCTCCTCAAGGATGCTGCTTGCAGGACTTTTTCTAACGACCCGCCACTGCACCGCCCCAATGTAAAAGCACTCTGGCTTTCAAATTCGGGCAGCATGGGAGGCAGTTTTCAGGCACTTTACAAGTGCTAAAATGCCTAAAAACTGCCTCAGTGTGAAAGGGGTCTCAGGAAGAACAGAGCACAGAAAAGGTGGGTATAACTGGGTCCAGGGTGGGCTTTAAAGAGACTCGGTCACTTTGCCAGTTCAGTGACAGATCAGTCCGATTTACAAATCAGTCAAGAAACATGCCAGTTAGAATAAAACCATATTTTGTAGTTGTATGCGTCAAAATGAATAGATATTTATATTAAAAACATAGGTGTGTGCATAGCCTATTGCATTAAGGTGTGCACCCTAGAGCTCAAACACACATGCATGTGTATATTGTCAGTGGGGCAGTTTTTTATGTTTATTATTTTATTCTTTTTTTTACAATTTTCTTTATTTTTTACAATGTATTTTTTTAACTAATTTTTTTAGGGGCCCTTTGGGTGACTGGTGAAATATCAGAGGTCTCAATTTTGAGACAGAGAAAGGAACTGAGGACAAAGATTCCATATCCCCTTGAATGAATGGAAAGTGCTCTGTGCTGAGCAGCTCCCTGTTCTTCACAAACTGAAGCATAGTAAACACAGCAGCCAGCGGGAGATGGGAGAATGGAATCCTGGTAGTGCTGTGGGGGGGTGGGCACAGGGGAAGCCGGACAGTAGGGGGAATCGGTGCTGCACGCAGTGATTAGGGTGTGCCCAGGCAAATCTGGCACACCCTATGTGCATGCCTATGGTTAAAAATATCAACATTATAATATTTACAAGACATGTTCAGAACGAAAAAAATTGTTTTGTTTCATTATTTACATAAATGTGTTTAGTTAAATTTGTTTAATTCCTTTTCGGAATTTGTTTAGTTTATTCTAATTCAAATTGATTCAAAACTTTTGAATTCCATTCGAATTGCATTAAAATTTGATTCGAATTCCATTCGAATTGAATATTATTCTAAATCAAATTTATTCTATTCGAAATTCAAATTTTGGAAAATGGTTATATTCTTTTTATTCCATTCTAGTCTATTGTTTTTTTCTATTCTATTCTTTTATTTTCTATTCTATTATTTTCTATTGTATTCCATTATTTTCTTTTCTATTCAAATTTATTCTCTACAAAATTAAAATTTAGAAAAACGCTTATTTTGTTATAATCTTTCTATTCCATTCTTTCCTAATGTTTGTTCTATTCTATTCTATTATTTCATTTTCTATTCTATTCTTTTCTATTCTATTCTATTGGAATTATTCTATTTGAATTTCGAAAGATGGTTATATTCTTTCTATTTTATTATATTCTATTCTAGTCTATTCTATTCCTTTATTTTCGATTCTGTTTTATTCTGTTCTTTTATTTTCTATTCTATTTTTTCAGTTTTACTCTATTCTTTTATTTTCCATTCTATCCCTTTTTTCTATTCTATTTTTTTCTATTTTTTCATTTTGTATTCTGTTCTGTTTTACTCTATTATATTCTAATGTTTTATTTTCTATTCTATTATTTTCTATTCTATTTGATTATTTTATATGCTTTTCCTTTATTTTCTATTCTATTTTATTCTCTTCGAAAATTTGAATTCAAATCGAAAACTATTCAAATTTAAATTTAAATTTTGTCTGAAAACTATTTGAATTTGAATTTTGTCCAAAATTCTGATTCGTTATTTCGGATTTGTTTAAATTTGTAATTCAGATAAATAAATTCAGATATATCTGAATTTCCAAATAACAAAACATTTGTCCGAATTTCAATTCGTAATAATACAAACATACATTAATTAATCAAAATACAGTCATACTTTTGTCTAGCTAATCCTGAAACTTTTCACTGACAATCTTGCAAGAGAGCAAAAGCAGGTTGGTGACCTTATTTTCTTTTTGCTTCTTGCCAGCACATATACAGTATATAAAGTAGAGTCTTGTTGCCTCCCGCCAAATGCTTGATTTCAACTAAATATAGGGAATATAGGATGATGCAGATGGCTGCCCTAGTTGCATTTCTAAATACTTTTAGAATGACTATTACAAATAGCACCGCACCAAACCGTGTTTTGGGGAATTGTGGTACCATTTGATTTGGTGGCCATCAATGCATCACGTTTGTTAGATGCGTTTGGATTGACATTAACAATTAATGGCACTCCCGCTCATCAAGCAAGGTCAAGCACGTTCCCGCACCTTTCCCGCACGTTGTTTTAGTGTGAATGTGACCTTTTTATTAAATAAAAAATTTAATTATCTTGCATGAAATTTTTAAGTTGCTGCAAATAGGCTTTAGGTATTCCTGTTTGATCATTTTCAAAGATGAAGCTTCTTTAGCCACTTAAGGACCGAGTCTCTTTTTGAGATTTGTTGTTTACAAGTTAAAAACAGGGTTTTTTTGCTAGAAAATTGCTTAGAACCCCCAAACATTATACATTTTTTTTTCTAACACCCTAGAAAATAAGTAGAAAATAGTAAAAACCTTCGCGCCAGTGGTGTCGATAGCAGATAATATATATAAATTACATATACTGGTGATACATCTAGTAAGAAAACATTCCCAACAATAAAGAAAATTTGTGGAAACATATAAACAATCAGTGTAAGCTGCTCCCCAATTTTTGAATAATCAAAAAAATAGATAATCAAAAAAAGGAATGTAAGGAAGATAGGGGGCGCTAGATACCATAATATTCAAGTGCTCTAAATAAATATATCTCCTGCATTACCAAAAAAATGGAAATGTAAGAAAGCTAGGGGGCGCTAGATACCATACTAATCAAGTGCTTTAAATAAATATATCTCCTGCATTACCAAAAAAATGAAAAACATAATAATGACAAATCATAATTAGATTACACATTGAAGTGCCCACAATAGTGAAAAAAATATATATAGTGATTGATTGTCCACATAAAAAAGTGATTTGAAGTGGTTGAAGTGATATCTTTCAATATTATCCCAATCTTGTTGCTGTAAACAAAAGGTTTTCCATCACCAAAGGAAAATAAGAAAAGGAAAACACCTCGAAGTAGTAGATATCTGCTTACCAGATACCAATGACTCCTTTAGTTAAAAAGAGAGTCACTAGCGCTTGTGCAGGCTTGTGCCTGCTCACATGGATGGCCGGACTGTGGTTGGTATTATAGGCATGGATCGTTCCCGTCAAGCTCATTCAAGATAGGATAAGGATACATAGGAAACAAAAACAGTCTCCATAGTGTAAAACCATTTATTAAAAAGGTAAACAAATTAAAAAGCCAAATGGCCGCTTACATTGGTGGGTGCCTACCCGGCACTGGGGCTGCTTGCATGTCAGGGTGACTTCGCAGTCAGAAAAAGCCTTTCATGTCTCCTCCACGCTGGCGTGCGTTCCAGCTTACACAGGGGGGCAGCCAAAAGATCCGGATGTTGTTGGGTGATAGGACATGTGACCACGTACTGCTCCGACGTACGTTTCGGTATCTAGCGCCCCCTATCTTCCTTACATTCCTTACCCTAGAAAATAAGATGGCGGTCTTTGCAATACTATCTGTCACACCGTATTTGCACAGCGGTCTTACAAGCGCACTTTTTTTTTTTAAATACACTTTTTTTGAATTAAAAAATAAGACAACTGTAAAGTTAGTCCAATTTTTATTTATATTGTGAAAGATAATGTTATGCTGAGTAAACTGATACCCAACATGTCACGCTTCAAAATTGCGCCCGCTTGTGGAATGGCGACAAACTTTGACCTTTAAAAATCTCCATAGGCGAAGTTTAAAAAATTCTACAGGTTGCATGTTTTGAGTTACAGAAGGAGGTCTAGGACTAGAATTATTGCTCTTGCTCTATCAATTGTGACAATACTTCACATGTGTTGTTTGAACACCGTTTTTATATGCGGGTGCTACTCACGTATGCATTCTGTTCTGCACGCGAGCTCGGCGGGACAGGGCTCTTTTAAAAAAAAAATTCTTATTTATTTTACCTTTTATGTTTTTATTTGTATACTGTTCTTTTAAAAAAAAAAATATTGTGTCACTTATTCCTATTACAAGAAATGTAAACATCCATTGTAATAGAAAAAAGGCATGACAGGACCTCTTAAATATGAGATCGGGGTCAAAAAGACCTCAGATCTCATATTTACACTAAAATGCAATAAAAAAAATAATATTGTCATTTAAAAAAAAATGGCCCTTTAAGAGCTATGGGCAGAAGTGATGTTTTGACGTCGCTCCCGCCCTGCAATCTGCAATGGCATGGAGACGGATGGGGGCCATCTTCTCCTCACTCATCATTGTGCCACTGATGTGAGAGGATCCGATCACCTCCACTGCTGTCGATGGCTTCGGTAAGCCGCGGAGGGCACTGGAGTGTGGCAGGAGAGGAGGGGCCCCTCTCCCACTGCCGCTAAAAGTGATCTTGCGGCGAATCCGCCGCAGAGACCACTATTATCATAAACTGGACCGCCGGTCAAAAAAGGGGGTTCCGGGATTATGGCAGCTAGCTGCTGCCATAACAACGATAGTTCTCTTCAAATTTAAGGAGTATATCGGGGTCCGGAAGTGGTTAATAAAAACGACTTTTATGATGGATGGATCTATGTGCCTAATTTTAATGACATTTTAAGACATCTTTTCAATAATTTCTAACAAAGTGGAAAGTAGCTTTTATGATTACCGATCAAAAGTGCAGGAAGAATAGAATTCCCTTTGGACGTGGGAGTGATCGAAAAGGGCATTGTTAAAACCATACATTTAATATTACATTACACCAGAGCAAATTTCTCTCTTCGTGCTTTTCAAAGTATACCTAAACCATCCGCTGCATTCCAAAGACAAAGGAAAACAGATGTACAGGCTTGTTATATAAGATTACACTACAGAAGGAACAAAATAACACTTATTAGATACACTGAATGTGGAGGATTTTAATATTTTTATTCTTGAACGCTGGCCTTTTTTTTCAAGCAATTTAATTATGGGGAAAGTTTTCTTTTTTTCTCATTGTAATCCCTAGAAAGGAGCTTTTATTGTAAACAATTATTAATCAAGTCTTCATGTTTTATTCATTTAGAAGAGATTTTCCAAGTGGACAATTCCACTTTTTTAATAATGAAAGCAAATATCATAGTCAAATTATTCCCATAGTATGCATAGCTCACAAAATTTAAATGATAAAAAAGGATGCAGAGGGGTACCTGGATATGTATAAGTACTAGGGACAAGGCAGCAGCTGGCATGTATAGTACACTACTCCCCCCGGTATGGACAGAAGACCAGGGGGTACCTGGGAATGCGACTGGAATCTATCACAGAGAAAACAAGTTAGTTCTAGAACTAGTGACCAGGGTTGCCAACATCAGTAAATTTACTGACAGTTTGTAAAAATACAGTATCTCAGAAAAGTAAGCACACCCCTCACATTTTTGTATTTTTTTTTTACACCTTTTCATGTGACAACACTGAAGGAATGACACTTTGCTACAATGTAAAGTAGTGAGTGTACAGCTTGTATAACAATGTAAATTTGCTGCCCCCTCAAAATAACTCAATACACAACCATTCATGTCTAAACTGCTGGCAACAAAAGTGAGTACACCCCTGTGTGAAAATGAGGTTCACCAGAACTTCACAGGTTGCCACTGGAGTCCTCTTCCACTCTTCCATGATGACATCACAGAGCTGGTGGATGTCAGAGACCTTGCGCTCCTCCACCTTCCATTTGAGGAGGCCCCACAAATGCTCAGTAGGGTTTAGGTCTGGAGACATGCTTGGCCAGTCCATCACCTTTACCCTCTTTAACAAGGCAGTGGACATCTTTGAGGTGTGTTTGGGGTCGTTATCATGTTGGAATACTGCCCTGTTGCCCAGTCTCTGAAGGGAGGGGATCATGCTCTGCTTCAGTATGTCACAGTACAAGTTGGCATTCATGGTTCCCTCAATGAACTGTAGCTCTCCAGTGCTGGTAGCACTCATGCAGCCCCAGACCATGACACTCCCACCACCATGCTTGACTGTAGGCAAGACACACTTGTCTTTATACTCCTCACCTGGTTGCCACCGCACACGCTTGACACCATCTGAATCAAATACATTTATCTTGGTCTCATCAGACCACAGGACATGGTTCCAGTAATCCATGTCCTTAGTCTGCTTGTCTTCAGCAAACTGTTTGTGGGCTTTCTTGTGCATCATCTTTAGAAGAGGCTTTCTTCTGGGACAACAGCCATGCAAACCAGTTTGATGCAGTGTGTTGCGTATGGTCTGAGCACTGATAGGCTGACCCCCCACCCCTTCAATCTCTGCAGTAATGCTGGCAGCACTCATACATCTATTTCCCAAAGACAACCTGTGGATATGACACTAAGTATGTGCACTCAACTTCTTTGGTCGACCATGGAGAGGCCTGTTCTGAGTGGAACCTGTCCTGTTAAAACACTGTATGGTCTTGGCCACCGTGCTGCAGCTCAGTTTCAGGGTCTTGGCAATCTTCTTATAGCCATCTTTTTGTAGAGCAAAAATTCTTTTTTTCAGATCCTCAGAGAGTTCTTTGCCATGAGGTGCCATGTTGAATTTCCAGTGACCAGTATGAGAGAGTGAGAGTGATAACACCAAATTTAACACACCTGCTCCCCATTCACACCTGAGACCTTGTAACACTAATATGTCAAATGACACCGGGGAGGGAAAATGGCTAATTGGGCCCAATTTGGACATTTTGACTTAGGGGTGCACTCACTTTTGTTGCCAGTGGTTTAGACATTAATGGCTGTGTGTTGAGTTATTTTGAGGGGACAGCAAATTTACACTGTTATACAAGCTGTATACGCACTACTTTACATTGTAGCAAAGTGTAATTTATTCAGTGTTGTCATCTGAAAAGATAGAATAAAATATTTACAAAAATGTGAGGGGTATACTCACTTTTGTGAGATATTGAAAGTGATATTTACAGCTGCCAGTAAATGTCTCTTATGCCGCGTAAACACGAGCGGACTTCTCGACGGACTGAACGCCGAAGGACTTTTTGACAGAATTCCGATTGAGTTCCGCCAAAACTGACTTGCCTACACACAATCACACCAAAGTCCGACTGTCTGGAATGCGGTGACGTACACCAGGTCCGAAGCATTCATAGTAATTAGGGATTGAGGAAAGAAATACAATACATTAGCAAACTTTAACATTAAATCTCCTCTTCCCGAATCGGGACGTTTCGGGCTCCGGACTTTCCTCGTTACGGGAATAATTTCCAACCACCTGCTGTGTCTCCGCCATGTTGCTCCTACTGCGCACAATAGAGAGGAGGGTTGCGGGGAATATTCGTGAAAAATAACGTCAGGGGCGGGCGACGCGGACGGAGTTTCACGCATGCGCAGTGTATATAAAGCTAACAGGCATGTGCCGTACGTACGTTCTGTGCGCAGAGGAAAAAGGAGCGGAAGTTGCGAGCGTCCGAAACTAAGGTAATCTTTTACTATTTTGGAACCTCAGTGGCCTATACTGCTTAAAGATTGAGGCCTATATTGGGAAAAGATTATGAGAGTTTAGGCTAACATTAGTGTTTTTGTCTTGTGTATAGTCTTACAGAAAAAATGAATAAGTTTAAGGAGCCTGAATTTATGTGCAAATTTATTGACAAGTACAGGGAGATGAGGAATCTGTGGGAGGTCAAACACAGTTTATATTACAATAAACAAGCAAGGAAGGCAACGCTGGAGACACTTCTGGAATTTGTGCAGACTTTGATCCCAGAAGCAACCATGAAGATTTTGGAAAGTAAAATTGGGATCTTGAGGAACATGTATAGGAGGGAGCATAAGAAGATCCAGGCTTCCCTGACATCAGGAGCATCAGCAGATGATGTGTATGTACCCAGGCTGTGGTACTTCCAAAAACTGCGTTTTCTTGATGACAAGACTGAAGCCAGGGAATCTCTTTCGACCCTTCCCTCCACCCTTCCCACCACCCTTCCCTGCAGCCTTCCCTCCACCCTTCCCTCCAGCCCAGCAGAGGCTGACGAGGAACAACCCGGCCTTCCATCCTGGAAGAAGCGGATGTGCTCATCTGGAGCCAGGTATATTATTTTTATACATATTTAGTGACCTAATATTAATGATGTTAACTAGATGTTATAATTGATTACCTATTAAGGATTTTATCCAAAAAATGATGTATATATATCAATTGACAGTAGTGGCCAAAAATGTTTGTCACCAACTTGTAAAAATGCTGGGGTCAGAATGATACTCTTTTATATGTATTAACATTGAATTTACAAGTCATGAGCTGAAAATTGTGTGATTGATGAACCAAAAACAAAAACTATGTCCCTTTTTTATACACAGGATGAGCTCGGCCAGGACGAGGGTTTGGAAAGTGACAAGTAGGGGGAGGGCGGGCCCAGTGACAGCCAGGAGGTGGCCATGCCTAGTGACAGCCAGGAAGTGGGCAGGCCCAGTGTCAGCCAGGAGGTGGCCCAGTAGGAGCCTCACCCAATCACAGGTGTCTCCCCTCCCCCTTCATACTAAAAGGCCCAGGAAGGGGACGGTGACACAGGAGGCATCACTGGGCCTCATTGGGGAAGCTACGAATGTCCTCAGGAGCCCCCTCGACGCTAAAGAGGCCTATAGCTGCTATATAGCCACCAGGTTGCTCGAATTGGGGAAGAGCAAACGCCTCCTCTCTGGGAGAATTTTTTTTTATGCCCTTCAGAAGGGGCTGAGAGGCCAGCTAACTGAGAATAGCCAGATATATGAGCAAGCTACAAGCTACAAGCTCCTGCCACAAGTCCACCACCAGAGCCACAGCTTCCAAGGAAGGCTGCAGGGAAGGCTGCAGGGCAGCGTGGCGGGAAGGCTGCAGCGAAGAGAAGAAAGTGATGACCTGGGTTCAGTGTGGTCTGACAGAAGACGCAGGCTGGTGTAGTACCGCAGGCTGGTGTAGTACCACAGCCTGGGGACATACATGTCATCTGCTGCTGATCTTGATCTCTGGGATTCCTGGACCAGATTGTGCTTCCTATTATATGGACTCCTCAAGATTCCAATTTTCTTTTCCACAGACTTGATGTGTGCCCTGGAGCCAAAAGGCTTCACAAATCCCTAAAGATTCTCCAGCGTTGCCTTCATCTTTATTTTGTTAACCAGAATAAATGGATATTTTATTTTCTGAAAATACTTGCCTATGTGCTTTAATTAAAATACATTTCTAAAAGACAATGTCAAACTAACAAGGGACACCAACCTCCTTAAGGTTCCCAAAAAAAAATTATAATGTTATTGTGGTAACTTGACACACACAAAAATAAAACATTAATAATGTTATTGTGGTAACTTGACACACAAAAAAATAAAACATTAATAATGTTATTGTGGTAACTTGACAAAAAAAAATGGAGATCACTAGAAAATAATTTTTAAATAATCCTAAAAAAAGATCTTGATGAAATCAAAAATAATAAAAGATGACTCTAAAAAAAAAATTTGTAAACATTATTATGGAGATCGGTCTTTTAAAAAATAAAATATCGTTCATGAGATTAGGAGGAATAATCCATAAATCAGTTTGTGAGAACTCTGTGTGAATATGAGCAGCAAAACAACTTTGTTCTTCTAGCATTATAAAGAAGACAATAATGCGCTGCATTAAACGATCACAGAATTTGAAGCGTGAGGAATGTGCTAGCTACAATACGAACACTAGTTTTACCAGACCGAGCGCTTCCGTCTCGTACTTGCTTCAGAGCATGCGTCGTTTTTGATCCGTCAGAACAGCATACAGACGAGCAGTTTTCTCGATATGAACTGGTTCCGGCAAAGTTCCGGCGGAAAGATTTGAAACTTGTTCTATTTCCAGGTCCGTCAGAATTTTTGAAAAAAAAAGTCAGATGAAGCCCACACATGGTCGAATTGTCTGACGGATTTGTTCCGTCGGATCTTTGATGCCGAAAAGTCCAGTCGTGTGTACGCGGCATTAGAGAAATTTTATGTCAGCAAAAGTCAGTCCTTTTTTTCCCAAGCAGGTTAGTGTTGGCTCAGCAATTGTAAGAAGGAACTACTTGACAGCTTGATGCAACACCAGCAGTCACTTATCCAGGCAGAGTTTGAAGATAATTGGGATTATTTTCAAATAGAAGCAAGCTGGAGCTGGTGGCGGAAGGAGCAGGCAGCCACATTTGCAGCTCCTCTAGTTCAGGCTGCAGAGTGATCTCATTTGTGCTCCGCCTGCCACCTCTCTGCATAGATAGGTGGTTGAAACCAGGGTGCTTGCCTGGCAGCAGCAGCTCCTAAAGCCTGTGCCCATGGCTCCATGTGCCCGCAGCTGCACTACACTCTCCTTCTGTGTAACCTATCCTGCTCTTCTGCAGCCACAGTTCTCTATTAGGTACTGTCAAGGAGTATAATTTGGGGGTGGGATTAGAGCACTGTACTGGGAAGGGGGCAATTTGGGGGAAAATGGGGCACCACTGTACTCTGTACTCTGTATGCAGCACACCCCAAAACCCTGCACTCTGTATGTAGCGCACGTTTGAACCCTGCACTCTGTATTTAGCGAACACTTGAACCCTGCACTCGGTATGTAGTGCACACTTGAACCCTGCACTCTGTATGTAGCGCACACATGAACCCTGCACTCTGTATGTAGCGCACACTTGAACCCTGCATTCTGTATTTAGCGCACACTTGAACCCTGCACTCTGTATGCAGCGCACACTTGAACCCTGTAGTCTGTATGTAGCATGCATTTGAACCCTGCACTCTGTATGCAGCGCACACTTGAACCCTGTACTCTGTGCACAGCACAACCCCAGAACCCTGTACTCTGTATTTAATGCACACTTGAACCCTGCACTCTGTATTTAGCGCACACTTGAACCCTGCACTCTGTATGCAGCACACATTTGAACCCTGTACTCTGTATGTAGCAAACCGCCAGAACCCTGCACTCTGCATGCAGCGCATACTTGAACCCTGCAGTCTGTATGTAGCACACACTTGAACCCTGCACTCTGTATGTAGTGCACACTTGAATCCTGCACTCTGTATGTAGGGCACACTTGAACCCTGCATTCTGTATGTAACGCACACTTTAACCCTGCACTCTGTATGCAGCGCACCATTGAAAACTGCACTCTGTATGTAGCTCACACCTGAACCCTGCACTCTGTATGTAGCGCACACCCGAACCCTGCACTCTGTATGTAGCGCACACCCAAACCCTGCACTCTGTATGTAGCGCACACCCGAATCCAGCACTCTGTATGCAGTGCACACTTGAACCCTGCACTCTGTACGTATTTAATGTCTCTTTAAGGCCCCCCCACTGTTAGTGCAGGAATACTGCTGCCTCTTGAATCTGTTTTGTCCCCAGCCAAATGGGAGTTTTGCATTGAAATACTGTGTCACAACCGCAAGTCAAGCATTTAGCTTGTGGCTGCTGTGCAGCCCTATTGAGCTCAATGGGCAAGTTTGACAGGTGATGCTGCTTGTGAAGCTTGACAAGTCCAGTTAAAATTGCCACACTATGAAGCTAAGCATCTAGGCCATGCAAATGTGCACTCAACAAGCAGCTGCTGTGTTCATTTAGAGGTGGGGGGTCAAGGAGCAGTTCTGTTTATTCATCCTCTTTAGGCCACTCCATTAGATGCAATCTGGTCATGTCCATTGCCCTCTTTGAGTTGCATAACAGAACTTGTTTTCAATTTATCCCAGCAGTGAGGCTGATAATATGGCATGCTGTGTGACTTTTTAAATGTAAGGCTCCATTCACACCTGATCGATTACTGACGTTTTTCGGTCATTTTTTTTTAAGCTTTTTTTGCAGCTTTTTACAAGCTTTTTTTTAAAGCATTTTAGAAGTGTATTTCAAGCGTTTTACAGTTTCAGGCCTTTTTCTTTAGCCAATAGAAAGCACTAGGGGGAGGAAAGGGAGAGTGTAAAAATTTTAAACGGATAAACCGCGCTGTCTTTTTAAATTGTATGGTAGCAGCCGGCACAGAAAAGGATTAATTTGCAAAGTGAAAAACTATATATATAAGGAAGTGCAGCGCTGATATTATATCTGTAGAATAAACCACAATAAAATATTGAAATGAATACTCAATAAAGTGGACCCCTAAACGGGAAAAGTGCATAAATGTGTACAAAAATATCTATACGCTGTATCAGAAAAACAAACTATACTCATATAATTTGTTTAGAAATCATGAGATACCTGACATTCAATATAATTATGAAAATAATCATGTGAAACAAATTAAGCAACAAAAATTCAAAAACTGAAAAATTCAAAGTCCATAAACCAGTGTGCATGGTGACATGGTGACTTATTCAAAGTCCATAAACCAGTGTGCATGGTGACATGGTGACTTGAAGTTTAAAATTTGTACAGACACAATTTGCCAGTAGATGATCCACCTTTAATAAGTACATGGTATACCGGAAAAATTTAACCCAATAGGCATACGCTTAATGAGTCAGTAGAGCTTGTGGTGTAATGCACCCAGGGAAACCTGCATCAGATGCCTTAGATGCTTCTAATCTGCCAAAATGAAGCTCATGTACTTTTTTGAGCTTCAGGCGTTTTACTTCAGGCGACAAAATGCTCATATGTGAACAGGGGCCATTGAAATGAATGGGAATTTGCTTGTTGGGTGTTTTGGAGATTCAGAGCTGAGCGTTTTACAAGCTGAAAAAGGCTCAGGTGTGAACCAGGCCTAAACCAGGCCAATTACCCATTTTGAGTATTGCCATTGTTTACAGATTGTGTTTATACTGTTTAAACATTGATTGTTTTAGTTTCTAAAGGGAGTTCTCTCATTTTTTCAGGTTGTCAGTAAAAAATATGTGCTCTGTCAGTAAATTTTCCATGTTCTGTATAACAAAAAAAGTTGCGGGAGTTTGGCAAAACTGCTAGTGACAAGGTTGATACTGGGGGGATTATACTACACTACTTCCAGAGGACCAGGGGGCACATGAGAACCTATAGGGACTTTGCCACAGAGATTGGCCTGATCAATGCTAATGCTAGTGACAATGTTGCAACTGGGAGGATTATGCTATACTGCTCCCACAAGTATGGTCAGAGGACCAGGGGGGTACCTGGGAACCCATAGGGACTTTGCCACAGAGATTAGCTTAGTCAATGCACAGTACACAGTTCTCTAGGAATAGTTAGCTCCACTTTTTTTTCTGAAGTCCAATTGTATGTAATAGTGTCAAAGTATTGCCATCACTATCCTAATATGGCCAACTAAAGCACCATGCCTGGTTATTCAAGCTTAAGTTCCATGTTCTTGTCATATAAAAACAAATGCGCATGTCATATGACAGGACCACAAAGCTGATTACAGTGTTCTTTATAAACTCAAGAAGCACTGTTCTGAGAAGCTAAGCAACAAATCTAGTAGCATGCAGTCTGCTGTCATGTTCATCTGACACCCATGCCACCAGATTACACTGCTAGATGTAGAAACATGTAACAATAATTGTACATTTAATGGTGCTGTTTACATTAAACTGATGCCAATAGCCTATAGAAATTGAAAGGAGTTTTAAAAGTGGGCTACACAAACGCTGTATGTACTTTCCATTAGAATGAATAGAGATGGAAAAAAAACAAAACAAAAAACACAACCCCCCCACCTCCTCTAGTGGTACTTTAATCTCCTATATAGCTTAAGTAAGTCCCTGATTGTTTAAACTAAAGTCAACCTCTCCAAGTTCCATAGAATCTCTGTCTGCAGTCATTTTGCCAAGATATTAGTTCTTTCATCAATCTAGTTTTATCCACTTCCAATCCTTTATTGACAGGATTTCCGTTTGTTTCCATTGCCTGGGAATTAGGGCTTTCGCTGAATTCAATAAAAATGGAACCACTGCTGCTCTATATTTTTTCCTTGACTCCCCCATGGCATGGAGCAGACATTGCCAGGCATCTTGCCTGATCTCAATCCCACTAATCATCCTAATCATTTTCAATATTTCTCTCCAAAATGGTTGAATCAAGGGCAATGCCACCATATATGGGCATGTGTGCCCTCCAACCCGTACTCCCTCCAGCACAGCGAAGATACCTCTGGGTTGATCTTATGAAGCTTTGCTGGGACATAATACCATTTAGTTAGCAATTTATAGTTCATTTCTTTTATTCTCACATCTATTGACGTAGAGTGTAAATAATCTATGACTTTACATTTCATTTGCTCTGATATAGATTGGTTGTGTTCAAGTTCCCAACTCTCTAGGGGGTATGCTGGACCTGGTCCCAGGGGAGAGATCAACATCCCATATATGTTTGATATCCCATAACTTTTTATCCCCCCCTGGTCCATAAGTTTTTCCCATGGGTTAAGCTCCCTAATGGAGCGAAGGGGTTTTGGGAGAGCATCCACAAAATGCTGGAGTTGCCTATATCTCCAAACATCCCAGGATGAGACACCATATCTTTCTCGTAACTCAGATATTGAACTGAGGGCGTTCCCATTCATAACATCTTTTAACCTTAAATTGTCAGATAATGTCCACCTCATGTATAACGTATTCCCTTTTCCTGGTGGGAAGTAGCTCGTACCCGAAAGGAGCATCAACGGACTATTATATTGCCATAGCCTGTTTTTAAACAGGCTATCCCATGCTCTAAAGGTTTCCTTTGTTATTGGAGTTGCGTCGCCGAGACGGTCCCTATATTGCCTTGGTACCCAGATTACTTGACCCAAGCATATTCCGCTTATGCTGCGTACACACGATCGGACTTCTCGTTGGAAAAATATATGATGGCTTTTCCAACAGGATTCCGCTCAAGTTTGCCTTGCATACACACGGTCACACAAAAGTTTGCTGAACTTACAACTGTCAAGAACACGGTGACGTACAACACTACGACGAGCCAAAAAAATAAAGTTCAATGCTTCCGAGCATGCGTCTAATTGTTTCCGAGCATGGGTAGGAATTTTGCGCGTCCAAATTGCCACAGACGATCACATTTTCAGATAGGAACTTTTTCCGACCGAAAAACTGAGAACATGCTCTCAGTCTTTTGCTGGCTGGAAATCAGCCAGTAAAAGTCTGATGGAGAATACACACGGTCGCATTTTCCGACGAAAAACTCTCATCGGTCTTTTGCGGGCCAAAATTCCGATCGTGTATACGCAGCATTAGGCTTTCTTCCAGTGATACCCATTTTTTCTGAGAGGTACCATGAATCCAGTAAATTGTCCTCCGTAACACCGCTGCCTCATGATACCTCTCAAAATCCGGGAGATATAACCCCCCCCCCCCCGACCTCGTTCTAACCAAAGTCCCAATGGAAATACGAGGATTCCTGTTTTTCCATATAAATCTCCTTATCAATATTCTGAGAGTTTTAAAGTAGGCTTTTGGGATGTTTATCGGGAGGGTTTGAAAGACATACAGGGCTTTCGGAAGAGTCACCATCTTGATAACAAGACAGCTTATCCACCGGATATCCCCTCAGGTCTTGCTTAATTTTATTTAACAAAGGCAAATAATTATCCTTGTATAAATCGGCTTCCAAAGTAAATAGAAAAACACCAAGGTACTTTAAGCCCTTCTGCTTCTAAGCAAAAGGATATAGGGATCTAAGATCTCTACATTCTGCCAAGGGAACAGAGACGTTCAATATCTCCATCTTCTCTTGGTTAATCTTTAAATTTGAAATCTCTCCATACTTTTCAAATTCCACTAAAATATTTGGGAGTGTTAGTCCTGGGTTGGATACATAAAACATCATATCGTCTGCAAATGCAAAAACCTTATGTTCTTGTCCGGCCACCTCCACACCCCTGATTTCCTGATTTGCCCGTATAGTTGCTAGCAAGGGTTTCAGAGATAGGACAAAAAGTGGCCATCCTTGACGTGCACCATTATAAAGCGTAAAGGTACCTGAAAGGGTCCCATTAACTCGTACTTGAGCAGTTGGTCTGGAGTATAATTCCACTATCCAGTTATATATACGTGAACCTATGCCAGCATGTCTCAGTGTTGCAAGCATATACCCCCAGTCCAATCTGTCAAAGGCCTATTCGGCATCTACTGACAAAAATAATAATGGTTTCTTTCCCCTTTTGGCTCCATGGATTAAAAGTAATGCTCTTATTACATTGTCCTTCGCCTCCCTCCCAGGGACAAAGCCCACCTAATTTTGACATAAAGGGTTTCAGCCTCTCGGCCAATATCCTTGCGTAGATCTTTATATCTTCATTGATCAAGGATATTGGCCTATAGCTGGCACACAAGTTGGGTCTTTCCCTTCTTTAGCTATGAGAGTCATATAGGCCTCTAGGTTTTCTTACCGTATTTCTGCACCCCTCCCCCCCCATAGAATTCATGTATAGCTGAAAAAAGGAAGCTAAAGTAAAAAAATTTTACAGTATAGTGAAGTATACTCATCCTGTCCTGGGCTTTTGCCTGCTTTAGTACTTTTAATTGCCTGTTCTATTACAGTACCTCTCTTGAGATCTCTATATCCAACTTAAAAGAACCTTCTTCTGGTATAGCCAGTAACTGTGCCTTTTCTAAATATTGCTCTATTTTATTTCTTCTAAGTTGTATTTCATCAGGGTTTGTTATATTATTTACTTTATACAACATTTGGTAATATTCTTGACATCTTTTGTAGAGTATTTTAGTTCCCCCTTCTTATCTTTCATTTTTGCTAAATCATTCAAATTACTTCTGGGTTTAATCACCCCTGCCAACAATTTCCTTGACTTGTTCCCCATTTCATAATATTTCCTACTTGTCCTGTTAAATACCCAATTAGTATCTTGCTCCATCAGCTTCTCAGAGTCTCTCTCTTTTCTGTTAATGTAGCCATAATTTGTGCTTCCTGTAGTCCTTTATGTAACTGTTCCAAAGCCTGGATTTATTGTAGAAGGGATTGTTTCTGGGCTTGCCATATTTTTTTCCCTCTTGGCCCTTTCTGCAGTCTTCCCCTCATATAAACTTTATGCTTTTCCCAGAGTACAGTTGGAGTGATATTTTCTCTATTATTTTCTTTAAAAAATAAAATCATTTCCTCCTCTAAATCACACATTATCCTAGAATCCTGCAAAAGAGATTCATCCATTCTCGAAGACCTCTGTCCAGTCGGGATGTCCTTTAACTCCAGGACTGCCTCCACTGGAGCATGGTCTGAGAGAGTTATTGATTTTATTTCTATCTTCCGTAACCCTTCTAATAACTGATGATCTAATAGGAAATAGTCAATTCTGGAATATGACAAATTTATTAAAGAGTAATATGTAAAATCTTTATCTCTGGGATGTACAATTCTCCATGCCTCTACTAACTGCAATTGATGAAGTTTGTGTTTAATCGCCCTTAAATATTTTCCCTCTGACCTCAGAGAGAAAGCTTGAGTATCTAGAGCTGGGTCAAAGACAAAGCTGAAATCTCCCACCACTATCAATCTTCCCTCTATGAAACCCTCTAATTTATTTAAGACCTTTTTCAAAAAAGGGGAGGGACATATATTAGGGCAGTATACATTCACCAAGGAACAGTCGGTATTAAACAGGGACCCCTTGATGAATAGATACCGCCCTTCAGGATCTGACTCCATTGCTTTCAATGTAAATTGTGTGTTCTTATCAAACCCGATTGCTGTCCCCCTAGATCTTTTACTGGGTGAATAACTGTGCATCCACGTGGGGAAGTTTTTAGATCCCAAACTAATTTTTGATGTCCATTTTAAATGGTTTCTTGTAAAAAAAAACTATGTTAGCCGAAAATCCTTTTTTTCCCACATGGATGGAGGGAGGGGAGTTACGAGGAGGGGGGGGGGGGGTTAAAAATAGGATTGAGGAACGGAGCAAGAGGGGTAAATGCGCACAAATTAGGGTGGAATTAGGATGGGGGCCTTTTGTGTGACCATCTCTAGACCCACCCCTTAAATTTAATTTAATTGAATACTAAATAAAACTCTAGGTACACCTGGTTTGAAGGATTTTTGGAAGCACGGAATTAGGGTGGGGAGGCCTTTTGTGCAATCCTCCTTAGTTCCACCCTCTAAATTAAATGTAACTAATTATCAACTTTTTAGGTTTATAGTGATAAAAAAAGATTGGATTTATAGTAGGAGATATAAGTGGGGTGTGTTTTTTTCTCTCCCACCCCCCTCATAAAAATCTGAGTATAAGAAGGGGGAATTTTACAATTAAAATGTCCTTCAATAGGAAGTGGAAATGCTGTATGATTTATATACCTTAGGAATGTCATGTACCATGTTTATTGTAATGTGAAGGTCCTGTATTTTTTGTATATCAAGACTTTTGATTGTTATGTATTATGTTTGTCTTTTTCTGAAAAAATTCAATAAAAAACAATTAAAAAAAGGAATTACTGGAGATTGCAGAACACATGCAGAGCTGGAGAAGGAGTGCCATTTATTTTTTTTCTAAAAGAGACTGTTTATTACCTGGTCGTGAATATCTCAGCAGTTTGGGAACGTGTAAATATAAATGGCTTTCAAGGACTCTCATGGAGAGCCTTTGAAGCCTATTAAGCCTAAGTACGTTGAAAGTGCACTTGCACTTTAAGCATTATGTCCTCACAAGAACTGCTTGGACAAGGAGATACTGAGGAATCCCTGTACTACTCTATTGCAGCTATCCTATTTATTGCCCACAAAGAGGAAGTGACAGCGAAGGTAAAATGGAGCTTTGAGCCCTTAAAGGGGAAGTAAACGGATGACTACTAGTTAACTACTGGGTCTACATCTGAAGGTGAGGGCAATGTTTGTATGGTGGTAGAAAGTACTGAAGCTCAAAGTGATTGTAAAGGATCGTTTTTTGTTTTTTTTTAAATAACAAACATGTCATACTTAACTCCACTGTGCAGCTCGTTTTGCACAGAGTAGCCCCGAACATCCCCTTCTGGGGTTCCCCGGCGGCTCTTGCGGCTCGTCCCTGCATCAGATAACCCCCTAGATGAAGTTCTCTCCGGAGGGGGTTACCCTGCAGGCACGCTTCCAAGTGCAGCATTTGCGTCCCCAGACACAAATGCCGGACTCGGCCCCACCCCCGAAACCCGCATCATTGGATTTGATTGACAGCAGCGGGAGCCAATGGCTGCGCTGCTATCAATCTATCCAATCAAGAGCCAGGACCCCGTGGAGAGAGGGACAGCGCGTCCCTGCCAAAGAGATGAAGGGGTTCAGGTAAGTAAAACGGGGGGCTGGGGGGGGGGGCAGTGACTGCCAGGTGTTTTTTGTCACCTTAATGCATAGGATGCATTAAGGTGAAAAAAGACGAGGGTTTACAACCCCTTTAAAGTGGTTGTAAAGGCACAAGGTTGTTTGCCTTCATGCTATCTATGCATGAAGGTAAAAAACCTTTTGTGTGCAGCAACCCCCGCCCCCCCAGCCCCCCTAACACTTACCTGAGCCCCATCTCAATCCAGCAATGTCCATGAGAGCCTTGCCTCTCCGGGGGCTCACACTCCTGATTGGTTGATTGGCAACGGGAGCCAACGGGAGCCAGTTAGCCAATCAGGAGGGGGCAGGGTCAAACCGCGGCTCCATGTGTGAATGGACACAAAGAGCAGTGGCTCGGCTTGGGTGCCCCCATAGCAAGCTGCTTGCTGTGGGGGCAGGGGGAAGGGTGGGACCAGGAGAGCCAGCAGGGGACCAGAAAAGAGGAGGATCGGAGCTGCTCTGTGCAAAACCATTGCACAGAGCAGGTAAGTATTATATGTTTGTTATTTTATTTTAATTTTTTTAAACAAGAAAACAAGGCTTTAATCGCTTCGCTTCAAGGCACTTTTTTAGAAATGTTCACTTATACAGTGTGCACTCAAGAAGAAAGTGTGTATAATAAGAGACTGAAATATATAGATATACTGTTATCATTACGCACAAGTGTATACGTTTTCTTGCTTAGAGGACTAACTTGTTTTATCTTATGAATTGCTCTATGGGATATATATTTTTTATTTATTTTAGTATTTTATTTGATATATTTTGTGACACATTAGCATAAAAGTGGTTCTAGATTTATACTTGGATATTGTTTATACAGTTTTCACAGAATGCTTTTTGTTATATTATAGGAGTTAAAGACACAGATATAAATGGTATATAGTAGTGTGGCATCCTTTAATGTTAAAGAAAATGTATTCTTAAATCAAAAAATCCCTTCTATGGCTCTCATCCTTCTCCAAATCTCCATCTTTTTTTTTTTTTTTTACTGCTGTGTTCCAACTTCCTATTGGAGATTTGCTACTTTCGTTCTCCATGGTCCCACTGTATGTAAGAACGTAGATACCCTCTCTCGCTCGCCCCTGAGATAGACTATGGGCTATGGGATTTGTGGTGCACATCATTGCAACTAATGCACTGCTTGTGCCATACAAACAGAAGTAAAAGAGAAAAGGAAAGGTTTGGCACAAACTCACAAGGACATTACAAGGAGGCAGAAAAACCCAGTAAGAAACATTTTAATGAAGAATAGATTACAGGCCAATTAAGTAGTGGATGTGTATGGAGTATTTTTGGCGAATAGAATATTGTTTAGATCCACTTTAATTATTACAGTCTATTCTTCTTGAGTTTTAATGTAACTATTCAGATTCACCTGAAATCACCAAGAGTTGTAAACACAAATAGACAGAACTGCATGCTGAAAGACAAATCATCCTCACTCAATTTTCTGATTAAATTACCCCATTTTTTACTTCTGTACATATCTATTTACAATAACGCTTTTAGAAAGTGTGAACATCCTGATCTATCACAAAACATATTGTCTGAAGAAAGTGCAGTTCTTTTACTCATAATGATCAAATTCTATATTTTTCCTCTAAACCCTGAAAACCTGAAGACTAAATCTACTTTGTTGCTGTTGGAAACCAGGAGAGTTCTTCGATTAATCAGTACTTCTGTATTGCCCACAGGAACCAAGGCTTACCTGTAGATACCGTGAATATCTCCTAAAGTTGCACACTTTAGGAGATATTCAGCATATGCTCTGCTGCCGACGTCATTGGCGCATGCACACTGATGAAACTGCTGAAACTTCTTCAGTAGCCGTGCTATGACCAGCGGCTCCCGCGCGCATTGCTCCGGCCAATCAGAGTACCAGGGGGCGCGAACCCGGAAGTGACTGCGGTGGAAGATGTCTGCTGTATACTCGGAGTGCCGATGCCAATTCAGGGCATCGTTCTGAGGTAAGTATTTCATATTGAGCTAGTATGCGATGGAAGTTAAAGAGGTTGTAAACCTCGGAAAAAAACAAAAACAAACAAACCCTGCATACTAGCTCATTATGCCTTTGTCTTGCAGGGTTTGTTTGTTTTTTTGTTTTTTTTTCCGAGGTTTACAACCTCTTTAACTACCATGCATGACTTTTACCTATAGGTAAGCCTATAATAAGGCTTACTTATAGGTACTGTAAACATCTCCTAAACCGTTTAGGAGATATTTACTGTACTTGCAGCCAGTGACATCACTGACGCATGCGCTCTGAAGGAATACATCAGAGTCCGCACAGAGCCCCCTAAGATCAGAGTCCGCACAGCCCCCCTTACATCAGAGTCCACAGAGCCCCCTTACATCAAGGTCCGCACAGAGCCCCCCCTACATCAGAGTCCGCACAGAAACCCCTTACATCAGAGTCTGCATGGCCCCCCTTAGACTCTAATGTAAAGGTGAACATTGATTTAAGGGGGGATCTGATGTAAAGGGGAATACTGTGGACTCTGTTGTAAAGGGGAACTCTGATGTAAGGGGGTCTCTGCTCACCAAAGCCCCCCTTGCATCAGAGTCCACAGAGCACCCTTTAAATTTGTTTTCTACAGTGGGAGGCAGGAGAGAGGGTGAGGATGGATGCTCCGGCACAGGCTGCCTGCAGCTTTTCTCTTCTGTGTTCAAACTTCCGGTCCACACATACCCGGGGAGTGTGGGTGGGGTAGACCCAGGAGGAGAGGGGCGGGAGGAGGAGCAGCAGATGAGCTCTCTCTCCTCTCATGCCCATGCAGAGAGAGAGGAGGGGTGGGAGGAACTGTCAGCGCCAGCTCTAAAGGGTAAACTGTGTGTGAGAGAGACACACAGCTCAGCCCTGCAGCCATCATCCTCGTTTATGGTTCTGCTGGAGGAGCCACAGGCAAGGCCACACAGCGGTAGGTGAGCGGTGGCTGCTACCTGGGTTAACCCTGTCCAGGCCGCGGCCGCCGCTTACCAACCACTGTGCAGCCTGGTCATCAACAGGCCACAGAGCGTCCTAGACTATGGGTGACAGCCCCCCAATGTGTGGCACCCGGTGAGGACCGCCCCCACCCCCCCGTTGGAAAGCCACTGCGATGCATACTAGCACATTTTGGGGGTTATTTACTGAAGGCAAATCCACTTTGCACTTCCAAGTACATTGTGTTTTCTAAGAAGAGCGTCTAAAAGTTTTTTACACTCCCCACTGACACCTCCAGCTCTGGGAGAGAGTTCCATATTCTTACTGCTCTAACATTAACCTCCCTGACGGTATTCCCGAGTGTGGCTTGGGGTTAAATTTCAGTACCATTAGCGGTAACCCCGAGCCACACTCAGGATTACATTGCAGATTCTTGGTACAGTGCACTTACCTTGTCACCAGGATCCTGCGATGTCCCCCCGCTGTGTCCTCCGCCGGATCCTCTGCCCGATGCTCTGTGTTCCCAGCTCTGTTCCCTGCGAGCGTTGCGACGCATGGGGGCGGAGCCTGCCAGCAAATTCAAAAAGTACAAAAGACATAACACATACACTACAGTGTAATCTGTAAGATTACATTACTGATTCAAATCATTTTACCTCCCTTTTGTCCCTAGTGCTTTGTCCAGTAGCCTGCACGCACTTTTATATTATTTATATTGTTCTTTCAGCCTGGAAACTTGAGAATGTCCATGGCATTTAAAAAGTGTCCCTTTACGTCAAAAGTGGTTTTAGACTAGCTAGAAAACACTGATAGTAAATTAGAACACTTGCAGAATTGAGCAATAGTGATTTGTGGGGAAATGTATTTTATTATTATTATTATATTATTATTTTTTTATTATTATTTATAGTTATTTATTATATTATAATTTATGATTTTGTGTTTCAAACTTTATCATACCTGGGATGTCTACTAGACTCTTGTTTGGACAGATTTAAGTGAGTTATTCCTAATGGGGTGTACACATGGTCAGACTTTTCGACCGGACTGGTCTGACGGATGCCGACGGACCAAATCTGGCGAACAATCCGATCGTGTGTGGGCTTCACCGGACCTTCAGCAGACTTTTCCAGTCGCAAATCTGATGGACTTTAGTTTTGGAACATACTTCAAATCTTTACGTCGTAACTCCGCCGGACCCAGAAATCCGCTCCTCTGTATGCTAGTCCGACGGACAAAAACCGACGCTAGGGCAGCTATTGGCTACTGGCTATCAACTTCCTTATTTTAGTCTGGTGTACGTCATCACGTACGAAACCGTCGGACTTTGGTGTGATCATGTGTAGGCAAGTCTGGTCGTTAGAAAGTTTATTGAAAGTCCGCCAAAAGTCAGTTGAAAGTCTGTCGAGGGGGCGTGACCGGAACCCGCACTGAATGGCAGCCTGATCCCTCTGCTCTCTCTCAGCCCGGGAAAAAACGGCGTATAGGGGACTCTACACAGCGCTCACATGGGCAAATCCAGGACCACCAGATCCGCGGCAGCCAGGGGATCATCCTTACCCCCTCCGGGACCCTCCTCAGACCTCCGGTCCTTCTTTCCGCCGACGGACATGCCACAGACCGGAACAGCCAAGATGGCGCCGGATCCCCCTGCGGCCTATCCTCAGAGCTTCGCCCGGATCTCTCCAACGCCTCACCTACCACAGCAGACATCTACAGACCCCGGATCTGCTCCGCTGGGCAGCGCAACCGGACCCCGTAATCCGGGAGCGGTGAGTCCCCCATCCAGATCCCCACCTCATGAGGCAACGCAGCATGGCCCCCAGGACACTATGACGCCCCCCCTCCCCCAGCAGTACACACAGTGCTCAGAAGCGTTTCCTCGCTTGCTGAGAACAGCATCAGATCCCTGTCTGCACGGCACCGAACCGGACTCCCCAACCTCCTCAGTCCTCTCTATGGACTTCCCGGCTCTGCCGGCTCCCATGCACCCAGCTAGCTGCGGCCCTCCGGAACCTGCTATGAGCTCAGCATCCCACAGCCACGCAGAGCCTGCTCCACCACCATCAAAGGCCCAAAAAATGGCGCTCCCGCAGGCACTTGGCTTACCCAGAGACTGGACAATACCACAGGCCACTTATGCCCAAAAAGTGAGTCTACCCGACCCCCGCTTTCAGAGGAGGGATGCAACAGGGGCCACCCCACCTGCCCAGACTCCAACCTGGAGTGAACCCTGGGACTCCCCGCTGGGAACTGCACACCAGGCCTTGGGCCTCACCACATCAGGCCCCCCCCACCCTTACCACCCCGCACACCCCCGGCGCAGTGGCCCACACTACCAGAGCACCCCCAATCAGCACCCCTGCAATGGCAAACCTATTTGCAAGCAATCCCCACTAAAGAGGACTTCCGACAGTTAATAGAGGATGTAAAGTCCACGTGTCGCTCGGAAATACAAGTGCTCCAGTCAGGCCTCAAACACCTAGCTGACAGAGTGGAAATGGCTGAAGAAGAGATCCAAGAGACCAAGCTTGCAGTCCACAGAACCCAACTCCAGGGAGCAGACCACCACACCATGTTAAGAGATATGCAGCGTCACGTGGAAGACTTGGACAACAGAGGACGCAGGAACAACATACGGGTGAGAGGAATTCCAGAAGCTGAAGGCCCAGAAGACATTCAACATATTCTACAAGACGTGTTTAACAATCTCTTGGGAGAACCAGTCACCAAGTTCATAGAAATGGACAGAGCCCACCGAGCCCTGCGACCCAAGAATGCCACTACGCAACCAAGAGACATTATCTGCAGGATTAACTCCTACCCCTTGAAAGAGGACATTATGCGACAAGCTCGCTTAGCACGCAGAGTGACTTACAAAAATGCTCAGGTGCAGCTATACCCTGATCTCTCATGGATCACACTACAGAAGCGAAGACTTCTTCAACCACTACTACGCATTTTACAAGAAGAAAATATCCCCTATCGCTGGGGTTTCCCCTTCAGCCTTACAGCCAAAAATCAAGGCAAATCTGCGGTCCTACGTTATCCGGAGGACCTACAAGCCTTCTGCAATACAGTGGGAATATCCGTCCCCCGTCTCCCAGAATGGGACCTGATCACCAATCCACCCGCACCACCCGCAACCTGGCAGAAAGTTTCCTCATCCAACAGATCCCGAGACAAAGATGCTTCACGCAAGAGTACCAAGCACGGAAATGGCTGACTTTAGATGTCCCATCAGCATCTTAAAGATGCTTTCCAATGGCCTTTCTGACCACCAGATAACACTGGTGAATTTGCCCTGGACATTATAGTTTACTTAGTCCCCCCCTTGTTGCGCCTTCAGTTTACATTTTAGTTTACATTATGGGCACATCTCCACGGAGATTTGAGAGAGTAGGAGATATCACTTTTGACCACCCCCCTCCTGGTTAGCTGATAGCAGTTGTAGCTGTTTCACAGTTCGTGTTTTCTATGACCAAATTAGGGCTCCCTTGCATCCACCCGACGGGTCCCTCTGGGCCACAGTTGGGAGGATCCTTGGAATCCCGTACCGACCTAGGCCTTTCTGCCTCTCGAGGTCGTTTGATAATGGATCGAATTTATACTTGTATGATTTGTACTAATCACATGTTTCTCTTTCTTTTTCTCTCTCCCTTTTCTCCCTCCTTTATACCCGTCTCCCCCCCCCCACCTATTCACCATTATGTGACTCAACGGATAACCCGTGGAATCCACCTGGCTCCTCTCTCGAAGTTTGTGCACAGCCAACCCACCGCCTTCTGAACATCCTCTCCACATCAGGTAAGACAACTATCCACCCCAGACTAACACTATGGCTAAGATCCTATCTTTAAATGTTCACGGCCTAAATTCCGATAAAAAGAGACATCTGGCGATGAGGGAATTTAAACAATCTGGAGCAGATATTGTTTTTGTCCAAGAAACACACTTTGATAAGGGGGGCTCATTTTCATTTGCTTCCAAACATTTTCCCCAAATATACCACTCTTCAGGTCCACATAAACGGGCAGGGGTCGCCATCCTCATTAAAAATGGATCCCCCTTTAAATGTACGGCGCAATATAGCGACCCACATGGCCACTTTGTCATCCTTCAAGGACAGTGGCAAAAACAGGCACTTACTCTCTGCACCCTCTATGCCCCCAATATTAAACAATATAACTTCCTGACTAAAGTATTTACCCGACTCTTTAAATCTGAACATGAGATATTAGTAGTGGGGGGCGATTTTAATCTAACTCACTCAACAACTGCGGATCGCCAGGTGGTGGGCCCCAGGGCAATGCCGGCTCGTGCCCTACGGGACTCGAAGCTATTCCGCAGACTCTCTAGACGTTATTCTCTCTTCGATGCCTGGAGGGCTCTCCACCCTGGCGACCGACAATACACGTTCTACTCAGCCCCCCACCAAACACACTCACGCATCGATTATTTCTTCATAAATAACACTGCGCTTAGACATACAAAAGAAGCAAAGATACTACCGATCTCATGGTCTGATCATGCACCTATATCACTTAAGTTAGAACTAGGTTCCACCGCCTGTAGGCCATACAATTGGAAACTAAATACATTCCTCCTTCAGCATATCCCATCGAAAACAGAATTAATATCCACTTTGACTCACTATTTTGCAGAAAACAATACCCCTGACATATCTACATCCACACTATGGGAAGCCCACAAAGCCGTGATTCGAGGCAGATGCATGGCACTGTCTTCTGCTATGAAAAAAGATGCCCTGGCCACAAAACTTCAAACCGAAAAAGAACTTAGGGCTTTAGAAAACCAACTACAACGGTCCCCAACTCTAACCCTTCTTAAAAAAGTCGTAAAACTGCGAACAACCTTGAGCGATTTGGCAATGGGGCGGGTAGAAAAAGCCATCCTCAGACTAAGACAACTGTACTATGATAAAGGCAACAAAGCACACTCCTTACTAGCGAAAAAACTACGCGATAACTCTCACATATCCACACCACACCAAATTAAGACTAAATCAGGCTCCCTACTATCCCACCCCAAAGACATCGCTGATACCTTTGCAGACTACTATCAGGACCTCTACAATAATCCTAACATCCCTAGTAATCCCGCCCCCCCAGACCTCCTCCTCCGAATGCAGCGCTATTTGGCGGAGAGTGGAGTCCCACAGCTCCAAAATTCTGACCTGGCAACTCTAAACATGCCGATCACTGAAGAGGAAATAGAACAGACTATAAAAACTCTCCCGTCACATAAGGCCCCCGGACCAGACGGACTACCCTACGAATATTACAAAGCCGTCCTCCCCATCCTCTTACCACATATGTGCAAACTCTTTAATGCCTTTTACCGAGACTCCCCCATCCCATCAGACATGCAGCGTTCATTTATCACTCTGATCCCTAAACCAGAAAAAGACCCTACCCTATGCGCGAACTATAGACCCATCGCCCTGCTGAACTCAGACTTAAAAATTTTCACTAAACTATTATCAATACGGTTGAACATGATCCTCCCATCCCTAATTCACAAGGACCAAGTGGGCTTTGTCCCCCTTAGGCAGGCGGGAGACAACACCAGGAAGGTGATTGACCTGGTGGATGTGGCGAATAGGGAGAAAACGGCGGCTCTGCTACTCAGCCTGGATGCCGAAAAGGCCTTTGACCGACTAGGGTGGCCCTTCCTGTTCGCCACATTACAACACGTGGGATTTCGAGGACCATTCCTGAGAGCCATTAAACATCTCTATACAAATCCTTCTTCACAGGTCAGAACTCCCTTTGCCATCTCCCCAGCTTTTTCGATAACAAACGGCACTCGACAGGGTTGCCCATTGTCACCCCTACTATTCGCACTATGTGTCGAACCCCTGGCGGCCTCTATCCGAGGTAATCAGGATATTCGGGGGATCTCTGTTAGGGGTCGGGAGTTCAAGATCTCGTTGTTCGCGGACGACGTGATCCTTACCCTGACCCAACCCAGAGTCTCCCTACCAAATTTACACGCAGAATTGGACAAATACGGAGCCCTGTCGGGCTATAAAATTAATACCTCTAAATCAGAGGCCCTCCCAATCAACATCTCGGATACGGAAACGACACACCTGAAAGCAAACTTCACATATCACTGGAAAACCACTTCCTTGCAATACCTAGGGGTACATATAACTACAAAATTCAACACTTTATATCAGGAAAACTTTCCCCCCATATACCGCTCCATCAGAGCCCTGCTAACATCTTGGAAAAAACACCACATTTCCCTACTAGGTCGGATCGCGTCGATTAAAATGACAATCCTCCCGAAACTGCTCTACCTTTTCCAAACTCTACCCATCCCTGTCCCCCACAGCCACCTGAGTAAACTGCAATCTGACCTTTTTAAATTTACCTGGAACTACAAAAGACATAGGGTTCCTCGGTCGGTAATGATGGCGGCACGCTCAGGTCTCGCGTTCCCCAACCTTATTAAATATTATCAAGCCACCCAACTACGAGCTATAGCCTCCTGGTTCACTCAACGGTCCTATAATAGGTGGACAGAGATTGAAAAAATATGGTTAGCCCCAACCCACCCTAATAACCTACTATGGAACGCGAGGGCGGAGGTCCCCCCCGAGCGCTTACTGGGAGCCGTGTCCCATCTTCGCCGACTGTGGTACAAATTATCAGATGTACATGGGTTGTCCTCAGAAAGATCGGTCCTAACATCCTTAATCTACAACCCCAAAATCCCAGACAGCCTTACTCGCCAGATGTCTCACCCGTGGTCGTCGCGGAACCTTTTCCACTATGGACACATAGTAGACCCTAGAACCCGCAGGCTATTGCCCTACTCCGATCTCCAAACCAAATATGACCTTCCACGTCAGGCCTTCTACAGCTACCTGCAAATACGCCATTATGCCCTGTCCATAGCGTCTGACCTACAGTTCTCCCCTCCAACGCCTTTCGAAAACCTGATTATGGGAGGCACGGCCCAGAAGGGCCTAATCTCTGATATTTACAAAATAATAAATGCCCACTCATTAGAAACCAAGGGTAAACATGCTTACATGATCAAGTGGGAAAAAGCTCTCGAGGAGGAACTTCCCATAGAACAGTGGCAGACGATATGGACCCAGGCGGCAAAAAGCTCCCTTTGTACCCTATACAAAGAGAACGCTTACAAAATCCTCCTATACTGGTATATGACTCCGGACACCCTCCACGCCATATACCCCTCCAGTTCCGACCGCTGCTGGCGTTGTCAGAAAGAACGGGGAACACTCCTCCACATATACTGGAGCTGTCCATTGATTACCCCCTATTGGGCTGAGGTCCACCAATTGCTGACCGGTCTTTTGGAGGTACAGGTTCCCATGACTCCCAAGTCCTTTCTTCTAGGAGTCCTACAACTAAAAATCCCTAAGACATACAAAAAATTAATGCGTCATATTCTCACAGCGGCACGCTGCCTTATCGCCCTAAATTGGAAAAAAACTTCCCCCCCACTCCGGAAGCCCTATACGCCAGGATTAAAGATGTGGAGTTGATGGAGAAGATGACGGCCAGAATACAGGACAGGCTGGAAGCACATAATAAAGTATGGGAGCTGTGGCACCTTCGGGAGGACCCACCTTGAACAAGTAAACAAGTCACTGTAATAACCACCTCCCCCCCCTCCTTCTTTACCTTTCTTCTCTTCTCCCCCCTCTTTCTTTCTTTTTGTATTGAATATTTTAATAACTTGTACGGTTTTGAACGATGGTGTATACTATGTAATCTTGTAATACAAATATAACAATAAAATGTTATTTGGAAAGAAAGTCTGTCGAAAGTCTGTCGGACAGGCTGTCGGACTTTTGTAGCGGGAAAGTCGGACCGTGTGTACACGGCATAAGAATTACAAGCCTACAATATAAAACACCAAATTTCTATGCAAAATAATATACTGCTTTGAGATTAAAAAATCTGACATAATCATACCGCCAGGGAGGGTAAATAACCCTTTAAAGTGGTTGTAAAGTCACTGAGGACAATTACTGGTATCCCCTCTGTTATAGCAAGCTATACAGTACAGTGTGTGTCCTTTTTTAAATTATGAAGCTAAATACCTTTTTTTACAGCACCGCTGTGCAGTCACCTGACCTCCCACCGCTCTCCTTCCCCAATTTAAGGACTACAGCAGAAAGGGCTGAGATTCCTCACTAACATCAGCAGGAGGTCACGTGACCGCACAGTGGCGCTGTGAAGTAAGGTATTTAGCTTCATAATTTTTGAAAAAAACACACACACTGTACTGTATAGCTTGCTATAACAGAGGAGATATCAGTAATTGTCCTCAGTGACTTTACAGCCACACGGAATAATGACACAAGGGGAAGGGCGGGCAGGAGATCGGCTCACACTGACAGACAGGGAGGGAGGGGTAGAGGGAGAGACTCTGAACACACTGGGATGATGGCGGCACGTAAACTGACCACAGTAGCTCATTGTGAGCTCACCTAGGGGGACACAGGAACATGGAGGATCAGCCAGGTATTTTACAGCATAGAATTGGACAAATGACACCGCACAAGCACTATGCTGTTTATCGTGCTTTAAAGGAACAGTATTTTTTGTTTTGTTTTGTTTAGGGTTACAACCGCTTTAAGCAGTTTAAAGTGATTGTAAGCCTTCAACTTGTAAAACAACCCATTCAGTTTAACCACTTCAATACCGGGCACTTTCGCCCCTTTCTGCCCAGGACAATTTTCAGCTTTCAGCGGTGTCGCAGTTTGAATGACAATTGCGCAGTCATACAACGCTGTACCCAAACTAAGTTTTTATCATTTTCTTCCCACAAATAGAGCTTTCTTTTGGTGGTATTTGATCACCACTGTGGTTTTTATTTTTTGCTAAACCAACTAAAAACCTTCAACATTTTTGAAAAAAAAAAAGTTTTTCTTTTTCTTTTGGTTTTCTCCTTTACTGACGGGCACAGATGAGGTGGCACTGATGGGCACTGATTAGGTGGCACTGATAAGGGGGCACTGATGGGTACTGATGATGAGGCACTGATATGTAGAATTGATGGGCACTGATAGGCGGCACTGATATGCAGCACTGATGGGCATTGATAGGCAGCACTGATGGGCACTTATAGGTGGCACTGATGGCCACTGACAGGCGGCACAGATGGGCACTGACAAGCGGCTGTGATGGGCACTGACAAGCAGCTGTGATGGGCACTGATAGGTGGCACTGATTGGCACTTATAGGCGGTACTGATTGGCACTGATAGGCTGTACTGATTGGCACTGACAGGTGGCACTGGCAGGTGGCACTGATGGGCAGCACTGATGAGGTTTTGACAGGTGTTACTGTAGGGCACTGATTGGCAATGTGATGGGCACTGACTGGCACGGTGGTGGGCACTATGTGGCACTGATTGGCACTTTATTGGGCACTTTATTGGGCACTGATAGGCGATCCTGAGGGGGCACTGACTGGGTACCTTTTTGGCACATCTGATGAGGCTGTGCTGATTATCAGCACAGACCCCCCCTCTGACAGGGAGAGCTGCCAATCGGCTCCGATCGGCTCTCCCTGTCAGCACAAACCGAGGAATGCCGTTTACCGGCACTTTCTGGTTCACGCGATGATCAGCTGTGATTGGTCACAGCTGATCTTGTGGTAAGAAGCCTCTGACAGAGGCTTCTTATAACGATTGGAGATGCGGCGTGTCATTCGCGATCCCTGCGTCCAGTCAGGATAACAGAACCACTTCCCGGCCGTCAATCTGCTATAGGCCGGGCGGGAAGTGGTTAAAATAGAAATGAAAAGCAAACCATTTGTATATAGATACAGTACAGTATAAAAAAACATAATAAATAACCCTTTCCCCGCTTTTTTATAAGTGATTTTATAAGTGATTTTCCTCTGTTCCCTGCTGCATAAGAGCTGGGGGAGTAGAAACAGCAGAACACTGAACTTCCCAGTGAAAGGCTGTGCAGGTGGGGTGTGTTAGGAAAAGACCAATCATTGGAGCAGAGCAGCTTGAGTTCCCAGCATAGCTAGAGAACTGACTGCAGTGTGTTCTCCTGCTAAGTGTGGTCAGTTTTTAATTAGAGTGGCTGCCAGGAACACCAGGAATTTCACACAAAGTAAGCAATACAAAGAGAACAGGACACTTTTTTCATACTATACAAGGATATTTACAGCAGGCACAAATCAGGAATATAAAATGTTGGGTTTACATATTAGAGTTAAACTACTTTTCGTCCAGCTTCTCTGTGTTGGCCACCTGTCTTCTTCAGAGAAACCTTAGGTTAAATAGTATCCTCCCAATGCTATGATCACCCTTTAAAGATTTGTATATTTTGACTATACTCCCTCTTAAAGTGTTTGTTAACCCCAAAAAATAAATTCAGATCCTGTTCCCTTAAAGCAGATTACACAGCACAGTGCCTGTGCTGTGTAATCTGTCACCTCTAAACTGTAAAAAAACCTGGCTGATCCTGCCACTTCCTGTATCCCCCTCTCTGTACTGACCATGATAATCAGGGCTGCTGAGCCCTGACCACCCTGGTCAGCGTACATCTCTCCATCATCCGCAGCTGTCCTCTCTGCTCTCCTCTCTCCCCCTCCTCCCTGCCTGTGTTCTGTGTCTCTGTCTCTGGCATACCACACTGTGTAAGTCTTTTCTAAAAACGAGGATTGTAAATACCTTTTTAGGCGAGCTTCAGGTCAGTCACATGACTCGTGGCAGCTTTACATCTCAGAAACAGGGCTTCTGCGGGAGGGGTTGAGCGGCCACGTGACCTCCCCCGGATGACGTCAGAGGGAGATCTCGGCCCCTCCTGCAGAAGCCATGTATTGGAACTGTAAAGCGGCCGCGAGTCATGTGACTGGCCTGAAGCTCACCCTAAAAAGGTATTTACAATCCTAGTTTTTAGAAAAGACTTACACAGTGTGGTATGCCTGCCTATAATAGAGGGGCTGGCAGTAAGTTATCATGTTGAGTTAACAAACACTTTATGGGTCTTTTCTTCATGGTGGGGATAATGTCCTGGGCTGCCTTGGCTCCCACTGTTTAAAGGGGCTGCCAGTCTGGGCTGAAGTACCATTTGGCATCTCATGTTATCTGGGAAAAATTGAGCTTAGCAGAGTAATACCCCATACACACGATCAGACTTTTCAACAACAAAACCGTGGATTTTTGTTTGAAGGATGTTGGCTCCAACTTGTCTTGCATACACACGGTCACACAAATGTTGGCCAACAATTACAAACGTAGTAATGTACAAGACGTACGTGATATCTCCATTACGAATGCTAGTTTTACAAGACCAAGTGCTTCCGGCTCCTACTTGATTCCGAGCATGCGTGGACTTCTGTCCGACGGACTTGTGTACACACGATCGGAAAGTGCGACAACAAACATTTGTTGGCGGAAAATTTGAGAACCTGCTAGCCAACATTTGTTGGTGGAAAGTCCGACAACAAATGTTCGATGGAGCATACACCCGGTCGGACTTTCCTCCAACAAGCTCACATCCAACATTTGTTGTCGGAAAATCCGATTGTGTGTGTACGCGGCATTAGTATTTACCTAAAACATTTACTGCAAAATGCAAGCAAATATATTCATGTTCTTCATTCATAATCTATAAATGTGCTGCTTGATTCTCTAAAGATCAGTCAGTGTTCTCTGTCTGCAGATCCCTCCACCTTTCTATAATCATACACCTACAAATACAGCAGTGACAATCCCCCTATCATACATTAATTGTTATAAATTGTCTTTTTAAATGTACATATTATCTGGAAATAAATACACATCTCTCCTTTCACTGACAGTCACATAGACAACTGCTGGTCAAAATCATCTTATTACACTCACCCCACCAAGCTGTCTCTAACATAGAGATAACAAATAGGATGGAAAGCGCTCATTAATATCCATTTTGGGTTAATGCACCTGGGGGTCTGCTCCTTTAACATGTCATAGCCATTAGTATAATTTGCTGTTTGGAGAAACTGATTCATTTAACATGTCACTGCCAATAACGACAAATGCAGTAGATGTTTTTTATTACTTAATTTCACATGCAAGTTTCATATAAGCCCATATTCTGTGTACATACTGTATATATATATATATATATATATATATATATATATATATATATATATATATATATATATATATATATATATATATATATATATATATATATATATATATATATATATATATATATATATATATATATATATATATATATATATATATATATATATATATATATATATACACAGTATCTCTTGAAAGTGAGTACACCCCTCACATTTTTGTAAATATTTTATTATATCTTTTTATTTTTTTTTCCATTTAAAGGTTTTTATTAATGAAAATAAAGTTTACAAATTGAATTCCATTAAGGGTTACAGATAAACTTACTGCAATTACATACTTAAGAAGGTAACAAAGTACAGAATGGTTTTCAGAGTGTTGATGAGTCAAAGCCAGATGAACTGAGGTATTACAAAAAGTATATCAACACAAATATTCTCTTAATATTGTTAACTATGATCATTTTAGGTTCAGTCTGGGGTTGATATTTGATAATAAGTAAGAATGAGATAAAAGACTAGGCAGATAGATTTAAGAGGGAAATCAAATAGAAAAAGGAGAGGGCAGTCCAAAAAGTTACTAGGTAAGTGCAAGCGACGTGTATCACCATAGTGTTTTTTCAGAGTTATGCCCCGTACACACGGTCGGATTTTCCGACGAAAAATGTGTAATAGGACCTTGTTGTCTGAAATTCCGACTGTGTGTAGGCTCCATCACACATTTTCCATCGGATTTTCCGACCCACAAAGTTTGAGAGCAGGATATAAAATTTTCCGACAACAAAATCCATTGTCGGAAATTCCGATCGTGTGTACACAAATCCGACGGACAAAGTGCCACGCATGCTCAGAATAAATAAAGGGATGAAAGCTGTTGGCCACTGCCCCGTTTATAGTCCAGACGTACGTGTTTTACGTCACAGCATTAAGAACGATTGCATTTTCCGACAACTTTGTGTAACCGTGTGTATGGAAGACAAGTTTGAGCCAACATCCGTCGGAAAAAATCCTAGGATTTTGTTGTTGGAATGTCCGAACAAAGTCCGACCATGTGTACGGGGCATTAGTGTAACCAGGTGGGTCAAGTTGGATCTGAATCCATGAACAACCAGTAATCTAGACGAATTTCAAGTATGACCCCAAGTGTGCAAATCATTCATTTACATTTTCAAAGTCTAGAGAGTATCTATACACGAACCACGGGGACCATGTGTTATGGTATCGGTCTACTTCTTCTTCAGCCTGGGCCTTTGTGTCTTCCATTTCACAGATGTAGGGGACTTTGTGTAGCCGTTCTTTAATGGTAGGGGTATTCGTTGATTTCCAGTACAGCGGAATTAGGGATTTGGCAGCATTTAGAAAATGTCTGGAAAGGGAATTTTTATACTTCCTGAAGGAAAAGTTTGAAATGTTAAGAAGACAGCAGGCTGCATCTAGTGTAAGTTTGGTCTCTGTGATTCTATATATCATCTCTTTAACCTTATTCCAAAACGGTAAGATTTGTTCACAATTCCACCAAATATGCAATAGTGTCCCTTTCTCTTTGTTACACCTCCAACAAATATCTGAAGTTTGTGGAAACCATTTGTGAGTCTTTTCTGGGGTGGTTTACCAGTGAGTGAGAATTTTGTACGCTGTTTCTTGCATCTTCGTGCTTAGGGAGCATTTGTGAACCATGATGCAGGCTCTATTCCACTGGGAGTCAGTGATGTCTGCCTCTAGACTACTCGACCATCTCTCTCTGAACCTGTCCACTGCTGTTTCTTTTGAATTTTGTAACCACTTATAAGTGATTGAGGTGTTTTTTAACTTTTGTTCTCCTTTCAGGCACACCGACTCAATCTCCGTGAGGTCCCTGGTGAAGTGTCTCTTGTGCATGTTATTATTTACGTAACTGCTTATCTGAAAGTATGTCCACATGGGTAGAGAAGGTATGTCATTGTCAGACCTGAGTTCCGTCAGGTCTTTTATCTTTTTATTGCTGACGCAGTGGTATGTTAGGAGTGGGATACCTTTGTTAGAGGGTCGTAGTGTTTGGTTTCCCATCCCAGGAGAGAATTCCTGGATTATTTTGAAGTGGTGTAAGGGGGCCGGGAGAAGATGTGAATCTAGGTCTATTGGTTAGTTGATGGAAGATTCCTAGCGTAGTCCCTATCAAGGGGTGACTTTTCAGTTTAAGTGGATAGTATCGTTTGGGTATCCATGGAGAAAAATGTAAGGGAATTGGACTTAGTTCATTTTCTAAGAGTACCCAGTCCTATATGTTTGCGTGGCAATGCCAGTCTAGAATCCTTGCTATGTGAGTGGCATGATAGTAATTTTTGAAATCTGGTACCCCCATTCCCCCCTGTGCCTTAGATCTTTTTAGTAGGGTAACTTTGATGCGTGGCGATTTGTGTGCCCAAATGGATCGCATTTGAAGTGCTTAGAGAGATTTAAAAAAGCTTTGGGGAATTTTGATTGGCAAGGAGCGTAGCAGGTAAAGGACTCTGGGTAGTATTATCATTTTGCAGATAGCTGCCCTGCCAAACCAGGAAAAATACTTATTGTGCCAATTTAGTAGATCACCTTCAATGGTTTTGAGAAAGGGTAGGAAATTACGTGGGAAAATGGAGTCTAGTTTGGGGGACAGCCAAACTCCTAGGTATTTGATGGCTTGTGTCTCCCACCTGAAGGAGCTGTTGTCTTGACTGACTTTATTTTAGCTTCTGGGAGCGAAATATTGATTGCCTCTGATTTTGAATAATTTATTTTAAAATTGGATATAAATCCATAAACAGCAAACTCCCTCAAAAGGGAGGGAACTGATAAATGTGGATCTGTCATGAAAAATAGGAGGTCATCAGCGTAAGCTGCTATTTTGTATTCTTTCTCTGCAATCTTGAAACCCTGTATAGTGGTGTTGGTTATAATTCGTCTGATAAATGGTTCCAATGAAATGATAAATAACAAAGGTGACAGAGGACAGCCCTGTCTGGTTCCATTGCGTATATCTACTTTATTTGATAAGGAACCGTTAATTTCGAGTTTGGCTGATGGGTTTTGATAAAGGGAGGCTATCCAAGCTAACATATTTGGACCTAAGCCTATGTGTTTACAGGTCTCAAACATATAATCCCAAGCTACTCAATCAAAGGCCTTCTCCGCATCTGTGGACAGGAGAAGGCCCTCGATCTTTCGCTCGTGAGCTGCATAAATCAAGTCCAATGCTTTAGTGACATTATCCCTGGCCTCTCTTCCGGGCATAAACCCCGCTTGGTCTGGTCCTATCAGATCACATAAGAGAGGTTTCAGTCGGTTGGATATAATTTTCGCCAATATCTTTACATCTAAATTCAGGAGCGAAATGGGCCTGTAACTAGAGCAATGTGATGGGTCCTTGTCAGGTTTAGGTATTACTGTAATGTACGCGGATAGGAATTCTGGTGGAATTATTCTTGTTTCTGATAGGGTGTTCAAAGCGTCTTGGAGATGAGTGGCTAGTGTGTCAATAAATGTCTTGTAGTATATTGCTGTAAACCCGTCAGGACCCGGACTTTTGCCTGCTTTTAAATCTTTTATTGCTAGTTTGATTTCTGACAAGTCTATGGGGCTGTCAAGTTTCGTGGCCTCATCTATTCCCATAGAAGGAAGACCAGAGTCCTTCAAGTATTCCTGTATCAGTTGGGTCCTATCTCCTTGGAGAGTGGGTGGTCTATGTTGAGGTGGGAGATTATACAAATTGGTATAAAATTCTTGGAAGTGTTGAGCTATTTTATCCGTGGTCCTGTCAACAGTACCCTCTTTGTTTTGAATGCCTGTAATATTTTGTTTATTAGCGGTATGTTTCAGAGCCCTGGCAAGCAGGTGTCCAGATTTATCCCCTTGCTCATAGTATATCTTTTTCTTAAAGAAAAGGAACCTTTTGTATTTAGAATCCAAAAGTTGTTTAAGTTCCTTCCTAGTCTCTAGCAGTAACGTTGCTGATTGGACAGATAGGGACTGTTTGTGCAGCGTTTCAAGACGCCGTATTTTTTGTGAAAGCCTCATAATTTCTAATGCCGCATACACACGGTCGGACTTTTCAGCTACAAAAGTAAAACAAAAACAGACTTTCTAACGACCGGACTTACACGATCACACCAAAGTCCGACAGATTCGTACGTGATGACGTACACCGGACTAAAATAAGGAAGTTGATAGCCAGTAGCCAATAGCTGCCCTAGTGTTGGTTTTTGTCCGTCGGACTAGCATACAGACGAGCGGATTTCCGGGTCCGGCGGAGTTATGACGTAAAGATTTGAAGCATGTTCCAAATCTAAAGTCCGTCAGATTTGCGGCTGGAAAAGTCCGCTGAAAATCCGGGGAAGCCCACACACAATCGGATTGTCCGCCGAACTTGGTCTGTTGGCGTCCGTCGGACTTTTGTAGCTGAAAAGTCAGACCGTGTGTACGCGGCATTAGTCTCTTTCCTTCTTTTTTTGGGATCCCAGTTTGATCAGATCCCCCTTCATGGAACATTTATGGGCTTCCCATATAATCAGTGGATCCATGCCAGGCGTCTTATTAAGCTCAAAAAAATTATTTCAGTGCTGTATGTAATTTTGGTTGTAGGATTGGGTCAGTGATAAGAGAGGAGTATTATATCTTTTTATATGACAACACTGAAGAAATGACATTTTGCTACAATGTAAAGTAGTGAGTGCACAGCTTGTATAACAGTGTAAATGTGCTGTCCCCTCAAAAAAAAAATCAACACAGCCATTAATGTCTAAATCGCTGGCAACAAAAGTACACCCCTAAGTGAAAATGTCCATATTGGGCCCAAAGTTTCAACATTTTGTGTGGCCAGTATTATTTTCCGGCACTGCCTTAACCCTATTGGGCATGGAGTTCACCAGAGCTTCACAGGTTGCCACTGAAGGCCTCTTCCACTCTTCCATGATGACATCACAGAGCTGGTGGTTGTTAGAGACCTTGCGCTCCTCCACCTCCTGTTTGAGGGTTAAGGTCTAGAGACATGCTTGGTCAGTCCATCACCTTTACCCTCAGCTTCTTTAGCAAGGCAGTGGTCGTCTTGAAGGTGTGTTTGGGGTCGTTATAATGTTGGAATACTATCCTGCGGCCCAGTCTTCGAAGGGAGGGGATCATGCTCTGCTTCAGCATGTTGACATTCATGGTTCCCTAAATGAACTGTAGCTCCCCAGTGCCGGCAGCACTCATGCAGCCCCAGACCATGACACTCCCACCACCATGCTTGACTGTAGGCAAGACACACCTGTCTTTGCACTCCTCACCTGGTTGCCGATACACACTCTTGACACCATCTGAATACACACCAAACTGAGCAAGTGCAGAGTGCCCCCAAAGCTCTGTTCTATCAGGAAATGGATTGGGGACTGTGGAAGAAGGGGACGATTAGTGAAGGCAGGATTAAACAGACTTTTCACACAATGCACAGGATTAACCCCTTACACAGTGAGTATAACAAGCATGCTTTACTGTATATACATATACAGACTGATTTTTCTGTTGTGAGTTTCGTAACACTTTAACCACTTCCCACCCACTGTATAGTAAAATGATGGCGGGCGGGATGCACTCGCGACACAGCGCGACCCCGATCTCGGTGAAGAGCCAATGACGCGGCTCTTTACCCATGTTTCCAATGTGCCCATGCCCAATCACAGGTGCCCATGCCCAATCACATGTAAACAAGGAAGAGCTGTTTATCAGGTCTCCTAGGCTCACACTGACAGTGTGTGGCGAGGAGAGCCGATCAGCCGCATCTCCTCGCAGGGTAGACCTGTACAGGTAATCAGGGCACTTATCATCATTGCTCTGATTACAGTGCAGACCCAGCAGTGCCCATCAGGGACACCAATCAGTGCCCATCAGTGACACCAATCAGTGCCCATTAGTGATGCCAGTCAGTGCAGCCTTTCAGTGCCCATTAGTGCCTGCTCCTCAGTTCCGCCCATTAGTGCCATCAGTGCTGAAGATGACTATTGCAGCTGGAGTTTTACCAGTTTGAGAACCATATGGAAAAAAAAAAGCTTAGAGTTGGGTCTTAAAGAAAACCTTTACTGAAAGGAATATGTGGACTGCCACTGCTGACTTCCTTCCTAATATGCTAGTTGTCTTGTACTTTTTTGAGTTATCCAGCATGTGGTCAATAGGGATGAGCTTCGTGTTCGAGTCGAACCCATGTTCGACTCGAACATCGGCTGTTCGACCGTCCGTCGAATTGCGAACGATATGGGCCGTTCGCGCCAAATTCGTGTGGCGCGTCACGGCCCATAATTCACTGCGGCATCGCAGTGCATTGCTGGCTGATGATTGGCCAAGCATGCACTATGACCCGCATGCTTGGCCAATCACAGCGCCGTCAGTAGAGAGAGCTGTAATTGGCCAAAGCCAGGGTGGCTTTGGCCAATTATGGCTCAGGGGATTTAGTACACACCCCACACTATATAAGGCCGCCTGCACGGCGGCCCTGTGTAGTGTGTGTTCCGGTGTGCTGAGAGATAGAGAGAGAGAGAGACAGTGTCATTTGATTTGAGTTAGATAGATTAGGCAGAACAGTCAGTCAGTTAGCTGCACTTACAGTGTATTGTGTATATATATGCATCCCAGGTGTTGCATATATATATATACACTGTATTCAGTTTAGCTAGATCCGTTCCTGTTATCTTCTATCTAGACTATTTACATTTAGTGCAGTGTGTCCTGCTCACAGTGTTCAGCTAGATCCGTTCCTGCTATTTACATTCAGTGCAGTGCGTCCTGCTCACAGTGTTCAGCTAGATCCGTTCCTGCTATTTACATTCAGTGCAGTGCGTCCTGCTCACAGTGTTCAGCTAGATCCGTTCCTGCTATTTACATTCAGTGCAGTGCGTCCTGCTCACAGTGTTCAGCTAGATCCGTTCCTGCTATTTACATTCAGTGCAGTGCGTCCTGCTCACAGTGTTCAGCTAGATCCGTTCCTGCTATTTACATTCAGTGCAGTGCGTGCTGCTCACAGTGTTCAGCTAGATCCGTTCCTGCTATTTACATTCAGTGCAGTGCGTGCTGCTCACAGTGTTCAGCTAGATCCGTTCCTGCTATTTACATTCAGTGCAGTGCGTCCTGCTCACAGTGTTCAGCTAGATCCGTTCCTGGTATTTACATTTAGTGCAGTGCGTCCTGCTCACAGTGTTCAGCTACATCCGTTCCTGCTATTTACATTCAGTGCAGTGCGTCCTGCTCACAGTGTTCAGCTAGATCCGTTCCTGCTATTTACATTCAGTGCAGTGCGTCCTGCTCACAGTGTTTAGCTACATCCGTTCCTGCTGTTTACATTCAGTGCAGTGCGTCCTGCTCACAGTGTTCAGCTAGATCCGTTCCTGCTATTTACATTCAGTGCAGTGCGTCCTGCTCACAGTGTTCAGCTAGATCCGTTCCTGCTATTTACATTCAGTGCAGTGCGTCCTGCTCACAGTGTTCAGCTAGATCCGTTCCTGCTATTTACATTCAGTGCAGTGCGTCCTGCTCACAGTGTTCAGCTAGATCCGTTCCTGCTATTTACATTCAGTGCAGTGCGTCCTGCTCACAGTGTTCAGCTAGATCCGTTCCTGCTATTTACATTCAGTGCAGTGCGTCCTGCTCACAGTGTTCAGCTAGATCCGTTCCTGCTATTTACATTCAGTGCAGTGCGTCCTGCTCACAGTGTTCAGCTAGATCCGTTCCTGCTATTTACATTCAGTGCAGTGCGTCCTGCTCACAGTGTTCAGCTAGATCCGTTCCTGCTATATACATTTAGTGCAGTACGTCCTGCTCACAGTGTTCAGCTAGATCCGTTCCTGTTATCTTCCTACTGACAGGCAGGCTTGTCTGGTTACAGTATATAAAGCTACCTGAAGAAAATTACAGGTGTTCTATCCCAGCTTAGTGCAGCTACAGGCCATTAGTATGTCTGGAAGGCCAAGAAGGAGAGGCAGACAGTCACAAGCCAATAAGAGAGGGCAAGCAGGCTCTGTGTCTAGTGCTGGTCGTGGAGACGGTGCATCCTCATCAGCACGTGGCCATGGGACACGCTTGGCCTTTTTTTCGGCAGCTGGCCGTGTTGAGCCGCAACATGCGGAAGACTTGGTCGAGTGGATGACCAAGCCGTCCTCATCCTCCTCATCCTCTCTCACCCATGCCCAGGGTGCTTTGTCTGGCAAAGCAGCGGCCTCTTCCCTCAGCTCAATGTCATCAGTGACTCCTTCCCTAGCTCCACCATGTCCTCATGAGGATTCCCTCGAACTGTTTGACCACAGTGTTGGGTACATACTCCAGGAGGATGCCCAGCGTTTGGAAGGCTCTGATGATGATACTGAGCTCAATGAAGGCAGTAACATGAGCACGGACAGAGGGGGTGCCCAAGAAGGACAGCAATCTGGCAGTCATGCTCCCCCTGCTGCAGCATACTGCCAGGTTTGCTCCAGTGATGAGGAGGGAGGGGATGATGAGGTCACTGACTCAACGTGGGTGCCTGATAGGAGAGAGGAGGAGGAGGAGGAGGAGGAGGAGGAGGTGGCACATCACCAACTAGGCAGGATGCCCTCCAGGGGCCAGCCTAAGGGCAGCACATTGACTGCATCACACCCCAAAGCTCCACATGTGCAGGGCGCTGCAGTCTCTGCGCGTTATTCAAAAAGTTCTTTGGTGTGGGCCTTTTTTGAGACGAGTGCATCAGATCGCACCGCTGCTATTTGCAACATATGTCTCAAGCGTATCTCGCGTGGCCAAAACATCTCCCGCTTGGGTACCACATGCTTGACCAGACATATGTTGACCTGCCATGCAGTTCGTTGGCAAGCGTATCTAAAAGACCCACACCAAAGAACAAAGACGATCTCTCCTTGCTCCTCATCAGCTGAGATTTCCAACCCCACTAGACCTTCAGTCCTCTCTGCGACCTGCAGTGAGAGGAATGAAGGTGTAGAATTAGGTGTGTCACAGCCAAGTACTTATGGGCAATCTGCTTTTGGTACACCGACGTCAGATTGTACCAGGCAAATTTCCCTGCCCCAGCTGCTGCACCGCCGAAAGAAGTTTGCTCCCAGCCATCCACATGCCCAGCGGTTGAATGCTAGCTTGGCAAAATTGCTAGCACTTCAACTGCTGCCTTTTCAGTTGGTAGACTCTGCCCCCTTCCGTGAGTTTGTGGAATGTGCGGTTCCTCAGTGGCAGGTACCCAAACGCCACTTTTTCTCACGGAAGGCGATTCCGGCTCTCTACCGGCATGTGGAAGGCAATGTCCATGCCTCGCTGGACAGGGCGGTCAGCGGTAAGGTGCATATTACCGCTGACTCATGGTCCAGCAGGCATGGACAGGGACGTTACTTAAGTTTCACGGCGCATTGGGTGACTCTGCTGGCAGCTGGGAAGGATGCAGGACAAGGTGCAGTAGTGTTGGAGGTTGTTCCGCCACCACGCCTCCAAAATGCTGATTGTGACACACCTCTCTCCTCCACCCCCTCCTCTTCTTCTTCCTCCATGGCCTCTTCCTCGGAACCAGCGGTGCTCCGTAGGCGTTCAAGGGGCTACGCAAGTACGCAGGCCAAAAGATGCCATGCGGTGCTTGAGCTGGTGTGCTTGGGGGACAGGAGCCACACTGGGGCAGAGGTTCTGTCAGCTCTGCAGGGGCAGGTTCAAAGGTGGTTGACGCCACGCCAACTTAAGGCAGGAATGGTGGTTTGCGACAATGGCACCAACCTCCTCTCTGCCCTCCGACAGGGACAACTGACCCATGTGCCCTGTTTGGCTCACGTCCTTAACTTGGTGGTGCAGCGGTTCTTGGGCAGGTACCCGGGCTTACAGGATGTCCTGAGGCAGGCCAGGAAAGTCTGTGTGCATTTCCGCCGGTCATATAATGCCAGTGCTCGGCTGACGGACCTCCAAAAGGAGTTTAACCTGCCCAAGAACCGCCTAATCTGTGACATGCCCACCAGGTGGAACTCGACGTTGGCCATGCTGCAGCGGCTGCACACGCAGCAGAGGGCCATCAATGAGTACCTGTGCGACTATGGCACCAGGACAGGGTCAGGGGACCTTGGTTTTTTTTCCCCACGCCAGTGGGCCATGATCAGGGATGCATGCACTGTCCTGTCACCATTCGAGGAGGCCACGAGGATGGTGAGCACTGACAGTGCATGCATCAGTGACACTGTCCCCCTTGTCCACCTGTTGGAGCACACGCTGCGTGGAATAATGGACAGGGCACTTGAGGCAGAACAGAGGCAGGAAGAGGAGGACTTCCTTAGCTCTCAAGGCCCCCTTTATCCAGACAGTGTTCCTGCGTGCCCGCCGATCACACAGGAAGAGGACGAGGAGGAGGAGGAGGAGGAGGAGGAAGATTGTGTCAGTATGGAGGTGGAGCCTGGCACTCAGCATCAGCAGTCTTTAAGGGATCAGTCCCAAGGAACACATGGACTTGTACGTGGCTGGGAGGAGGTGGCTGCGGACGTTGTTGTCCTTAGTGACCCAGAGGACTCCGGACCGAATGCCTCAGCAAACCTACGCTGCATGGCCTCCCTGATCCTGCAAAGCCTGCGTAAGGATCCTCGTATTCGTGGTATCAAGGAGAAGGACCAATACTGGCTGGCAACCCTCCTTGATCCACGTTACAAGGGTAAGGTTGCGGACCTTATCTTGCCATCGCAGAGGGAGCAGAGGATGAAACATCTTCGGGAGGCCTTGCAGAAAGGTCTGTGCAACGCGTTCCCAGAGACTGGGAGGTTACAAACTCCTGTTTCTGGACAACGTGTTGCTGAGGCTTCGGTCAGTCAAAGAAGGAGCGGTGGAGAAGGTGGCCGTCTGACCGATGCGTTCAGACAATTTTTTGGTCCGCAGCCCCAAGGTATGATCGGTTCCAGCAACCATCGCCAGCGTCTGTTTTACATGGTGCAGGAATACCTAGGGGCAAGATCAGACTTGGACACCTTTCCCACCGAAAATCCTCTGGGTTACTGGGTCTTGAGGATGGATCACTGGCCAGAGCTTGCACAGTATGCAATTGAGCTACTGGCCTGTCCTGCATCCAGCGTTCTTTCGGAACGCACATTCAGTGCTGCTGGAGGCGTGGTAACCGATCACAGGGTGCGTCTGTCCACCGACTCGGTCGATCGGCTGACCTTCATAAAAATGAATCAGTCTTGGATCACCACCAGCTACCAAGCACCTGATGCAGATGTAACCGAATAATTTTTTTTGAAATCTCAGATCCCTTCAAAGACTGCCTATGCTGATGCTGAGTGACTATCCCTGAGTAATTATCCTCTTCCTCCTCAATCATCACGCTGATAGCTTGTAAGAACATTTTTGGTTCTGGGCGCCACCACCAGTGCCTAAGGCACAATTTTTCAGCCCCTGTTTAACAGGGGCGTGTAATTACAATTTTTGATGTAATACTTTGCAGCAGGGCTCGTTCCTGCATTCCAACTAGAGTGTCTGTGAGGGGTTGCAGTGTTGTGGCACCAGCACCAGTGCCTAAGACCCAATTTTTCAGCCCCTGTCTAACAGGGGCGTGTAATTACAATTTTTGATGCAATACTTTGCAGCAGGGCTTGTTCCTGCGTTTCAACTAGAGTGTCTGTGAGGGGTTGCAGTGTTGTGGCACCAGCACCAGTGCCTAAGACCCAATTTTTCTGCCCCTGTCTAACAGGGGCGTGTAATTACAATTTTTGATGCAATACTTTGCAGCAGGGCTCGTTCCTGCGTTCCAACTAGAGTGTCTGTGAGGGGTTGCAGTGTTGTGGCACCAGCACCAGTGCCTAAGGCCTAATTTTTCAGCTCCTGTTCAACAGGGGCATGTAATTACAATTCTTGATCTAATATTTCACAGCAGGGCCCTGTGAGGGCTTACAGTGTTTTGGCCACAGCAACACCTAAGGCCCAAATTTCTGCTGAGTATATAGGGCAGGACCCTACTTTCAAACATCTAACTTACAAACGACTCCTACTTGCAAACGGAAGGAGACAACAGGAAGTGAGATGAAATCTACCCCTAAGGAAGGGAAATTCTCTCCTGTAAGAGTTAATATGGGAAAACAATTTCTCCTTTCCACTGATGCTTTCCAATCCTTGTTCCACAAAAAAACCCAAATTTTCCAAAAACATTTTTCATTGGGACAAAAAAGTGAGGTGAAATCTTCTGAAGAGGAGGAAAGACGCAAAACAAATGTCACAGGGGTGATAACCCTTCCCTATGTTTTCCAAAAAGCTTAGAAAAGATTTTTTGGCTGGAGCTAAACACATTAAAAATGTTCAAAATTACAAACAGATTCTACTTAACAACAAACCTACAGTCCCTGTCTTGTTTGCACCGCCTGAATACTGCTGTTCAGAGTATATAGGGACCTTTCCTTATTTTAATTTGGGTGCGGGGTTCCCCTTAATATCCATACAAGACCCAAAGGGCCTGGTAATGGACTGGGGGGTACCCATGCCGTTTGTCTCACTGATTTTCATCCATATTGCCATGACCCGACATGACATTAAACCCGCAAGCAGTTTTAAATGAGATTTTTTCCTTTAAAAATGACATTTGGTGCAGGGACTGTTCTAAACATGGGAAACACGCGTCACTTTACAGGCATACTATAGACACCCCCCAGGTACGATATTTAAAGGAATATTTCACTTTTTTTTTTTTACTTTAAGCATCATTAAAATCACTGCTCCCGAAAAAACGGCCGTTTTTAAAAGTTTTTTTTGCATTGATACATGTCCCCTGGGGTAGGACCCGGGTCCCCAAACCCTTTTTAGGACAATACCATGCAAATTAGCCTTTAAAATGAGCACTTTTGATTTCGAACGTTCGAGTCCCATAGACGTCAATGGGGTTCTAACGTTCGTGCGAACTTGCGGTCCGTTCGCGGGTTCTGGTGCGAACCGAACCGGGGGGTGTTCGGCTCATCCCTAGTGGTCAATAAAGGTAGGTGAAGTCATGATGCATATCTGTATAATTTGTTCCTAGTCCCCGAGTCAGAAAGTATAGAAGCTATTGGATCAGCATGACAGCCAGACAACTAGTATTTTCAGGAGGAAGCCAGCATTGACAGCCACCATATTTCCTTTAGAAAAAGATTTCTATAGAAAAAAATATTAATGAAGAAGATATTAGCGAAGAGACAGACATTGGGAACTTGGTTTATTTCAAACGTGTCTCATCCTGTAGGAGATGCTCTGAATTTCTTTGTTTATATGCTGCTCTCATACGTGTTATACTTATTTCGATTTAGTCTTGGCCTTCCATGTTGATATCAGTGTCATTTTGTTGTTGCCGATTATTTGCTTTTAAAGAGAGAAAAATGAAGAAGCTCAGGAACAGCATGATCACTTTGATCAGATCATAATGTATTGTTCGAATTTATACAAAAAAACAAAGCCTGTGGCATCTATCAATGTGACATATTGATTATGCAGCTTGCTAGATATGTTTAAACTGTGGTATTCATCAGCTTTCTTATTGAAACTAGAATTATACATGTCTTGCGCTGTGTATTCTAAATTGTAGCCAGGATGAGACTGAGAAAGAAAAATATCCGCTCGGGTTCTGAAGGAAAGTCTTTTGCCATGTACCCCCACAATTTTTCACAGCACTTTTTATATATACTATATTACCAAAAGTATTGGCACGCCTGCCTTTACACACGCAAGAACTTTATTGGCATCCCATTCTTGGGCCGTAGGGTTCAATATTGAGTTGTCCCACCCTTTGCAGCTATAACAGCTTCATCTCTTCTGGGAATGCTGCTGTGTTGCCACGGCTATTTGTAGTGACTTTATAGCCATAATTTTTTGATTGAAAATGTATACTTTATTTTGCAAGAAAATATACAAAAAACAAATACTTAAACAGGGTACATTCCAATCTGTACTGCGACACAGCGCATAAATACACTACATAACAATACATTGTCAAGCATACAAATAAATTACATTCATCCTGCGGTATGATGCCTAATGTGTTGTGCAGAGTAATAATACCCCGAAACATCACATCATGCATGACGCCGCATTACCCTGAAAGCATTACTTCAAACACATGTTACAAAAGTCAGGTCATACAGTCTAATAACATTCAAATGTGCAACGGGTGTGTTGGGGGGGGTGGAGAAGGTGGAGTAGGGGAGGGAGAAAAGAGTTCACAGGCCCGAAGCTTTATTTGAACTGCCAAGGATACACGGGGGAGAGGGGGGATGGGAAATCTTCAGACCTCCTCTTCCTCCTTGAAGTCCATCAAGTGATAGTCTCTGAGCAGACTGTGAACCAGTCTGCGACAGTCCTCAATGGACATCCTCTCCCGCTGGTGGATGAGGCGCTTTCTGGTGCACCACAAAGCGTCCTTAAAGCAACACAGCACCCGCCAGGCACCGTCAATGTCCTCCTGTGAATGAGTTCCACAGAAGAGTCCGTTCAACACACCAAAGTGTGTGATAGCAGTCTGTGGCACAAAGTCTTTGAGTTCAGGTTCCAAGGCCCTCAACAAGTTCTGTGCAAAGGGACACTCCCAGAAAACCTGCAGTGCAGTTTCCTCCTGGATGATGCAAAAGGGGCAGTGCCTGTATCTGCACAGGTTTCTGGCATGCATGAATGTCCTGAGTGGCAACCCCCCCTGGATTGCCATCCATGCCAGATCTTTGTGCCTGTTGGTGAGTCTCTTTGAAGAAACGTTCCTCCAGACCACTTTACAAGTGGCTGAAGGGAGGCCTGAAACAGTCTCAACAATGTCTGATGCTCTAATCAACTTGTGGATAGTTTTAGCCCCAGCTCCTTAATAAACTTGAAGGTGTCCAAGTAGTACCAAGGGGTGTCCCAGTTGTAGGGGATGGAGCTGTCCTATTTGTCCCATCCAAGGGTCCTCCAAAGAGGCAGGAGGAAAAAACGGGACATGGAGTTACCACCAGAGTCCACAGTTCTGTCAACCAATGTCCTGCGGATGCAGTTACAAGCAAAGCACACCCTCAGTAGCGTAGCGATGTCGGGCACGCCCTTACCGCCCTTGAGGGGTTCCTTGAACATAACCGCCCGCTTCACTCTGTCCATTTTTGAGCTCCAGATGAAGTGAAACACTGCCCTGGTGATGGCCTTGCAGGTGTTAACCCAGGGTGGCCAGGCCTGGGCGAGGTACTGCAACACAGAGAGGATCTCGCTGCGGAGTACCAGTGTTTTCCCTTCGATGGTGAGTTCTCTGAGGCTCCAAAGTCCAAACTTCTTCTGTCGCATCTTTGACAGTCTTTCCTCCCAGGACTTCAGGGCTGCGCCCTCAGCTCCAAACCAGACCCCAAGGATTTTGATGAAGTCCGTCTTGATGCTGAAAGGAATGGGTGCAGAAGAAGGCAGGAACCACTTTCCGAAGAGCATGACTTCTGACTTCCAGCAGTTGACCTTTGCCCCGAAGCTTGGCCGAAGTCCTCACAGGTCTGGGCGAGTGTGTCGATGGAGCGCCGATCAGCACAGAACACCATCACGTCGTCCATGTAGAGTGAGCACTTGACCTCCCGTCTGTCCGGTCCTGGTGCGGTGATCCCTCTGATCTCTGGGTTCCATCTGATGCTTCGGGAGAAGAGCTCTATACAACAAACAAAAAGCAGAGGTGAGAGAGGGCAGCCTTGTCTGACCCCAGACAAAATTGGAAAGGGGTCAGTTTTCCAGCCATTTACCAGCACCAAACTAGAAATGTCAGTGTACATTACATTCACATACGAACAAAACATTTCCCCCAGACCAAACCTGCGCAGAGCTCTGCACATAAACTCGTGGGAGACACAGTCAAAGGCCTTCTCCTGGTCAAGGCTGACGAGGGCCGCGTGCACACGGCGGCCATGAATGTACTGGACCGTGTCCCGGACAAGTGCCGGGCTGTCCGCAATCCTGCAACCAGGAATGCCGCAAGTCTGATCCGGGTGGATGATCTGTCCGATGACAGACTTCAGCCTGTTGGCCAGGACCTTGGCGAGGATTTTGTAGTCCACATTCAGAAGAGAAATCGGATGCCAATTTTTAAGATCCGATCTCTCCCCCTTCCGCTTATACAAAATCGTGATCATCCCCTCCCTCAGTGACGGAGGCATTCTGCCCTCCACCACCATCTCCTCGGTCTGGGCCCACGAGATCCCACAGTGCTACATAGAGCTCAACTGGGAGACTATCGCAGCCCGGGGTCCTACCTCGCCTAAAGGATTTAGCGGCAGAGTGCAGCTCCTCCAACACCAAGGGGGCGTTGATGGTTGATGAACCTGCAGGATCAATTTGGTTAGAGATACCTGACATGAACCTGTCGGCCGCCTGTGTGTCCGTTTCTTTCAGGGAGTAGAGGTTGGTGTAGTAGTCGCTGACCACTTGCATCACAGCCTTCTTCCCCTTCTGGAGTGTTCCGGTCTCGTCATGCAGCTCTGACAAGGGTGTGTGTCCTGAGTGAAGTTTCCTGAAAAAGAAAGAATTACACTTCTCACCTTTCTCAAGATTCTCCACCTTGGCACGGAAGACAATGTGCCTGGATTCTTCCTTCTTGATGTCCTCCAGGTCCTGCCTAACGTCCCAGCCACAGTGATGAAGGTCCTGCAGGGACTGCAACTGACGCTGCAGTCTCCTGAGTTCCCTCCTCCTGGCACACACACGCTGGCGTCCCCTTGCCTGAAAGAAGCTATGCAGCTTAACCTTCACAAACTCCCACCAGTCACTTACCCTTCCGAAGAATCTCTTTTCCTCCGTCCAGGTGGCATAGGCCCCCCGGAGTTCCCCCATCAATTCCTCGTTTTCCAGCAGGGTGCTATTCAGCTTCCAGGAACCCGGTCCGCGGGCAAAGCCCTCACCCAGGTCACCCCGAAAGTGAATAGCCCTGTGGTCAGAGAAAAAGAAGGGGACCATGGAGAACTCACGATGCTTGACTGTTCTTGAAGTGAGCACGAAGTCAATCCTGGAATGCACAGATCCATCTGGTCGGCACCACGAATAGTTCACGGTCCCTTTCCCTATGGATCCCAAGGCATCCTGCAAGGAGGCCTCCGAGATCATCTCCTTGAGCAGCCTAGAAGTAGAATCAAGTTTTGCGTATATGCTGGAGCTGCGCCCATCCTCCTCGATCGGACAGGTAAAATCACCGCCGATCACTACTGTTCTGGTGGTAACGAGTTGGGTCCGCAGGGTCTGGAAAAGTTCCAGTCGTGCATTCTTGTCTGGGGGGGCGTACACGTTGATGAGCCTAACTGGCTCTTCCACCCACGAGCCGTCTATGACCAAAAGACGGCCACAGACCAGCTCATGGATAGAGTCAACCGTGAAGCGCCCACCCCTGACCAGAATGGCTACTCCTGCAGATTTGCAATCGCCACCCCCGGACCAGTAGGAGGGACCAAGGGTCCATTGGGAGGACAGATGAGTGTACCTCCTCCAGGGAGGAAGGGCGCACTCCTGAAGCATGTAGACATCACTCTGCTGACTTGAAAGAAAGGTCAGGACCGCTTTCCTTCTAGATGTATCCTTGATACTCCTCACATTAACGGAAAAGATTGAGATCTCAGCCATAATGAAAAAGGGTATGAGGGTCTAGTTAACAAGGGTCCGAACTTAACTCCCCAGAGGGGGGGTGGCTCTTCCATTGCGTCTTCTGCCTGTCCTGTGTTCTGGGCCAGGCCCAGCTTCTCAAGGACGGACTCCATCATCCGCTGGCTGATGTGGACGTTGGGGGAGAGGTCGACCACGATCTCCTCCCCTTCCTCCTCCTCCCCTGCAGACTCTAGGTCCTCCACTACTCGCTCTGGTCCATCGCTGTCGCGTTGGACCCTGTTGGGCCCTTTGGTGGAGGTGGCAGGTTCCTCAGCTGTTGGGCTCTCTGGCTTCCGCTTCCTCTTGGGCCACTGGTGGGGGTGGAGGGGGGTGGGAGGATGCTGAAGTCCTCCAGGGAGGACAGGTTCGGGGGGGAAGGGGTGGGGAGGGTCTCCTCCGGCACAGAGGGGGTGTGTGGGGGTGTGCTGGAGGTAGGGGGTGGGGCAGGGGTAGGGGCAGGGGGAGTGGACTTACCTGTGGCCTTTCAAGGTTCCTTTGGTTTTTCTGGCAGCTTCCTTCCGGATGGCTTACCCTGGCTCATGGCTCCAGCGTAGGTCCGGGTCCTCTGGGGGCAGTGTCTGAAGACATGCTCTGCCAGTCCGCAAAGGTTGCAGGCTTTGGACCTCGGACAGTCCTTGGTCTCGTGGCCTGTCACCCTACAGAACTTGCAAGCAAGCTCTGTACAATCCTTACCTATGTGTCCCGGCTGCCTACACTTGTTACAGTTGTAGGGTATGCCAGGGTAGAAAAGGATTCCTGCGGACGATCCCAGGGAGAAGAAAGGCTGCAGGTGCTGGATGTCCCCGAAGGGTCTTTCCTCAGTTTGCAGAGCACAGACCACTTACCTATCCAGAAGCCGTTGGCATCGAAGATTTGGATCGGGTCCTTCACCACGGTGCAGAACCTCTGGAGGTAGGTGGCTATATCCTTTCCACTGGTATGGGGGGTCCTCATGGCCACTGTCACCCGCTTTTCATCCCGTGTTATGGGGCAGTTCGCAGTGAACTTCCGGAAAGGGGATTCAGGGCCACTGGTCTTCACCATCTCCCAGTATCTTCTACAGACCTGAAATGACACAAAAGTTATAAAAAATATACCTCTTGTGAAGGCCTGCACGGAAAGCGTCTCCGCTTTGCTGAACCCCTGTTCCAGAATCATCTTCTTTCCGAAGATCTCCGGGGTCATGTCAGGGACTCTTCCGTCCACCTCTTTCAGCTGCAGCACGACTGTCTGCTTCATCCAAGGCTCCAATGCTGGGAGCCCGTCTGCAGGCTGATCTGGCTTGGCTTGTCCTGGTCGGCTGGTGCCAGCCGGGGTAGAGGCTCGGAGGAAGTGGCTGGAACGGGGTTCTTCTTCTCCTTTCTGGTCTTCTTATCGCTCTTCCCCATCGTCAAGGAGTTGGATGTCGCTTCAGGTGTTTCTTAGGTGGCTTCCTTCTGGTTCCTCGACGTCTTCGCTCTTTTTCAAAGCCTTTACAAAGGCTCTAGCATCTACTGCCCGGAGATAGTAAAGCGGAGTGGGGGAGGAGGGAAGACCGCAATCTCGTTCCCTGTGGGGGCTAAGCCTCTAACCCAATAGCAGCAAGTAGGTGAAGCTGAATTTAATCAACGATCCTACCAGGCCGAGCAGAGGGTACCCCACAAGGACCAATTGGCTTGGATAGATGCAAGTGGTTCTCAATGTCCTAGCTGTGAAGCAGAGACACCCCTAAGGGCTAAAGTCGATACTACACTTGATCTTAGCCAAAAGGCTGAGAAGCCATAATATGGAGTTCGATTTTTAGCCCATATGTTGTTACAAGCTAAGGCTCTCCCCATTGATATGCAAATGTACCGGTTGGACTGGTAGCAGAGGAAGTTCTATGCAGGATATGATAAAACAGGAAGTAGGGGGAGGAGATTAGGTTTTGAAAAAAGCATGTGGAGAGACAAAGGGAGTGGGTTTTTGGAAGACAAAGAGGCAAGACAAAGGATGCTTCAAGCTGGAAGACTTTGGAGAAGTTTTGAGTTTGGACTTTGACCAAGGAACCACGAAGGACATTACATATTGATACCTACGTTGAGTAACTGTTTAGTTTACTTAATGTGTACATATTGTATATGCTTATATTGCTAGAAAGGATAATTGGCTTGTGCATGTTGTAGGCATATTTTGTAAGCTATGAATTGTGTTGTATTGTGTATCCTACATTTGTATGTGCAGCTTTTCTGTTTAGTAAAGCATTAATACACCACAGAAGTCTAAGCTTCCTTGGTTTTACCGCAAGAACTTTTAATAGATAGACACAAGCTGAACACAAGCTTTAGGAGTGTGTCTATGGGAATGTTTGACCATTCTTCCAGAAGCGCATTTGTGGGGTCAGGCACTGATGTTGATGAGAAGGCCTGGCTCACAGTCTCCGCTCTAATTCATCCCAAAGGTGTTCTATCGGGTTGAGGTCAGGACTCTGTGCAGGTTAGTCAAGTTCCTTCACCCCAAACTCGCTCATCCATGTCTTTATGAACCCTGTTTTGTGCACTGGAAGGAAGGAAGTGGCCTTCCCCAAACTGTTCCCACAAAGTTGGGAACATTAAATTGTCCAAAAACATCTTGGTATGCGGACGCCTTAAGAGTTCCCTTCACTGGAACTAAGGGGCCAAGCGCAACCCCTGAAAAACAACCCCACACCATAATCCCCCCTCCACAAAATGATTTCGACCAGTGCACAATGCAAGGTCCATAAAGACATGGATGAGCGAGTTTGGGGTGGAGGAATTTGACTGGCCTGCACAGAGTCCTGACCTCAATCCGACAGAACACCTTTTGGGATGAATTGGAGACTGCGATCCAGGCTTTCTTGTCCACATCAGTGTCTGACCTCACAAATCCAGATGAGAACAGAACCAAAATAAAAATCAATATAAATTTTATTACACATAAAACATCGTCATAGACACAATATTAAAAACATAGATATGCATAAAGAAACTTTGCAATACATACAAGAATATGTAAATCTGATGGATATATACTTATAACTGGTCTAGGTGTTACGCGGGACGCCCCCCCCCCGCTTCTTGAGGACCACACATATATTGTAAGTGTGCAATATACAGAGTTTCTTAATCTATTTCATAAACCATCAAAACAACAGAGGAATATAGGATCTGTCTGAGATGTTATGTGTAATAAAATGTATATAGATTTTTATTTTTGTTCTGTTCTCATTTGGCATATTTAAAGTCCCTCTACTCTTTTGTTTCAAAAATACAGGATTGTTAAACACTTCAATACAGGGCACTTTCACCACCTTCCTGCCCAGACCAGTTTTTCGTCTTTAAGTGCTCTCACATTTTGAATGACAATTACTCAGTCATGCAACACTGTACCCAAACCAAATTTTTATCACTTTTTTCACACAAATAGAACTTTCTTTTGGTGGTATTTAGTTACCACTGGGTTTTTTTTATATTTTTTTGCGATATAATTTAAAAAAATAGTGAAAATTTAAAAAAATAAACCACTTTTTTTTAGTCTCTATTATAAAATTTCTACCGCTACATATCTTTGGTAAAAATAACCCAAATTAGTGGATATCATTCAGTCTGTGTAACTATGGTGCCAATCATAAAAAAAAATGATCACACCTGATGTACTGACAGGCTATCTCATTTCTTGAGGCCCTGAAATGCCAAGACAGTAAAAATACCCCCCCCCCCCACGACCCCTTTTTGGAAAGTAGACAGTCCAATGTATTTAGTAAGAGGCATGGTGAGTTTTTTGAAGTTGTCATTTTTTCCACAATTTTGGGGAAAATTAAAGTTATTTCTCACACACAGCATAAGCATACTTGCAATTATACCCCAAAATACATTCTGCTACTTCTCCTGAGTATGGCAATACCTCATGTGAAACTTTTTCTCAGCCTCGCCACATACAGAGGTCCAACATGAAAAGAGCATCGGCAGGCGTTCTAGGAGCATAAATTACACCACTCATTTCCTGACTACCTATTACATTTTTGAAAGCCCAGGACAGTGGAGTTACCCACTCAGGTTCTCTGGGCTTGAGACAGGTACTCGAGTACTCTGATGGCCCACGGATAGGTACTCGGGTACTCTGGTCTGGAGACAGGTACTCAGGTACTCTGATGGGCTGGAGACAGGTACTCGGGTACTCCGATAGGCTGCAGATAGGTACTCGGGTTCTCAGATGGGCTGGTGACAGGTACTCTGATGGGCTGGTGACAGGTACTCTTTCTTACAGGGCAATCTAGGGACCATGCTTTACACTGTAAGCGGTAACTAGCTGTTACCACAATCTCCACCTCACACAGGATCGGTGTGTGAGGAGGAGAACCTGGTAACAGCTAGTTACCGCGGTTTGTTGACATTTGTGACTAGCTGTGATTGGACACACACATTCATGTGTTAAAGAGCCAATTTCATTGGCTTTTTACCCTAATCAGAGATGGGCTGTGTCAGAGTGAAACACCTCATCCACGATCACCACGCTGCATGCCCCTGGGGGAGCGCGCGAGCGGCGTGCACAAAGACAGTGCATTTGACCAGCTGCGATTGGACACAATTTGTTGCCTACCAGGACATGTGCACAGCAAAGACACTCCGTGGCACCACACCTACAGTTACCCTTACAGCGTAACCAAGTAAGGGATATATTGGGTTTCCTATGGAAGAAACTAGGGGATAGATACCGTCCTAAATTATATTATTCTTTTTTGTGTCCATTTTTTCTTTGGTATAGTCAATTTAGTGGATGGTGGATGCAGATGCAGCAAAAAAGTGGCTCAGCATACAGGACCTGTCTCAGTGCCTGTCTGAATGAGCCCTTAGGGGAATTTATCAAAACTGGAGCAGACAGAATCTGGAGCAGCTGTGCATGGCAACCAATCAGCTCATAGCTTTAATTTAATTTTCAATGCTGAACAATCTGAATATAGAAGCTGATTGGTTGCCATGCGTAGCTGTTGCAGATTCTGACAGCATCAGTTTTGATAAAGTCCCCTCACTGAGTTTTACATTTCTTACTCCTAACTACTGCATTCTAAGTTCAGCACATTCTGTGTTAAAGTGGTTGCAAAGGCACAAGGTTTTTAACCTTCATGCATTCTGCTTGCTGTGGGTGCACTCGGAAGAAAGGAGGGGCCAGGGGCATCAGCGAGGGACCTGAAAAGAGGAGGCCCCAGGCTGCTCTGTGCAAAACCATTACACAGAGCAGGTAAGTTTAACATGTCTGTTATTTAAAAAACAAACAAAAAACAAGACTTTAATATCTCCTTAAGGTTAGCTGTGTGTAGTAAAGGATAGGATGCTCTTGATGTTGATCGTTCTTTACTGTTGGGGGACAAACCTCAACGAGAAAGGGATGACAATTTCAAATGGTCTTTTCTCCCAACATTCTCAACCCAACATAAACAAATAAAAAATATTTTTAAGCGACATTGGGACATCTTGAGTAATGACAAAATTCTTGCCCCACTGTTGCCCGAAAGACCTAAATTGATCTACAGAGGGGTACCATCACTTAAAAATAAGTTGACACCAACCATTGTTAATCCTCCAAGCAGACCATCTTTCTTTCACAATTGGACGGAATTCCATCCGTGTAGGAAGTGTATGGTTTGTCAATATAATACATGTGATAGAAGGGCCAACAAGGAATTCCGATCGGCTGTGACTAATCGAGTTTACCAAATTAAACACTTCTGCACTTGCACAACTACTAACGTTGTATACCTACTGACCTGTCCGTGCGGTAAAAATATGTTGGCCGAACTACAAGATCTTTTACCGTTAGGGTGACCGAACACATTCATTTAATCAAGTCCGGGAATACTAAACACGCAGTACCTCGGCATTATAGACAGTATCACGATTGAAACCCGACTGGTACTCAATTTTTGATCATTGCCCCATGGAGGGGAGGAGCCAATAAAAGAGGAGTTTCCAGATTAGAAACGCTCTGGATTTACGAATTACAGTCCCACTACTCACAAGGAATGAATGTGGAGTAGGACATCATTTCGTTTATTAACCAGTCCTAATAGGAACGGCTTTTTCCACTGTTTTTATATGTCATATTTTAATTTTTAATTATCATTCTATTAAATTTATCTTATTCCTATTATATTTTACTTTATTTATACGTGATTACCTAGTAAATTCTTATTTATTTGGAATCGCTATTTAACTACCTTTTGGGGATGTGGGTACCTCTTTAATTTATTTTAATTTATTTTATTTTATTATTTTTATTATTATGACAATTTAATATTTCTGTATGTAACTGATTACCCCATCTGGAATTGACATATAACCATTTGTTTAAATTAGTCACTAATGGACCTTTTCGGTGTTATCTGTATACTGATTTGATACCGTTTAAGGTCTTGTTTATATGTCCTTCCTGTTTTTCACTTTTATAGATGTTAATTCATATGGGACACTTTCACTGAGATTATAGATTTTCATTCCGTTTGAGCTGGCTGAGCCAGGACTATCTTGTTTATGACTGTATCCATGTCGAGGCTTGGTCCGGCATTCTGTCCTGTACGCGGTGATGTTTGTGGCTTAATGAGGCCGAGAACGGCTGGCGACACATGACCATCTCCATGGTGATGCTTGGTCTGGGCCACTGGCGGTCACGTTGCGACGTTTTGACGCGTTGACGTCATGACTCAGCTTCAGAACGAGGCTTGGTTTCTCTTAATCTTCTCCCTTACATATAGGGTGCCACAGGTTCATTCTGGTGCCTTATTTATATATGTTATGTTATTTATCATATGGTACAACTATGCTCATTGAAATGTATGAATTGTAAACACTTTATTCCACACCGACACTTCCGGTTTAATGACCGGAAGTGATGTAATTGATATTCACTTCCGGTGTTATGGAATTTCCACATGGGGTCACTAGCACTTTAAAAGCGGTAGTGGTTGTGGGGTCCGCACCCCAGATGATGGCTTTTTAGTGGAAACGCGTCGGGTGGACCCACTTTCATTTACCGCTCATGTTCTTATACTATACGAAGCTTGTGATGACTTTTTTAACTTGTGAGTTTACACTCTTATTTTAATAAACCCCTTGCTAAATGTTATTACGCTATGCGAGTTTTTTAATTTATTTCCTGCATGATTTATGAATATCGAGCCCCTGGCTCCCACTGGATTATTACCCTCAAGTTGATGTCTGAAAATGGTCGTGCTAAGCTGTAGATTTGATCCAGGATCCGTTGTACCTGCCCAGTCAGGCGTATCCTTCAGCTGATCAAAAAGCCTTTATGACTTGGGTGGTATAAGCGACATCTGGTAAGTCCCTTTTGGAGTGTTGGCGTTTGATGAATGTCCGTTCAAGTGTGTTTTGGCTCATTCCTCCATTATTGGACCTTGTTACCTACAAACATACTTGCCAGCTATACTCTGGACTTTACCTTTACAAAGATGTTTAGTGTCTGATTACCTGATTTGTCACTATTGGCACTTTATTCACATTTATTTATTATTACTGTGGTATTACCATTTTATTTACGTACTTTAGTTAATTTTTTCTGGAAACTTAATATTGTGATGTATATATAAGAAGTGTCCCTTCCACATTCAGTTTCAAATATTGTATATACATTTTTTTTGCACATTGAGATATTTTTTAACACTTATACTGTAGAGTTTTCACTCTACAAATACAATATTTAATATCACCTTTAATGGTTATATTTTAAGAACATAATTCACATGGTTTAATAGCGCTATACTTTCTACACTCACACATGTAGTAAAAGATATGCAACAGAACAGTTTTATTTTATTAAAATGAGTGCACTAAGGTTTGTACTATCTGTTACATAGAAACTAAATGAAAGGCTATATATAGGTATCTCATCCAAATAAGAATTTAAGAAGAAAGAAAACAAATGTACAGACTTGTTGTTACATACTTGCTTGTGACACAGTAATAAAAGCATATGGCCATTTATGCCCCTTCTACTGTTGATGGAATCTGACCACACCCACAGTTTTGGTGCCGCGCTGCTATATTGCCACATACTATTTTTTTTGGGGGGGTGCAAAAAAATGACCAGCCCCAGGTGCCAGATGTGCTAGCTACGCCACTGCCTATATATATGTTCTAGTTTGCACGTGGTTTACTGGGATTATGGCTGAAGCTATCAGCCATAACCCCAGTATTTTTTCTTTCAGCCGGCCGCTGGTTTTCTTCTGAAAGTGGTCCAAGTGGTTGGGACAGTGTGCTGTCCCTGTGTTGAATCTGTTGCTACCATCCAGGCGATCCTTGGAGCCCTGAAGTCTGTCACCAATTTGTATAAGGTTATTACTTCTTACCATTATTGAGAAGTCAGTTGAGCCTCGTCTCCCTTGTATCCTATATGGTTTTCCTATCTGGGGTCTCTTACTTGGACATGAATTCCTTACCTGTTTTTATCAATGCATCTTGAACTATGCAGTATATCATTTTCCTGATGAAGACTCTTTATAAGTTGAAACGCGTTGATGTTTTGCCATCTTTATGATACCTTAATGAATGGAACTTCAAATGATGCAGAGCTTTACTGATGGATTGGTTGTTATATACTCTTGATGTAGCGTATTTTTAATCTTTGTCAATAAAGTGTTTTATTTATTTTACAACATATGTTTTTTTTTTTTCAATTTGGTAACTGGTAACCGGTTTCCCCCTTTTTAAATAATAATATATGTAAACAGTGTTCGCACCACACATTAGTGTATCACCACAAACATTAGAGCAAGAGCAATAATTCTAGCGCTGGACCTCCTCTGTAACTCTAAACAGGTAACCTTTAAAAAATGTTAAAGCGTTGCCTATGGAGATTAAGTACCGTAGTTTGTTGCCATTCCAAGAGCGTATGCAATTTTAAAGCTTGAAATATTAGGCATCTATTTACTCGGCGTAACATCATCTTTTATATTTTACAAAAAAATTGGGTTATATATATTGTCTTTTTTTTTTACTCATTAAAGTATTTTATTTCCAAAAACATTGCTTTTGAAAAAACGCTGCACAAATACCGTGTGACAAAAATTTCAATGATTGCCATTTTATTCCCTAGGGTCTCTGCTAAAATAAAATATAATATAATATATAATGTTTGGGGATCATAAGTAATTTTCTAGCATAAAATACTGATTTAAACTTGTAAACACAAAAGTGCCAGAAAAGGCTTGGTCTTCAAGTAGATCATTTTTATACATCCAATACTGTTCGGAACTTGGTTTTAACTAAGACCCTGGGGAGGGGATATTGTATTGATATTGCACTAATATGGAGATGCCCTTATGGGTTTTTTTTTTTGTCCTGGTGAAGGGGGCATTTTTGACTTGACCAAAACACATACTCTTTGGCCTGTACCCTTGACATCTATTAGAAAAAAAGTTGTATCTGGACCTCTTAGCAGTGGTGTGGAGCTTCAACTTTCATTTATGTTAAAGCTAGTGATGGACTTTAGCACATAGATGGTCTACTAATTATTTGCCATTGTGTCATATAAAATCATTTCTGCCTCAGCTCTTGTCTAGGGCAAAAAATCACAGCCTAATTCATCTTAAAAGAGGGAAGAGAATAATGTAAAATGAAGTAATGGTCTATCTCACATTAGATTATATCAGACACCTAATGAACACACCCAGCTCTCCTGGAAGCATAACAAATCAATGATTTGGGTCAATCATCCCAACATTTGTTTGCAAACCCGGAGAGTCCGATAATACAGCTGAATTAATTTACAGGGCAAATAGGTTGCTTTTTGTATTTATATGTCCTCGGAGGGAATATAAACTTGGGATGATGACTAGTATGTATTCCATTAAGTACATGGCGTTTAGTAAACAAACATTCGGTTTTTGAAGTCTCTGTTATCAGCCGCCATTACTGTCTCATCCATTAGGAGTATTTTAAGAGCACTTAGCAACAGCGAAATTGTTTGATGGACTAATCCAGAAAAATATGATGTTCCTGCACAGTTATCAGAATGTGCGCGAGTGTTAAGGCTGGTGTCTGAATCAGCACTAAGGTTCAGAAAGGCGGTAGTATAGTAAATGGTCTCTGTTCAGCCTCCCTCACACAGCCTGGCATTTTAGTTAAAGGTGAGTCTGGTATACAAATTGGATGAAGAAGCCTCAGCTGTAATCAAAGTGAATTTTCATGCAGCAGATGCAGTTTATTAAATGGATCCTGCTGAACACACAATCAGAAAATGAAAGCAGGAATTCTTCAGTGAATGAATAAAAGAGCATTTTCCATTACTTCCACTGACGGAACATTTCCTTAAAGGAGCACTAAATACATTTTTTTCTCTTTTTTAATTTCACCTTTAAAGTTGGATACAAAACTTCCCAAGGCGCTCTGCTGGGCTAAAGCTACTATTTTAGGTAGCTGTGCATACAGACTTTTTCAACCTTCATTCAACTTTTCAGGTAGTTTAGAACCAAACATGCATTTTTATTAGGCAATACTACACCTGCTTTGACCAGCAAAGGTTATTGCTCCAGCAGGCCTAAACACAGTAGAAAATAACAGTTTTGATATTTTAGACTAACTCCAAATAAAGCAACAAACTCCAGACACAATAAAAGTCCAGTTCAAATAATTAAAAATAAAAGTGAGGCTAGTTCTCATTATATCCGTTGTGGTCCATTAGATACATCTCAGTTGCAGAGTGAGAAAAAAAGCAGTGCTGAAGGTTTCAGGTGAATAAAAAATTGGCCCATGGCATGATCATTTTTTGGTAGCATGAAAGAGTAAAAATTGGGCAGCCTCGATAGACCACCTGGTCTTTTTCTGTCATCACTCTTCTATGTTTTAGCACAACAAGCCTAAAGACAGAGACGAACTGTTTTCCTAAAAAAATTTGAGCTTTAGACTTTAGGGCTTTTTGGCAGCTGATTACCCCTTTTGTACCTTCAGCACCGCTGCCTCTGTGTTTAGGTCTGTCTGCATTTAGTGATTTATTTTCAGGTGAATTTTATTTTTTTATTATGGGGATAGGGGGTTCTGGAAATTTGGATGAAAGCATGATTTGTTTTGTGCATATTGTTTTTACACAATGGCATTCTCAAAAGACAGATCCCCTAGACCAACAAACCTAAAGGAATGCCTTGTTGCAAAAACACAGTTCTCTTATGGTCAATCAAAAATTTAAAAACAGGTTGTGGAATGGACACCACAGCCCTAATTGTGACCACTTTTAGGGAGGCCATATACTCAAAGTCAATACTCCAGAATAAAATCAATAAAGGTAATAATTAATATGCAAAATATCACAATTTAACATTAAATATAGAACATACCTACCGTTCACCTCATACCCCATTAAAAAGACAATGTTGTCTTAGAACACACGAAAATGTCTGGACATCATAGAGGGCACTATATGCAGTGCCTCAGAAAAAGTATTCATACCCTTTGAAACTTTCCACATTTTGTCATGTTACAACCAAAAATGTAAATGTATTTTATTGGGATTTTATGTGATAGACAAACACAAAGTGACACATAATTGTGAAGTGGAAGAAAAATGAGAAATGGTTTTCAATTTTTTTTACAAATAAATATCTGAAAAGTGTGGTGTGCATTTGTATTCAGCCCCACTGAATCAATACCTTGTAGAACCACCTTTCGCTGCAATTACAGCTGCCAGTCTATTTGGGTATGTCTCTACCAGCTTTGCACATCTAGAGAGTGATATTTTTGCCCATTCTTCTTTGCAAAATAGCTCAAGCTTTGTCTGATTGGATGAAGAGCGTCTGTGAACAGCAATTTTCAAGTCTCGCCACAGATTCTCAATTGGATTTAGGTCTGGACTTTGACTGGGCTATTCTAACACATAAATATGCTTTGATCTAAACCATTCCATTGTAGCTCTGGCTGTATGTTTAGGGCAGTTGTCCTGCTGGGTAAACCTCTGCCCCAGTCTCAAGTCTTTTGCAGACTCTAACAGGTTTTCTTCTATGATTGCCCTGTATTTGGCTCCATCCATCTTCCCATCAACTCTGACTAGCTTCCCTGTCCCTGCTAAAGAAAAGCATCCCCACAACATGATGCTGCCACCACCATGTTTTATGGTGGGGATGGTGTGTTCAGGGTGATGTGCAGTGTTAGTTTTCCACCACACATAGTGTTTTGCTTTTAGGCCAAAAAGTTCACATTTAGTCTCATCTGACCAGAGCATCTTCTTCCACATGTTTGCTGTGTCCAACATGTGGCTTCTCTCTAACTGCAAACGGAATTTCCTATGGCTTTCTTTCAACAATGGCTTTCTTCTTGCCACTCTTCCATAAAGACCAGATTTCTGGAGTGCACAACTAATAGTTGTCCTGTGGACAGATTCCCCCACCTGAGCTGTGGATCTCTGTAGCTCCTCCAGAGTTACCATGGGCCTCTTGGCTGCTTCTCTTATTAATGCTCTCCTTGCCCAGCCTGTCAGTTTAGGTGGACGGTCATGTCTTGGTAGGTTTTCAGTTGTGCCATACTCTTTCCATTTTTGAATGCTAGATTGAACAGTGCTCCATGAGATGTTCAAAGCTTGGGATATTTATTCATAACCTAACCCTGCTTTAAACTTTTCCACAACTTTATCCATGACCTGTCTGTCTGGCGTGTTCCTTGGCCTTCATGATGCTGTTTGTTCACTAAGGTTCTCTAACAAACCTCTGAGGGCTTCGCAGAACAGCTGTATTTATACTGAGATTAAATTACACACAGGTGGACTCTATTTACTAATTAGGTGACTTCTGAAGGCAATTGGTTCCACTAAATTTTAGTTAGGGCTATCAGAGTAAAGGGGGGCTGAATACAAATGCACACCACACTTTTCAGATATTTATTTGTAAAATGTTTTGAAAACCATTTATCATTTTCCTTCCACGTCACAATTATGTGCCACTTTGTGGTCTATTACATAAAATCCCAATAAAATACATATACATTTTTGGTTGTAACATGACAAAATGTGGAAAATTTCAAGGGGTATGAATACTTTTTAAAGGCACTGTAGCTCTCATGGCAACCTTACCATGGCTAACACCAATATGTTATATGGCTATATTTGGCAATATCTGACTATAGTTGCTTTGCTTTTATTGTATATATGCCTCCTCTAAATAAACAAAAAAACTGAAAATGGTATAAACTGTTTGCAAATGACCATATGTGGTGTCACTTGGATTAATGGAGAATAATATATGTCTCTTTTAACATTCTCATAGTAGCCAATAATGTAAAACCCCACATAGTATCTGACTGTAAAATGCTGGCTGATTACGACAATTGCTTGCAAAGTCCAAACATTTAATAAATAAATAAATTGATCTCTTAACAGATGAACAAAACAATATCCAGGGTCATAAATGATAAAGCAGACTTTAGATGACAGCGTGCAGCAGAACAATAAGGCCAAGACATAAGCAAGCCATGAAAGCAGACACCAAGAAAGTAAATAGGAAAGGACATCTATTTTCATGTCATGGTCCAAGAGACTGTTCTGGGTCAAATCACAGCAATTCAGCCAACACTGCTTGAAATGGTAACCACATCTCAACTGCAAACCAGCATGGATATCTCTTCTTCTGAGCTTTAAAACTTCAATCTCACCACTCAAGGTATAGGAATTTCTTAGAGTTGTATATCCCTGTTGTGCCCATCCATTTAACAGTCTCCATGTCCTCTCATGTGGGCTATTAAATGTTCCATGCACGTACTGCTTAATAGCTGAACCAGCAGGTCAAATGTATCGCCAAAGTTAGGAGAGATGACACAAGTGATGTCAGGATGCTCTAATGTCTATGCATTTCACCAAACAAGGGAAGCTGGCTGCATCAGGACATAGGGGGTAGCAGTATTCCTCTCGTATTTCATGGCAAATTAATTACCATAAAGTACCGCCACCCCTGGACTGTTAAAGAGACCCATCCTATCTGTGTGCTAACTCAATTGTTTTTGTATAAATGTACTGCTTATACTCATGTAATATCAAATATCCTTTCAGAAGGACATGGAATTAAAAAAAAGGTGCTCATATACATATTAAATTTAAGTAATGACCAAGCAAAAAGTCTAACAAAAACAAAAAATAAAAGAGCACAGAGGTGGAGATTATCAAAAGACTTGACATACATTCCAATCAATGGTAACTCTATTTAATACCTTATGCTGAATGGACGTATCAATAACACCCTATTCAATAACAGTTATCTTATAAATCAATTAACTTATCAAAGGACAACATGGATATCGTTTTAAATTCAAATCAATCTTACCCTTCAACCCGCCAGAAAAAAAAAAATGGAAGTTGAGCTCTGTATTTAACCTTTAAGGATAAAGAGCATTGAGTCTATAAATTCATTGTTTTTCCTATCTTAAAAGGACAGTGTTAAAGTCTTCTTGTCTCAATGAAAGATCCAGTACATATATTTCCTTCACTCTTTAACCTTCCACCTTAGCCACAGGAAAAAAGGCAAACTGTTAGGCTAGGGGGAATTCAGTTCCTTACACCTGGAAGTGTTCAGCAATGTTGTTCTCATTTGGTTTTGCCATCATATAATTTCCTGCAAGGACATTACAAAAAATATATTACTCTCATTGTAGCGCAATTTATAAAGCTGTTAATGTAACTACAGCTTCCATGCACATTGTTGAACACCTCCATACGTTCCAAAAACAGACATATTTGGCAGTGACCACAAGGGAAAATGCCTTTAATTCTTGGATAAGTAGATAGCCATGTGTCCTTCGATTTCCATATAAACTCAGATTGCACCAATATGTCACCCAGATTCTCTATTGTTCATGCTACCATCTGAGGGAATGGGCCTCTGTGACAAAGCAGGACATCTGGTAAGCATGTGCCAATGTTTTGCCATTATTTCTTTGATTTTATTCCATTGAGCTCCACATTAGGTAACAAATCTGACTGGTTCTTTTATTTGACAGAAGTCTCAATTTTGTTTCTTTCGATAACATGTCCCTGTCACTCTCAATAGCTCTTTTTCTGGCCTTTTTTTATTTGTTTATGAGACTAGCCCCTCTCTCTAAAATGATCATAAATTTGTTTCACCTCCGTTTTGAAATCCTTCACCTTTGTACAGTTTCTTTGAATCCAAAGAAAGTGTCCCATCTGGATCCCAGTAAGGGGTCTAGGGTGGTGACCGTTTGCTCTTAAGCAGTGTTAGCTGCTGTTTCCTTTCAAAATGTTTGTGTCAGGTCAACAGCAAAAAGTGATCATTGCTCTCAAATAAACTACAAATGAAAATCAAAGACAAAATGTGAATCCTAGAAATGTGTCCTGATTTCATGATTGGACAAGTCCGAATTTTAACCCTATTGGCCACTGCATGTATATGGTGTAACCCCTGCAAAGCATGTAATATTTTCAAACATATATGTAAGAGACATAACCCTTCTACCTATTTATATACATCGTTCATAAATTACCAGTGAAAATCCTCAAAAAGTCTTTGCAGCATTGTGCGCATATTAAACAAACAGCCCAGTTTAAAACCATGTATTCAATTCTAAATTATTCCAAATGTAGATGCTCCTTCCAACTCCCCAGTAAAGGAATTAGCTCTGTTTTAATTTAATATATAGTTAGCACAGGGCATAGTGACTCCCATATTTCATTTTCATTGCATGAGAGCTTTGTGTAGTCCATTCAGTGATCCACTAAAAACTTCTCTTGGGTTATGTTCCCAATTAAATTTCCAGGCTGTGCAACAGTTAGAATCACACAGTCTCTGTCCCAGAAGACTACCTTGTTAATGTCCCCTGTTGCTCTCCAGGCTACTGATGTCAGCAACTTAACAGCCTTTTTTCCCTACCAATCCTTAGACAATCGTGAAGGAGATCAGAGTGGTCACACGACTAATACATGTACCATTTTAACAGGTATTATATTAGATTGGTGACTAGATTTCCACTTTCAAATCAATTAGTGTTGCCTCCATGAACGCCCCATTAAACACTCAGCAGCCAATATTGACTCCTATGATCTATAAGGCCAGAAGATTATGCAATGCCACATATCCTGATTGCTCTTTGTTTCTTATGGTTATCTTAATTCTTATATATATTCCAGTTTATTCATATTTAAAAGAAGTAGAATGGAGACTTTATTAAAATTACCTTTTAAAGCAAAATTAAAATAGTTCTAAAGGCAGAACATTTTTTTAACTTAATGCATTCCCTGCATTAAATGTTCCAGTAGAGTATCGTCCCACCCCTTTTACTTACATAACTCTGATCTCGATCCACCACTGTGTCCCTCTGCAGCTAGTGTCTATCTCTCTCCTCACAGGACAGAGAGGCTGCAGTAGGAACCATTGGCACACACAGCCCGACTTAGGAGCGAGCCTACAGGTGTGCCATCCTAGAAAGTGGCTTCCTAGGGTGGCACACTGAAAAGAGGAGGAGCCTGAAAAGCAAGTGTGATACCCCAAAAGAGGAGGTTTGGGTACGCTATGTGAAATACCATTGAACAGGGCAGGTAAGTATAGCATGTCTGTTATTTTTCCCAAAAAACTATACCTTTACAAATGCTTTAAAAACAATCACATGCTTTTGAGCTGTCCACCAGCACTAATAATAAAATCACTCACATGAACCTGCGCAAATCCTCTGCTTGTGCAGTGCACCTCATGTAACCAGCGTTAATGACACAATGACATCAGTTACATTCACACAACGCTTTTCATCTCCAACAGGCTTTCTCCATCGCCCATTATGCCATACAATTGTTTTTTAACTCAATACTGTTCATGTAGAACATGGGGCAACAAATTCTGTTGTGATCACTTTCCATTTCTATTTACTTTTTCCAATAAATTGTTGACATTGACAATGATTGGAAGGATGCAGGTGAATTAACCTTTTGTGTTGCACTAAACGATCATTTCAGCTCTCCGATTTTAAACTATCAGAACAAAAAATCAATTCATGCATGACTGGCATAAAATATTTTAATTACTCAGGGAACAGAATTCCAGTAGACTGTTTCCTCTGCAGCATCAGGATATGGAATACACAGTAATAGTAGAGTGTAATTCATAACATTTTGTTAGTGCTTCATGAAGCAGAAGTAATTTCTGCCAGCTTTTTTATCATACTCATAGTTGTAAAGTCTGTTTTTTGTCCATTAGATAAGTAACATCGACATTGTAAAGTTTGTAAGATGCAGGACAAAGAACTGGAAGTCAGAAGTCACTTATGTTTAATGATCATGAAATATTCCCATGTCCCTTTCTTCCACTGGTAAAGGTCCACATGTTTTGCAGTACAAAGATTCAGGATACTAAACACAAGAACACTGATATCACTTGGCTGGTTTACCTGTTTCCCAGACATATGGACTAATTCTGCAATCTATTGTCAGGTATACATTCTTACTTGGTTGAAATCCATCATAATAAAAAGTTTACAGAAACCTGTCACGAAAGAAATACATGGGCTGCTATTCTTTATCTGCTTTGGAGAATGCTAGTTTGTCTTCCTCTTTAGTATTTTCAGTCAGCCAACTGGAACAAGCACGCAGTAAGCAAAGTCAAAGCTTGTATTAGGACACTGACTCAAAGAGCACCAAATCTAGATATTCATCATGACGGGAAGACATCTATTATTTTCAGAAGAAGCTAAGCAACGACAACACTCATATTTATCTATGAGCGGTTTTCTTCAATTCTACATGTTTTAATCACACCTAAATCCTATCATATCTTTACTAATGGAAAGCTTTTTTTATTTATGTAAAGCAAATATTAAATGGTGAAAAGCCAATACCATGATAATATTTCCTCCAATTTCACTGAAAACACTCTACCTATAACTGATAGGCATGATCACTTTGACACATAGGGGTTTATTTACTAAAGGTAAATTCACTTTGCACTACAAGTGCACTTGAAAGTGCAGTCGCTGTAGATCCGAGGGGGACATGCAAGGAAAAAAAAAAACAGCATTTTTGCTTGTACATGATTGGATGATAAAATCAGCAGAGCTTCCCTTTATTTCAGATCTTCCCCTCAGATTTACAGCCACTGCACCTCCAAGTGCACTTTCAAGTGCACTGGCAGTGCACTTGTAATGCAGAGTGGATTTGCCTTTAGTAAATCAACCCCATAGTTTGTACACGAGTGACCAAATGGTAGTATGGGATTAGACATTACTATGGAAATTAAGGAATGAGGGTGATACTGCCAAGCCTTTGTAAGTGGTAGTCTCAATCCCATTAGCAGAATTTACAGAGAGCTTACACAAGTCAAAGCTTTAGCTCCAGCAAATCTTTGGACATGTGTTTCCCTATTCCAATACACTAATTGTATTATTACAGCGATCCTCCTCTTCTTGGGACCCCCTGCTGGCACTCCTGGTCCCTTCCTCCAGCTAAGTGCCCCCAGAGCAAGCAACTTGCAATGGGGGCACCTGAACAGGCTTGCTTCTGAGCCGCAGCTCTACGTGTCAATTCACACACAAAGCCGCAGCTCAGCCTCGCCCCTTCTCTTCTCATTGGCTCACTGGCTGTGATCCCGCTGCTGTCTTAGCCAATGATGAAGGAGAGTCCCCAGAGAGCTAAGGCTCCGGTGCACATTGCTGGAGGAAGATCTGGCTCAGGTAAGTATTTGGGGGGTAAAAAACCTTCAGCCTTTACAAATATTTTAAATATGGGCAACATTTAAAGGGTAACTGCACTTATAACTAACTTAAGCTTAACATCCTCACCTCTCACCCCACATCTCTCCCATGTTACCTATACTCCCTCTTACTCAAGATTAATAAATGACCTAATCCAAGAGCTGCGGACTACACCAGGTGGTACACCATATTTGTCCCCAAAATGCATCCTTACCACTCATAAGAGGATCAAAGTACTGTCTGGTCCATTGTAGCCCATATCTCCTGGATCAGATGGCCCACAGTTTTATAAAAAAGTCATGTGGAATAGGTAGAATGAAAGAGAAAAAGGAAGCTTTTAGGCTATCCCTAAAGTTATACATTTGTTTCATAAAATGCATAATTTTGCTGAAAAATTTAGGAATGTCATATTTCACAAACAAAACACATGACCTTACTAATGTCATCCCAAACAGTGTCAATTTGATAATGCTGATAGTGCTGCTATTAAACCAAAATCTGATTTCTAGACGTGAAATCCCATGCTTACTGCATTGGATAATCTGTAGGTAAAAACACTATAAAAAGGTGTACAAAAAAATATTGTAAGTGCGTCTGCACCTGAAAATGCTGTGTTAAAGGGGTTTTGCACCTAAATCTAAATGAACTACCCCATAAGCCCCCTTATCACTCAGTATAGACATTTGAACACATCCCACCCTCTAATTTCAGTTGGACAGGAACTCAAAACTCATGAGTTCCATCTGGATTGTTAGTAGTGCTGAAAGCCAGTACAGCAAACAGTGAAGAGAGTGTAAAGGTGCAACTCTAATTTACGGTAAAGCTGTACCAGGTCAGTTATGTAATACATACATGAGTAACTGGGTATGATCAAACACAAAGTACAACCAAAATTGACACCAGCTTTCATTGTTTGCTGGAAAACTGAATGGTTTGACTGATTGTTTTTCCTTAGGAACATACAGTAACCTAGATAGCAAGTAAATCTAAAGTAAAGTGACACAAATTTGTGGCAGTGTTGAATTGAAAGTCTGCTAACTTGCTGCACATTTTCACTAGCAAGTTGTACACATGCAGAGTACTTGATGCACAAGTTCTAACTGACACGTTTTCAATTTGTAAAATTGTGTGGCAATTCTCTAGCAAGAGCAAGGTTGCAGTGGTGAGTCTACAGCAAGAGCTCTGCAAGTCACAGTGACCCCTGTGGTGGGAGGACTATTGCACAACATAACTGAATCAGCAGAGTTGCATAATGTTTGCAAAGAAAGTTGATCTGGTGTCATACAATTTGGACTTGCTGCAATTGTGCAGTAAACTTGTGAAGCCTGGCAAGTCTAGTAATAGCTTGGCAGTAAGTAATAGCTTAGCAAGACATTATCAAACTTGCAACTCAATTGCTTGCTATCTGGGAAGTAGGGATGAGCCGAACACCCCCCTGTTCGGTTCGCACCAGAACATGCGAACAGGAAAAAAAATTCGTTCGAACACGCGAACACCGTTAAAGTCTATGGGACACGAACATGAATAATCAAAAGTGCTAATTTTAAAGGCTAATATGCAAGTTATTGTCAATAAAAGTGTTTGGGGACCTGGGTCCTGCCCCAGGGGACATGAGTCAATGCAAAAAAAAGTTTTAAAAACGGCCGTTTTTTCAGGAGCAGTGATTTTAATAATGCTTAAAGTCAAACAATAAAAGTGTAATATCCCTTTAAATTTCATACCTGGGGGGTGTCTATAGTATGCCTGTAAAGGGGCGCATGTTTCCCGTGTTTAGAACAGTCTGACAGCAAAATGACATTTTGAAGGAAAAAGCACATTTAAAACTACCGCGGCTATTGCATTGCCGACAATACAAATAGAAGTTCATTGATAAAAATGGCATGGGAATTCCCCACAGGGCAACCCCGAACCAAAATTAAAAAAAAAAAATGATGTGGGAGTCCCCCTAAATTCCATACAAGGCCCTTCAGGTCTGGTATGGATATTAAGGGGAACCCCAGCCAAAAATTTTTTTAAAAATTGACGTGGGGTTCCCCCTAAATTCCATACCAGACCCTTCAGGTCTGGTATGGATTTTAAGGGGAACCCCGCGCCAAAAAAAAAAAAAAAACGGCGTGGGGTCCCCCCAAAAATCCATACCAGACCCTTATCCGAGCACGCAACCTGGCAGGCCGCACGAAAAGAGGGGGGGACGAGAGTGCGGCCCCCCCCTCCTGAACCGTACCAGGCCACATGCCCTCAACATTGGGAGGGTGCTTTGGGGTAGCCCCCCAAAACACCTTGTCCCCATGTTGATGAAGACAAGGGCCTCATCCCCACAACCCTGGCCGGTGGTTGTGGGGGTCTGCGGGCGGGGGGCTTATCGGAATCTGGAAGCCCCCTTTAACAAGGGGACCCCCAGATCCCGGCCCCCCCCCTGTGTGAAATGGTAAGGGGGTACTTACCCCTACCATTTCACTAAAAAACTGTCAAAAATGTTAAAAATGACAAGAGACAGTTTTTGACAATTCCTTTATTTAAATGCTTCTTTTTTCTCCTTCATCTTCTTCTGGTTCTTCTGGCTCTTTTGGTTCTTCCTCCGGCGTTCTCGTCCAGCATCTCCTCCGCGGCGTCTTCTATCTTCTTCTCCTCGGGCCGTTCCGCACCCATGGCATGGGGGGGGAGGCTCCCGCTCTTCTCTTCATCTTCTTCTCTTCTTCATCTTCTTCTTCATCTTCTTCTTCTTCTTCTCTTCTTCCTTCTTCTCTTCTTCATTTCTTCTCCGGGCCGCTCCGCAGCCATGCTGGCATGGTGGGAGGCTCCCGCTGTGCGACGGCGTCTCTTCGTCTGACGGTTCTTAAATAACGGGGGGCGGGGCCACCCGGTGACCCCGCCCCCCTCTGACGCACGGGACATGACGGGACTTCCCTGTGGCATTCCCCGTGACGTCACAGGGAAGTCCCGTCAAGTCACCGTGCGTCAGAGGGGGCGGGGTCACCGGATGGCCCCGCCCCCCGTTATTTAAGAACCGTCAGACGAAGAGACGCCGTCACACAGCGGGAGCCTCCCACCATGCCAGCATGGCTGCGGAGCGGCCCGGAGAAGAAATGAAGAAGAGAAGAAGGAAGAAGAGAAGAAGAAGAAGAAGAAGAAGAAGAAGAAGATGAAGAAGAAGATGAAGAAGAGAAGAAGATGAAGAGAAGAGCGGGAGCCTCCCCCCCCATGCCATGGGTGCGGAACGGCCCGAGGAGAAGAAGATAGAAGACGCCGCGGAGGAGATGCTGGACGAGAACGCCGGAGGAAGAACCAAAAGAGCCAGAAGAACCAGAAGAAGATGAAGGAGAAAAAAGAAGCATTTAAATAAAGGAATTGTCAAAAACTGTCTCTTGTCATTTTTAACATTTTTGACAGTTTTTTAGTGAAATGGTAGGGGTAAGTACCCCCTTACCATTTCACACAGGGGGGGGGGCCGGGATCTGGGGGTCCCCTTGTTAAAGGGGGCTTCCAGATTCCGATAAGCCCCCCGCCCGCAGACCCCCACAACCACCGGCCAGGGTTGTGGGGATGAGGCCCTTGTCTTCATCAACATGGGGACAAGGTGTTTTGGGGGGCTACCCCAAAGCACCCTCCCAATGTTGAGGGCATGTGGCCTGGTACGGTTCAGGAGGGGGGGGCCGCACTCTCGTCCCCCCCTCTTTTCGTGCGGCCTGCCAGGTTGCGTGCTCGGATAAGGGTCTGGTATGGATTTTTGGGGGGACCCCACGCCGTTTTTTTTTTTTTTTTGGCGCGGGGTTCCCCTTAAAATCCATACCAGACCTGAAGGGTCTGGTATGGAATTTAGGGGGAACCCCACGTCAATTTTTTTTTTTAATTTTGGCTGGGGTTCCCCTTAATATCCATACCAGACCTGAAGGGCCTTGTATGGAATTTAGGGGGACCCCCACATCATCTTTTTTTTTTTATTTTGGTTCGGGGTTGCCCTGTGGGGAATTCCCATGCCGTTTTTATCAATGAACTTCTATGTGTATTGTCGGCAATGCAATAGCCGCGGGTAGTTTTAAATGAGTTTTTTCCTTCCAAATGTCATTTTGCTGTCAGACTGTTCTAAACACAGGAAACATGCGCCCCTTTACAGGCATACTATAGACACCCCCCAGGTACTAAATTTAAAGGGATATTACACTTTTATTGTTTGACTTTAAGCATTAATAAAATCACTGCTCCTGAAAAAACATCCATTTTTAAAACTTTTTTTTGCATTGATCCATGTCCCCTGGGGCAGGACCCGGGTCCCCAAACACTTTTTATGACAATAACTTGCATATAAGCCTTTAAAATTAGCACTTTTGATTTCTCCCATAGACTTTTAAAGGGTCTTCGGCGGCATTCGAATTTGCCGCGAACACCCCAAATTGTTCGCTGTTCGGCGAACTTGCGAACAGCCAATGTTCGAGTAGAACATGAGTTCGACTCAAACTCGAAGCTCATCCCTACTGGGAAGTGGCAAAGTATTGCCAAAGTAAGAGACAATGGATAGGGACGCAGACATAACCTTTCTCACTCAAAGGTATTCAGAGGTGTGAAAAACTTTTAGGCCAGTGTTCCCCTTCTGCTCCTGATGAAGTGACCACCCACCCCTCCGCCCCGCCCTGCCACACCACATGTAGCATCGACATGGCACAGCTGCACTTTCTCTTCAGTTCCTTGCTAAGATAGGTTTCCCCAGTCTCTTTACCTTTTGTGCTGTCACACCTTTTGCATACAAATAAAATAAGGTCTAAGCGGTTTGTGAGATCTTGAATTCAAATAATCATTTTTTTTACATTTTTAAGTACTATTACTTGTTTCATCTCCAGTTTCCGTCAACCCTTTCCTCCTGCTGCCATTGTGGGGTACTCCACGTGACCCCTTGTGAGTTTCCAGATAGATGCCACTGGATGTTCCAACCCATTGGTCTGGGGGAAACACACTTCTTGGATGAGTGTCTTTTTTTTTTCATAAATTATAAGGGTTCTGGGTTCCTTACTTTCCCCACATTTAGGAAGAATCCTCTGAGGGGGAGTCAGAAGACCCCACGGCTACTTCTTGAAGATATGCAATCTTGGTGAGCTACATCTGATATCAAGGCTGATACCTGGTTCATCCACAAAACTCCATCGATGAAGTCATTTAACCATCCAAGGGTCTGACAGTGAGAGTGCCAACCTTGAGTGTGGAAATTAAACTCTTTTGATTCTGTAATTTGTGATCACTTCTTTTTGGTAAGAGCCCCCCCCCCTGCTTTTCCGCTGAAGAGCAATTCTGACACTGCAGCACTTTTGTGTGGAAGTTTGCAAGCACGGAGCACTTTGTCACATTTGATTTAATACAGACTATTAGCTTATATGATCTTTTTTGATTTGATTTTTTTTGTTTTAGAGTTTTCATCAGTATGTTTTATTGCACATATTAATTGTTTTGGATCATTTCACATTTGCTTGTTTGCACTAATTCTTGGATTTGTTAATTATTTGTATATTCATGATTTAAAGGGATATGTGATTATTACACATTTGCTTATTTGCACTCATTGCACTCATTCATAAAAGTGAGCCTGATTTTGCACTTTCCAGCTTTAGTAAATAAACCCCATTGTTAACTTAAAAGTGGGGTATGCCTGTATATATATATTTTTTACTTTCTGCTATAAAACACATTAAAAAAAATCCCAATAAGCGTATATTGATTGATTTGCGCAAAAATTATTGCGTCTACAAACTATGGGATATTTTTGTGGCATATATTTTTTTTTACTAGTAATGGCGCGATCAGCTATTTTTATCGGAACTTCGACATGCAGCGGACAAATTGGGCACCTAACTGACACTTGTGACACTTTTTTGGGAACCAGTGACATTAATACAGTGATCAGTGCTAAAAATATGCACTGTTACTGTACTAATGACACTGGCAGGGAAGTGGTTAACATCAGGAGCGATCAAAGGGTTAACTGTGTGCCTAGCTGGTGCTTGCTAACTGTGTGGAGGTTGCTCTGACTGGGTGAAGACAGAGATTGGTGTTCCTGCTTAGCAGGAACACAAAATCTTCATATTCTCCCCTGTCAGAACAGCAATCTGCCTTGTTTACATAGGCAGATGGCCATTCTGCCTCTCCCGGGATCGATCGTAAGTGGCCGGCAAAAACATGGGGTGCGCTGGACCCACTGATTGCCATCCCCTGTGTCCAATCAGCGCGCAATCGTGCCTCTGTGGCTATTGCACAAAATGACGTACAGGTAAATATGCGGTAGACAGTCAGCAAGTGGTTAAAGTTTTGTTTTACCATTTTTTGCATGTGCTTTCACTTATATATTTTGTTTGCCCTGGTTTCTCAATTTTTTTTAGTTTATACAGGCACAGTGGACTTTATTATTTTATTTTCATACACCTCATGATCATTATATAATCAGGACAGTTTTTGTGATTGAATTTGATACAATGACTCTTAATTAATAGCGTAAAATATCATTTAATATAATTTTAAATATCACTTTTTGAACTGTCACTTGGAAAATGGTATTCATTTTAATGGTAGTTATTTCCTTGGGTTTATAATAATTCTGAGATTCGGATCTCACATTGAAGGAGAGGGCCACTGTGGTAGTAACGTTATATGTGATTTTTCAATAAAGTTTGACTTTTGTTAACTCTATACTTATTTCTATATGTAGTTATGCTTTCTACTGTTTCTTGGCAATTGAGTTGTAGTTAGTAATTAAAAAGCTGACTGAACTTGCTGGTACCCACTAAAAACTGCTATAGCCCCTTTATCCTTCACAGCCTGGGCAATGCAGTCATGCAGTTCCCTCTCTACACGCTAATGATGGATAGGTCTGCTAGAAAGGAGAGAATGGCTGAAAGACTGTGATTTGTGGCCAAACTGGGTCCTGCCCATGGAAGATAGGAAGGGGAACCAAAGTGAACCCAGAATGGAAGCAAGGCTGTGGTAGAGAGGAAGACACACAAGGAAACCTGATGGTGTAGTGCAGGTTGGAGAGGAAAGCTCTTAAGTGCATTGCTCTCTTTTTCCTGACTATAAATATTGTGGAGAAATTTATCCCTAATTTTACCAACTGAGGGACTCAAATCTTTGCTTTTTCTTAATATTTTTTTATGTTTCAGATTACTTTAGAATGCAACATAATCTTGGTAGCCTGCCAACAGGTATCTCTAAAAGCTAAATTCTGTTCCCGGTAGCCTGCACGATAAAACGCTGCATTTTACTCTTCGGGCAGCTGTCAGTGTGAAATGTCCAGCAGGTAGTGGTGCTGTACGCGTTTCAGCGCATCACACTGTTTACTTTGTCTTTTTTTTTTTACTTTATTTGAAGTGTCAAATAAATTCTATTCAAGGAAAATCTCTTGAATAGAACACCTGAAAAACATCTGAGAGTGACTCTAACCAAACCCCACTATATCCAAAATAAAAAAATAAAAAGGTTTGGCTTTAGATGTATTTGTAAAGAGAACCTTTCACACTGTTATCTTAGTTAACCACTTGTGGGCCGCCAGCTGTACGTATACTGCAGCAGGGCGGCCGCTCTGTGCCAGATCACATACCTAGTATGTGATCTAACACTTCTGGGTCTAGAGTGGCAACCCACTCACAGCGGGAGCCCAGAGACATGTACCGCCAACTCGATGTCTGCTGGCACCCACCGATTGTACAGTACACAGGCAGAACGTTAATCTGCCTATGTAAACAAGGCAGATTGCCGTTCTGTCAGTAAACAAGTCATGGATCCTATGTTCCTGCAAAGCAAGGGCATGGATCTATGCCTTTCCTTAGTAAAAGCACCTCCCCCACAAGACACAAGCATTGGCTAGGAACACATTTAACCCTTTGATTGCCCCTGATGGTAACCCCTTCCCAGCCAGTGTCATTAGTACTTGTTAGCACTGATGGCTGTATTAGTGTCACTGGTCCCCAAAAAGTGACAAAAGTGTCAGTTAGTGTCCGATTTGTTCATCGCAATATTGCAGTCTTGCTATAAAATGCTGATTGTCGTCATTACTAGTAAAAAATTAAATATAAATAAATAAAAATATCCCATAGTTTATAAATGCTATAACTTGCGCAAACCAATTAATATACACTTAGTGGGATTTTTTTTTTTACCAAAAATATGTAACAGAATACACATTGGCCTAAACTGATGAAGAAATTAGATTTTTTCTTTTTTTTTATTGGATGTGTTTTATAGCAGAAAGTAAAAAAATATTGGGTTTTTATCAAAATTGTTGGTCTTTTTTAGTTTAAAGCGCAAACAAATAAAAAACACAGAGTTCATCAAATACCATAAAAAGAAGCTCTATTTGTGGGAAAAAAGAACATAAACTTTTTTTGGGTACAGCGACACATGACCACGCAATTGTCAGTTAAAGTAACGTAGTGCCATATTGCAAAAAATGGCCTGGTCATGAAGGATGGTAAGCTTTCCAGAGGTCAAGTGGTTAAGATTTAGAAATATTACTGAAGACTTCCTCCATCCATCTCCCAGAAGTGGTGCTAATTCCAGGGCAAGTGGTCACCGCCAGTAATTCTGCTCTGGTGTGCTCTACCCTTGATCAACAGTAGCAATACCCCGAAGCTCATCCCTGAGAGCCAGCAAAAGAAAGCTCATTCAAAGCTGCTTCTAACAACCTTAGCTTGCCTCTCCTAAATACACCTCCCTTTATAGATTTACATTGATTAGCTGCCTACCATTTTTTCTTAAACTCCATTAACAAGCAGGAAAAATACATAAGATTGTGTATTTCTAATCAAAAACTGGTACTTCAATTTTATATCGCTGTGCTTAGAAGATATTGGTGTGACCCATCTTTACCGCAATGTCACACTCTTGGATTCAGCAAAGGTGTATTTATACTCACAATGGAAGCAAAAACATACACAGAGAATGATAAAATGATAAAATGTAAAATGAGCTGGTAATCAACCTCAAATAGCCTTTCCAGCTGCCAGCCCTCCGCTCAAGTGAATAGATATGTGGTTTTCACCTAAATGCGTTTGTGGAACAACTCCAAATATTAGCACAAATACTGACTAGACTCGATGAAGGTTTTTAGAAAGATATAGATGTCAGACTGTCTCCTACAGGCTTTCCCATAAATGAGGACAATCTACAGATATCCTGGCTAGATTTTTTAGTGTAATCAGAGCTTTCATATTTTATTACAAAGCCCTTAGGGAACATTGAGCATTTCCATTTGTTTTATAAACTGGTAAAAAAAAATTCTGGATGTGCATTTTTGTGGAAGTCATTTTGGAGATGACTTCCTGCTTTGCAGTACTAGACAATAGTTGTCCTTTAGGTAAGGTTCACACCAGATGAGGTGAGACTGTGTTGGGAGGCTATTTCAGCGTAGTCCCACCACATGACAAGGTTTGCCTCCCTATCTGCCCGGTTCAAACCACCACATTACGGTGGTGTGCGCTAAAAAAGAACTGCATGGAGTACTTTTTCCAGTGCAATGCAATGTGAGGCAATCCACTTCCTCGCAACAAGTTTCCGGCAACTGAACTTTATGAGATGTCTGTGTGACATCTCAATACAGTTTGTTCAAGTGAAAAATTTGAAAAAAAAAAGAAACAGTGTGATGCACCGAGATGAATTCACTGATCTTGGTCAGATCGCACCGCAACCAGCTGGTGTGAGAGAGCCCTTACTGCTGCTCGCCACAATGCAAGTTTATGTTAAACTGAGTTGGCCAACTCACTGAAAACAAAGCACTCACTGTGCAACTAATGCACTATTTTACCAAAAGTATTGGGATACCTGCCTTTATACGCACACGAACTTTAATGGCATCCCAGTCTTAGTTCGTAGGGTTCAATATTGAGTTGGCCCACCCTTTGCAGCTATAACAGCTTCAACTCTTCTGGGAAGGCTGTCCACAAGGTTTAGGAGTGTTTCTATGGGAATGTTTGGCCATTCTTACAGAAGCGCATTTATGAGGCCAGGCACTGATGTAGAAAGCAAGGTCCATAAAGACATGGATGAGCGAGGTTGGGGTGGAGGAACTTGACTGGCCTGCACAGATTCCTGACCTCAACCCGATAGAACACCTTTGGGATTAATTAGAGCGAAGACTGAGAGCCAGGCCTTCTCGTCCAACATATCAATATCAATATAATCAATAGCAATAATATAATCAATATATAATAATAATAATATAATAATATAATTAATAATCAATATCAACAGACAGAATCATTGTAGTTGGTAATACACACTGCCTCTAGTTGTTGATCTATAGGGCCTCATGCACACTCAACATTTTGCTAACTCTCCTAGACTTCTTTCGTCCAGGCTGCAGCATTTTGGCAGAAAAACAATTGATACTTGTAACCGTGTGTAACGCGTTTAGGTGTGGCAAGCATTTGGCCATTGATTCATTTCATTGGCCAAAATAATTTATTCTGGACATTGAAATTAATCAACTCTCATGCGCTAAATGTGCCTAGCGTTAACAAATGTTTAGATGCATTTACACACATTTAGGCACTCCAAGCATTTTTTTGGTCAAAGCGCCACTGATCCTGGATGCACTGGCTGTGAGTTTTTATTTTCTGCATCTAAATGTCCCTGCCTGTAAACTCTTCTAAACACCTATATGTGCATGGACATGTAGGCTAAAATGCTTGGGTGTTTAGAGGCAGGAAACAAAAATTCCAAACGCCCCTAGAAGTAGCAGAAAAATGTCCAGCATGAGGCCTAAATCTGTGCATATAATACTATAATACAGCAATAAGTGAATGAAAGAATAAGCATGTAAAAATGCAAAAGTCACATAAAAAATTGGTTTAGAGAGGAATTCTAGCTTAAACCTAACTAGCCTTAAAGGATAAGTTCACCTTTCATAACACATTACCCCCTTATTCGGGGTGTAACATGTAATATGTTATGAAAGCACTGGCCCCTGCACCTCCTGCTCCCCCACTGTGCCAGCTAGCGGGGGATCTTCTCCCCCCGCTAGCTGTCAGAATGAAAATAAAAACATGGGCCTGTGGGGCTCTGCCCACCTGACCGCGTTGCTCATTTACAGCGCTCTGTGAATGGAAAACGACAAGGTCCAGCAGCCTTTGTGGCTGTTGACTTGTAGTTTTCAATTAACTACTATAGCCAGGGGCGTTGCTATGTCTGCAAAAGATCTGGGGCTAGAGCCCATAGCAGCGGTCACCAACCTTTTTGCAGGTCCGCGGGGGGGGCACACCAGTGGTAAGCAAGTGGTTCAACTCACCATAATGCAGAATCAGTGGGAGCCCTGGGCGTGTCACTTGCCACATCTCCAGCCACCAGATGCAGTGTGTCACTTGCCACTGTCGCCTGTCACCAGATGCGGCTTGTTACTTGCCCCCGTCACCTGCCATTAGATGTGGATTGTCACTTGCCATATCTCCTGCTGCCATTTGCAGAATGTCACTTGCCATGTCACCTACCACCATTTGCCCCAGAGAGTCCCCATCAGAAGCCCCTTTCACATCAGAGTCCCCACCAGCAGCCCCCTTCACATCAGTATGTCCCCATCAGAAGCCCCTTCACATCAGAGGCCCCACCAGCAGCCCCCTTCACATCAGTGTGTCCCCATCAGAAGTCCCCATCAGAGAGTCCCCATCAGAAGTCCCCATCAGAGAGTTCCCATCAGAAGCCCCCTTCACATCAGAGAGTCCCCATCAGAAGCCCCCTTCACATCAGTGAGTCCCCATCAGAAGTCCCCATCAGAGAGTCCCCATCAGAAGCCCCCTTCACATCAGTAAATCCCTATCAGAGAGTCCCCAAAAGCATCCCCCTTACATCAGAGTGTCCCCGACAGCGTCCCCCGTATATCAGTGAGTCCCCAACAGCCTCCCCCTTACATCAGAGGGTCCCAATCAGCAGCTCCCTTCACAGAGAGTCCCAATCAGCAGCCCCTTTCACATCAGTGTGTCCCCATCAGAGAGTCCCCATCAGAAGCCCCCTTCACATCAAAGAGTCCCCATCAGCAGCCCCTTTACATCAGTGTGTCCCCAGAGGGTCCCCATCAGAAGTCCCCTTCACATTAGAGTCCCCACCAGCAGCCCCTTCACATCAGTGTGTCCCCCCATCAGAAGCCCCCTTCACATCAGAGGCCCCACCAGCAGCCCCCTTCACATCAGTGTATCCGCATCAGAGAGTCCCCATCAGAAGCCCCCTTCACATCAGAGAGTCCCCATCAGAAGCCCCCTTCACATCAGTGAGTCCCCATCAGAAGTCCCCATCAGAGAGTCCCCATCAGAAGCCCCCTTCACATCAGTGAGTCCCTATCAGAAGTCCCCATCAGAGAGTCCCCATCAGAAGCCCCCTTCACATCAGAGAGTCCCCATCAGAAGCCCCCTTCACATCAGAGTCCCCACCAGCACCCCCCTTCACATCAGTGTGTCCCCATCAGAGAGTCCCAATCAGAAGCCCCCTTCCCATCAGAGAGTCCCCATCAGAAGCCCCCTTCACATCAGAGAGTCCCCATCAGAAGCCCCCTTCACATCAGAGAGTCCCCATCAGAGAGTCCCCATCAGGAGCCCCCTTCCCATTAGAGAGTCCCCATCAGAAGCCCCCTTCACATCAGAGAGTCCCCACCAGCAGCCCACTTCACATCAGTGTGTCCCCATCAAAGAGACCCCATCAGAAGCCCCCTTCCCATCAGAGAGTCCCCATCAGAAGCCCCCTTCACATCAGAAAGTCCCCACCAGCAGCCCCCTTCACATCAGTGTGTCCCCATCAGAGAGTCCCCATCAGAAGCCCCCTTCACATCAGAGTCCCCATCAGAAGTCCCCTTCCCATCAGAGAGTCTCCATCAGAAGCCCCCTTCACATCAGAGAGTCCCCATAAGACACCACCTTCACATCAGAGTCCCCACCACCAGCCCCCATCACATTGGTGTGTCCCCATCAGAGAGTCCCCATCAGAAGCCCCCTTCACATCAGAGAGTCCACATCAGAAGCCCCTTCATATCAGTGTGTCCCCACCAGCAGCCCCCTTCACATCAGAGAGTCCGCCCTCTCCTCCCCCTCCCACATGTACTCACAGTTTTGAAGGCAGCTTCTCGTTCCTCTCTCCAGTCATATGATAACAAGTGATTAGGAGAGAGAGGAAGGAAACTCTGCCGTCTGTCTATCTCCCCCTACAGGCTGGAGGGAGCATAAGGCCTAATGCTCTCTCCAGCATATGACGGAAGCTGCTCCTCCTGACAGGAGTGAAATTACGATAACTCACTGTCAGAGAGGAGCGGCTCCAGGACCGCACCTGACTGGCCCACTGAGCCATCGGCCCACCGGGAAACTCCCGGTAGTTCCGATGGCCAGTACATGCCTGTCTCTGCTCGTCCGCCGGCTCGCTTCTCTCCTCTCCACTGCGTCTCTCATGCAACCAGCCTGTCCGCCGCAGGTTAGGCAGGGATCCTGCAGCAAGAGATTCGGGGCTATGTGCCCCAGATTCAGGGCTATAGCCCCAATAGCCACCCCCTAACAACGCCTCTGACTATAGCGCTGTGAGTGCTGTGGTAGTTCATTCATTCTTCCTGTCGGCATGTATCGGCTTCCTCGTATCAGGTACGATATACGTATACATTAACAGGTCTGCAGGAGACCTGCATGGCATCAGCAATCTGCTGATTGCTGTTGCAATGCTTTACAGGCTCCTGCAACAAAAAAAATAATAAATGCACATTTTTTTACCTGCAAAAAAAATTTGCATTTATTATTTTTTCTGAAAAAAGGTGAATTTATCCTTGTTTAACTTCCCTGTGTAAGAAAGTTGCATATACCTACCAATTTTCAGCCTGCTCCTCTACAGTCACGTGGGTCCCTTTGTCAGCCAGCGACCGCTGCAGGGGAGAGGAAAGAGCACTCAACAATGGCTGGTAAAGCATGATATCACCCATAGGCTTCCTATGGTCCATTAATTGTCCCCAAACTCACTCTGGTTTGGGGGCAAATAAATTGTTGTCTTATAACTTAGTCAAGGTGCCCAAAAAACATTTCTTCACAAGGCACCCTTAGTAACTTTGTCTGCCAGTGAATTGATGCATATACAGTAAGTTAAGTGTTAGGAACACTCTCCAGTTAAAAATACTTGGCGGTTCGGGGTAATATACTGTCCTGCTCAAAGCTGAAGATAACACGAGGAAAACAAGGTGGCAACTTAAGAGTCTTTTAGAAAATTCTGCCAAACAGATCTCTCTTAAAGATACAGGTTCAGTAGTAGATTGTGAATGGAGGGGATGTTGGAAAAAAACCATATCTCACTTGGCAACAGAGCCAACTCTCTTACTGCAATGGAGTTTACACTCTTGATTTCTTGTCTCTATGCCAAATGCAACACCAGGGATCTCAGGCCTACTTGGCTCTCTAAATGTTGGATAGCTTGACCTTCACATTTGGGAACCCACAATTAGTGTATTTTACATTATTTTTTCACCTATGCAGAAAACCACTGCTCCTCAGGCTTCCACTTACTGGGGATAATGCTCTCACAATCTAACATGTTGTGAAGCCTTGGATCCAAAGTCATTTGCACTCTGCAGGCTTTTCTCCAACAAAGAATCCCATGTACCACAGGCTATGCTTCCCGTGCTTTAGGCCTCTCCTACATGACTGCCTGGACCAATGTATTTTCCCCCTTTACTTGGTAGCTGTAATAACGATAGGATTTTCCGACAACAAATGTTGGATGTGAGCTTGTTGCCGGAACGTCCGACTGTGTGTATGCTCCATAGAACATTTGTTGTCGGAATTTCCACCAACAAATGTTTGAGAGCAGGTTCTCAAATTTTCCAACAACAAGACTTGTTGTCGATAATTCCGATCGTGTGTACACAATTCCGACGCACAAAATTCCACGCATGCTCAGAATCAAGCAGAAGAGCCGCACTGGCTATTGAACTTCATTTTTCTCGGCTTGTCGTACATGTTGTACGTCACCGTGTTGTTGACGTTCTGAATTTCTGAAAACATTTGTGTGACTGTGTGTATGCAAGACAAGTTTGAGCTAACATCCTTCGGAAAAAAATCCTTGGTTTTGTTGTCGGAAAATCCTATCGTGTGTACAGGGCATTATTGTGTACACGGCATTCAGAGAAATGTTTATGATGATTTGTGTAAAGGATGAAAGGGAGTCATTTCTAGTTGTCGCCTCAGGCAGCCCAGTATCCAGCTACACTCCCGCTGGTGTCTTGTGATAGATGTGAACACAGGTACCTTACAGTTTTGCTTGACATAAGGAGACAGAACTGGCTACTAACTAGGTGATATTTATTGATTCCTAGAGACGGCAGCCCACATTAGAGTAACATTGACAGGAGAGACCGTATAAGTGTGCAACAAACCATCAAGTGTCTATACCCTGCTAACGACTACCCAGGTTCCTCGCTAATTTCCTAACACCCTCACTGAGAGAGTTGTCTAATAATTACACCTGACCTTTCATGGGAAGAAATTGGTACAATCATTGTGACAGGCAAAGAAAACTGTTAACCAGTTCCAGGACAGATCATTAGTAAACCCGAAGAGCTGGTTGGTTTTATTGAATCCTCTTGCTAGCACAAAGGAGGGAAAATCAATCAAAAGGGACTAGCCAGCCTTTGTCTACAGTGGTCATGGCGATGGGACTTGTCAATTGGTACACAAAGTAGATGGAGGTGGCTTTTCCCATAATTATCATATTAAAATAAATAAGAACATTATCAACCATATTTGAAAATGCAGCCAGACTGTTGGTGTATTATATTGGTGTATGTCAGGGGATTTTTGGATCAATCTAGACATTTTAAGAACCTCTGGAGAGAAGGAACCTAATGACAACATCATAGCAGAAATCCAATGCAGAGATAGAAAAATGAACACAGTTCAATTACACAGAGAATAGGGTAGGAGGTCGGAGCAGACAGGCAACAGACAGGAGAATGCCTCATTGCCAGCTGGTAGTAAATGGCTCCCTCCAGGGTGCAAGGATCAGGAGTGCCAAGTCTTAACCAGAGCTGCTGAAGGTACAGATGGACTCATATGGCAAGACAGTTCCCAGCATGAAAACAACAGGATTGCTTAGCTGGACAGCTAAAGATGCGCAAACATAAACAGGCAGAGTGCTAGTAAGCGGCAAACAGTAACAGATGGCGTTATAACCAGGACCATCAGGATACACCTACAGACAGGGAAGCTTACTGAGAACTCATATTAACATAAACTTTCTGATTATAACACAGTAGCAGTGTTTTCATGATAACAGTTGTAGCTTATTGATTTAACTTTTTGCCTAGAATTGCTTTTTAAGAAATGTTCAGTACAAAGTAAACATATTACAGAAAATATTTAGCATTTAAAGTATACCTAAAGACAAACCATTTTTTTGAGAGGGGGGTGGGGGTAGAATTGGGAAGGTTTTTTTGGTCACCTGTATCTTGTTATGGAGATTTGTCTTCACTTTCTGTTACACAGACACAACTGTGGATGGTGGTAAGTCAGCAGATGACCATACTGTCTAGAGAGAATTTAACTAAAAGGTACACTATATTACCAAAAGTATTGGAACGCCTGCCTTTACACGCACATGAACTTTAATGGCATCCCAGTCTCAGTCCATAGGGTTCAATATTGATTTGGCCCACCCTTTGCAGCTATAACAGCTTTTCAACTATTCTGGGAAGGCTGCCAGCAAGGTTTAGGAGTGTGTTTACGGGAATGTTTGACCATTCTTCCAGAGGCGCATTTGTGAGTTCAGGCACTAATGTGGATGAGAAGACCTGGCTCGCAGTCTCCGCTCTAATTCAGCCTAAATGTGTTCTATCAGGTTGTGGTAAGGATGCTGTGCAGGCCAGTCAAGTTCCTCCACCCCAAACTCGCTCATCCATGTCTTTTTAGATCTTGCTTTGTGCACTGGTCCAAATAATTTGGTGGAGGGGGGATTATGGTGTGGGCTTGTTTTTCAGGGGTTGGACTTGGCCCCTTAGTTCCAGTGAAGGGAACTCTTAAGGCATCAGCATATCAAGACATTTTTGGACAATTTCATACTCCCAAATTTGTGGGAACAGTTTGGGGATGACTCCTTCCTGTTCCAACATGACTGTGCACCAGTGCACAAACAAGGTTAATAAAGACATGGATGAGCAAGTTTGGGTCGGAGAAACTTGACTGGCCTGCACAACCCGATAGAACAGCTTTAGGATGAGTTAGAGCGGAGACTGCAAGCTAGGCCTTCTTGTCCACATCAGTGCCTGACCTCACAAATGCGCTTCTGGAAGAATGGTCAAGCATTCCCATAGACACACTCCTAAACCTTGTGGACAGCCTTCCCAGAAGAGTTGAAGCTGTTATAGCTGCAAAGGATGGGCCAACTCAATATTGAATCCTATGGACTAAGACTCCAGGAGGCCATTAAAGTTCATGTGCGTGTAAAGGCAGGCGTCCCAATACTTTTGGTAATAGAGTGTATGTCAAAGCATAAAGCATAAAGCAACAAAGTAGCAAGGGTGCCAAATTAGAAAGCGTAATCATGTTTATTTATTAAAAACAATATCCTCACTTAAATTTGGGCAGACAACCAGCAGCAACCACAGACCGCTGTGACATGGAACTGAGCAGCTCAAGCAGTGTGGAGCTGGACCCGCCAAAAGCACAGATACACCAGCGGCGTTTGTCAGCCTCTTTCCTCTCTGAATTAGCGGCAGAAGCCAAAATGTGGGTGGCACAACATTTCGAAGGCCCCATCTTCTTTGTCAAGTGTGTCCATGAAGAGAGAAGAATCGGCTTTTAATCCGGCAGGTTAAGAGTGGGATTGAATTAAAAAGAAAAGCTGTGGCAGACTGGGTAAATCCAGCATAAAGCAGCATTTGAAACAGAAGAGTAAAAAAACAGATTTCTAAAGCTTTCTACACACTCACCGGTGTTTTCTCTGTGTCTCAGTAAGCACATGGTCTTGTCTGAACTCTGTATGAGCTCATGCTACTTAAAGTGTTACTAAACCCAGGACCCTGCATTCACTATATCTGGTCTCCCACAGTACACAGAACATGGAAATGCAATTATTTTAGTAAATATAAACTGCCAAATACCCTTTCTCATCAGCAGTGTATAGCAGTCTTGTGGCTTCTATCAGATCCTTGTATAGCTTGTAGGAGGAGTTTTGACACTGCGCTAAGCTGTCCTATCAGGCTGCATGACCCTTGGCCCTCTGTCTGGACAGTGCTGATTGGCCCTTGTGCTGTTCACATGCACCCTACCAAGAAAAAAAAAACTCTCTAGCAATACACACCAAACTGAGCATGTGCAGCCTGACTCCTAATGCCGCGTACACACGGTCGGAATTTCCGACAGGAAATGTTCAATGTGAGCTTGTTGTTGGAAAGTCCGACCGTGTGTATGCTCCATCGAACATTTGCTGTCGGAATTTCCGACAACAAATGTTTGAGAGCAGGTTCTCAAATTTTCAAAAAACTTTGTTGTCCGAAATTCCGAGCGTGTGTACACAAGTCAGAGGCACAAAATCCCACGCATGCTTAGATTCAAGTACGAGGCGGAAGTGCTCAGTCTTGTAAAACTAGCGTTCGTAATGGAGATTTGTCACACTGCAAATGTTTAAATCTTTCAATGCAGCACATTCTCTTCTTCTTTATAATGCTAGAATAATGAAGTTGCTTTGCTGCTAATATTCACACACAGTTCTGACAAACGATTTCTTATTATTTCTTGTGATCTCATGAATAATCTTTTTTTTGTAGGTTTTTTTTCTCAAGATCTCCAAAATAATCTTTATTTTTTTAATAGTGATCTCCATAATAATTTTTGTCGTTTTGTGTGTCAAGTTACCACAACACCATTGTTATCTTGTAATGGTTGGTGTCCCTTGTTAATTTGACATTGTATATTTGAAATGTACCTGCCTACTCACAAACAAATTGTCCTTTTTGAAGTAAAACACATGGGCAAGTATTTGTCAAAACCAAAATTATAAATTTAATAGAGGTCATAGCAAAATAAAGAAAAAGGCAATGCTGGAGAAACAGTTGGAACTGTTGAAGCCTTTGTACCCCAGGGCAGACATCAATTATTTGACAGGCAAAATTGGTAGCCTGAGGAGTCCATTTAATAGGGAGCACAATACGGTCCAGGACTCTGAGAGATCGGGAGTAGCAGCAGATGACATATTTGTCCCCAGGCTGTGGTCTTACAACAGCCTGCGTCTTTTACCAGACCACACCAAACCCAGGTCATCACTCTCAAGACTTCCTTCCACGCTTCCTTCCAGGCTGCGGTGTTGGAGGTGTTGCAAGAGGTGGGGGAGGAGTATGGTCCAACTCACAGATGTGACTTTTATTGGTGAGTTATTTAGGGCCTGAAATATTACCTTCTCACAGATGAGGCGTTGGCCCTCCTCCATTTCTTGCATTTTGCTGGCTGTCATACAGCCAAAGGCCTCTTGGACATTAGGGGTGTTTGTGAGGACTGCAGCCGCCTGCCAAATCAAATTAGTCGCTGACTCCTCCAGGTTCTTTGCCTTCCTGGTCCTTTTTGTTGGAAGGCAGAGGGGAGGAACCTGGGATTTGGTCAGGCTACTGGGCACTGCCACCTCCTGTCTGCCACTTTACGCGGCCACCTACTGGCTGCCACTTTCCATGGCCACCTCCTGGCTGCCACTTTCCACGGCCTCCTCCTGGCTGAGACTTTCCTGTGTATGAAAATGGGACATAGTTTTATTTTTTTGGTCATCAATCACACACAATTTTGAGCTCATGACTGTTGCAAATTGAATGTTAACAAATAGAAAAGACTATCATTCTGACCCCAGCATTTTTCATTCTTGTCCCAATCATTTTTGGCTACTACCATCTATTGATATGTAAACCACTTTGTTAAATCAGAAATTAGTGATCAATACTAACATCTCGTTAACATCATTCAATTTTGGCAAGAAATATGCTATACCTGGCTCAAGCCGGGCTTCTCCACAGCTTCTTCTTGGGTGGAAGGCCCAGGTTGTATGTCGAAAGCCTCATCTGAGGTGGAAGGAAGAGTAAAAGGAAAGGTTGAGAGTGATTGCCTGGGTTCACTCTGGTCTAACAAAAACACCAGTCTGTCATAGTACCACAGCCTGGGGACACATACATCATCTGCTGCTGCTCCTGATCTAATGGAATCCTGGACCTTCTTGCACTCCCTATTATATGTGCTCCTTGGGCCACCAATTTTGGCCTTCAAATAGATGATGTCTGCCGTGGGAATCACCGGCTTCACTAATTCCAAGAGTTGATCCAGCGCTGCCTTCCTCTTTAGTTTGTTGGTATAAAATTGGTGTTTCACTTGCCACAGACAGGGCAGCTCCCTGTACTTATCAACGAAGTTGGGGAGGTAGTCATGGACATTAAATGTATCCATTTTCTCTGCAAGACACAATACAAGACAAACCCTAATTAATGTCAGGTTTAACTCTCCTAATCTTGTCCCAATAGAGGCCTCAATCTATAAGCAGTATAGCCCACTAACCACTGATGCCCCAAGTTGAAATTGTACTTTCGTTTGAACGTTCGCGCTTACGCTGCTCCGTCCTCCGCTCACAGATCGTACGTACGATGCACGCGTGTTATGCTTTATATACACTGCGCATGCTTGAAACTCTGCCCCTGACCTTCTTTCTAGTATATTCCCCGCCCCTATTCTTTCGGCGCAGTGGGAGAGCACATGTCGGAGAGATAACAGGTGCATGCAGAGAGCAGCAACGATGAGGAAAGCCCGGAGCCAGAAATGTCCTGTTCCCGGAGGAGATTTAAGGCCTCAAATATGTCTTTTGTAGAGATGGTGGAGATGGTGGACATCTTGAAGAGGGCCGACTATGATGGGAAGTATGGGCCATACCCAAACCCAAATGTAAGAAAGGCCAAGATCATGACTAAATTTTGGGGTACAAAGAAACAAGGAGCAATTGAGGAAACGCTTGTCAGACCTGAAATTGAGGGAGCACGATCAATACAGAAGGATCAGGAAACTGCTTCTAAAAAGTAAGTATTTGTCCTGTGTTCCTATTATTATTATTACTTTAGTGCTGCCTCATGTGCTTTTCTTTACTGTTGGATAGTTTAAAATGGCATTTAAAATGGCAAGTTTCAGGTTCGTGGGGACAGTAATCATTCGTAGTAAACATTGTTCGTTTGCCCACTAATACAATGTTTTTGGCAGATGCAGGTTAACTACATTTGTTCATGCCTATTTGTATTAAAAGAAGTTTAGTACATTGTTGTCTAGATGGGTTTGTAACTAGAATGAAATGCTAACTTGATTCAGTGTAAGGAGAGGACACTCAGCAGCTGTTTACACATCTGGACGCAGGAGCACTAGTGTGGGACACCAGAACACTCTTTTTAGGGTGTCCCAAACAGGTGCTCCAGTGGATACTAGGGGTCTTTCCATTTACCAAAAAAGGTAAGTATTCCAGCTTTAATAAGAAAGGGAAAAAATCATGTCTTCAGCTTGGAACTCTGCCAAAACAGACAATTGTACGACACTTCCAAGCAATGTTTCATGTTCCTATTTCTTGCCTCAAATATCTGTGTGCTAAGTATACCTTTTTTTGGGGGAGAAAAGACTCGGAACATCTGAGGACACCAAAAAGCCCACACCTCCTAAAGAAGGGCAAATCCCCACACACCCTGTGGAGGGAGGAGAGGTTCAGGAAGTGGGTGAAATAATGACCATAACAGGTCAGTGTCTGAGACCACAGCTTCAGGTAATAGATGTATGCCTGCATATTTATAATGCATGGGGGTTGATTTACTAAAGGCAAATCCACTTTGCACTGAAAGTGCACTTGGAGGTGCAGTCGCTGTAGATCTGAGGTGGGGATCTGAAATGAGGGGAAGCTCTGCTGATTTTATCATCCAATCATGTACAAGCAAAAATGCTGTTTTTTATTTTTCTTGCATGTCCCCCTCAGATCTACAGCAACTGCACTTTTAAGTGCACTTGTAGTGCAAAGTGGATTTGCCTTATGTAAATAAACCCCAAGGTGTATTTTTTTATTTTTCAGGGATGTGGATTTTGTGGAAGAAGAAACTCATTTCACCAGTGCAAGTGCACAGATCCTCATCAGGGAGATCATGGTGTGCAATCGGGAATTAGAGAAGATCAAAGAAAAGATCAATGATGTTGAAAAAAGACTCAACAACATCATTGCTGTTTTAGGCAGAATCTAAAACACCTAAAAAGATTTACTGTTTGTCATTATACTTTTGATTTTTACAAAAGTTTTTAAGTAATTTGAAAGCCAAATTTTGAAGATGCACACAGTGGGGTTGATTTACTAAAGGAAAAAAGACTGTGCACTTTGCAAAGTGCTGTTGCACTCTGCAAGAGCAGTTGCTCCAGAGCTTAGTAAATGAGCAGAAGCTCTGCTGACTTTCATCATCCAATCATGTACAAGCAAAAATGCAGTTTTTTTTTATTTTCCTTGCTCGTGATTGGGTATTCTTTGCAAAGTGAAGCCTTACCTCATTTACTAAGCTCTGTAGCAACTGCACTTGCAGAGTGCAACTACACTTTGCAAAGTGCAGTCTTTTTGCTTTTAGTAAATCAACCCTTGTGTGTCAAAATGTGCTATCTGCCTTCAGGGGATATCAATGTACGCGTTTTGTGGGTGCAACCCCTTCCTCGCAACTAAAGTAAGTGAGAGGAAGGTGTTGCACCCCCCAAACACATCCATTGATCCCCCATGATGGGAGATAGCACATGTTGACATTAGGCATGGGATCAGGAGGGAAATCAACATTTTGACTCCCAGTTTGTGTGCATCTTCAAAATGTGGCTGTTACAGGGGTGACATCACCCCATCTGATGAAGGCAATATCAACAGTTTTGACTTACTAATGTCTGATCTGGCCTTCACTTTATCAAAGTCAAACTTTGTAAGTTCCTGAGTTGTGTATGTTATGTTTTTAAACATGCCTGTTTAACCAAAAAAAGGATATTTCTACTGTCAAACATAAAAATGTTATACACCAAAGATGTTGGTTTGTTAAAAAATCCTTTTCTAACGCACATGTGAATGTGCTTTGAGTAAAATGTTTTATACTCAACAATGTGTGGCTTCTTCTTTCAATGCTCAATACCAGTTTTTGGAGTAAGTTGTTGTAGTTAGAGTGACAATGGGGGTTATTTACTAAAGGCAAATCCACTTTGCACTACAAGTGCACTTTTAGTGCAGTCTCATTGCACTTTCAAGTGCACTTACAGTGCACTTGTAATACAAAGTGAATTTTCCTTTAGTAAATAACCCCCACAGTGCTCTAAAATTTTCCCCATCAGAAATCAGAAAGGACCTGAGAAGAACGATCTGAAAATCAGAAACGAGCGGACAAGAAGGCACTGAAAAACAAATATGAACTAATAAATAGAATGCACTGAAAGACAGGAACGAACTGACAACATGCACTGAAGAACAGATACAAACCCACAAGCACAAACTGACAAGCAGTAACGAACTAAGAAAGCACGGGGCTGAAAAGCGCGAATCATCTCTCACCAAACTTCTACTAACACAAGATTAACAGAAGGAGCCCAAAGGGTGGCGCACTGGTTATTGAACTTCCTTTTTATAGTCCCGTCGTATGTGTTGTACGTCACCGCGCTCTTGGCAATCAGAATTTCCGGCAACATTTGTGTGACCGTGTGTATGCAAGACAAGTCTGAGCACACATCCGTCATAAAAAAAATCCACGGTTTCGTTGTCGGAATGTCAGATCGTGCGTAGGCGGCAAAAGGCTCTGTCTTATCCAGACATGTTCTGGAGTCAGTGAAATAAGAGGAGGATCTGTGCATACAGTATCAAACAGCCTTTTTACACAATGCAGAGGATTAACCCCTTAGGTTACACAGTGAGTATAACAAGCATGCTTTACGGCATATACAGACTGATTTTACTGTTGTGGGTTTACTAACACTTTAAGGCTGCATTCACATAACAGTTTAGCCCCGGATATATGGTTGTATTCAGAGGTAGCAAAATGCTGCCTCTGGTCAAGGCAACACTTTGGGGGTTATTTACTTAAGGCAAATCCACTTTGCACTACAAGTGCAAACTAAAAGTGTAAAGTTCACTTGAAATTGCACTGAAAGTGCACTTGGAATGCAGTCGCTGTAAACCTGATGGGTAGATCTGAAATGAGGGAAGCTCTGCTGATTTTATCATCCAATCATGTGCAAGCTAAAATGCTGTTTTTTATTTTCCTTGCATGTCCCCCTCAGATCTACACCAACTGCACTTCCAAGTGCACTTTGCACTTGTAGTGCAAAGTGGATTTGCCTTTCGGAAATAACTCCCCATGTCTATTCATGTTCTGGTGACAAGTTAAAATTTTGGCTTTTCCATTGCTTTCAGTGATAGTGGCAACTGTCACTGAGACAAATAGAGAGGGTTACATTCCTGAATGGGGGCACAGACAGCAATAAAAACTCAACAGGGTTTCTAACTTTCCAGCACTTTATCCAAAATTAAGAAGACAAGTTTCCGCTCTAAATAAACTTTACATAAACTTTTACACTTGCAGCTGGCAGGCGTTAAGCTCCAAACAGCAGAAATTTTGCAAACCAAGCTCCATGGATACATCATGTATTAAATGTTTATTTGCAAATAAGACCTCATATGAATAATTAAAAGAGCTATAAAACGGCAGTTTAATAACTCAAAAAGTAAAGTTGACCAGACCATCATATTTTCCTTTTAAGTAAACTGCATTTCCATAGTATAGCATTTATATTCATTGCAAAAAAGGATCATTTAACTTTATCTGGTGTAATAAATGGCTTTCTCTATAAAATTCTTCATCTCACTTAGAAAAATCTATAATGTAACAATGATCCCCACCCCCAGGCAGCCTACATCACAGGATCTTGCAGTAGTTGATATGTAGAGCCATTAAAAGATATCACAACCTTGGTTGTGGAACGGGGCATCTCATGGGGTTAAAGAAATACACTCTAGGGTTCTATCACCTTGCTCTAATCTCTATGATGGAGCACTTTTGTCTTTCTCCTACCATTATGTGATTGAACCTCGGTGATAAATTTCAGCAAATCCTGTCAGAAAATCTTTCATGGTCTTGGAAAAAGAATTAATAGCAGTGAGTCAACGTGAACCTGTTTTTTTGTCTTGCACGCCTTTATCACCCACTGTAAAACCAGCCGTATCTTTTGTGCAGGCTAGGATTGCATCCTTGGGACCTTCAGGAGTTTAAAAACAGCCTTGTTATTTTATTACAGCTCTGCCAAGAAAGTATGAAAAAAATGGCTGAGGATAGAAACAATATTTTCAGTTCAGCACAGTAGTGCTCGCTCCACAGTGTGTATGCTTAACCTCTTTAGAAACAGATGCTGTACAGAAGACTCAAAGTATCGAGTATGGTAAATGCTGGAGCATTTGAGAAAAGGAAAGATTCTGCAGTGTATAGGCTGAAATCAAAGATGGTGAGAGGTTTGGGGTTAGCAGTTTAAAAGCCAAAGATACAACAGTTTCCTGATGCCTTTAGCACAAATTATGTAGGACACACCTGTAGGTGGGGCGTGATTCAGCACCAACACACCAAACCTGGGAGTCAGGGCCTAAAAAGGCTCTGCCTAACCCAAGATGGAATCTAGAGTCACGTGGGGTGTGCAAACAAACTGAAAAATTTAGTTAGTAATGCAGGACTGTAAATAGCCATTTATCAGGTGATTATGTATCATTACTGCTAGATAAATCTGTGCCCATCGAATGCAGCCTCACTGCGCCAATCAATTTCAGCCTCATTGTGCCTATCATATGCAGCCTCACTGTGCCCGTCACAGTAGGCCAATCACATCCACACTTTAAGTAAAAGAAAATAAAAACACTTAGCATAAGGTGTCCTCATCAGAGCCCCCTTTTACATCAGATGTCCCAGTCAGAGTCCCCCTTTACTGCAGGTGCCCCACTTTACATCAGGTGTTCCAATCAGAGTCCCCCTTTACAACAGGTGTTCTTATCAGCATCGTCCTATACATCAGGTGTCCTAATCAGGGTCCCCCTTTACTGCAGGTGCCCTCCTTTACATTAGGTGTCCCAATCAGAGTCCCCCTTTACAGCAGGTATCCCCATTAGCATCCCCCTATAGATCAGATGTCTTCATCAGAGTTCCTCTTTACATCAGCTGTCACCATCAGCGTCCTCCTTTACATCAGATGTCCCCATCAGAGTCCTCCTTTACATCAGATGTCACCATCAGAGTCCCCCTTACATTAGATGTCCCCATCAGAGTCCTCCTTTACATTAGATGTCCCCATCAGAGTCCTCCTTTACATCAGATATCACCATCAGAGTCCTCCTTTAAATTAGATGCCCCCATCAGAGTCCTCCTTTACATTAGATGTCGATATCAAAGTCCTCCTTTACATCAGATGTCATCATCAGAGTCCTCCTTTACATCAGATGTCACCATCAGAGTCCTCCTTTACATTAGATGTCCCCGTCAGAGTTCTCCTTTACATTAGATGTTCCCATCAGAGTCCTCCTTTACATTAGATGTCCCCATCAGAGTTCTCCTTTACATTAGAAGTCCCCCCTCTCCCCCCTCTCCCCCCTCTCCCCCCTCGTACTCACAGCTCTCACAGCAAGTCGCCTTCCATCCACCTTCGGACCAGCCAGGATGAGTCAAGGAAACCGGAAGTGAAGGCACCGTACCTGACAATTACACACCACAGCAGGGAACAACAATGCTATAGTGGGAGTGTTTAGGGCGCAGAGCTCAGCGCCCCGAGGACTTTCTAAAGGAAGCCAATAGAGCTTCTTGTTTGCAATAACATGATTGCAAACACGTCATGCTTCCCATAACAGCTGTCTGTCTGGCGTCCTGCACATACTTAAAGGACCATTATTTATTTTTTTCATTTTTTTTTTTTCACTGATTGCAGCATGTCATGCTTCCAATACATTTTTGTGTCTGGCATCCTGCACACACTTTAAGGGCCAGTATTTTTTTTTTTTAATTTTTGTAATTTTTTTATGATAAGTAGCTTTGGGGGGCACCGCCCCTCTATGGGTGGGCCGCCACGGGGTGGTAGTATCCAATTCGGTAGCTTCCCCAGTGACACAGGAAACCCTAGAGGAAACAGGTTCCATTTGGCCTGAACATTGCCTGTTCGGTAAACACCCGAATTTGCGGGGCGCTCAGCGTGATGTTCGCTGCCGAGTGCCCCACAATCCACTGTGCGCTGCATAGTGCAATGCTGGTTGTTAAGGACCAGGCCAGGAAGCGGACTGCTGTGTCCTTAACAATGAATGAGTCTTCAGCTATCAACGGCTTCTCCGCTGACAGCTAAATGAAAAAAAAAAAACATTGCCTGCAATAGAAAAATTTGAAAAAAAAATGGCGTGGGGTCCCCCCAAAATCTATACCAGGCCCTTATCCTAGCATACAGCCTGGCAGGTTAGGAAAGGAGCGGAGACGGAGGAGCACCCCCCCTTCTGAACCATACCAAGCCACATCCCCTCAACATGAGGGGGTGCTTTGGGGCAGAGTTGATGGAGACAAGGGCCTCTTCCCGACAACCCTGAGTTGTGGTTGTAGGGGTCTGCAGACGGGGGGCTTACCAGCCAGTCAGTGATGTCACAAGGGGGGCAGTGCCACCAGGCGACATCACCAGGCCTCGCCCCTTCCCTATTTAAGAACTTTTAAAAGGTGGTGCACACATTCGTTGAGTTTTAAATAAAGGAATTGTCAAAAACTGCCTCCTGTCTTTATTTATTTTTGACACTTTTTTTTGTGAATGAGTACGGGTACAATGTAGCAGGTTCTATCCATGGTACAGATGCGCCACTTTACAGGCAGACTAAGGGTACCCCCCGGCACTATATTTAAAGGAATTTTTCATTTTTATTGTTTCACTTTAAGCATAATTAAAATCACTGCTCCTGTAAAAACGATCTTTTAAAAAAAAATTGCAATGATACATGTCTCCTAGGGCAGTACCTGGGCCCCCATACCCTTTTTCTGGCCAATAACTTCCATATAAGCTTTCAAAAGGGGGACTTTTGATTTTTCAAGTTGGGGTCCCACAAACTTTAAAAGTGTAAAATTCAACAACAAAAATATATAAAAACTAAACCACAATAGAGGTAAGTGGCAAAAGTCCCTTCATAGAGAGTGAAAAGTGAGTCCAAAGTGAATGGAAAATCTTTAAATCAGTGTTTTATCCGCATGAAAATCTCCAAATTTCAAATGGATAGAATACTCTTACCAGAGATGGTGGATTCGGATGCCCGGTGTCTCCAGACTCGAGACCTACTGGATTGAGTTGCGGTCCTACTCGCCATATGGGATGAATGTCGAGTGGGAGATCAACTCCTTCATTAATCAGGCTTAGGTTCTCCTCACGAGGTGGACCTTTATTTTAAATGGTTTCTTTTATCATTTTCATTATTCCATCACTTGTTCATTATTATTTATTTGATATACATATTTCCTCCCCTTTTTTCTAGAGCTGGCAGCCTTCATATGCCATGGTATTTTTATAATATATATATTTTTTTATCATTTTCATTTATTTTCCGTCTCACTCTGCATATTTTTCACCCTCTATTTTCATTTATTTGCATTTACACTATTTCATATTTTTCTCATTTCGAGTTTTTCCTCTACACATACATGTATTTATCACAATTTTACATGTATTTATGATATCATTACAATATGTATTACCATTCTTTTTTTCAATGTAAATGTTAATATGGTTTGCTCTTAGATTGATTTATGTACATTTCCAGTTTCTTGCTTTTATATAGACTGGGTTCATTACCAGGTCTTGTGAGGGTGACACCCTGGTAAGTGGCAGATATATCTGCGACAGCTTCCGGGTGTTCCCCGGGTCATGACTGAGAAGTTACATACGGGATTCCGCTAGGTTACGTGCCCGGTGTGCTTCCCTAGCCTGCCCGTTTTGCTGAGTTCCTCCATTGGTTGTGGTAGGACCATGTGACCCTGTCAGCTGATGGGGTCACGTGTTCTTGTGTTTTGATCCCTGCTGGATGCGTCAGTATGCTGTACGCGGGGCTGACATTTTCAGTCACATGGCCACAGGGGACTGACGTGGCCATGTGACTTTTTGTTTACATTTGTGTACAGCGGAGGAACACGCCGCTCACGTGTATGTTCTAGGCGGTCTGATTGGGCAGAGATGTCCGCAGTGGTAGCCGATGATATTTCCCCAGGCTTTTCAAATGCGGATGCCATCATCACTTCCTGTTCCCATGGCTTCTTTATTGATCAATAGATCATTGGCTGGTGGACACAAGCCTCCCTTTTCTTATTGGTTGGGAATGTTTTACTTCATACGTTTCTGGCACCAGCTGATTCCTCTCTGCCCTATCACTAGCCAACTCATCATATGACCAGATTGTTGATGTTGGATTGGTTGCAGTATTTATGTAGTATATATATATATATTTTTTCGCAGTGTAGGGGATGAGTTTGATACCCCAGTTGAAGTCCAATTGGACGAAACGTGTCGGGAGAGCCATACTCTTGTTTTTATCTACGTGATCACGCTTTTTAATTGTCTTGTTTATTGGTGTGACCCAATAAATACATCATTTTTGATCTGCACTATTGGCGCATTTCATTTTTTTGCCTCCTTACATTCCGGGATCTCGATGAGGTTTGGACATCACACTATTGCTCTATGGTGTCTTCTGAGCGGCTGTCTCCATCCTGATCGCCTAAGTGGAGAGGGGATACCCCATTGATATCCGGGGTCCCTGGGATGACCACCTCCATCTTGGATCTCTAAGGCTGTTTGATTCGGTGCCACCAGCATCCGAATCCACCATCTCTGGTAAGAGTATTCTATCCATTTGATATTTGGAGATTTTCATGCGCATGAAACACTGATTTGAAGATTTTCCATTCACTTTGGACTCACTTTTCACTCTCTATTAGGGATGAGCTTCGAGTTCGAGTCGAACTTATGTTCGACTCGAACATTGGCTGTTCGCAAGTTCGCCGAACAGCGAACAATTTGGGGTGTTCGTGGCAAATTCGAATGCCGCGGAACACCCTTTAAAAGTCTATGGGAGAAATCAAAAGTGCTAATTTTAAAGGCTAATATGCAAGTTATTGTCATAAAAAGTGTTTGGGGACCTGGGTCCTGCCCCAGGGGACATGGATCAATGCAAAAAAAAGTTTTAAAAACGGCCGTTTTTTCAGGAGCAGTGATTTTAATAATGCTTAAAGTCAAACAATAAAAGTGTAATATCCCTTTAAATTTAGTACCTGGGGGCTGTCTATAGTATGCCTGTAAAGGGGCGCATGTTTCCTGTGTTTAGAACAGTCTGACAGCAAAATGACATTTCGAAGGAAAAAAAGCCATTTAAAACTACCCGCGGCTATTGCATTGCCGACAATACACATAGAAGTTCATTGATAAAAAACGGCATGGGAATTCCCCACAGGGCAACCCCGAACCAAAATTGAAAAAAAAAAAGATGTGGGGGTCCCCCTAAATTCCATACCAGGCCCTTCAATACTGTCAAAAATGTTAAAAATGACAAGAGACAGTTTTTGACAATTCCTTTATTTAAATGCTTCTTCTTTCTTCCTTCATCTTCTTCTGGTTCTTCTGGCTCTTCTGGTTCTTCCTCCGGCGTTCTCGTCCAGCATCTCCTCCGCGGCGTCTTCTATCTTCTTCTCCTCGGGCCGCTCCGCACCCATGGCATGAGGGGAGGCTCCCGCTCTTCTCTTCATCTTCTTCTTCCTCCTCTTCTCTTCTTCCTTCTTCTCCTCTTCATTTTCTTCTCCGGGCCGCTCCGCATTCATGCTGTCATGAAGGGAGGCTCCCGCTGTGTGACGGCGTCTCTTCATCTGATGGCTCTTAAATAACGGGGGGCGGGGCCACCCGGTGACCCCGCCCCCCTCTGACGCATGAGACATGACGGGACTTCAATGTGGCATTCCCCGTGACGTCACAGGGAAGTCCCGTCAAGTCACCGTGCGTCAGAGGGGGGCGGGGTCACTGGGTGGCCCCGCCCCCCGTTATTTAAGAGCCGTCAGACGAAGAGACGCCGTCACACAGCGGGAGCCTCCCTCCATGACAGCATGGATGCGGAGCGGCCCGGAGAAGAAAATGAAGAAGAGAAGAAGGAAGAAGAGAAGAGGATGAAGAAGAAGAGAAGAGCGGGAGCCTCCCCTCATGCCATGGGTGCGGAGCGGCCCGAGGAGAAGAAGATAGAAGATGCCGCGGAGGAGATGCTGGACGAGAACGCCGGAGGAAGAACCAGAAGAGCCAGAAGAACCAGAAGAAGAAGAAGATGAAGGAAGAAGCATTTAAATAAAGGAGTTGTCAAAAACTGTCTCTTGTAATTTTTAACATTTTTGACAGTTTTTTAGTGAAATGGTAGGGGTAAGTACCCCCTTACCATTTCCCACAGGGGGGGGCCGGGATCTGGGGGTCCCCTTGTTAAAGGGGGCTTCCAGATTCCGATAAGCCCCCTGCCCGCAGACCCCCACAACCACCAGCCAGGGTTGTGGGGATGAGGCCCTTGTCCTCATCAACATGGGGACAAGGTGTTTTGGGGGGCTACCCCAAAGCACCCTCCCAATATTGAGGGCATGTGGCCTGGTACGGTTCAGGAGGGGGGGGGCGCACTCTCGTCCCCCCCTCTTTTCCTGCGGCCTGCCAGGTTGCGTGCTTGGATAAGGGTCTGGTATGGATTTTTGGGGGAACCCCACGCCATTTTTTTTTTTTTTTGGCGCGGGGTTCCCCTTAAAATCCATACCAGACCTGAAGGGTCTGGTATGAAATTTAGGGGGAACCCCACGTCGTTTTTTTTTTTTAATTTTGACCGGGGTTCCCCTTAATATCCATACCAGACCTAAAGGGCCTTGTATGGAATTTAGGGGGACTCCCACATCATTTTTCTTTTTTAATTTTGGTTCGGGGTTTCCCTGTGGGGAATTCCCATGCCGTTTTTATCAATGAACTTCTATGTGTATTGTCGGCAATGCAATAGCCGCGGGTAGTTTTAAATGTTTTTTCCTTCGAAATGTCATTTTGCTGTCAGACTGTTCTAAACACAGGAAACATGCGCCCCTTTACAGGCATACTATAGACACCCCCCAGGTACTAAATTTAAAGGGATATTACACTTTTATTGTTTGACTTTAAGCATTATTAAAATCACTGCTCCTGAAAAAACGGCCGTTTTTAAAACTTTTTTTTGCATTGATCCATGTCCCCTGGGGCAGGATCCGGGTCCCCAAACACTTTTTATGACAATAACTTGCATATTAGCCTTTAAAATTAGCACTTTTGATTATTCATGTTCGTGTCCCATAGACTTTAACGGTGTTCGCGTGTTCGAGCGAACTTTTTTCCTGTTCGCATGTTCTGGTGCGAACCGAACAGGGGGGTGTTCGGCTCATCCCTACTCTCTATGAAGGGCCTTTTGCCACTTACCTCTATTGTGGTTTAGTTTTTATTTATTTTTGTTGTTGAATTTTACACATTCATTTTTTCATGTTTTAGTGTGTTGCATTCACTGATCTTCACATTTTTCATTTTTAGCACTACATTTTTATTATTATACGGTTTGGATTTTGGTCATATTTTGTGTAGCAGCTTCACATTGTTTATTGGGTTTGTGCAGTGTTACCCTGTTTCCCCGAAAATAAGACCTAGCGTGATTGTCGGTGATGGCTGCAATATAAGCCCTGTCCCCCAAATAAGCCCTAGTTAAAGTCCTTGTAGGTCTTATTTTCAGGGTAGGGCTTATTTTCGGGGAAACAGGGTAGGGCTTATTTGGGGGGTAGGGCTTATATTGCAGCCATCACCGACAATCACGCTAGGTCTTATTTTCGGGGAAACAGGGTATTTACACCTCACTTGAAACTTTAAAAGTGTTTGCGGTTCGGGTCCAAACTTTTGCGATGTTCAAGAGTTCTGGTGCAAACCGAATTGGAGGTGTTGGGCCCAACTCTGTCGGTGTATATCCTCAGTATAGGACACCATTAAATTCAATGGGGACCCAGGTGTGGTCACAAAAGATTTTCATCAGTTGAGCTGTAAACATTGAAGGAGAAAAAAGGAACAATTGAAGGCAATCACCTGGAAGGGTGGGATATGGTAGTGTAGTTTAGCTAGCAGGGTGGGAGGTTGGCTTTACATATAGATTTTGTAAAGGTATAGCTGTCCCTTAAAGTGACTGTTTTTTCATCCCTTTTAACCATTATACTGGCTTTTCAATAACATATGTAATAATTTAGAACAGTGTCTCTCAACCTTTTTTTTTCAGTCACATTACCATTTAAAGTGGAACCTTACTCTCTCAATCAACATTGACTATTTTTAATCCTAAGGCCCTTTTCACACGAACGATCCGTCAAAACCATTGCCCTTCCATCCAGTGGGTTGGACGGGATGGCAATCGGGTGTGAACAGACAGGCCATCCATTTACATCCAGCCGCCCATAGAGGAGGGCGGTCTGTATCCGTTCTGCGTGAGCGGCCCAGACACAGACCTGCTATCCACCTGCTCAGCAGGGATCAGCGGAGAGATCCACTGCTGTGCAAGCAGATCACAGCCCCAGTCCACCGCAGTCCAAATCCTGCTAGCATTAGTAAAAAGAAATGGAAAGAATATTATATTTATTTGTTTAATACTTTTTTTTTACATTCCTTTAGTTACTTCCTGGTTTCCAGGCCTATGCAAATGATGTTACACATCCCAGGACTCTTCATCTAAAGAGGAAGCGTTTTCTCAGTCAAGCACACCCTCCTGTCTGCATGCCTAAACTAAGGGCAGATGGATTCCAGGAAATAAATGCTACATGAATCATTTGCCCGTAGCCTCCCTGGCGGTTTTCCCGAGTGTGGCTCGGGGTTAAAATTCAGTACCATTAGCGGTAACCCCGAGCCACACTCGGGATCGCATTGCAGGATCCTGGGGCGGCGTTACTTACCTTGTCCCCGGGATCCTGCGATGTCACCCGCAGTGTCCGAGGGCTCCGTCCTCCTCCGAAGCCTCTCCGTGCCAGGCTCCGTTCCCTGCGAGCGGCGTGACGCACGGGGGCGGAGCCTGGCGGCAAATTAAAAAAAAAAGTAAAAATCATAACACATACAGTACTGTAATCTTACAGATTACAGTACTGTATGAAATGATTTCACATCCCTTTTGTCCCCAGTGCTTTGGCCCATGCCCTGCATGCAGTTTTATGTGATATATACTGTTCTTTCTGCCTGGAAACTGGAGATTGTCCATAGCAACCAAAAAGTGTCCCTTTACGTCAAAAGTGGCTTTAGACCAGCTAGAAAACAGCGATAGTAAATTAGAACACTTGCAGAATTGAGCGATAGTGAATTGTGGGGAAATTTATTTTATTACTATTTTTTTTTTTTTAATTATTTATTTTTATTTATTATATTATAATTTATGTTTTTGTGTTTCAAACTTTATCATACCCGGGATATCTACTAGACTCTGGTTTGGACAGATTTAAGTGTGTTATTGTTAAGATTTACAGACCTACAATATAAAACGCCAAATTTCCATGCAAAATAATGGTACCGCTTTCAGCACCTAAAATCCGAAAAAATCATACCGCCAGGGAGGTTAAAACCCTCAAGATGGCCACAGCCAGAAATGCTAGGGGGGTGTTTTTCCCAGAACCCAGAAAGCACCCCAGGGTGCCACGCTACTCTGGTTGAAAAATGCTTACTTAGAGCTCATGAAAGGTTTAGTGTAGTATCACACTTTTGGTAGATAAACAACACATTATATACAAATGTTTACATCAGAATAAAAAGGGGCAACTAAGCAGGAGAGAGGAAAAAACGGGTTTAAAATAGGTTTACTAAGCCCAGTCTTTTTCGGTATAAGGCAGGTCTACCAAAACGAGGAAGGAGACAAAAATGAACTGCTGTTGGCATCAGAGGCCAGATATACAGTATGTAGAGATGAGATGTAGTCAGATATCAAAAAGATATTGTTCTTTGGATCTGTCTACAACCTCTTTAATCAATCCTGATATGCCACTGATATACTGTAAGCCAAACATGTTTACAAAGTAATGGAAACACGCATAGACACAAAGTTAACTATTATGGCTGCAAGGGATAGGAATTCATCATTATTATTTCCACAGCCCGCCAGCTGCTGCTTATCCCTTGAATTGCCAGGCAACTGATTGATTCTTGGGTGAAGTGGACAACTCCTAAGAAAAAAAAAATAGGAAAATGTGTCTAATAACCTGAGTTGTCAGTTACAGAAAGGTTTTTGCCCATGACAAGTAGATGCGCATGGAAGTTTGTATTCATATCTATGTGAATAACTAACGCATCTGAAGCTGAATAATGAGCTATTTGCCAAAAATATTCAACCTTCTTGTTAACCTTTTCTTTGATGGCATTCTTTTGACTATCGCAAGTAAAGATAATTAAATATGTAGCAAGGTCCTAGGCCTCCTTCGGTCCAATGAGAACCTCAAGAGCCAGAGATAGCTGACATCCTTCTGTATGTAGTGGGTTGGGAGGACTTTGATAAAGCGCATGCGCGCGAAACGCATAGTCACAGCAACCATACTGCTTGCGGGTCACGCTGGTTCCTGAACACACGCAGGTTTCCAAGCCCATTCGGCTCCCTTCAGCGTTGGACGCCACCCGCACAAGCCTACCCAGTCTGACCTTGGTTCCCCATCTGGACCAGGACAGCTCCGTCTGTCCCTCCTACAGGAGCAGCCACACACTTACCGATACACCACTAGAGAGAGTGGCTTGCAGACCGCGGCCTCACCCGATCCCTGTCAGTACAGCAGCTGGCTCTGCAAACTGACAGGTGGGATACGGCACTCCACCCTTCCGTGGCCTGCGGCCTCCCCTGCACCGAGCCTAAGAGTCCAGGCCGCCTAATGGGTCCTTTGTCCGGCCGAGTGCAGCAGGGAGATTGGCCACTCCCCCACTGCCAGGCTCACTCCATCTGTGGATGCCGTCAGCTCCCCATTGCTATGGGAACCCCAGCGATACCATAAGCTGCTTTTAATACATTCAATTTTCCATCATCCTTATCATTATTGCAGTGACTCAGGATTTTGGCTTTCCTATGTGCATGTCTTATAAAACTTTTCATGCTGGTTTATGTTGCTTCCCAGAGACCCCTTTTTTTCTAAACCCATTGAGCGCTGACACCTTTGGTTTTGTTTTACTGTCACCCATATCCTCCAGTATGGTTATTGTCTAGTTGCCTTGGATTTAGCCCATATTATAATACCTGTGATCCCACTCTACATGACCACAGTTGAGCGCTGATGAAACTTTGCTATTTTTTCATGGGTTGGGAGGCATGATGGGTGCAAGATGATTAAAGTAATTGGGCGCCAGACACTTCTTGATTGCAAAAGAGAGTTTTTTTCTTTTAACAAACTGTTGGGGGGAGAGAGGGTTAGGGCCAGGACACCCTTAGGTAGTTGCAAGTTCAATTGGCAGACTCGGAGACTTCAATAGGAGGACAGCCATGTAGGGAAAGGCATCCAGCAAGATGCCACATCTGCATATGCAGGAATATTGTCTCCTATGGCAACAGTCTTTAACAGTTCCTTTCTATTCCACTACAATCATTCCTTGTAGTTCTTCAACCCACTGAGCTCCCGGGCTCCCACTAGACCCGCTGATTCACTGTCACTGAATCCCTTGAGCTCCTCCAATCTTCACGGTAGTATCTTCCTCAAGCGTCACCCCTGCTTCTCTGCTGGGTCCCTAGCTTGGCACTCTAGATACCTCTCAAGCTTCACCCCCGCTGGCCTGCTCGGTCCCTGGTTTGACACACAAGGCTGCTCTGCAAGCGTCACCCCCGCTGGCTGTGTCCCTGGCTTGATACCCACTGAAGTTTCCCGATTCTTCACCGTCCCCGGTTGGTGAGAATGTTGCTCCGGTACTTGCTTTAGTTACTCACTGTGGTCCCTGGTAATTAGGCAGATAGTGCCTTACTGGCGACTGCTTCCCCTCTACCTCCGAACACGACAGGTTCTCCAGCCGGCAGAACTGTCACTTTTGGTTGGTCTGCAAGCTGCAGTCCCGACCCTGAGCTGATCTCTTGCTTCTGGATAGGCCCTCATGCAGCCTAGCAGCCAGATGTGCCTGGGATAGGCCCTATCTCTGGCCTAGCAGCCCAGGCAGTACAACACATGTCCACCCAGACAGCCGTCCAGGTGGCACAGAACATACATCACCTGACTCCACCCAAATATATAGGCTCTCCTAGCAGGCCAAGGGATTCAAGAAAACCCCTGCGCTTTAGCTGAGATACCCCATATACCCATAACCTGACCTTGTGTTGCCCTTCTCATATCTAGTACCACCAAGTAGTGGCGTACCACACGCAATAAAAATAGGTCTCAAAATAGACATAAAAGAAGTTATTATAGGTCGTATAAGACAATAAAGTATCAAAAAAATCTATGTAAAATTTTAAAGGCAGGCGTAGGCAACAGCCTTAATTCCTCACTATCTATTAAAAATTTATATACAATGATAATATAGGAATTACTTAGTGTTGACGGCAGGTTAGATCCCTGTCTCTCCTTAGCCAAGGAAGACGCACCGACATAGCAAACCTGAAAGAGAAAATCAACAGCAATGCAAATGCATCCTGTTATATTGTAACAAGGTGCAGTATATACATACGGTGATTAAACAGGTTTCAATTGTCCTCAGCCGAAGACAGCGTAAATACACCCTATGAAATATTGCATTATTTACATTTTTAGAAGCAGGCCCCATCCTCGACAGAGAATGCCGTCTCCTTGGCTTCTCTATTACAGCCTGATTCAATGGACTAAACACTTAGTCAAAAAGAGTCCAAGAGAGTTTATAGTCCATCGATTTCCCTCTGGGTGTACTATATTTCCCAGCAGTTTCCCTTCTTCCTCAGGGACAACTCCGGGACAAGCAGGCACAGCTGCATTTCAGGCAACAAGCAGCCAGGCCCTAATACAAAGGACCACACTTCAGGATATTGGTCCCTTTGCAAAGACATCCTCAGTCTGTCCACATGACAGTCGGGGACTTAGAAGATTTTTTTTTTTCACTTAGGAGCAACAACCTGCTGAAGATCACAGGTCACCCTTCAGGTCAACAACTTCAAACTTTAGCCAACATGGCTCAGATGAACACTCTGTGTATCTACCGGCAGTATTCAGTCTAGCATAGTCCGGACAGTACAGCTCTCTGGAATGCTGGAATGTTCTCCACTAGTAACACTTTAAATGTGTGTGTGAAGTGGCTGTCAGGATAGCGTCCTAGACATCACATAACACATATTTACAAATATGGTGGTAATGATACCATTTTGATGATGTTTCACCAGTAGTACCCGTGGTCAGGTAACATTACAGACTCTCCCTTCTTATTCACTGTGGTGACAAATCGTTTGAGATCCCTTTTATCTGGTCGGTGGATGACTGCACCATCTAGGTTGATCTTTCTGTCATAACCCAAGGTAATCTACACTGACAGGTACTTCCCAGACATTCAAGGTGAAAGCTTCAGAAAATCTGTCTTGAGAGGGATCTAAAGGAACCCGCACACGGATTCCTCCACCTTTTCCGAGATCTCCTCTTCCAGATGAGGGGGTAGATAGGGGTATAAGTATCCATCGTCTTCTGCCACTTTCTTTATGAATATGCGCTGTATTTTTGACAGCCGAGGCAGGGTCTTAGGGTCTCTGTACCCGGGTAGAACCTGTACGTCTGGGGCACGCTGAACTGAGAACCATATCCTGCTTAATATCTGCTTTAAGGTTAGACATGGGCGTAACAGGGCGGACATTGGGAACCCATTGAGCCCCTTGGTCCTCCTCTAAGGACCTGGAGATGCTGATCAGTAGAGCTGCACTGGTTGACAGCGTAATTTGCACAGGTGCTTCATCCTCCTGCACATCACTTTTTAACTCTTCATCACTCTCACCCCACTTTCCAGTGTAAGACTAAGTGTCCAAAAAGAGTTCTGATAGACTATCAGACGGAATGTCTGAATCTAAAATGGTAGAGCACTCTTTGGCTGGGACTTAGTTTCGCTTAGCACGCACCTTGACTGGCACCACTATGGCATCCCCCTTGATGGCCACAGGCATCAGCCTGGTGAGGGTTTCTACTACAACACATATGTGCTATCAACTTGTACTTTGCACTTCCTGCTGTTTCCTTTGTTTTTTTACTTTTTTTTTAAGTAAAATTTAAACCCACCTGTGATGGACTGATTGGTACCCAGTAGCGGCCCGCAATGCAGGGCGCATAGGCGCTGCCCCCCCTATCCATGTGTCTGGCCCCCTAATCTACATGCGGGGCACCAGACACATGGATTACAATAGGTTTTTTTTGTTTTTTTAAGCACGTGAATATTCGCTATTGTCACACTGATTCTCTTCCTGGCCAATCAGGAAGCGCCGGGTCTTGAGACCCGTTTCCTGATTGGCCGAAAGGAGAAGTGATCCTATTGGCCTAGATGGAGATGCACGGCTGCTGCGAGGAGACGCAGGAGAACCTGCCGCCCATCGCCCGGAGAAAAGCGCTGCCTGCGCTTAGATGGGGTAAGTGTGTGGCTTACCAACCCACTGACCCATGGGGGGGAGGGGTGGTGCGGGTGAATTGTTTGCTGCCCCCTGCCAAAAAAAAAAAAACACCAGCCGCCACTGGCACCCCTGTTGGGTGCTTCCATCAGTATACAGCTTCCTCCAGTCTGGAAACAAGAACCAGGTATTTTAGCTGAATATTGTCTCCGAGAACTAGAGAACTAGATAACACTAGCTTAGGTGCAAACTGAAACTCTCTTTATTGTAAACTTACACAGAATATATATACTACACAAAATCAGATAAGAGCTTGATCACGTTATGCAAACAGTGAGATAATTAACATAGCTAAGGAACAGCCAACATAAACTGTAATCTAATTAAACAGTAAGCTAACTAGTCACCTAGACAAGCCTAGGTGACTCAGTGCCCAACCAGACCATTTGGCACCAGTTCCCCAGTAATAAGACCTAGGGCTGTCCAAATCTCTAAAGGATTAGCAGACAGACAGAAACAATAGGTGACTCAATTACAATTGGAATTTACACCTGAGAGGCACACAATGGGGAAATGATACCATGGAAGAATGACACCTTAGTAAACAGATTACAGCAAGAGACCCCAGCATCAGGTTGCTCAGGTTGTTTGTTTTCAGCTGATTATATTAACATCTGCTCTGAGTCTAGGAGTGGGAGGGGGGTGAAACAATCCTTGCTGGTTTGGGCACAGAGGCCACAAATCTGTATCCAGGTCCTAGGTTCCGAGAGTCTGTCTGTTTTGTGGAGACTTGAACTTAAATCCGAAGTAAAACGACTCTGGAGGTTCCCCCAGGCACTCATTTCTCAAAGAGTAGAGCTCCCTAATAAGCCAGGGCCCATAGTCAGTAGGCAAGAGGCCACCCTGCAGTTTCCTCCAAAAGCCCATGTACCTGTTGGGTGTGTCACACTACCAAACTGCTGTACTACCACCTGTCTTCTGTTATGCTGGATTGTAAAGAAGACACTCAGCGTTTTTTGCACTCATATTTCTAGAATTGTTCATAACTCCATGACAGTATTCATTCATATGGTCAGTATAAATCTCTGTGCTGTATTGGTATCTGTTGACCATGGACACTCCCTATCTTTTTTTTAAGCATCAGGAGGATGCGATGGCAAATTGTCTATGAGCAAAAGAAGAAACCCTAGGGATGCACACAAATGACAGGCTGTGTAGTATTACACTTGGTTTCTGATATGTTGTGTCATGCAGATTATGTACAACATCATCCCACAACAAAAGTGACCAGGGAGCACAATGGTAGCTCAGCATTCTACCAAACATTAAGTACAAAGGAAACAGGATGAATGCAACGCTGTCAAGATAATTAGTATGATGGGTAAGAATGACCTTTATTGCAGGAACTATAATTGCATTGTCATGCTATATTATGTGACCTTCTGAAGACCATCTCTCACAAGCTCTAATGAGACCTTTTTGAATACTGATTGCCGGAATGTTGTCAAGAAAAAAAAAATTAAAAATATCAGTGAATATTTCACCAAGAGAACCATATGGAGAAACTTTATTAACCTCTTTATGAACTAGTGGATTTGAGGGGAAGCGTGTTATTCTCTTAATTAATTCCAAAATATCACAATCAATTACTTGCATTTCTTTCTGTTTCTATCTTTCTCTATTAGACTGGTTATACTGTACATGTAAAGAAATCCTGAACTGAACCTGAACTAGCTGCAGTCACTGTTCAGCCAACATTTTTTTGCTTGGCTCCTTCTATTTTCCAAAGTTTGTTGAAGCTGGTGGTGGTTTCAATTTACAGGAATCGGCAAAAGTTTGGGCTGTGTACGGCCAGCTTTACTTCCCCGGCATTCTTATTCTCTCTGTTTTTATCTCTGCAATCCTCTTTTTAAAGTGTACTGTACATTTGGAAAAGTATAAGAAAACACACTCAGTACATCACTGTAACTCATACACTTCCCCATGTTTAAATATGCGGCAATTAGGGAGACATATCAGTCGATCCTGACAGAAATCCAGTGAGCTTCTAAATTCCTGCAGCAAGCTAACAACACTGTCTCCGCTGTACTGAAATTCCAAGCAGCATTGCCAGCTCTTCCCAGCTATGGGAACACTTTCCTTTTATATTATAGAGATTAGCAGAGGGAGTGTTGTTTTGTAGTTCAGCAGGAGAGAACCCAAACAGGGCTGAGAACACTGCTTGGGATTTCAATGCAGAAGAGCAAATGGTGTCAGCTCAAATGGGAAGTTAAGAGTATACTAGATTTTTGACAGTTCAGCAGGTATTTCTCTATATTTGCAACTGGAAAAATTGGTATTGCAGAGAAGTACTGCTTTTTTTTTATTTTGCCCAAACATACACATTGTAAACAATGTGGAGGCTACAATTGCAAACATCTCCTTCAGCAAACTGATAGGCTATCCACCAAATCCAATGGCTTCCGTTGCAAGAAAGCAGAGCATGAGTTCTGATATCTCACCGGTTTTCTAATCTGCCGTAGGGATTAGCTTAAGGTTTGGTCTGAACACAGGTTCAGACAAAACTTTGGCTTTCATTCCTAATGCCAGACTTTTTGATCATTCTGTGGGAGCCAAATGCAATGTATAGTAGCAGTATTTCTACTGCTACAATGTATGGCAGCTTCCTGTCAACAGTTGCTAATGATCCTATACCTGTCCCTACATGCCATGTCCTTAGCAACCAGTGACGTCACCTGGCTCTAATTATTTACCGGCCAAGAATGTAAACAAAGGGGCAGGGATAGCTTGAGATCCCTGACCAATCAAGGCCATATTTGGGCAATGACATTGAATGTTTATAGCTATGGTACTTGAGTTGAGGTATACTTACTTGCAGGCCATGAGAAATATCATTCACAGCAAGCCTACAACGGAATTGGAAATGTCAATTGGTTAGAGGGATTTTTGTCTTTCAGCAAGCATCAGGTGTTTTTCATGTGGTTGACATGGAATTGCATCACTTCACAACGTAATTGATGCTGGATGTACATTGTGATTGTGTTTTTTTTTTAAACAAAATGTGAATTCTGTAGCTCTTACTCATTCACATGGGGGGCAGTATCTGCTTTCCCCCTTATCGTTAAAGGAGGCTTCCAGGTTCCCATAAGCCCCCTGCCTGCAGATCCCCACAACCACCAGGCCAGGGTTGTGGGGAAGTGGCCCTTGTCCTCATCAACATGGGGACAAGGTACCCCCACCACATCGAGGGCAAGTTGCCCAGTATAGCACTACTATTGTAAGTTAAGCAATTAAGCAATAAATGGTAAAAAAGTTTGTTCTTTCACTTTGCTCGCCTGCGGGAGTCTTTAAACAGCCCAGGTCATTGCTCTTTTAGAAGTCTTTTCGGATGTATGTATCACAACTGTTGCATCTTGTATTCTGGAAATTGTTTTATACTTTTCTATGCTCAAGTCTTTCATTATATTTCCATGTGATTATTGTAGACATACCTCCATTTCTCTCCTGGCGAAGCAGATCCATCTGTCCGAGAAAGCATTGACAGTTGTTTCCATCCCATCTGTATACTTGGCACTATGATACAGCATTTATAGTAGTATACAATATAGATACATATTGGATCAAAATATCTTTGATAAGTATCCTTAGAAGTAGGGCTTTTTTCTCAGAAAATAGGTGCAGGAACTCTCTTCAGCTCTGACCTCTGCATGCAACCCCCCTCCACTGCCCCCATGCGCCCCGCCAAAAGCTCCACCATCTTCCAAATGTCTTACTTTTGTAGTGTATTAAACTAACTGAAGCACCCAGCTGGCTCTAGTACCTGCCTGCACACGGTAGATGGCTCTGCCTCTCTCACATGTCGGGAGATCATCCAGTGGGGATTTCAGCATTCACACCCCAAACATCTGCATCTCCCTTGTCCCCATCCTGCACTCAGTGGGAGCCACTCAGGAGATCAGATCTGTGGGAGCTGTTGGGAGACAAGCCAGACTTCTGTGTTTACAAAAGTGATTGTGGTGAGCAGGGAGCAGAGGGCCTGAGCCAGAGGTGGTGGAAATGAGTTCCACTATGTTTCAGCTGAAAAAAAGCCCTGCTTAGAAGTGAAGTGGTGGTGCATGGATTAATGCCAATAGGGCTTTTCAAATGTCTGTAAGATGTTTCATTACAAATCGTTCTTTAAGTAAAATGTTTTTTTTATATAAATTTGTAAATACAAATTATATTATATTTGTTGTATACTGGTACCTATAAAGTCCGGTTTTCTTTTTTTTTTCCTGTTAGGTACATGCATGGATGTAGTACCATACCAACCCTCAATAATAAAGCGGAACTTTAATCAGAAAATAAAGTCCTACTAGATCACTTCAGGCTGGCCCCTTTTGCAGGTATAGCTATGTAAAACATTAAAAATACGTGTCTATTCGTACTGTATACAATCCAGTAATACACTGTATCACCTTGCTCTGCACATACTCAGTTGCTCTCCCTTTTTAGGCATTTTTAGGCACCGCCAAATTCATAGAGGGTGATCTGCTGACAGTTTTACAGCAGAAGCTGCTTCTGTTTAATCTGCAACTGTCATGGTGCTGCATATATGATCAGTTATGACATCAGCCATTTGATGGTTTGACAGCTTGGTTGAGGTCACAAGCAAAGGTAACAGTTAGAAATCTTGACATTCCAGGAACGTAACTGTTATTTGAAATTGTTAAAACGATTGGTTTAGTTCCACTTTATGATTTACTGCTGATCATGGGGCTCTGGGCTTCAGCAAAATGGCAGCCTCCAGCAAGTAGAAGCAGGGGCTATGTTGGAGACAATTTAGAGTACAAACTAAATTTGTTAGCGTAATTATTAATGTGGAATGCGGCGGCGGAGTTTGTTTTTACTTCTCCCTGTCAGAAGCTTAGTTTTTTTTAGATTTATTTGTTTGTACAATTTTAAATAAAGTAGCAAGATTGTTCTGCACTATTGGAGTCCTCTTTTTTTTTGGGGCACCTGTGGACAATTTTTGCTGCACCCTGTTTGGAAGCCCCTCTTGGTTTGCCATAAAAGGAATGCTCTTGGAGAACACCTGGAGACTACAGGCGAAATCTTCCTGTGCAATCGGCAGAACTTCCACAAAGCCTTCCCGGGAGACATCTTCTGAATCCACACATCCCTACTGAGCCTGTTTTGACCCCCCTGAATAAGGGTGGTCGCAGGCTGTCCGGTAAGCCTCCAACTTTATTCCTTTGGTGGTGGGCAACAGATGCGGTGGAACATTGAATCAGAATTTATGTTGGAGTTTCACTACGTTTTGGGATTTTTGTTTACAGCATAACAACCTTTGGGACTGTCCTAATTTATTTATTTCAATTTTTCACTATTGTTGTGATTATTAAGTATAAGGATCAACCAACGGTACATAGGTTGACATAGTTTCTTACCATATGTTGATGTAAATTATTGACCTTATTTTTTGCTGATACATTGGTTCACATAACTCACTTAAGTTAATTATATATATATACATTTTCACATCACTCTTCGTTTTCAGATATATACAGGTACACCTGATTAATTTTTAGTGTCACAAATCATACACATGGGCACCGGATTGCTTTAGATTGGCGTTATATGGTTTTTTCTTTTATATCACCCACTTACCCATACATTTACGGGTCCTGGTATACTCGCATATATCAACATATGCGTTTTCCTATTAGTCCAGCGCTACACTGTTTTTTATATTGTTTAGTTTGTGTGCCCTTGTATTGGGGTTATTGTGTTTCAGCTGCAGGACTCACTTCACTGTTTTTCACTTTCAGTTTTTATTATTTATATTGAGCACTGAGCGCAATTTCTCCCCCCCCTCCCTTTTTTGCTTTTATTAATGTGGAATGTATGTTCCTTGCTAAAGAACATTATTTTTATTAAGCTGTCATGGGTAAAGTTCCGCTTTAACTATCATTGACATAGTGTTAGTAATATCATACTGATAATATGTTTAAATTCCCCATGTGTGGTAGAAATAATGTTTAGTCAAGTTGATATCAAACTTTTGAGCACTGATTAAAAAAAGAGCAGTATAAAAAAAAGCTTTTATTGTATATACTAAGAAATAAATCAAGCCTTAATCAGTCTCTATGTTATATGGCCTGTCGGTAAGGTTCTGCATGGCTGGCAACCTAACTGTATGCACATTTCTGTGATTGTTGGGGACAAGTGTTTATACACAAACGTTTGCATATAATAAATACATTTAAATTACACCAAAATATCACACTGTTGCAGGAAAGCACATCTCGTGAGGATGTAGATCTACTAATGATATACCTTAAAGGTAGCAAGAAAAGTCCCCAGAACCAATTAAAGATTATATTGACTATTCCAGGCAGTTCACTTTATAAACTGCAAGCCTTGGTGTATTGTGTATCTGATTGAATGTAATTATAACAATCTGTTTATTGAACAAGTCAGTAGGGAGCTCAGTGACAGAGTTCTTCACCATAAAGACCCCATAACACTCACAACAGGCTGTCCGGTGCTTCAGTAAACATGTTATACATCACTACTTCTACAGGGATAATAATGGCCATTCCATCACAATACTGCATTGTAATGAATGGAAGATATTACAATGGAAAGAAATCCACGAGAGCATTTGAATTCAGGAGAAACTGTGGGACAGGTGATTAATACTCTGTAATGACTGCCCTAAGTGACCTATGGGATAACACAGAGAAACAAACAATCACAGAATGGATGGTGGTTATCAGATGTGCTCAATGCTGGCCATAGACAGTCCGGTCTAAGGATATTGTTGTGACCACTAAGAGATGCATTTTCCTCTTCATTATTCACATACATATGCATATGTTTATCTCTGTGAAAGGCCTGTACCAGCATTATTATCTATGTTATCACCATAGATTACAATAGTCTAACCCTGGCTATGGATAGCAGATGGTATTTCTCATTCTTGGTTGCAGGTGGACTGATCCATCCATGCTGATGCGCCGATCAAACTGATGGTGACAGCATTTATTCTATAAATCCGTTTTGTTCGGGAACATTAGGAAAGGTTCTATAGCAACTTAACTTGTACATGCACCTACACAGACCTGATCTTCCAGTCTGGCAGTTCAGTAATAGAGAGGACATCTGTCAACCTTGAATGCTGAGGTTTATATATACACAAGAGAGACAAAAATAGAAACTAAAGGACATTAAAGTGGATGTAAACCCAATGTCATCCTTTCTAAACTACCATAGGGGTTATCTATAAGGATATACATGCCTCCTGCATGTATCTTTACCTGTCAAATGTCTCCCCTCTGTCTGTTATGAGACCCGAAAAACTGCATATTCTGTGGGTGGGTCTGTTGTCTGGAGCTCGGTGGGTGGAGTTGTGATGTCAGTAGACTCCCCGCCCACCTCTACACTCCCCTTGTCAATATGCATTCTCTCCTGTGTATTTCTAACACTGAACTTCTGCTATGATCTCTAACAGCCAGTGAAAAGACAGGAAAGTAACCACATGACCTCAGCATGCCAAATCATGGTGAGGTGTGGAACAGCCAATCCTTGCAGAGCTGCTGAAGAAAGAAGTGGGGGAGGGAATTAAAAAATAATGCATGTCTTAGGCTAGTGCATGAGATATGTAAATCACCTGTCACTCACAGCAAGGGGGAGGATTTGACAACGTTTTTCTAGGTTTGTCAAGATTTTTCTCACTGAACAATAAAAGAGGATTGCTCAGAGATGGATTAACTCTGTGTGGCAAGACTGGGCTCAAATGATAGGAAATCTTATACTCTACAGTATGATATCACAAAAAAAAAAAAATGTCGGGTTTACATCCACTTTAAAGTGATTGTAAAGTTAAATGTTTTTTTAAAAAAAATAAGAAACAAGTCTATACTTACCTGCTCCTTTTGCCCCCCCCCCCCATGCTCCTGGCCCCACCTCTCTGTCCAGTGTCCCAGTTTAATAATAACATGATTCCTTTAATAATTCATATATTCATAAAAATGTTTCAATATAATTTCAGATTGCATATAGCAGGTTCTCCAAGGAAGGCGCTTATTCTGCTAAGCCATGGCCAATATACACACATATATATGTGTATATATGTGTGCGAGAAATAGTATTCAGTCTGCAACAAGTATATTAGGCCAGATTGCAGAGAAAGATAGGGCATAGGTCACGATCTTTACATGTTTCACCATAGAATGGCTTCCTCAGGAGACTCTATTATGTTAGGGAATGAATCACGATTACTTACAAAATCCATAAATATAAAAGTCATAAAGCATAAGTGCAAACATTAAGGACGCTGAGTATTCACATACATATAACCAAAATCTTATAGTGTTCAGTCCAATTAGAGCGACTGACCCAGGTCTCCTCACAGCATGGAGATGGCACATTGGAGCTCAAGCAGCTGATAAAGAGCCCTTAGAGGGCAATGCATGACCTAACAGATTATAATAAAACGTATTGAATAACTCATGCAAAAAAATTGTTCTTATTTCCAAGTGAACTACAGAAAAAATTTAGTGATAATAAATGAATGAAAATACTGTAGACATACGCTGGTCTGTTAGAGAAGATTGTTCAAAAAATTGTATCCAGAAAGTATTATGGATTCTTCTCCTGCAAAAACCCAGAAAAACAAAACAGAAAACTGGGCAGGGTGTACTATAAAATAAATAAATAAAAAGAGGGTTGTACCCAGGAATATCAACCAATATCAACCATCTATAAAAAAGAAAAAGACAAAACCCATGCTTGCATAAAATAGGGTCTGATTACTAACTTTTGGTGGGGAGGATGCTAAATGCATTTGCAGATATAGAACCACTGACAAATTGAAGCCAAACTCCAGCTCACACTTATAAGCATTTACAGCAAACATTTTTTTTATCCATTTGGGATAAAGGTTTTGCCTGAATAAATACAAGCTGATCAATTTAATCACCCCTGTTAGTGTTAAGTGGTTTGCCTCATCCATGTAAACTGATACATTCTGCTGGATAATTTGTGCTGTGAAAAACAACAGACTAGCTGGCTGGATTACCAGATGAAAATAGAAGAAAGAAAGCCTAAAAATGGAAACGAATACAGCCATCACATCTAAAAATTGGTAAACTGCAATATAATAAATGTTTGCTTTTGGGTTTAATACCGCTTTAACAGCATACAGTTTCAAAAAATGTTACTGGATTTTAATAAAAGTAAATTGCAAAGCAAATGTGAAGTTAAAATTGACAAGTAGAGTATAAAAAAACACAGAGTAAATATGCAACAATCATTCAAGGTGGAATTATAAAAAGAAGGAACATATGCCCTAAATTAAAGAGGTAGTAAACTCTTTTTTTTTTAACTCGTACCTACAGGTAAGCCTATAATAAAGCTTACCTGTAGGTACAGTGAATATCTTCTAAACTTGTACTGTTTAAGAGATATTCATACTGCATGCAGCCAGTGATGTCACTGCTGTATGCTCTCTGAAGGGATGTGACGTCATTGCGGAGCGGCCAATCAGACAGCCGGAGCATGCGAACCTGGAAGGTAGACCATGTGACAGCGCACTGCTAGAGGGCTTCGTTCTAAGGTAAGTATTTCATAATGTGCTAGCATGCGATGTATGCTAGCACATAAAGCTATTGTCTTGCAAGGTTTTTTAAAGAAAGATGCAGTTTACTACCACTTTAACATAAATATTAGGTAGTAAATATTCTTAAAAGAAAAATGGGTTTCATCAAAATGCAAATCCATTGTTATCCAAAAGGGAAGAAGATATTGTTACAACTATATGGATTAAGAAATACGATTACTAAACTAATAAAAAATAAATAAAGTAAATAAACACAATACTGTACTACAAGGAAAAGAGAAGAGAAAAGAGAGAGAAGAAAAAAAGTATGCAGGGATTAAGAGAGGGAAGGGAAGAGGGGGAAGGTGATAAGGAAAGGGGGACAGGGAGGATAGAGTCCTCCACAGTACCAGCATACAGTAGTAGGAATATAATGTTTTTCACTATAGAGGTCCTTTAGCATATCTGTAAAGTCAAAGAATTTATAAAATATGCCTTCTATTTGAAATGTTAAAAAAAAATCAAAATACCACATTTTTGATATTTCATTTGTGGTCCTGAGGTCCCCTCTTTCCCCCTCATCAAGGGATGGGGGGAGAGAATGAAAATGACATTTGGTGGCTTCTACCAAGCTCGCATATTCCATGAGCTCTTTTACTTTGTAGAGAACTGTGAAGCATTCTCAGGCTGTTAGGCAGGGCTACAGGAAGTGTCAAAGAGATTGACATCCTATTGATATTCCTTGCTTACAGTCGCTGTCACTTTACAGGGAGTGGCCTAAATAAAAGAAATGAATAAAAACACCCCATAGTTTGTAGACAGTATAACTTTTGTGCAAACCAATCAATATATGCTTATTGGGATTTTTTTACCAAAAATATGTAGCAGAATACATATTGGCCAAACTATAAAGAAATTATATTTTTTACTTTTTTTTATTGGATGTGTTTTATAGCAGAAAGTAAAAAAAATTTTTTTTTTTTTCAAAATTGTCTGTATTTTTTTGTTTATAGCGCAAACAATAAAAAATGCAGAGGTGTATAAACATAACCAAAAGAAAGCTCTATTTGTGGGAAAAAAGGACAAACATTTTGTTTGGGTGCAGCATTGCATAACTGCGCAATTGTCAGTTAAAGCAATGCAGTGCCGTATAGCAAAAAATAGCCTGGTCAGGAACAGGGGTAAATCTGGAGGTCAAATGGTTGAATTCCTGCAGAGGCATTTGAATTTCGGTGGCATTCCTAAGCTCATATGATTACTCTGCATAACTACACCTCACCTCCACATGACTTCCAATTCTGTCTTGATTTTCCAGACTCATCTCAGTTGTGGTCATCATTTGATTTGTAATGATCTGCCTGTCACCTTTACTACCCATCTATAACTTACAGTCTGCCTTCTTTAACAACTGATTGACATGTGAACATTTTACTTTAGTCAGCGCAGGGAAACAAACTTCGCAGTGATCTAGACATTTGTTTTAATGTCCTGTCTCAGACTGACAAGGTTCTTCTCCAGCCCTCAGATGAAAAGTTTCCATCCACTCAAGTGGAATAGGGCTCTTTTCATCATGTTTTTAGATCACCTCGATAAAATGTTCCTTACCACAGAGATTTGCTTCTGGCATTGCTGCTAATCCAAGCTGAATGTGTGTCCTGCTTTCCACTGACAGCTGAGCAGAGCCTTATTGTCTGTGCCAGTGACTACTCAGAAACTTTACATTGGAGGTCAAACAGTAAAATTGCAATGCCGAACAAGTTACAGATTGTCCTTAGTTAGCAATTTTTGCTTTAAAATCTTTATTAAATAAATGGTTAATTAGTTGTTTTAAATATATCTAATTCCCAGTGCGAAAAACTTGATGTGTTGCAGGTAACCAGTCCTTAACCACTTAAATACCGGTCTGTAATACCCCTTTATTACATCACCAGAAGATCCGGCGCCAATAGGGATGTGTGTAGCAAGAATAAAAGGATTAGTTAAACCAATTGTCCATAGTTGCTCGAGAAAGTCTTTAGGGGGAAGGAACCAAACAAACCAGCACACAAACCTTCTCTGTGAAGCTCTTAGGACATGGACACTGTTTTGTAGTGGCACTGATATAGAAGGCAGTAACCAGCCAGCTTGCCTAATGCCGCGTACACACGAGCAGACTTGGTCCGGCGGACTTTTCGACTGACTTTCCAACGGACTTTCCGAATGAATGGACTTGCCTACACACGATCAACCAAAGTCCCAGTACGTGATGACGTACGACCGGACTAAAACAAGGAAATTCATAGCCAGTAGCCAATAGCTGCCCTAGCGTCGGTTTTTGTCCGTCGGACTAGCATACAGACGAGCGGACTTTTCGACCGGACTCGAGTCCGTCGGAAAGATATGAAACATGTTTCATTTCTAGGTCCGTCGAACTTTTGGGAAAAAAAAGTCCACTGGAGCCCACACACGTTCGAATTTTCCGATGTACTCCGGTCCGCCGGTCCATGTCTGCCGTAAAGTCCAGTCGTGTGTACGTGGCATTACAATGGATAAAAAACTTTTATTTTACCACAAGAATCATGAAAAAAAAACCCAGTAAGGCCTCATGTACACTGCTGCTGGTAAACAGATGTTTAGGAGCAGTTGGGTATTTTTTCCAGCTGCCCCTGAACTCTTCTCTATGTTATCTTATCAGTACATGTACATAGGGTCGTTTATACTCGTTTCTAGGCAGTTTAGTTTAGAAGCATTGTTTGGAAAGCAAAAAAATGCGTTTAGGATGAATTTTCAGAGGCATTTGAAACACCAAAAGCGTAACAGCTTGTAAACGCGTGTAAATGTGGTAAGTCGCATTTATCTGCGTTTCGTTTACAAGTGTTTTAAATTTTTGACTATTTGAAAAAAAAAAATGCTTCTAAACGCAAACGCGGTTAAACGCAGCATGCAAAAGCGGCAAAACGGATGTTTTTATACGTTGGTTACTATCTGTCAAGTTAAATCATTCAGGAGAGGTTGTAAAACGTCCCGTGTACATTAAGCCTAAGTCTAAATTATAGGATAACATAGATGCAATACTTGTGAACCATTGTAATTGTGTATAGGTAACAACTCCACTATGATCCGTTGCAAAAACCAATAGCTGAGGAGCCTACTTGCCCATGAATGAAGATATATTCGGCAATCATGCGGCTGGTCCAGAAAGGTGCTAGTGCTGTCAGCATGTGCCTGCTGTTGGAAGGGGTAGCCCTCGGTGTAGATCCGCGGCAACAATACTGCACGATTAAGGACTGCTGTTAATGGTGTTGGGGACACAGCAGCTGGGCTGAGGACTGTGAAAGGCTGTGAGAGGATACGTAGGCCTGCTAGGCAGTCACCATGACAATCGAGCCTTATCAAGTCACATACCAAGGATAAGGCACTCGTTTCGCTCAACCGAGCCTTATCAAGTCCCCTGATAAGGTTTGGTTGAGCAAAACGCATTGTCATGGTAACCGCCTAGCCGGCCTACGTGTAGTATCCCCTCCACCACTCCCCGCAGCCATCGGCTTCGGCGCAGGTCCATGACATCGCTTCCAAGCGCCCGGCTCAGCGTTGCACCCCCCTTTCTCTCCAATCCCCACGTCTATCAGATCTTGATGCTAGAGTGTGACACCTTTCACAGCCGACAGCCCAGTGGCTGTGTCCCCAAAACCATTTACAGCAGTCCTGGATCGTGCAATATTGTTGGCACAGATCTACACCCAAGGGCTACCCCTTCCAACAGAAGGCACATGCTGACAGCATTAGCACCTTTCTGGACGAGCCGCATGATTGCCGAATATATCCTCATCCATGGGCAAGTAGGCTCCTCAGCCATTGGTTTTTGCAACGGGTCATAGTGAAGTTGTTACCTATACACAATTACAATGGTTCAGAAGTATTACATCTATGTTATCCTATAATTTAGACTTACTGTTTTTTGTTTTTTTTCATGACTCTTGTGGTCAAATAAATGATTTTTATCCATTATTATGCAGTACCCCTTCATTACCAGCCCATCAGCCCTGTGATAATTTGACAGAAAATTACTCCGTTATGCAACAGGGTACCTAAATGAGTTTTATTATTATTAATTTGAGACAGATAGAGCTGTCTTTTAATGGTACCTAATAAATGGTGTGTTTTTTTTACTTTTTTTTTATAAAAAAATGAGAAAAGACCAACATTTAAAAAAAAAACAAAAAAACAGTTTCCCTTATTTTCTGTTAAAATAAAAATGGCAGTATAGTACAAAAGCTCCAGAAATTACGCTTTTTTGGAAAATAGGCACCCCAAGATGATCTCAGTTGTTGCCATAATTTAGGAAATGAGGAAACATGCCAGTACTGAGGGAGTTAAACAAAGATTTTGAGAATGATTCACCAGATACTGTATATTAATATATATATAAGTCATACACAGAGGAAGAAGTGAAGGAGTTAATATACTGGCCATAAACAGTTGCAGAATAGAAATGACGGGGGTTAATGTTCAGTTATGCAGGATAACTGAGGTAAATGGGTGAATCTACAAGTCACATGGAGACAGAATAGATATAGCATGTGTAGGAGAGGAGGAGTCATGAAATGGTTAATAAAATGATCCCTGTATTACTGAAGCAGTATGAGTGATCCTGCAGCTGCAAATCCATTCATTCTGTTCCCATTCACAATGACTGCACTGCAAACAGTACCATGTGATGGCTATGATGACCAATCACAGCTATCACATGGCACCCAATCCCTCAGATCAGTTTGGTTCAGTGTCTCTGTTTACCTAGCTGTCTACTAACATCGTATTACTGGGCAGATCAGCCACCTGACAGCTATTCATCCAGTGCTTTTCATAAACAGCAATGGGTAAATAAAAAGGCAACAATCCCACCTAGACATACCCTGGTACAAAAGTAGTTAAAGTGGTTGTAGCCCTAAAAAAATGCTCCTTTTCCCTTTAAGGCATAATATAGCACAGTGCTTTTGCCATGTCAATTGTCCCTTTCCATGTTGTACAATACCTGGTTGATCTTGCCTGTTCCTGTCTTCCCCTGTTTAAACTGACCACGTTTATCATGGCTGCTGATCCATGATAGCATGGGCAGATTATGTCCCTCCATGCTCCATCATCCAACTCTCTCCTCAGAATCTCTGCATCTCCAGCTTCCTCTCTCTCTGTCACATAGTTGTCAACTGTCCCCGATTTCCCGGGACATTCCCGGGACTTAGACTCCATTCCCGAATTTGTGGTGTCCCGGGAAATGTCCCGAGAAATCCGGTTCTTCACGATTTTCGCCACGGCCAGTGTTGTCTCCGCCGGCCGCCATCTTAAAGAAGTTCAGGAAGACGGCTGGGGGGGCTAGATGGAGCTCCTGCGTCACTGCCCACCCTCCTCTCCGCTCCGTCTCGCCCCGCCTATCCCCCGCTGCCAGTCTGATATGGAAAGGGGCGGGGGTTCTAGCCATGCGGCCGGCGGACACACTAGGACACCTCTGAGGTAGGGGGGGCGCACCGCTGTGGGAATCTGATGTAAGGGGGGCTCCACTGGGGACACCTGATGTAAGGGGGGCTCCACTGGGGACACCTAATGTGAGGGGGGCTCCACTGGGGACACCTGATGTGAGGGGGGGCTCCACCGGGGACACCTGATGGGAGGGGGGGCTCTGCCGGGGACACCTGATGTGAGGGGGGGCTCTGCCGGGGACACCTGATGGGAGGGGGGGCTCTGCCGGGGACACCTGATGTGAGGGGGGGCTCTGCCGGGGACACCTGATGTGAGGGGGGCTCCGCCGGGGACACCTAATGTGAGAGGGGGCTCTGCCGGGGACTCCTGATGTGAGAGGGGGCTCCGCCGGGGATACCTGATGTGAGGGGGAGCTCCGCTGGGGACACCTGATGTGAGGGGGGGCTCCGCCAGGGACTCCTGATGTGAGGGGGAGCACAGCTGGGGACACCTGATGTGAGGGGGGCTCCGCTGGGGACTCCTGGTGTGAGGGGGGCTCCACCGGGGACTCCTGGTGTGAGGGGGCTCCACTGGGGACTCCTGGTGTGAGGGGGGGCTCCGCCGGGGACTCCTGGTGTGAGGGGGGGCTCTGCCGGGGACTCCTGGTGTGAGGGGGGCTCCGCTGGGGACTCCAGGTGTGAGGGGGGGCTCCGCTGGGGACTCCTGGTGTGAGGGGGGGCTCCGCTGGGGACTCCTGGTGTGAGGGGGGGCTCCACTGGGGACATCTGATGTAATGGGGCTCCGCTGGGGGCACCTGATGCAAGGACGGACTCTGCTGGGACACCTGATGCAAGGACGGACTCTGCTGGGACATCTGACGCAAGGACGGATGGCTGGTGGCAGGCGACGTGGCTAGTGACACGCTCAGGAATCCCACTGATTCTGCATTATGGTGAGTTGAATGATTTCATTTTATATTACAATGTAATAATAGAAATAATGCACTTCAATCATCCTGACACCATAACAACCATGGTGCTAACACCAGGTGCTAGGAGTATCTTTATCTGCTGATTGTTAAACTTTCTAGAATACACATATTTTTATTGTGTAGGATCTGAGGCTGCTGTCCTGTCATTTCCCTCTCCCCCTTTCCCCCTCTCCCCCTCTCCCCCTTTCCCCCTTTCCCCCTCTCCACCTCTCCCCCTCTCCCCCTCTCCCCCTCTCCCCCTCTCCCCCTTTCCCCCTCTCCCCCTTTCCCTCTCCATCCCTCATTCATCTCAGATTCTAACCACACCCTCTTGAGCCACGCCCATTTAAGCCATGCCCATTATGTCGCGTAAACCACGCCGCACTTGTATATTTTTCCTAAACCACACCTACAAACAAATTCCCCGCCCCCCAATTATTGTAGGGCTCCGCCTACAGCCACAAAAGTATCCCACATTTTTTTTTACAATGTTGGCAACTATGCTGTCATTTTTTAAATCTGTGAGTGACGCCAATCTCCTCCCCTCCCCTACCCTCTATTTCTGCCTTCATTGAGTAATACTATTCCCTGGCAGCTGCTTCTCCCCCTCCTCCATGATGCTGATGAGAAGAAACTGAAACCAGTTCTCACAAGGTCAGAATGAGAGAGGAATAACAGCCCCCCCCCCACTCGGGAGTGAGAGCAGACTGAATCATGTGACCACACAGAAGAGCTCTTATCTAAAGGTACTTAGAAGATTTTGCACACAAAAAAAACCACACACACTCTGATTACTATTGCCACATAAGAGAATGGATAATGGGAGTGTGTTTATGAGACTTTACAATCACTTTAACTAGAATGGCTGCGTTAGTTTACATTATACGGGTTTTTTCCCTTTATTTTCACCTAGTTATCCTGCCGGTAACATGCATCCCATCCTAGGGTGACTATGCTCACTTAGTGTACTGCATCCATGGAGGAACAGTGTTGTTACCAAAAGAAGTGGGCCGTGATCCCTCCCCAAGTCCATAACATGGACGGGGTGTTCTATAATTCTTGGGGCAGGGCTGATATCACTGCTTGAGAAAACACTGCAGAATGTACAGGCAGAGATATCACTCAAACAAGAAGTTAGGAGCCTATTGGATATCTGGAAGAATCAACACAGATTTCTTTATCGTACATCATGGGACACAGAGCACCATAGTATTCACTATGTGGGTATATAGGCACCTTCAGGTGATGGACACTGGTATACCCAATACAGGAAGTTCATTCCCTATATAACTCCTCCTCCTTCCAGGAGTACCGCAGCGAGGATAAGGTAAGGGAAGAAGCCTAGGAACTGTAAAAAGTCCACCTATGGCTTTTTTTCTTCCATGAGTAAAAATGTTGTATGCCTTAAAGTCTCCACTAAAGGGAGTAAATACACATACCTTGGTACGTTGCTTCTCAGTCAGCTCTGTGTCCAGCTAAAACAGCATGTGTGTGGTCTCAGTAGCCAGGGGGGTTCTTAATTGAACAAATGGCATGTTCCTCTATCCCCTGGGGAACTAAGGGGCTGGGGGTACAGCAGCAGGTCATAACACCATGTTGGCATTTATAACGGCTCCTGCTAAACAAAGATTGCTCTACCAGGAGCCGGCCTACTGCTGCTGATAAAACATTCTCCCCCCTCCCCCCCCTTCCCGGAGGTGTACGGTGGCGGCTTCCCTGTGGTGTATTACCTCACAGTTTTTTTATGCCTCACATAAGCCATATCAGTACCTGCCTTTTAAAAAGTAATTTTTGCGCCCCAGCCCTTGTACATACTTGTACTTCGCCAGAGGGCGGTCGCAGAGCCTCCCCTTTAACGGGTCTGCAAGTGCAAACGCACACATGGACTAGTGTTCATTTTGAAACAAGGGGGGCGGGTTAATGGCGAAGGGGCATGGCTTAAGGCAGACGGTGTAAACGCTGAGGAGGCCGAGCATTCTCACACCTGAGGCTTTTTAAAAACAGACTCTTACTCATTATCAGAAGATCTCTATCAGAGCAACTGAAGAGAGGACGTCTGACACACAGGACACAGGAGCGCTGGGGCATGTAAGGGGTGTATACAGGCATTTCCAGTACAGGAAATACATTGTTACTCAGTACCAAGCTGATCATTATAGCGGCATTGTAATGCTAGACTATTGCTCAGCAAGTAGTGCATTTACTTAGTGCCTCTGCTTTTGTGCTTAGCACTATGGCTTCCAAAAGAGATACCACAAAGGTACCAAAATTCCACCCCCAAGCGCTGAGAACTCCAGTCATGCCTCCACACTGTCATCCTCTCTTGAGATACCAGATATGGCAAGCCATGGTGAGTCTTTGGAACCAATTGGTGGTGTAACTGCTTCTCACACTTCAGCCCCTGTATACGTGACTAAAGATGCATTTTCCTCTGCCCTGCAGAGCCTAGAAGGAAGATTAGTGGCTTTAAATGCATCCTCCATCCAAAAGGATAGGAAGCGTGCTAGATCCCCGTCCCCCACCTCAGACCCTTTACCAAGGGAACAGTGGGTACAGGATGAGGTGTTACCCTCAGGCGATTAGGAGGGAAAAAAAACAATTATTCCTCTCTGCGGAGGAAACAGTAGATGAACCCTTCTCAGCCTCACAATCTGAGAAATCGCTGGTAAAATCTTTTACGGAGATGGTTCGTTTCACTTTCATGCTACCCATAACGGAGTCTGCTGAAAGTTCAGTTTCTTCCTTGGGTTCCTTAAAACCTTTACAGCCTTTTCATGCGTTTCCTGTCCATGCATTACTAGAAAAGCTTATTTATGCTGAATGGGATCACCCAGATAAGCATTTTCTCCTTCCAAAGAGATTCTCAGTTCTCTATCCCATGGAGGAGAAATTCACCAAAAAATGCAATGTACCAGCAGTTGACGCTGTGATTTCCAGTGTGAATAAAAGTTTAACTTGTCCAGTAGACAATGCGCAAATGCTTAAGGATCCAACAGATAAAAGGTTGGAATTCCTGTTAAAATCCTCTTTTTCATTGGCAGGTGCCGTTAGCCTGCAGTCACTGCAATTAGCATCTGTCAGTCCCTAAAGGACCAGTTCAGACAGCCCCTTAAGGAGGTCCCTGCACAGGCCCGCGAGTTGGCCGAACTACCAAAGGCATTATGTTTTGCCATAGACGCCATGAAAGACTCTATTCACCAGGCGTCCCGCCTTGCGCTTGTGCTAGTACACATGCGTAGGATGCTTTGGTAAAAAATTGGTCAGCCGAAGCACCATGCAAAAACCTTATGACTGGCTTTCCTTTTCATGGGGATCGGCTATTTGGGGAGGATTTGAACAAATACATCCAAATGATTTCTAGTGGGAAGAGTACTCTTTTGCAAGTCAAAAGAAAGTATAAACATCCTTCATTTAAACAGACTTTTTCTCCTGTGCCAGGGCCATCCGCCTCTAGGCAGTGGTGACGGCCTCCGCCATCAGACTCTAGAGGAAAACCTCAGGGTCAGGCCCAGGCACAAAAGAAGGCCTGGGGCTGGAAATCTGCAAAGCAGAATTCTAAAGCCTCATTATGAAGAGGCTCCCCTCTCGCCAGAGTGGAGGGAAGACTTCTGCAATACTCAGAAGTCTGGCAAGAGAAAATTCAGGACAGATGGGTCATCTCCACGTTGTCTCTAGAATACAAACTAGAATTTCGGGAGTTTCCCCCATCTCGTTTTCTGAGATCAAACGTTCCCACAGATCCAGGGAAAAGGCAATCTCTGTTTCGGGCATTAGACCGAATACTGGCTCAGGGGGTGATCATACAGATCCCCACAGAAGAGCAAGGTTTGGGGTTTTATTCAAACCTCTTTATGGTACCAAAACCGAATGGAGATGTCAGACTAGATCTAAAGAATCTAAAGAATCTAAATCAGTTCCTGAAAATCAGTTCTAAATCAGTTCCTGAAAATTTGCAGGGAGTCGATCAGGTCAGTAGTTTCTATCCTACAAGGAGGAGAACTTCTGGCATCTATCGACATCAGGGATGCATATCTGCATGTCCCTATATTTACCGCTCACCAAAGGTTTCTGCGGTTCGAAGTAGAACAGCAGCACTTTCAGTTTGTAGCCTTGTCCTTTGGGCTAGCTACAGCACCCCGGGTGTTCACAAAAGTACTGGCCCCACCTCTAGACAGGTTAAGGGCACAGGGCATAACTGTCTTGGCGTACCTAGACGATCTATTGCTAATAGACCAGTCAGTAGCTCGTTTGGAGCAAAGTATAGACATTACAACCAGTTACCTGGAAAGTCTGGGTTGGATTCTCAAACTAGAGAAGTCTTCCTTAAAACCGCTAAAAAAGCTGGAGTATTTGGGCCTGATCATAGACATAGCCCAGGAAAAAGTTGTTCTTTCCTCAGGCAAAAATCAACTCCATAAGAGAGCTGGTGCGGATGGTCAGGTCGAAAAGAGATCCCTCCATTCGCCTTTGCATGAGGTTGTTAGGAAAGATGGTGGCTTCATTCAAAGCGGTTCCCTATGCCCAGTTCCATTCTAGACTGTTGCAAAACAGTATCCTGTCTGCTTGGAACAAAACGATTCAAGCTTTAGACTTGCCAATGCGGCTGTCTCCAAAGGTGTCCCAAGTTGGTGGTTACTAACCCAGAATCTGCTGAAAGGAAAATCCTTCAGACCAGTTATCTGAAAAGTGGTAACGACAGATGCCAGCCTTTCAGGCTGGAGAGCAGTACTAGAGAAGAGAACTGTCCAGGGACATCCTAGAGATTTGGGCATTGCGTCTGGCTCTGAAGGCCTGGACTTTCAGGTTACGGGATTGTCCTGTCAGGATCCAATCCGACAATGCCACAGCTGTGGCCTATATCAATCACCAAGAGTCTTGCAGCGCAGACAGAGGTGAACCATATTCTAACTTGGGCAGAAAGGAATGTTCCGTGCCTATAGGCAGTCTTCATTCCGGGTATAGAGAATTGGCAGACGGACTACCTGAGTTGCCAGCAGTTATTCCCGGGGGAATGATCTCTTCAACCCGACATTTTTTGGGCTGTTTGCCAAAGATGGGGGACTCCGGACGTAGATCTTCTAGCGTCCAGATTCAACATGAAGTTAGTCAACTTTGTGTCCAGGACAAGGGATCCACTCGCATGCGGAACAGATGCGTTGGTGACCCCATGGGATCAGTTCTCACTGATTTATGCATTTCCCCCTATTTAGTTGCTGCCAGGACTTCTTTGCAAGATCAAGCTGGAAAGAAAGCCAGTAATTCTGGTAGCCCCAGCGTGGCCCAGAAGGTCCTGGTATGCAGAAATCATAAAGATGGCGATGGAGGATCCATGGTCCCTTCCACTACGGCCAGACCTGCTCTTACAGGGGCCGATGTTCCATCCTACCTTACGGACGCTAAATTAACAGCTTGGCTATTGAAACCCACATTCTTAAAAAGGTGGGCTTTCTGGGTCAATTATCTCTACCTTGATTACTGCAAGGAAGCCAGTTTCCAGAACTATATATTATAGGGTCTGGAGGGCTTATGTTTCCTGGTGTGAATCCAAGGGTTGGCACCCTTGGAGATATGTCATAGGCAGAATTCTTGTCTTTTTACAATTACGGGTAGAGATGAAGTTGGCCTTGAGTACTATTAAGATCCAAGTCTCAGCTTTATTGGTCTGATTTCAAAGACCGCTTGCTACGCATTCTTTAGTTCGGGGTTTTATGCAAGGGGTGATGTGGATTAATCCGTCAGTTAAATCACCTTTGAGCCCTTGAGACTTGAACTTAGTTTTGTCAGTGTTACAAAAACAGCCATTTGAACCAACACAGCATATTCCCTTAGTCCTTCTGACAAGGAAGTTAGTGTTCTTGGTAGCTATATCCTCAGCAAGGAGGGTTTCGGAATTGGCTGCTCTTTCTTGTAAAGAGCCATACTTGATTATTCATGAGGACAGAGTGGTGTTGCGCTCTCATCAAGATTTTTTGTCAAAAGTGGTCTCAGGTTTTTCACCTGAACCAAGATATTGTCCTGCCATCACTTTTTCCAAAACCATGTTCCAGGGAAGAGAAGTCACTACATTGTTTTGATGTGGTGAGAGCAGTCAAAGTCTATTTAAAGATGACTGCTCAGATTTGAAAGACTGATGTCTTATTTGTACTGCCAGAGGGTTTTAAGAAAGGACAGGCAGCATCAAAATCCACTGTCGCTAAGTGGATTTGGCAGGTTAAAATTCAGACTTATGATTTAAGGGGTAAGATTCCACCTTTCCAAGTCAAAGCGCACTCTACCAGGGTGGTTAGTGCTTCTTGGGCAGTGTGTCACCAGGCCTCCATGGCTCAGATCTGTAAGGCCGCAATTTTGTCTTCAGTACATACATTCACCAAATTTTATCAGGAGGATGTGAGGTGGATGTGAGGAGGCATGAAGATATCACCTTCGGGGGCAGTGTGCTGCAGGCAGCAGTATAAGTCCTCAAGTCTGGGGGGTGCCCTACGGGTTGGTCTCTCCCACATAGTGATTACTATGGTGCTCTATGTCCCATGATGTACGATAAAGAAAATAGGATTTTTATAACAGCTTACTGTAAAATCCTTTTCTTGGAGTACATCATGGGACACAGAGATCCCTCCCCTGTTTTGGGGTTTAGGTATATTGCTTTGCTACAAAAACTGAGGTACTCCTGGAAGAAGGAGGGGTTATATGGGGAATGTACTTCCTGTATTGGGTATACCAGTGTCCATCACCTGAAGGTGCCTAGATACCCACATAGTGATTACTATGGTGCTCTGTGTCCCATGATGTACTCCAAGAAAAGGATTTTACAGGTAAGCTGTTATAAAAATCCTATTTTTTCTTGCTGCATTTTTTTTCAAGAGGCAAAACATGGGCATGGCATGGCCATGCATTGGAGAAATGTATTGAATATGTTTTGTTATGCTTAAACATAGACTTTAAAACAAAGATATCATAACTTCTGGAGGTTCTAGATATGCATGACCCATACTAAAATTTAAACTCCCTTACTTGGATATTGCTATAGGTAACCAAGTTCTACTTTCTTTGTAACCGTGTATATATATAGTCAGAGCCCTATGTCCGGGAGAGATGTAAACCACATAAAGACGTCACAAGACTAACAACATAAAGTAGACCTGAAGTGTGCCCTGGTCTGTAAGACGGTATGCCAAGAGAAGGGTGCATACCCAAGATAAGTAAGTGGATGGTTTTGTAAAGAAAGTGTTTTAAGAAAAGAGCCCTAAGAAGGGGAATAGGTGGGTGGGTGGGTACTGCACACTGGAACTGACAAAGACCAGTGTGGACGGTCTGCTTAAATATTGGGGTCCTCCCATAATTTCAGGCCACCATACTGGCCTTCCTATATATATATATATATATATATATATATATATATATTCAAATTTATAACTAACAAATATTAAATTATAAATATAATAGATATAATATAAATATAATATAAAATATTATGCATTGCTAGCTAACCTATTATCTAGGTACTGAACTGTATATGATGACGTGTATATGAAATGCATAAGTATCAATCAACGTATTTATGTGTATGCATGCAGGTGCATATGTGTGTTATTGTGTGTGTGTGTGTGGTATATACATGGTCATTGTATTCATATTCTAAACGCGCTGTTACACATGATAATCAGCATAATATAGGTTTAATGCTTTTTAATTGTCTACTTGTATTTCACCTTTTTATACATGGTTCTGGTGGGTTTATATATATATATATATATATATATATATATATATATATATATATATATATAAATTATACATGATCTGTGTATGTCCCTGATGAAGGTGACACAGTATATTAAAACCCTTAAATTCATTGGCTATGATGATTGCAGCAATCAAATAAAGCATCTTTAACAGGTAAATTCATCCGTGCTTTCCTATATAAAGCTTTGCCCTCCAGTTTGGAGTAGAGTGCTTGCTTTTGCTGGACCATATGTTTATTTCCTTCCACTGTATATAGGATCCCTTTGGGCCACTGTGCCTTGTGCATGTGAGCAGCCTATAACTTGAAACACATGATGCTCTCTGGCTTATTAATTTTCAGTCTATAAAATTGTAAAAGATATGAGCCTATTATGGAGCTTCAACATCACAGTTGCTCAAACCAAATAAAAAACATGTAAAAGAGGTTAAAAAAAAGCATTTTCACTTTATTTCATAAATGTTCATGTGCCACATTTGCAGCATGTTGGGTTTTTTATGTTTTTTTTTTAATGTAGGAAAATGTTAAGATGAAAACTGTCTGCAAAAAGAAAGCTTAAATGTGGACATATGTCCGCTCTCCTCCTGTGTATTTTACAAATAGAGTAAATTACTCCCCTAAAATATATATTTTCTCAGCAAAGTAAGTAAGATTAGCCTGATAAACATGAAAAGGATCCCACAGCTCCACCCGCTGGCTGTTCATTGAAAATATAACATATTTTGTGTAGCTGACTAAATAAAGAAACATTTTCACATTTTCTTTTGGCTGAAATGTTTTTGTTTTTGCAACCTGACTAATTATATAACTATAAATCTTTTTAGTCCTAAGCGTAATTACCTTTATGAACTTTTTGAACTAGTCCATTCCCTAACACAGCCCTCTTCCTCCTTGCATGTTATAGGCCTTTTCTCTTCTTGGAATCTCTAATTTTGCTCTTTGCAACCTTTTATGTCACTGCTAAAGTTACATACATACAGCTAGCTGTACTATAGAGTGTCATTTGAGCGAAAGCTCTGAGTCTGCTGCGACTGCTAACATCATATCCAAGACGGCGGCATCCAGCAGCAGTCTTAGGGCTATTGTTCGGTGGATGCCTACACAAGAGAGTTTTTTTACAGAAAAATAACATGCCTAATATTTGGTGAATGCACATATATTCTTATGGGAAGATTGTTGTTGAAATGAATGATCTGGCAATAGGGTATCTTTAAATCAATAAGCATACTACAGATTACCGGATTCATATAAAGTGGAGCATTAGAACAAATGCAATCCAGACTACTTCTTACAATTATAGTTTTACCACGGCAGGGTGCTCGGTGTGAAGACATATGTGATAAAATGTAAAGAACAGCAGGACGGGTGAGGGTTGACCACCGTCTTGCTTCTTTTTACACAGTCATTGTTTTTAATGAAACCCCTTATGTGCCAGTGCAATATGTATATCGGAACAAGACCTAACATTTCTCTGTCACTCACCCCAATGAGCTGGATGCAGTTTTTTTTCTTAAAAGCATAGCCCGGCTGTACTGAAGATGTCATGCTGTCAGACCTCATCTTGGCACGTTTTTTAGATGTCCCCTGGAGATGTAGCATCTATTCTGGTAAGGGACAGAGGGGGTGACAGGGTTTGACTGTAGGTGAATGGCAGCTGTCAGTACCAAGGGCCTCTAGACAACACAGAACTTCAAAAAGTCAAACAGAAAGCATGCAGACAAGAAGTCTACTTCTAAAAATAACGGAATAAATAAAAGTGCTCAGACGCGCACCTGTTGTGGAATCGGAAATCTTTGTTTTAATTATGTAGCTTCTTAGCCTCTTGCTTGCAGTAAATTAAAAAGAAGCAAGAGCTTCATTCTTCTGTGTGGGAGGTTTAGGGTCAAACCAAATGTAGTTCAGGAAGAAAGAGATAAAGAATGCTGATAGAAATTAGCATCACGTAAAGAGGGAAGGACCGTATTTATAAAGGGAATTGCTTGCACCTCTTTGAGGAGAGATCCATCCTTACATTCATTCCAAAGCTGTTTTAGCTCACTGGTCTGTGTGCCTGGGGTAGATGTGAGGGGGCCACTACTCTGCAAAAAAAAAACATCACTACTGTCCCTGTCATCACTTCAGGTGGATCGATTTTATCGTATAGCCATTCCTCTGATCACTGAAAGCTGGTGTTTGTGTAGATAAGTTGGAACTACAGAAAGAAGGCCATACAGCAAGCTTTGTTAGAGCGTTAAGGTACCTTGTTGCATCAAATGCTAAGGGGGTAGATAATGTCTATAAAAGTACAACTGTCCTTTTAGAAATGCCAGACTGTGTCTCAGTTGTGACAATTCATATTCTCTTTCTGCCCTGGTGACCACTGTCATTAGGGAAGAAAAATAGGATTTTTATAACAGCTTACCTGTAAAATACTTTTCTTTTGAAGTACATCACGGGACACAGACCAATTACTATGTGGGTTATAGTCCACCTTCAGGTGCTGGACACTGACACATCCTAAGATAGGAAGTTCACTCCCTTTATAACCCCTCCCACTACTGGGAGTATCTCAGTTTTGTAGGAAAGCAATACACCTGTATACTAGAAAGAGGGGCGGGGCCCCTGTGTCCCGTGGTGTACTTCAAAAGAAAAGGAGTTTACAGGTAAGCTGTTATAAAAATCCTATCTTCTTTCATCGTACATCACGGGACACAGAGCCATAGTAATTACTATGTGGGATGTCCCAGAGCAATGCCAACTGAGGGGAGGGAGACACAACCAAGTAAGGCACCATGCTGCCTGCAGTACACTGCGCCCAAAGGCGACATCCTCATGTCTTTTTTACATCCACCAGATGGAATCTGGTAAATGTATGGATTGAAGACCAAGTTTGCAGAATTGAGCCATGGAGGCTTGGTGATGCACTGCCCACAAGGCACTAACAGCTAGGGATGAGCCGAACACCCCCCGGTTCGATTCGCACCAGAACCTGCGAACAGACCGAAAGTTTGCGCGAACTTTAGAACCCCATTAAAGTCTATGGGACTCGATCGTTCAAAATCGAAAGTGCTAATTTTAAAGGCTAATATGCAAGTTATTGTCCTAAAAAGGGTTTGGGAACCCGGGTCCTGCCCCAGGGGACATGTATCAATGCAAAAAAAAGTTTTAAAAACGGCTGTTTTTTTCGGGAGCAGTGATTTTAATGATGCTTAAAGTGAAAAAGAGTGAAATATTCCTTTAAATAACGTACCTGGGGGGTGTTTCCTGTGCTTAGAACAGTCCCTGCACAAAATGTCATTTGTAAAGGAATAAAAGTCATTTAAAACTGCTTGCGGCTTTATTGTAATGTCGGTCCCAGCAATATGGATGAAAATCAGTGAGACAAATGGCATGGGTAACCCCCGAAGTCCATTACAAAGGACCTTTGGAAAAAATAGGGAAGGGTTATCACCCCTGTAACATTTGTTTTGCTGTCTGTGCACCTCTTCAGAAGATTTCACCTCACTTTCTGTCCCAATGACAAATGTTTTTAGAAAATTTGGGGGTTTTAGTGAAGCAAGGATTGGTGATAAAGCATCAGTGAAGAGGAGACACGTTTTTTCCCATATTAACTCTTACAGGAGAGAATTTTCCTCCCTAGGGGTAGATTTCATCTCACTTCCTGTTGTCTCCTTCCGTTTGCAAGTAGGAGTCGTTTGTAAATTGGATGTTTGAAATTAGGGGCCTGCCCTATATACTCTGCAGAAATTGGGGCCTTAGGTGTTGGTGAGGGACTTAGCCCTCACAGTTACTCTTGGTGGGCGCAGGAACGGGCCCCGATGTGAAATATTAGATCAAGAATTGTAATTACATGCCATTGTTGAACAGTGGTAGAAAAACTGGGCCTTTGGTGGTGGTGGTGCTGGTGCCACAACACTGTAAGTCCTCACAGTTACTCTTGGTGGGCGCTGGAACGGGCCCTGCTGTGAAATATTATATCAAGAATTGTAATTACATGCACCTCTTGAACAGGAGCAGAAAAAATGGGCCTTTGGTGGTGGTGGTGGTGTTGCCACAACACTGTAAGCCCTCACAGTTACTCTTGGTGGGCGCAGGAATGGGCCCTGCTGTAAAATATTAGATCAAGAATTGTAATTACATGTCCCTGTTGAACAGGGCAGAAAAATTGGGCCTTAGGCACTGGTGCCACAACACTGCAACCCCTCACATATGCTATAGTTGGAGCGTAGGAATGAGACCTGCTGCAAAGTATTGCATCAAAAATTGTAATTACATGCCCCTGTTAAACAGGGGCTGAAAAATTGGGCCTTGGGCACTGGTCCTGGTGCCACAACACTGCAACCTCTCACAGATTCTCTAGTTGGAGCATAGGAATGAGCCCTGCTGCAAAGTATTGCATCAAAAATTGTAAATACACGCCCCTGTTAAACAGGGGAAGAAAAATTGGGCCTTAGCCACTGCTGCCACAACACTGCAACCCCTCACAGATGCTATAGTTGGAACGCAGGAATGAGCCCTGCTGCAAAGTATTGCAGTATAAAATTGTAATTATACGCCCCTGTTAAACAGAGGCTGAAAAATTGGGCCTTGGGCACTGGTGCTGGTGCCACAACACTGCAACTCCTCACAGATACTCTAGTTGGAGCGCAGGAATGACCCCTGCTGCAAAGTATTGCACCACAAATTGTAATTACATGCCCCTGTTAAACAGGGGCAGAAAAATTGGGCCTTGGCCACTGGTGGCGGTGCCCAGAACCAAAAATGTTCTTACAAGCTATCAGCATGAAAATTGAGGAGGAAGAGGATTGTCACTCAGCATAACAGGATAGTCACTCAGCATCAGCATAGGCAGTCTTGAAGGGATCTCACATTTAAAAAAAAATCAATCGGTTACATCAGCATGAGGTGCTTGGTAGCTGGTGATCCAAGACTGATTCATTTTTATGAATTTCAGCTGATCGACCGATTCGGTGGACAGGTGCACCCTTTGATCGGTTACAATCCTCCAGCAGCACTGAATATACGTTCGAAAGAACGCTGGATGCAGGACAGGCCAGCAGCTCAATTACATACTGTGCAAGCTCTGGCCAGTGATCCATCCTCAAGACCCAGTAACCCACAGGATTTTCGGTGGCTAAGGTGTCCAAGTCTGATCTTGTCCTTAGGTAATCCTGCACCATGTGAATCAGACACTGGCGATGGTTGCTTGAACCGATCAGACCTTGGGGCTGCGGACTAAAAAATTGTCTGAACACATCGGTCAGACTGCCACCTTCTCCACCGCTCCTTCTGTGACTGACCGAAGCCTCAGCAACACGTTGTCCAGGAGGACCAAGAAATTGTAACCTCCCAGGCTTTGGAAATGCATTGCACAAACCTTTTTGCAAGGCCTCCCGAAGATGTTTCATCCTCTGCTCCCTCTGCGACGGCAAGATAAGGTCCGCAACCTTACCCTTGTAACGTGGATCAAGGAGGGTTGCCAGCCAGTAATGATTCCTCCCCTTGATACCACGAATACGAGGATACTTCCGCAGGCTTTGCAGGATCAGGGAGGCCATGCAGTGTAGGTTTGCTGAGGCCCAGAGTCCTCTGGGTTACTAAGGACGATATTATCCGCAGCCACCTCCTCCCAGCCACGTACAAGTCCATGGGACTCTTCGGACTGTAAATGATCCCTTGAAGACTGCTGCTAATGCTGAGTGCCAGGCTCCACCTCCATGCTGACACAATCCTCCTCCTCCTCTTCCTGTGTGATCAGTGGGCACGCAGGAACACTGTCTGGATAAAGGGGGCCTTGAGAGGTAAGGAAGTCCTCCTCTTCCTCCCTCTATTCTGCCTCAAGTGCTATGTCCATTATTCCACGCAGAGTGTGCTCCAACAGGTGGACAAGAGGGACAGTGTCACTGATGCATGCACTGTCACTGCTCACCATCCTCGTGGCCTCCTCAAATGGTGACAGGACAGTGTATGCATCCCTGATCATAGCCCACGGGCGTGGGGAAAAAAAACAAGCTCCCCTGACCCTATCCTGGTGCCATAGTCGCATAGGTACTCATTGATGGCTCTCTGCTGTGTGTGCAGCCGCTGTAGCATGGCCATCGTTGAGTTCCATCTGATGGGCATGTCACAGATTAGGCGGTTCTTGGGCAGGTTAAATTCCTTTTGCAGGTCAGCCAGCCAAACACTGGCATTATATGACCTGCGGAAGTGCACACAGATTTTCCTGGCCTGCCTCAGGACATCCTGTAAGCCCGGGTACCTGCCCAAGAACCGCTGCACCACCAAGTTAAGGACGTGAGCCAAACAGGGACATGGGTCAGTTGTCCCCGTCAGAGGGCGGAGAGGAGGTTGGTGCCATTTGTCGCAAACCACCATACCTGGCTTAAACTGGCATGACGTCAACAACCTCTGAACCTGCCCCTGCAGAGCTGACAGAATCTCTGCCCCAGTGTGGCTCCTGTCCCCCAAGAACACCAGCTCAAGCACCGCATGGCATTTTTTTGCCTGCGTGCTTGCGTAGCCCCTTGAACGCCTATGGAGCACCGCTGGTTCCGAGGACAAATCAGCACAGGAAAAGGCCATGGAGGAAGAAGAAGAGGGGGGGGGTTGAGGAGAGAGGTGTGGCAGAATCACTAGTAGAATTTTGAAGGCATGGTGGCGGAACAACACTATTGCACCCTGTCCTGCATCCTTCCCAGCTGCCAGAAGAGTCACCCAGTGCGCGGTGAAAGATAGGTAACGTCCCTGTCCATGCCTGCTGGACCATGAGTCAGCGGTAATATGCACCTTACCACTGACCGCCCTGTCCAGGGAGGCCAAGACATTGCCTTCCACATGCCGGTAGAGAGCCAGAATCGCCTTCCATGAGAAAAAGTGGCGTTTAGGAACCTGCCACTGCGGAACCGCACATTCCACAAACTCACGGAAGGAGGCAGAGTCTACCAACTGAAAAGGCAGCAGTTGAAGTGCTAGAAATTTAGGGGAGCGGGAGTGAACTTGTTTCGGCGGTGCAGCAGCTGGGGCAGAGAAATTTTCCTGGTACAATCTGACATTGATGTACCGATAGCAGATTGCCCGCAAGTACTTGGCTGTGACACACTTAATTCTACACCTTCATTCCTCTCAGTGCAGGTTTCAGAGAGGACTGAAGGTATAGTGGGGTTGGAGATCCCAGCTGATGAAGAGCAAGGAGAGGTTCGCTTTGTTCTTTGGTGTGGGTCTTTTAGGTACGCTTGCCAACAAACTACATGGTGGCAGGTCGACATATGTCTGGTCAAGCATGTGGTGCCCAAGCGGGTGATGTTTTGGCCACGTGAGATACGCTTGAGACATATGTTGCAAATAGCAGCAGTGGGATCTGATGAACTCGTCTCAAAGAAGGCCCACACCAAAGAACTTTTGGAATAATGGGCAGAGACAGCAGCGCCCTGAACATGCGAAGCTCTGCGGTGTGATGCAGTCAGTGTGCTGCCCTTAAGCTGGCCCCTGGAGGGCATCCTGCCTAGTTTGAGATGTGCCTCCTCCTCCTCTCGCCTATCAGGCACCCACGGGGAGTCTTTGACCTCATCATCCCCTCCCTCCTCATCACTGGAGCAAACCTGGCAGTATGCTACAGCTGGGAGAACATGACTGTCAGATTGATGTCCTTATTGGGAACCCCCTCTCTCTGGGCTCACGTTACTGCCTTCCTCTAGCTGGGTACCATCATCGGAGCCTTCAAAACGCTGGGCATCCTCCTGGAGCATGTACCCAACACTGTGCTCAAACACTTCGGGGGACTCCTCAGGAGGACATGGTGGGGCTAGGGAAGGAGTGACTGATGCCATTGAGCCGAGGGAAGAGACCGCGTTGGCAGCTGCTTTGCCAGACAAAGTACCCTGAGCCTGGGTGAGAGAGAATGAGGAGGATTAGGACGGCTTGGTCATCCACTCTACCAAGTTTTCGGCATGTTGCGGCTCAACACGGCCAGCTGCCGAAAAAAAGGACAAGCGTGTCCCACGGCCACGTGCTGATGAGCATGCACCGTCTCCACGACCAGCACTGTTGCCTCTAGACACAGAGCCTGCTTACCCTTTTTTATTAGCTTGTGACTGTCTGCCTCTCCTTGTTGGCCTTCCAGACATACTAATGGCCTGTAGTGAAATGTAGCTGCACAAAGCTGGGATGTATATAAATATTGATACTGCGGCTAGCAGAATCAACTGCCTGCCTGTAGTATTATTAGTATGAGAACACCAGCAATTGTCTTCAGGTAGCTTTAGGTGCACACTGTGCAGAGGACACAGTACACTAACTGTAAATACTGTAAAAACACCTGCTTGTCAGTAGGAAGAGAATAACAGGAACGGATCTAGCTAAACTGAATACAGTGTATATACAACAACTAGGATGCATACATATTTACACAATACACTAACCTAAATCAAATGACACTGTCTCTCTCCGCCGCAACACACTACACAAGGCCGCCATATAGTGTGGGGCGTGTACTAACCCCCCCTGAGTCATAATTGGCCAAAGCCACCCTGACTTTGGCCAATTACGGCTCTCCGTACAGATGGCGCTGTGATTGGCCAAGCATGCACTATGACCCGCATGCGGGTCATAGTGCATGCTTGGCCAATCATCAGCCAGAAATGCACTGCGATGCCACAGTGAAATATGGGCCGTGACGCGCCACTCGAATTTTGCGCCCATAACGTTCGCAATTCGACAAACGGTCAAACAGGCAATGTTTGAGTCGAACATGGGTTCAACTCAAACTCGAAGCTCATCCCTATTAACAGCCCTAGAGGAGTGTGTTTTGATTTGAGAGGGTAGAACTACTGCATTAAACCATTTATTTTATTTATTTATTTCAGGTACTTTTATAGCGCCATCAATTTACGCAGCGCTTTACATATACCTTGTAAATTCACATCAGTCCCTACCCTCAAGGAGCTTACAATCTAAGGTCCTTAAATCACGTTCATAAATACTAGAGACAATTTAGACAGGATCCAATTAACCTACCAGCATGTCTTTGGAGTGTGGGAGGAAACCAGAGTACCCAGAGGAAACTCACGCAGGCAGAGGGAGAACATGCAAACTCCAGGCAGGTAGTGTCATGGTTGGGATTCAAACCAGTGACCCTTCTTATTGCTAGGCGAAAGTGCTATCCACTACTCCACTGTGCCACCCACCATAAGCTTGAACGATTACTTGTGGAATCCATTTAGAAATATTAGATTTCAATGCTGCCTGTCTTCTTTTAGGACCTTCAGGCAACACGAACAAAACATCCGTTTTCCGAATCTCAGCAATCGCCTTTAAGTAGACATTGACTGCTCTCACCACATCAAGAGAATGTAGTGATTTTTCTTCCAAAGAACAGGGTTCTGGAAAAATGAAGGTAGAACAATATACTGGTTTAGATAAAAACCTGATACTACCTTTGATAAAAAAGTTAGGATGAGGACGCAATATTACCTTATCCTTGTGAACACTAAAAATATGGCTCTTTACAAGAAAGAGCAGCCAATACTGATACCCTTCTTGCAGCAGATATGTTTCCCAGAAAAAATTGTTTCCCTGTCAAAAAAGGACCAAGAGAATATGTTGTATCGGCCCAAAAAAAGGACGTTTTGTAATGCCGACAAAACTAAATTCATGTCCCAGGGGTTCAGGGATCAACTAACTGGAGATTAAGCCGTGTTACCCCCTGAATAAAGTTATGAACCAAAAAATGTGACGCAAGTGGTCACTGAAATAATACCAATAAGGCCGAGACCTGTCCTTAGAAAGCACTCAAGGCCAGCTTTATTTCTCACCCCATCTGCAGAAAAGTCAAGGACTCTACCTTGACTTATTTCCTGGGGTGCAGCTCCTGGTTTCACACCAGGAGACATATGTTTCCCAGACTCCATAATATATAACCATGGAGGCCGGCTCCCTTGCATTAACCAAGGTAGAAAACTACCGAACTCGACAGCCCACGCTTCTTCAGAGTGTGGGTCTTAATAGCCAAACTGTTAAATTTAGCGTTTGTAAAGTAGGATGGAACTCCGGACCTTGCGAGAGAAGGTCTGGCCGTGAAGGTAGGGTCCATTGGTCCCCTACTGCCATCTCTACGATCTCTGCATACCAAGATTTCCTGGACCCCGCTGGGGGTCACAAGAATCAATGACTTCGCTTCCTGCTTGACCCTGTGAAGAAGTCCTGGACGCAGGCAGAATAGGAGGGAATGCACAAATCAGTGAGAACTGATTCCACGGGAATAGCAAGGCGTCTGTTCCGCATGCTAGCTAATCCTTTGTTCTTGACACAAAGTTGTTGATTTTCTGGACGCAAACAGATCTATGTCTGGGATCCCCCATCCTTGACATTTGACATATTGACAGGAAGATATTGGGGTGAAGGAACCATTCTACCGGGAACAACTGCTGGCGATTCATGTAGTCCGCCTGCCAATTTTCTATTCCTAGAATGAAGACTGCCGATCGGCAAAGTACATTGTTTTCTGCCCAAGAGAGGATAAGATTCACCTTTCTCTGGCCCGCACAACTTCTTGTGCCCCCTTGGTGATTAATATAGGCCATTGCTGTGGCATAGACAGATTGAATCCTGGCAGGACAATACCTTAAACTGAACATTCAGGCCCTCAGGACCAAGTGCTCTGCCTGAATTTCTAAAACGTTAATGGGCAAGGCCATTTCTGATCTGGGCCACTTCTCTTGGACAGCTGCCTCTTTCAGGACTGTCCCCCAGCCTAAACAAAAAAAGCTTGGCATATGTTGTTACTATTTCTCAGGTAACTGAAGGAAGGATTTTTCCCTTTGCAGAATTTTGGATGTTAACCATACACTGGGCCTCCGGTGCAGCCAGCCTACAGCACCTGGTATTTCCAGGTGGTCTTTCATCCGGGTACTAACCAGGCCCAACCCTGCTTAGCCTGCAAGATCAGACGAGATCGGGCACTATCAGGGAGATGTGGCCGTAGGTTTTGGAGTCAGACACATTGGGAATGTAGAGCTTGAACCCTTTGTTTCAAGCTGATAGGATACTGTTTTGCAGCAGTCTAGAATAAAACTGAGCATAAGGAACGGCCTCGAATAAAGCCACCATCTTTCCCAACAACCTCATGCAAACTTGAATAGGAGAAATTCATCTTGCTTTGACTAAATCAGTTCCTTTATGGCGCTGATCTTTGCCTGGGGTATGAATACCCTTTTGTGGGTGTACCTATGATCAGACCCAAGTATTTTCTTCATGGTTTAGAAGAAGATTCCTCCTAGGTTGAGAATCTGACCTAGATATTCCAGGTAGTCGAATGTGGTGACCATACTTTGATCTAAGCGGGCTACCGACTGGTCTGTCAAGAACAGATCGACTAGGTAAACCATAATCGTTATACCTTGGGCCCTCAATCTGGCTAGAAGAGGAGCCAGAACCCTTGTACTCGAGGTGCAGTAGCTAGATCGGAAAGCAGAGCTACACACTGAAAATGAAGGTTTTTTCACTTTGAAAGTAGATATTACTAGTGAGCGAGGAAATAGGCATATGGAGATATGCATCTTTGACGTCGATTGATGCCAGAAGTTCTCCTCCTTGTAGGATGGAGATAACAGATTGGATTGACTTCATGCAAAAAAAGAGAGATTATATTCAGGAATTTAATTTTAGATTTTTGAGATCCAGAATGTCCATTTGGATTTAACCAAACCCCAACCTCTTCTCTTAAATGGGGGCCACCATGAACACTTTTTGCCAAAAGATGGACCAATGCTTGAGAGAAAGATTTCTTTTTCTCTGGATCCTTAGGAACGTATGATCTGAGAAAATGAGGAGAGGGAAACTCTTGGAACTCCAGCTTGTACCTTGAAGCTATTGAGGAAGTTCCCCTATTAGTCTTGACACTCCTTCTGCCAGATCCGTGAGAACTTCAGAAGAATTCTTCCTATTGAGCAAGTGGAGGCACCTCCTCATAAGGAGGCAACAGTATCTTGTAGGCTTTCTCCCACAAGACCTCTTTTCTCCCTGGGGTTAACCCTATCACTCTTTCAACCTGATGGCGGAAGCCGTCGTGACTGCCTGGAGGCTGATGCCCCTGGCACAGAAGGAGCTTTTAAATAAAAATACATTTACTCCTTCACTTAAATGGCAAAAGGGGTATCTTTCTTTTACTTTCTTTTACTAGAAATTCTTTGGATATATTATCCAAAATATCCCCAGATACCTGTTTTAGCGCAAAAACGAAGACTTTCCAGGAGCTTCTTGCATGACGCTTAGCGAAGGGCGCAAGGCCTAAAGGATAGAATCTGTCATAGCAACTATTGCAAACATAAAGCTGCCTCCTGGACCTGCTGAGCAGGATAATCTTGAACATCTGTTTAAACTGGTCTGTTTTAACCAATTACTGTCAGCGCAGGCTGAGACACTCAACATTATATTTTTGTTTTATACTATGGTCATTAATTTGGTATTTATAGCACGTTAGAGGCACTATTTATTGTTTGCACATCATAGCATTTAAATTTTGTTTGTTGGTTATGACACGTTGCATTTAATATTGGGTTAGGTTCACGGACCACTAGCTTACCCACATTTAAATTCAAGGGTTTATTCACACTGAAGACACTTATCAGTGAACACATACTCAGTTTTTTATTAAACATTTTTAACCAACTGTGCACATACATTTGAGTTAGATTCATCTAATTATCACTCACCGGGGACACCTAATATTATATATTATCCCCTCCCCTACCTCAATTTCTTCCCCTATCAAAAGGGGCAGCATATACATTTTAATTCCAAACCAATTATAACAACTGAACAGTGCCATATCTACTTGGTTTTCTTTTTTATTCACTTACTCCACCTAGTGGTAGTAATCGGTAGAGGCAGCAGTTCTATTAATTATTTCCTACTTTAAGCAGTACTTATTTCCTTTGCGCGGAGACTTCTTTTTCTTTTGAGACACTCAACCTGCCAGAGAAAAAAGTAGCGTTAATTGCTGGTATACCCTACTTAGTAAATTTTCTCTACCATAGGATAAAGTGTGAAAACATTTTAGAAAGGAAAATAATGCTTATCTGGGTGATCCTCCAGATACAAAAAAACTTTTCCAACAAAGAATGGACAGGAAAAAGCATGCACAGCTTTGAGGAGGCTTTAGCGAACCCAAACACTCAGTTAAGGGTACATAAATGTGGAGTGGATCATTCAGCAACAAATTGTACCATCAATCTTACAGATTGTGAAAGCTGATTGTCCCGCATTTGACACCTCAGAAGAGGAACCATTAGCCTCACCACGGTCCCCTGAGGGAAATCATCTTCTCTTGCCCCTAGTTCCTCAGTCTGAGGGTCCTAGGAAAATATAAGAGAACCCGTCGTATCTTGACCGCACTGGGATGCGATTAAAGTCGCTAAACTATTTTTTTTTAAAACCTACCATGGCTGAGGAAAAAGAGAGTAAAATGAACAGGGGCTGCAGTGTTGAAAACAGTTGCAAACATTTCATTTCCCTGATGCTCACTCTGACCAGCCAACCCTCTCAGTGGAGGATGCCATTTGTAGAGTAGGCTTTCCAGAGCTTGAGAGAGACCCTTTTAGCTCCTTTTTTGGGGGTGTTTCAACCCCCCCCTTCTGAACATAGCCCGATGCACAAAGCAGAGGTACTACCAGAAGAAATCGCATCCATTGCTTGAGCAATAGTCAGCCACTGCCGCTGCTATTAATGCTTAGCCTGATGCAAATAGTAAATGTGTCAAAAGGAATGCCTGTGTCACCAAACCTCTTTCATGCCCCTCTTGCTCTTGTGTCTCTCCGCAGCTTGCAGCAGCAACAATGGTGCTTTTAAAAAATGCACTCTCCCGTGCTGGACGTTGGAGGATGCCAACCCTGCCCCCCTCCCTCACCTACGCCCCCCATCCTCTCTTTTTAAAAAAAAAAAAGCTTTCCCGCGCGAGCGCGGTCCTCTGATCCTATGGGATCGTACAGTGAGGGGGAAAAATGGCGAAGAGGGAGCCTGGAAGTAGGGCAGCGTGCCTTTTTCTTTGTTTTGTTTTTCTCCTGGCACTTCTTCCTCGTGAAGAGGGGGAGAAAACAGAACAGGTGGGGAGGCATCTGGTGGGGAGGAAAACCCCCCCAGATTTACCGGAGGTCTGCTGCTGGCTGGAGGAAATGGAAGCTGCTGTACTGGACACAACGTGAGCTCTCTGAGGAAGCGTGAGAAGGTATGTGCTCTATATAGCCCCCAGTGGTGACACATAGACATGACAACATTCACTAAATTAAAGGAGACATTCATAAGAAATTTCAAAAATTAATTAGAAAACTCCACTTACCTTTCCCGCCGCAGGGTTTTCTGTGGTAAAACCAACAGACCCAATCTTCACCCTTCAGGATGGGTTCCGTAAACAAACCATCAGGAGCTGGGGACCCTCGGGGAAACCCACAATCCTGGACCTGTAATAGCACCACCGCCAATAAAACTTTATGGCCTTAATACCAAAAGTACTGGATCCCGGGGTCCAGCTCTCTAAAAACAGAGCTTCCCATTCATTTACTGTCCAGTGCAGAGGCTGCAGAGAAAGTCATGTGTGTTTGAGCTTTGGGGTACACAATGCAATGGACTACGCACACCTATGGTAAGGAGCCAATCTAACTTTACAGCACAGGGTGATATCACTGTGGTGAACAGCACTGGATGCACCAAAAAAATATTTTCTTGGATTGTTTACATTCATTGGATAAGAGAGTTATTTATCTGAACTTGGATATGGGACTACACACCTCTCATTTCTTAGGATATTGCACATGAATCATGAACTTTATTGATTATTTAGTTCATGAATTGGGACTTTTTGATTAATATTCGTTTTTAGGATTTAAATATAGGTTTTTCTTTTGCACTCATTTTTTTATGTTGGTGATCATTTGTGAAATGTGAATTTGTATTTATTTTACACTTTTTCACTTTATGAATTGAAATCTTCTTCATTGATTTATTTTTAATTTCATGCACATTAAGTTTTGTGTATTCTCTCTATCATGCTGTATTTATTTAGCGCCACACTATTTAATTTTTTTACGCCCAAATTTGGTATCACAGATTTTGGTGTAGGCTGCTTTTATGTGTTATAATTTTCCCCAGCGCAGAATTATTTTTGTTTTTATATGTTGCAGATCTTACCTTTTTCTGCTCTGAAGAAAATGCTGCATGTTTTGATTATGTCAATTAGCAAAGTGAATCTGGATGGGTGTAACTTTTTCATTATTATTCAGCTGATGCACTTGTAGTGTTCTAATGAGGAAAATCCCAGTGTCAGTATCCCTTTAGAAGTGATTAAAGTGTTTGTTACCTCAGGCTGGGTTCACATTTATGTGAATTGGATGTGGATAACCCGCATCCAATTTGCATGACGGGAGACTGTGACCGGCTCTCAATGGAGCCGGTTTACACAGCTCTGGGGCAGCCACGGTCTGCACTGGAAAATAGGTCCTGTGCATCTTTGGCTCCGTTTCAGGCCCGAATTCAGGCAAAAATTTGGACCTGATTTGCAACTGAAACAGAGAACAGGACCCCCTGCAGCAAGCCGCAGCTAGTGTGAACACAGCCTTAACATTTCAGATTCCTGATATGTGCCTGCTGTACAATGTACTTTTATGAAAAAGTCTCCTGTTCTCTTTGTATTGCTTCCTTTGTGTGAAATCTCTGGTGTTCCTGCCAGTCCCTCTGCTTTCCTATTACAAACTGACCACACTAAGCAGGAGAACACATCGTGGTCAGCTCTCTAGCTGTGCTGGGAACTCAGTGTTCTCTCCTCCAATAATGCCCCTGCTGCACAGCCATTCACTTTGAAGATCAGTGTGTTGCCGTTTCTCCTTCCCCCAGCTCTTATGCAGAACAGAAGAAACAGAAGGAATGTGTGAGTACTTTAATAAAAAGGGGGAAAAAAGTATTCATATTTTTTTTATATATATATCTATACGCAAATGTTTTGCCTTTCATTTCTATTGTATCTATTTTTATCTCCCCAAAAGGAGAGGATGCCTAAAATCTGACTTGTACTTTAGTGTAGACTTCTGGGAAAATCAATGAGCCAATCACATGAGCAGGAAATGACATTTCTGTGGGTGTTTTGTACACACCCATTTTGCACAAAATCATAATGTTTCAGATTAAAAAAGAAAGGTCATTTTTTACAACATTTAGTTACAATATGGCTTGTGTAGCAGTTGCATACGCTATATTATTGTTTTTTTATATCCTATGTTTTCCCATGAAAGTGATGTTACTCTTTCAGTATGGTGGTAAGACTCCTACAGGACAAAGAGCTGCAAGCTGATTGATCCATCAATCCAAATGCTAACATAAAAAAATAAAACTGAGATTATTCTGCTTGGTTCTTGAATTTAAAAGCATAAGTTCTGAATGCAGTGAGAATCAAGCTTTTGTTTATTAGCATGTATGTCAGTTATAGTTACTCTCTGTTGCAAGCATACTGTCAAGTACTGTATATTGGAAAATACTATCTACTTGCCTATTTACACCTTTATGCAATATTTTACCTTAATAGTTTGAATTTGGTCTACCATGTAACTGCTAAAAAACAGAAATGGTGGGTGCTTTGTTTATATGGGCGGCAGGAGGAGGCCCCATTCAAGTCACTACAAAGGGTAATCAGATCTCTGTTTATATCTATATGCTTTACAGTTTGCACTGTAGGCTTTTGTAGTGCTTTGTGTGGCAAGTTAAAAGGGCTTCAAATAGTGATGGGTAGATCTGTTGAATGCTGAGAGAAAATGATTCTGATTTCTGATCTGCCAGGATATATTGTATGTATTGTATATTGTATGGTCTGCTAATTGACTGCGAAAAATAATTTTTTAAATCCAGTTTTAGTTCCTTTGGATGCCATCCCAGAACAAAGTCTCTCCATAGCTCTTGACTAGTGAAATGCTAATGCATAGCTCCCAACTGTCTCTGATTTAGATGGACTGCCCCTCTTTTGAGACCAAATCCCTCTGTCCCTTGTGCCTCAGTTGTCCCTCTTTTTGATCTGATATGTACAGCGGTGGCCAAAAGATTTGAGAATGACACAAATATTAATTTTCACAAAGTCTGCTGCTTCAGTGTTTTTAGATATTTTTGTGAGATGTTACTATGGTATAATGAAGCATAATTACAAGCATTTTGTAAGTGTGAAAGCCTCTTATTGACAATTTAATTACGTTTATGCAAAGAGTCAATATTTGTAGTGTTGACCCTTCTTTTTCAAGTTTTTTGAAATTCGCCTGATCCCGACTGATGTCAGCCCATTCTTGCATAATCAATGCTAGGAGTTTGTCAGAATTTGTGGGCTTTTTTTTTTTTGTTCATCCGCCTCTTGAGGATTGACCACAAGTTCCCAATGGGATTAAGGTCTGGGGAGTTTCCTGGCCATGGACCCAAAATTTCAATGTTTTGTTCCCTAAACCACTTAGTTATCACTTTTGCCTTATGGCAAGGTGCTCCATCATGCTGGAAAAGGCATTGTTCCTCACCAAACTGTTCTTGGATGGTTGGGAAAAGTTGCTCTTGGAGGATGTTTTTGCACCATTCTTTATTCATGGCTGTGTTTTTAAGCTAAATTGTGAGTGAGCCTACTCCCTTTGCTGGGAAGCAACCCCACACGAGTGGTCTCAGGATGCTTTACTATTGGCATGACACAGGACTGATGGTAGCGCTCACCTTTTCTTCTCCCGAAAAGGTTTTTCCCGGATGTCCCAAACAATCGGAAAGGGGATTCATCAGAGAAAATGACTTTACCTCAGTCCTCAGCAGTCCAATCCCTGTACCTTTTGCAGAATATCAGTCTGTCTCTGATGTTTTTTCTAGAGAGAATTGGCTTCTTTGCGGCCCTTCTTGACACCAGGCCATCCTCCAAAAGTCTTCTCCTCACTGTGCATGCAGATGTACTCCCACCTGCCTGCTGCCATTCCTGAGTAAGCTCTGCACTGGTGGTGCCCAGATCCCGCAGCTGAATCAACTGTAGGAGACGGTCCTGAACTTTCTTGGGCTCCCTGAAGCCTTCTTCACAAATGCAGTGGAAATATTTTTTATGGGATTAAGTTCATTTTCATGGCAAAGAGGGACTTTGCAATTCATTGCAATTCATCTGATCACTCTTCATAACATTCTGGAGTGTATGCAAATTGGCATTATAAAAACCGAGGTAGCAGACTTTGTGAAAATTAATATTTGTGTCATTCTCAAAACTTTTGGCCACGGCTGTACATCTCTATGCAAAATTTACTATTTTACCACTAAAAGTGTTGTGCTAAACATTTTTTATCCAACTTCTATATTACTGCATTTGTTATTTTGAAAAGCCAAAATAAAGAAAAAACAGAAGTCAAAAAGCCCTTGTGTGGTTTCGCCAATGATTTTCTGCATATTAGACCTTAGTGGTCGTGTAACCGGCGCCATCGCAGTGACGTTTCATTTGCCTACATAATGAATGCTAAAGGCTGTCCCGCGTTATTTCAGAAAGTTAGGCGGTATGTCTAATGGGAATTTCAGGTCTATTTATTGGCACTGAGCAATGAGTATTATAATGTGGGATGTTATCATTGCCCTAATAATTATATCCTTATGAGAGTAGAACCTAGCACTTTATTAGTTCACTACAAGCCACTGAGATTGAAAAATCTAATCTCAGGTTCAGCTTTGCAGTGTTCATTGTCAACTGATGGTTTGTCAAAGCAGAATTGTTAAAAAAAATTTTATCAATGCTTCTGTAATTTTTGGGGCAGTAAATAGATAATTGTCTCTTGGCTTCCAAAGGGTTAAGCAAATTCTGTTTAGGAATCATAAGCTGCTTTGTATTTTTTAATGGATTAACCAGGACAGTGTCTCCGTACTCCCAAGGTTTGAAAATATATTGCAAGTCTATTACATCCTTTCCCAGCTATAAATAAGATTTATACATAACCCATGGGGATTTTCCATTAAAAGTTCATAAATCAAGTTGTGCTTTTTTCGTCTTTTCATCCGCAGTCATGCAAAGCTGGCTACTGGGGAAATAGTGTGAATTAAAAGATGAGCAGGTAAAAAAAGTCAAAATAATTGTATACATTGTATAGGAATATAAATGAGGGTGTTTCAGTCTTTTAATTTGGTCTAATACTCTTTTTATAATCAGCCAGAAATTTGTTTACTGTGGTAGAAAGGTGGGAAGAAAAACAGCAAAACAAGCAGAAAATCTATGACTAGGAAAATCGGGAGCATAATTGGGAATGGCAGATTGAAGTGAGTTCTATACATTGTGGAAATAAATAAAAAAACCTATACAAATTGTTAGTTATTTCCCTGCAAATTGTACCGAAAACTCTTCACTGTGTTTACTTACTGATGTGTGGCAATAAATGCATTTGATTTGCTTGACTTTCAGCAACATTTTTCCATATAAATAATATTCCTTGATGTAATAGTCATAAGTTGGAATGTTATCTCTCAACACTGGTGCTGTAGTACGAAAATGGAGTCTGTTATCATCTGCCATATGAACCCCACAGTGAGCTTCATGATGTACACCTACTACATGTGGTTCTAAATTATGCAAATCTATGTAAATTCAAAGTTTTTTTTAAGCTGTGTGAATTTATCAGCAATTCAATTTTTAACATATTTCATATTCAATTTTCCTGTATCATATTTTTCACAAAAACATTTTATATACACATTTGTTGCCACTAGAGGGTGCATGTATTTGTCTGTAATCAGAATTTTGCATAATGAAATAAGTGAAAGCTTCACCTACATAAAACGTGCCACTACTACTGTGTCACCTATCACCTACTGTCATAGTACAATTTTCTAGGAGAATTGGTCCTTCCAGTGTATAACTGAACCAGGTAAAAAGGAAAACTTTGACCTAATTTAACAGACAGATTGGTAGGATATCAGGTGGACAACCTGACTCTGAATTTGAAGCTGACTTGGTATCAATCTCTTGTAACCCATTGCACAGTAGAGCTGAAACTGAGAGACAGAGCAGCAATAGGGACCAATCAGGCCTGGAGCTCAGCTTTGAGCCTAGGTTCACACTGCTACGGGAGTGAAATTGTGTGAGTTCAGCTGAACTCGCACAATTTTAACGCGGCAATGCAGTACGACTTCAGCTGCGATTTGACAGACATCTGTGCGGGTTCATGCACAGATGTCTATACAAATCGCCCCCTGAAGTTGCCAAAAGTAGTACAGGAACTACTTTTGGGAATTGGTGCAGCGCCCCACCGATTTGGATGGTGCCATTGCCGGCAATAGCCGCTGATTTGGCATACGATTTGACATGTCAACTGACGTCACCTGGCTCCGCATCCACGCCTAATGCCACTAACCCACGTGGCTTCTTCAGAAAATCCCAGTGCCACCTATTAGTGCACCCTCATCGGTGCCTCCTCATCAATGCCGCCTCATCAGTGACCATCGGTGCAGTCTAATCAGTGCACATCAGTGAAAAAAAATTGCTTACTTGCAAAAATTGTATAAACAGAAACTAAGAAAAACTTTTCTTCTTTTTTTTTTTTACCCTATGGCTAGGGTAATACTCAAGCACACATATGATGCAATAGAAGATGACCTTTATCTCTACCTAGATTCCTTTGCTTAAAAAAAAAAAAAACAGGTCCAATAGGTGTAGAAAAACTATATCATGTGGCATGTAAAGATTCTGTTAGCCAAATGTTTAAAGCCCATAGAAATTAATAAAATTATATCCTTGCAGTGGGCCTCCAACCTTCAACTCCCAAATGCTTGTCATGTCTACAAAGAAGTACAAGAGGCAGTATTACTAAGAGAGGTTGCACTGCTTGAAGTAGCCTTCTGGGGCATGGAATAAGATAAGTATTTCTCCTTATTCCAGCAACCCTAGAAATAATAAGCATTTAACCTTTACAGTGCAGTGGGGGCCTACTGAAAGGGTATTCTTTTTTTGTGCCCAGAGTTTGTGCTTCCCTCCCTCATTTGCATGGCAGTTTTCTCCCTCCTCCCTCCGCTACTTCTCTTTTCCTACTTCCTTTCTTCACCCCCTTGTAAAAGAGCACAGTAAGCTGAACTACCCCCCAGAAGGTGAACTATAAGTTACTTTGCAAATTGGCCCTATACACAAACCCACTGTTTCTTACTATTAATGTTGTTCTAAGAAAGGAAAAGAGGTTGGGACTTTAAATGAAGTGTGTGTGTGGTCATACGCGAGCACTACACTTCCATCCCTGGTAATCATTTGAAAGAAAGGACATTGTTTGGGACTTTGAATGAGATGTGTGTAAGCGAAAAAACAATTACATACATGATCAAATAACGGGTTTATTTAAGAAATTGCATTGGACCTGATGCATTGCCAGCATGATGAGCTGATGAACATGTAATACATATAAACAACATACATATTGCACAAGCTTTAAAATCCATAGGACATTGTATACAAACATGATGAAATATAAAACTGCATAAATAAGCTTGACGCGCTTCATGGATTTGTTCCACTTCTTCAGAAGCAATTGCAGAATTCATATCTATAAGTAATATATATCCAAAGTTATTCCAATGAATTAGACAAGGATGCAGGGGAAGGAAAAACCCAAACATCCCAAATTGCTTACTTGACAGCTTTGTAAACAGTCATAGAGTGCTGAAGCCTAAAGGTCAATGGAGGCCGAGACATATTCCCGCAGGGAGCTGAGGGGGCGTCAAAATGCAGGCAGACAAGGCGGAGAACACCATACCCCAGGGGAGCGAAAAAACATGAGCTGCAGGAAGATGCCTGTAAGCAGCTCCTATCTGTGTGAAGTGAAAAAACAAAAAAAACTATAAAACTCAGAAAGACAGACTGGCCAGGCACATGAATTGTAGCTGGCCAGGAGACAAAGACCAATAAAGAACCAGGAACCCATAGAAGTAGAAAAGAAATGATAGGGCATCCTAGAATCACAACAGACCAATACTGCTCAGAGATTCAGGACAGACCAAAAACGAAATAGAAAAAGCAGAGAAAATTAGATAAGATATCCATTATTGTTGTATCTGTATTCTTTGTTTGCATAGAACTTTTGCCCCAGCATGGGCTACACATCTGTTGAATCATTTAAAATCAATACAAATGTTTTTATTGCAAACATAAAAAAAAATGACATAAATATTTTTTACAACTTCCAGTCAATGGGTTTCACTCTGGGGCATGCTTTTCAGGTCAATCCTAACAACTTGTCTAAATAAAAGTCAGCTGTTTATAGAGCTCAGTAGCTAAATGTTGTTTTATTTGCATGATTAAGAGTCTTGACTCTTTCCCCTTCGTCTTGCACTAAGTGGCTCTTAACAGAATTTCAATTAAAGAGAGACAGGCTGAAAACAATCAGCATATCTTGTGCTCTCTGCTTAGAAAACTCATATTACTTTTTGAATCCAGTGTCATGGGTGCACCTCCAATTAAATGTGCATTTGTGAAATTAAGATGTATTTATAAATAGTAAAACAATATAAAACATCAGTTTAAAATACAAATGTAATTACAAAAATAAATAACATAAAACATTGCGCAAACCATTATTGTTTATTTTTAAAACAATATTTTGCAACTGGTGAGGATTTTGCCTCCATGCTTACAGACTTTACACAGATTACAATGCACCATGAAACGATTTATTTGCCCTCGGTCAGAGGGAGTTAAGAGGGTAAAGCCTGGCTTTGATATCTGTACCAAGGCACAAATCGCCTGTAGTAGTCAGGAAATGAAAATGTTTGCAATAACATAAGATGATGCTGAGTATTCAAAAACGACTTAGACTGAAAAGAGGATGAGATAGGGCTGAATTATTTCCCAAAATGTTCTATTAACAAAGAAGAAAGGAGAAAATCTACAAATCATAATTAGACCCTGCAGATCTGTTACGCCCTACCACTTACAACTGTACAACTTCAACATAAATGTTTTAATTAATTCAAAGTCAGTAAAAAAAAAAAAAATCAGTTCGTAAAAATCTGTTTTTGAAGCCCATCTCCACCTAAAAAAATAGGTATTCCCAAGTATTACTTGTCCCCTCTGCATTCTACCTTCTGCACCACTGCTCTTTGAATCATGTCCAGCACCATTCAATTCACTTCCCCGTGCATTTGCCATAAATGGGCTCACAGGAAAATGCTTATAAAAGTATTCTGCAGCATAGAGGACCCCCCACATTTGACTCAGAGAGAATAGGACCTCAGGATATCATCTGAGCAAGAAGAAGACAATGAAACAATGGTGTGTATAAAACACTAAAAATTGGTCCTGGGGGAAAGTTTCTCCAGTGGATGGTTTCCAACCTGGAGTTGGGCTTTAAGAGCTGTTCTGGATTCTGCTTCATACAAGGAATCATGCACAATTATCACTTTAGCCACCAAATCTTCTTCATAATTCCTTCAATCAGACACATATACAGTAAAACACATATAATGCAAGTTAAATATAACTTTTTATTTCAGTATACATTAAAGGAAAACTATAATGGTTTTAGGTTCATTTTATCTTTCATGTTCACTATTGTTGCAAAGTATACTTTTTTATATGGATGCTTTGTACATCCACTGAGGGATCCTTTCCCTCCACTCAGTTCTCAGGCTCCCTATAAGAATGGGAGATATTCTTAGGAGTATATGCTATCTGGCTCACTACATGAATTAAGCATCATAAGACAATATTCATAGTAGTGTTTTACTACATAGTAATGGTTTATCTATAGCATATCTCCCAACTTTAGAACTTGAGAATGAGGGACACTTCATGATGTAGTGCAGCAGCAAAGAGTGTCTGTGATTATGTTGTGGGTGTGGCCAAACAGTTAATAGTGGGAGGGGCTTAAGGGGCATGGTTAAACAAATCCGTGGCTTCCTTGTACTTGCTGTGCCACAAGTAAGAGCATCACATACACATATAAACCTCAGAACAATCAGAAAAAAGAGACTCTTCTATTACATATGATTTTGTGCACACTGAAAAAAGAAAGAGAGCTATAGTGTTGGAGTCTGTACGGCAGAATGCAGGGGTTCCAGATGTGTAGTGCACAAAGTGCAAGGGTCAGACGTACTTAACGCACAGAGTGGGACTACCCAGTGCTATCCCAGTTACATCAGGGTCCCCAGAGCCACCCCGCTTACATCAATACTACTAAACAGAAAAGTGGGAATGGAGGCCAGTCCCCTACTGGTGCTTCATAAGCAAAGATAATATCTCGGTACCAGCTTAGACAGTTTACACATATGTTTTTTTTTTTTAATTGTATTTTTATTTATATAAAAAGAGATAAAAATAGGATATCCCAATACATCGTAACATGTTAAACAGATTCCATGTCAAAACGATATTAAAAATACAAAATAACAATACATGTGTGTCACTAATACTTGATGCCCCCCTTAAGGGGAACAGAGGTATAGTGGGGGAGAAAAGGAGAAAAAAACATTATACAAACAATATATATGCAGAATACAAACTAGTAATGGTTCTTAAGACAAAGAACTAAATCAACAAAATATAAAGACAAACAACATAAATCTAATTGCTATTTCCACCCAGGGTAGACGTACATTAGGCATCAGCCCAAGTTCACTTGATGCCCGATTTGGCACGGTGATGAATTAAAAAGTCAAGACACAGTGTGGTCAAATAGTGCCATACCCGACTCAATGGTCATTCGAATAGAAGCACAACATGGCCACACTAGTTACAAAAACAGTTTATAAGAATTGACTTCTTTGAGGCCCTGTGGAATTGTGGCATTGAGCCTCTTGATCCACATGGTCTCATGTTGCAAAATGGCCCTATCCCAATCACCCCTTCTAGGGTCCTGAGGGATCACATCTAAGACTAAAAATGTGACCACATCGGGGTTAAATCTGTGGTATAAGCCAATAAAGAGACCTATGGTAGTAAGTTTGCTATTTATGGAATATTATAAGTGATCCCCTATACGTTTCTTGCTCCACCCCATCCAGGCGCAATCACATACAGCCTTAGGAAATATCTGTTGCCTTGCTCATTTTCCTACACAGTCCATTGATTTCTCCAGATGATTGACTGTTAGCGGCAGAAGTGTTTTTTTTTTCCCTTATAAGAGTCCCCAGAGTCACTCACCTTTAAATCAGGGTCCTCAGAGTCTGCCATCTTACATCAGGGTCCCCAGAGCCACCCTCTTTTAAATGATGGTCCTCTGAGCCCATCTTCTTGCACCAGGATCCCCAGAGCCATCCCTCTTTACATCAGGGTCCCCAGAGTCCCTCGACTTACACCAAGGCCCCCAGAGTCACCCCCTTTACATTGTGGTCCCCAGAGTCACCCCCTTTACGTCAAGGTCCCCAGAGTCACCTCCCTTTACATCAGGGTCCCCAGAGTCCCCCTACTTACATTAGGGTCTCCAGAGTCACCCCTCTTTACAGCAGGGTCCCCAGAGCCCTCCCTTACATCAGGGTTCCTTTAGTCATCTCCTTTAAATAAGGGGCCCAAGAGTCTCCCTCCTTACATCAGAGTCCCCAGAGTCACTTCCCCCTTAAACCAGGGTCCCCAGAGTCAACCCCCTTTCCATCACAGTCCCCAGAGCCTCCCCCTTACATCAGGGTCCCCAGAGGCACCCACCACATCCAAACCTTAAAATAGGGTCTCCTGAGTTTTCTTATCCACCTTGCATCACTTAATTCTGTCTCAGTGCAGCCTGCAGCTAAAGGGGAAAGCTGGGAGGTGGAGCACTGGCTGCAGGTCCATAGGAAGATATTCTGTCCTCCTCCCCTGAATGCTGGGGGTGAAGCAAGCATGTAAGTTGCTTGCTAGAACTCCACCTGTCCTAGCAACCAACCACAGTTCTTTGTGGTGTTCACAAACTTATGGAACACTATCACTGGCAGCAGTGGTGGATGCAACCTACCTGTGTTGCAGAGTGAAAACACAGGATATTCCACCCACTGCGCTGTCAACCCTGATTGGGCTCCTGGATGTTCTGGATTCATTTTAAATTCATTTAAAATGATTCATTTTAAATCTCGGGACGATCATGCAGAATTCAGGACAGTTGGGAGGTATGTCTATAGTACACATTGGCTTATATATAGGAATGACATCACAGTTCTGGAGATGCATTGCTTAGAGACAAAAGGTATGATCTGCAGTTCATATACATGCAAGAAGATTCACAGAGGAATCAAAGTTGGTCCACTTTCAACAATGGGTAATAACTACAAGTGCATCCACTACAAGCCTCGCAGTGGATATGCACGCATGCACTGACATACAAGAGAAAAATGGCACAGGAATAATGGAGAAATGCCCCAGGGCAATTCCGGTTACGAAAAGGAAGGATGTCACTGAGGGTATGAAGGCCCACTGCAAGGTTTCACATATTTGGCAGACAAGAAGTTAATGTTCATTTCATGTCATATTTACATAGATAATTAGCGGAAATTAGAGATGAACGGAGTAATTTTAAGGAAAATTATGTTGCTGTAAAATTACTGATTTCAATGTCTGTGAAATTTTGCTGAAGCGGAAGCTCTCAATTTTGTTCATGGAGCTGCCTCAGTAACATTAGGTTTGGGGAGTGGGGTGGAGTGGGTAGGATAGTTTAGTTTATTCCATTTAGTGTTCTTTGTATTTTATTTTAGATTTTTTTATAAATATCAATTTTTTGCACTTTATTTTTCTGTGGAAAAAAAAAAACAAAAAAAACAAAAGCATTTTTTATCAAAAGAGCAGTTTTAGAATAGTTAAAGAGTTAAGAGTTAAGATAGTTAAGAGCTTCCATTATCCACAGGATTTAAACCCCACTGCGCCCTTAAAAACCACCAGGGCCACCTAATTTCACTTTCCCAATTGCCTCAAAAACATTTTGCCAAAGTCTTTGAATTTTGCTGAAATCTCAATATTTTCGCAAACATTTCAGGTTGAAAAAACTGTTTGTATCACCCATTGCCTACTGGATATCAGAGCCACATTACAATTATGAGTTTTGTGGGTAAGAAAACAGTTGCAATCTTGTACAGGGAGATGACGCTGGTGGTGAAGCATCACTCTGCCATTGCTGTAACCATTTTTGTTCTCTATTCTTCTACAATAGACCACAAACTTCATTACAGAGGCCTGTCACTCATCATCTGACATGTCCATTGGGCCTAACATTGCTGTTCCTCCATGATCACATGGATTCATCTACAATAAGCAGAATCTTCACACTATACTATTCAGAAATTATACTGACCAAGAAAAAGTACCGTATATGCAACATCAAATGCACAAACTGTATCAGAGTGGAATAAAAGCAATTATATAAAAACGCGTCCTTTGATCGATCTGCTCTTTTATACTTGTCGTGGAGTGTTAAGCAGACCGACGAATTCTCACATATCTCCAGCCAAATGAAAACTTTGCACTAACATCCTACGCTTTCAGAGAGGGAAGGGCTGCTAACTCTTTTATGTAAAAGCTTCCAGGCAGCATCCGTGACTCTCATACAAGACACAGAAGAGGTTGAAGAGCAAGAGAGAGAATTATAGATTTTTCTGGTGGGCACTGGCCAGATAAGGAACTTAATTCATTTTATTTGGGACTTCAGGCTCGCAATACATTTTAATGTGATCTTTTTTTTTTTAACTTTCTCTTTTAAGGTTGCCTTTGGATTATTTCCATATCATTTTGCTGATTCTGTATTTGTGAAGATGACAATGAGCAGACAGGAAGAGAGTCACTCCTTATAGGACTTACAGGACATGCAGCTGACTGACATCTGATTTGGATAAAAGCAACCAAAATAATATCAGTGAATAGAATGACATTAGAAATTATTATAGTGAACCTTTCAGAAAGTTTACGAACAAGTTCCTGATGAGAAATTATACAGAAACTGTACCATTTCTAAAAAGTTCTCTTACTTAAAACCTACACCAAGAGACTCTGCCTAGGCCAAGATGATGCTAGCACTATACTGCAGGCAGGGGAAACACTTTCTCAGTCTCTAAAACCCTCAGTGATCAGACTGCAACTTTAAAACTTTAGCACATCACAATATAAAAGGGGCTGATCTGTATTAAACCTTTATGAAAAATTGCTCAGACACTAGAATTTTGCCATCTCTGAACCAGCATCTAAGTCTTGAAAGTATATGCTGACTCTGGATAATGCCTAAATAAGATGGTGCAGCTTTTCTGGAGAGAAAAGACAGTGAAGACATTGTCAGCGAGAGTACTGAGATGTCTGTTAGAGGTATTAGATGCATGTATAGTGTTATACTTTTACATTCATGCACTTATCATGCAAAAATACACTCTAAGGTTTATTCCAACTAGTTAAAAAATAAATAAGTGCAGCACTTACCCCAGATGATGTCTGTGTGGACAAAACGCGTTGGGTCAACTTGAGCCTGCTCCATGTCAATGTGCTTGTTGGATTTCATATGTGATCACAATTATGAAGATGTTCCATTGATATGCCTGTAACTTCAGACTTGATGTAAGTTTTCTACCATCTAAATAAAGCTCCTAAGAGTGGAGACCTTTTGTTTTCTATGAATCTTTGCCGCTGGCAGTTGGGTCCACATGTTTTGGTAAGCGTGTTTACTCTCCCTCCTGGGTGGTGGATGCATGTGTCTTGGTGGCTCCTTAAGTGGACATAGGATATTGTATTATTACTTATGGAGTGGATTTAATTTCCAACTTTTCACATTTGGACTGTCTTGACACACAGTGGCTGCTCTGTATTTACAGTTCCTATGTGTGGCCTTTTGCGCTACTTGGGCTTGGTTTTGAACATATTCATTTAGTTGCACATTGCACTTTATTAATTTATATATGGTATCATTACTGTTCATGTATATCCATTTGAGTACAAATTGTGTTTATTTTAAGCATTGCCCTTGCTTCTTTACACATTGCACTTTATCGTTTAATATATGATACCATTACTGTTCACGTATATTGATCCAAACATTTATTATGTTTTTTATTTTTTAATTGCTACACAATACCCTGTTGGATTATAGTGCCAGCAGATGTTGTTTATTATGAAATTAGCACAATCATTTTATATGGTTATTCCAACTAGTTGCAGATTACACTTAAAGTGTTACTAAACTCACAACAGTAAAATCTGACTGTACATGCAATAAAGCATGCTTGTTATACTTACTGTGGAACCTACAGGATTAATCGTCTGCATTGTGTAAAAAGGCTGTTTGATTCTGTCTCCTCTGATCCCCCCCTTCTTCCACTGTCCCCAATCCATCTCCTGAAAAGACAGAGTCTTTGGAGTCACTCTGTACATGCTCAGTTTGGTGTGTATTGCTAGAGAGTTTTTCTTTCTTTCTTGGGAGGGTGCATGTGATCAGCACAGGGCCAATCAGCACTGTCCATCCAGACGGTCAGGGTACCCGCAGCCTAAGCGGACAGTCAGAGGAAAATGAAAACTCCCCCTACAAGCTTTAACCAGACACTTGTTAACATCACAACACTGCTATATACTACTGAGAAAAGGTATTTAGCAGTTTATATTTACGAAAATAATTGTACTTCCATGTTCTGTGTACTGTGGGAGACCAGGTATAGAGAATGCAGGGTCCTGGGTTGAGTAACACTTTAATATCATCTAGGGCAGCATAATGGCTTTATTAGTTAGCACTACTGCCTTGCAAAACTAAGGTTCTTGGTTTGAATCCAGTCAGGACACTACCTGCATGAAGTTTGTATTTGCTCCCTGTGCTTCAGTCTCCTCCCACACTCTAAAGATATGCTGGTGGGCTAAAGTATATGTGAACCTTTACCTTGTAAAACAACCCATTCGGTTTAAAATAGAAATGAGAGGCAAAATGTTTGTATATAAGAAAAATTATAAATACTTTTTTTTTCTCTTTTTTTTTTGTTATGGGTGATCACATAATATCTGTTCTCAGCTGCATACAGTACATGGCTTAGAGAGGTGGAGGTGGAGAAGTAACAGTACACTGATCTTCCCAGTGAATGTTTGTGCAGGTAGGCATGTCAGCAGGATGAGCTTCTATGCCTGGCATGGTCAGTTTGAAATAGGAGAGGAAAGGGTCTGGCAGGATCACCAGGAATTTCACACAAAGGAAGAACTACAAAGAAAACAGCATACTTTTTAACTGAAGTACTTGGTATAGCAGAAACATATCACAAATATGAAATGTTGGGGTAACATACTCTTTAAATGGCTATAATATGTGTATGCATGTGAGATAGGGACCGTAGACTTTAAGCTCTTTGAGGGCAGGGACTGAATGTGAATGTACATGTACTGTATGTAAAGTGCTACATACACTGTCAGCACTATATATATATATATATATATATATATATATATATATATATATATATATATATATATATATATATATATACACCTGTAATAATTAATAGGGAGCAACAGGCGGTTCAAAATAAAAACAGCTTCAAAAAATACTTGCAAGGTAATGTTCCACTACAGACTTCTCCAACCTCCCAGCAGTGGATGCAGGCTCCCCACAATCAAAAGCCGCCAAAGTCACTGCAGTCCAAAGAGTCAAAGAAAACAGGGAGGAGCTGCTCTGCTTGAAGGGTTACCAAAAAAACTGCCTATGCAGATAAGGGGCATCTGTAGATAAAAACATACTGTGCAGCTTTGGTCAAAGTTGAATAATGCCCTTGCTGTAGGTGTAGGCCATTTACCTTCCTTACAAAGCCTGACTGGAAAACTTCTTGGATGTTGCTAAGTGTGTTGCTAAGAGAAGCTTGGCTGTTACTCTTCACCTTCACCAACACAGCAATAAGCTCTTCCTCCAATGCAAACCCCATCACATGTGCTTTCTCTCCCCTGATACAGTAGCTCTAAACTCAGCGTTAGAGAGCTCACTCCTGTGATAGTGAACAGTAACAGCTAGGTGTCTATTAGCAATGTTCTAGAAGTTTTCCAGCAAGGATTCATGAGGTACAAAAATGGCCTACACTTTTAGCAAAGGCATTATTCAACTTTGGTCAATGCTTTCCAGTTTGATTTTATCTATAGATGCCCCTTATCTGCATAGGCAATTTTTGGTAAAGGTGAAATAACCTTTTAAAAAAAACATCCTCAGTTTATTGCAACATAGTGATGCACCACTATTAAACAACCCTCCAAAGGGTTGTTGTTTAGCACCAGGTGGCATGCTGGTGCATCACTATGTTACAATAAACTGAGAATGTTTTTTTTTTTTTTTGAGGTGAGAGCCCCCGTCCTCTTTTTCTTTGAATATTTGAACTGCAGGATCTTCCAACAACAGTCAACAGCACATATTATTAACACTGCTAAACATTAATGAACAATATAAATATCTTCAAATGCAAATGGTATCAAGATTGCCAACTTAATAGGGAAAACATAATCATAATGAACTTTAAAGTGGTTGTAAACCCTCTCATATACCCGATGAAGTGAATCGAGTTTAGATTCAGGTAAGTATTTGGGGGGCTCTGTGACAGCAGCTTGCAGAAGTTTTTTTTAGGGCTAATTCACACATTATGCAGTGGCAGACATTTTACAGCATTGTAAAACATCTGTCACTGCAAGGAAACACAGAAAATAATGTTTTCCAATGTGTCCCATTCATTCTGAATTCATACTGTGGAAAATGTTGCATTTCATTTGTAAATCAAAGTCCCAGAGTCTGGAGGAAGAGTGGAGAGGCACAGAATCCAAGTTTAATACAACAAAACAAATACTCTTGCGCATATATGTGTTAGCCCGACAGTTCGAAATTCAGGATGGACGATAACTTCTGCCCTTCAGGATAGGGATGTTCTAGCAATCAAACAAGTAAACAGAAAAGAGAGGGCGCACTGGCCTAGCGCATTATCTTTTAACAATTTTATTTAAAAGAACACGTAATATAACTACTCACAAAGGTAGATTAAAAATCACGCCTAAAATAGTCTTTGACTTGTGATAGTCTGTCCACTGATAACAGTCTCCAGATCCTACGAAGAGGACGTACAAAGCGCTGCTGGCTGAAGCATTTTGAAGGTTACTCCTTCTTCTTCAGAGCCAGGCATCTACCTTTGTGAGTAGTTTTATTATGTGTTCTTTGAAATAAACTTGTTAAAAGATAATACACAAGGCCAGTGTGCCCTCTCTTTTCTGTTTTCTTGTTTCACAGAATCCAAGTTGCATGAGGTCCAGTGTGAAGTTTCCACAGTCAGTGATGATTTAGGGAGCCATGTCATCTGCTGGTGTTGGCCCACTGTTTTTCATCAAGTCCAAAGTCAGCGCAGCCCTCTACCAGGAAACTTTAGAGGACCTCATGCTTACCTCTGCTGACCAGCTTTATGGAGATGCTGATTTCATTTTTCAGCAGGACTTGGTACCTGCCCACACTGTCAAAAATACCAATACCTGGTTTAATGATCATGGTGCTTGATTGGCCTAAACCCCATAGAGAATCTGTGGGGTATTGTCAAGAGGAAGATGAGAGACACTAGACCCAACAATGCAGACAAGCTGAAGGCCGCTATCAAAGACGCCTGGGCCTCCATAACACCTCAGCAGTGCCACAGGCTGATCGCCTCCATGCCACGCCGCATCAATGCAGTAATTCATGCAAAAGGAGCTCTGGCCAAGTATTGAGTGCATACTATACTGTGCATTAGGGGTGTTGAATATAATCATAGCATCGATGCCGCATCGTGGACACCCGAATCACGATGCATCGATGCTATGATTATATTTTACATGATTATATATGCTACAAACGGCATAATCGATTGGCGGGTGACGTCATCCCGAGTTGCCCCGCCCCTCCTGGGAGAAGCGCCCCCATCATACTCTGCAAGTTTTAAAATAAATGTGTCTTAAAGAAATCTCTCTTATAATACATTAAGTGCCCCACTATTCAAGTGTACATGCCTTTTAAAAAGTATGTAGCTATATAAAACATATTTCAGACTGCTCTCCTCCCTCCATCTAACAGTTACAGTGGGCGGGGCTGAGAAACCTCCGCTGATGTGAGCCGAGAGGAGAGAGGAGAGCAGCAAGTGGCCAGCCAGGTCTGAGTTACATGTGAGCCAAGAAACAGTCTGAAAAATGCGGTATATATAGCTACATATTTTTTAAAAGGTATTTACAGTGGGGCACTTAATGTACAATAAGAGGGGATTCGATAAGGCACAGTTAGTTTTACACAAGTAAGCAGAGTACATATAAGTGTACTGTGCTTACAACTTGTACTGAATGCGTGGGAGAGTTCAGCTCCGTCTTCCCTGTTCACATATTCCACTATGCTAACTCCTAGAGTGCTGGAATGTGTAACAGTGAAGAGCTGAAATCTCAGCACTGAGAGATCTGTGAAGTTCACTGTATTCTGTATTCTGTTTGTCAGCAGCAGATTCCATCACTTCTGTCCTCCCGGCAGCAGTGTGTTTTCCTGCTATGTGAATGCCTGTACCCTGAGTGCCAGTGTCACTGATCCCACTATCCATCTACCTGATCCCACCATCCATCTGCCTCCGATCCCACCATCCGTCTGCCTCCGATCTCACCATCTGTCTGCCTCCGATCCCACCATCCCTCCACCTGATGCCACCATCCCTCTGCCTCTGATCCCACCATCCCTCTGTCTCTGATCCCACCATCCCTCTGCCTCTGATCCCACCATCCGTCTGCCTCTGATCCCATCTATCCCTCTGCCTCTGATCCCATCTATCCCTCTGCCTGATCCCATCTATCCCTCTGCCTCTGATCCCACCATCCCTCTGCCACTGATCCCACCATCCCTCTGCCACTGATCCCACCATCTCTCTGCCACTGATCCCAATATCGCCATGCCACTGATCCCAACATCCCTCTGCCTCTGATCCCAACATCCCTCTGCCACTGGAGAAAAATGTAGTTTTTCTGACTGCCTAATTTTTCGGATAAAAAGTTTTTAACCATGCACTGTAATGGTGATGCATCGCGAAATCAAATCAAATCGAATAGTGGACAGGATAATCGTAATCAAATCGAATCGTGAGACCAGTGAAGATGCGCACCCCTACTGTACATGGACATACTTTTTAGTAAGCCAAAATTTCTATATTAAAAATCCTTATTTTTTAATGGTCTTATGTAATATTCTAATTTTCTGAGATACTGACTTTTGGGTTTTCACTAGCTGTAAGCCATAATTATCAAAATTAAAAGAAAGAAATGCTTGAAACATATCCCTGTGTGTAACGCATCTGTATAAAATATATGAGCTTCATTACTGAAATACCGTATAAACTCGAGTATAAGCCGACCCGAATATAAGCCGAGGCACCTAATTTTACCACAAAAAACTGGGAAAACGTATTGACTGGAGTATAAGCCTAGGGTGTCCATCTGCATGCCTCACTGTGCCTCACTTTGCCTTATTGTGTCCATGTGCGTGCCTCACTGTGTCCAGGCCTCACTGTGCCCATGCCTTACTGTGCCCATGCCTCACTGTGTCCATGCCTCACTGTTCCCATGCCTCACTGTGCCCATGTCTCACCTGCCTCACGTGCCTCACGTGCCTCACTGTGCCCATGCCTCACATGCCTCACTGTGTCATGCCTCACGTGCCTCACTGTACAATGCCTCACTGTCGCTGTGCCCATGCCTCACTGTGCCCATGCCTCACTGTCACTGTGCCCATGCCTCACTGTGCCCATTCTCCTTACCTGATCTCCGGCACTGTGTCCATCTGCAGCCTTACGATCTCCCGGCGCTGTGACATGCATGCAGTCAGTCTAGTCGTCGGCCAGTGTAACAAAGCCCCGCCTCCGCCATGTCCCTCGTCCCTGACGGAACACTGATTCAGTTCTTCAAAGCAGTGAGTCAGTGTCCTGCCTTCAGTGTCCAGCGCTTTGCTACAGTGTACGGCAGTCGACTAGACTGACGTCACAGCCCAGGAGGTCAGGCGCACGAGGCTGCAGGTGGACACAGACTCGAGTATAAGCTGAGAGGGGCATTTTCAGCACAAAAAAAGTGCTGAAAAACTTGGCTTATACTCAAGTATATACGGTAATTTAACTTTTTTATGATATTCTAATTTTATGAGATGCTCTCTTGGAATTCAGCTTTACCATACAGAGCAAGTGTGGTTAAGGAGCTGTCCAGTGCTGTTCCTGAAATGTGGTATAGGCACGACTGGATGTTTAGTACAACAGAGTTTTAGAGTGGAGAGGGATTAGAACACTTGTCAGCTTTTGTTAGTTTTTATTGCTGTCTGTGCCCCCATTAGCGAGAATCACCCTCTTTATTTGTCCTGTTTGCCAATATCATTAAAAGTGAAAATAAAAAATAAAATCCCAAACTTTGGGTTGTCCCCAGAAAAGTATTAAAGAGGAAATCTTACAATGGGGAAACTAGTTCTGGTGACCTGGGTAGCCCACCCTGGGATTCCCTTAATTTGCAGGGATTTCCTTGCACGTCCTGTTTAAGCTATGGGACAGGAAGTGAAGGGAAATCTCCACAATGGAACACAGATGCCAAAAAATAAATTGGCAGGAACTATAACCCGCTCTTACTGTATCCAAAATGGAAAAAAAAAAAAAAGCTTTGCCTATAGTTGTACTTTAACGTTTTATTAAATATTTTTAGTACACATAAGCTCCCATTCACAGCTAAGTTTAGTGCAGCGATACCTGCTGCACCACAATTCTTTTAGCATTCCTGTGTGTTTTGGGGACGCGTTTTTAGAGTGGCACCATTTGAATGGGCCTCCCTCCGCTCCAAAAATGCTCCAACGAAGTTCAAGAGGAGTTCCACCCGAGGTCCAGTAAAAAAAAAAAAAAAATTAAAAGTCAGCAGCTACAAATACTGCAGCTGCTGATTTTTAATTGGACACTTACCTGTCCCAGGGTCCAGCGATGCGGGGGATCGAAGCCCCGCTCGTCTCCCCCTCCATTCAGCGGCACCGGCATTGCAACTGTGGGCGCCGGGCTGTGGCTTCACAGCCTGGCACCCACTGCGCATGCATACCTGTAATGGGTCCCAGATGATTGACAGGAGGGAGGGAGCAGAGCGGAGCCCTTCCTGTGCCGAAAGGGAAGTGATGTCACCAGCCCAGGCACTGGAAGAGGCAGACTACGAGGGACCACCTAGCAACAGGCATTTAGAGGTAAGTAAAAAAAAAAAATATCCAAATTTTTTTTGGATTTTTTTTTTAGGATTTTTCATGTAGTTTTGTTTTTTTTGGGTGGAACCCCACTTTCATGTACCAAATTGTGGCACAGAGCCAGGAGCGTTTGGCAGTGCAATTCTTGCAGCGATTTTAGCGTGTGTTGTCGCATGACAATCACTGCAAAATCGCACCACGATTGGGGTGTCATTAAAGTGATACTAAAGTCTTGTTTTTTTTTTTCTTTAAAATGACAAACATGTTACACTTACCTGCTCTGTGCAGTTGGTTTTGCACAGAGCAGCCCCGATCCTCCTCTTCTCGGGTCCCTCTTCGGCTCTCCTGGCCCCTCCCTCCTGTTAAGTGCCCCCACAGCTAGCTATGGGGGCACCCAAGCCGAGCCACAGCTCCCTGTGTCCATTCAGACAAGGAGCCGTGATTCAGCCCTGCACCCTCTCCCGCCTCATTGGCTAACCGACTTTGACAGTAGCAGGAGCCAATGGCGCTGCGCTGTGTCCCAATCAGGAGGGAGGGTCCCAGATGGCTGAGGAACTCGTGCACATTGCCAAAAACGAGATGGGGCTCAGGTAAGTGTTAGGTGGCCGAGGGGGGCTGCTGCACACAGAAGGTTTTTAATCTTAATGCATAGAATGCATTAAGACCCCTTTCACACTGAGGTCGTTTTTCAGGCACTACAGCGCTAAAAATAGCGCCTGCATAGCACCTGAAAAAAGCCTCAGCTGCAAACCCAGTGTGAAAGCCCAAGTGCTTTCACACTGGGGCGCTGCGCTGGCAGGGCGCTACAAAAAGTCCTGCCAGCAGCTTCTTTGCAGCGGTGTAGGAGTGGTGAATACACCGCTCCTCCACTGCTCCTGCCCATTGAAAACAATGGGGCAGCACCGTGATACCGCCATCAAAGCGCTGCGGCAGCGGCATTTTGCCGGCGGATTTAACCCCTTTTCAGCCGCTAGCGGGGGGTTAAAACCACCCTGCTAGTGGCCAAATAGCGCCACTAAAACCCTGGTAATGCCGGTAACGGGGCAGCTCAGTGTGAAAGGGGTCTAAGATAAAAAACCTTCTGCCTTTACAACCACTTTAAGAAATAATGGCATCACAAACGCATCCTGTGATTCCGTGTGCGATTCTCGTACGCTTAAGTGTGAATGGAGCCTAAAGGGAAAATTATATCCTTCCACCACAAAGTACTGCAGGCTTGTGGGGCCAGCGATATGGCTAGTATCCCTACATCTAGGAGGCTGTGGGTACGCAGGTCTCTTCATATGCTAGTACCATTTTGTATGACTATCAGATCTGGACTATCATTTTAAAAGAAAAGTGGGGGGGGGGGGGGGATCCCTCTCCTTCTCACCAAAATTATCAGTCTAACACTGAGGACCACTGAACTCTTCTGAATCTGGAGCCCAAAGGAAATGTAAAACATCCAGCTACTACAAAGTTTTATAGGCTTATTAAGCCAATTAACCAAGTGGTGAATGGGATCCTACCACACATCCCACACTTTGGTGGTCCTAAAGTAACTAAAATACAGATTATTTAATTGAGGTTTATGGCTTTTCAAGCAAACAAGAAGCAAATTACACCAAGAAGGAGACGAGTTAAATAATCTAAATCTAAAATTACACCTAAAAGTGTAATAAAAAATAGAAAACCTTACAGACCTTGTTTACACAATAGCGTTCAATATGAATACCTGTACAAATACATGCGTATATATTTTGTAGAACTAAAATACGTCAATTTGAACAGCTTCTTCAGTACACTCCATTAATCATTTAAGACGTGGGGTCTTTTTCTGTACACAAGTGTATCATCCTGAAAATGGCACCTGTTAAACTTAATATACATTCACTGTACTGCTGTAAATAATGCATGGGATGGAATTCGGAGAGGGATGTTGTTGCCAGCATGTCAGCACTTCAGACATACTGTACATTCCAACAGACATCCTTCACACAAACGCCTCCTGGCACATCGTTGTAAACGCACAGGTCTGCTGTGTCTGACAGGAGATTATATATAATATATAGACTCTGCATAATAATTGACGACTGTTTGTAAAGATGAATAGGTTTCCTCCTAGCATAAATGTGTAGAAGACATGACTCAGGAATAACATTATAAATTGAAAACCTTCAATGACGTTCACAGATACTATAAATATGTAAAAGGGCTTATTAGGGCTGTAAATAATTAGGCTGAAGGTAATACAATGGGTGGAGATGTTCTTATATACGCACTGGACTTCATTAACCTTTTGCAGTAAGAGACAACTACTACTTGCAAGTGTCACAAACCTGTTGGAGGCCGAAGTAACTAGGGGGTGTCCCTTGCACTCCATTAAAACACCCCTGGAAGGGATAACATATACATAGATCTAGTCACACCAGTCCCTGTCCCACGCAGCAGCTCACAGGTCAAAGTCAGAGACATTTAATCTGCTCATATTTTGCCTTCCTTGGTCCTGCTTTCCCTCCTTATCAACATGCTAGTTGCATATTTAACCACTTGCCGAAGGGCCGCCGCCATTATACTGCGGCAGGTCGGCACGATCCCGCGAGTCGCCGTAGCTATACGTCGGCTGCTTTAAGTGGGATAGCAGGCGCATGCACGTGCCTGCTGCACTGCGGGGGTGCCGATGCTCGTGGCCGACAGTCACGATGACCGCCGGCCATGAGCAATCGCGGGCATGAGAGGCAGAAAAGGGACGTGTGTGTGTGTAAACACACAAATCCCTCTTCTGTTCTGTGAAGAGAGACAGATTGTAAGTTCCTAATAGCTAGGAACCACGATCTGTCATCCCCTCTAGTCAGTCCCATCCCCCTACAGTTAGAACACACAGTCAGGGAACACAGTTAACCCCTTGATCGCCCCCCAGTGTTAACCCCTTACCGCCAGTGACATTATATACAGTAATCAGTGCATTTTTATAGCACTGATCGCTGTATAATTGTCAATTGTCCCAAAAATGTGTCAAAAGTGTCCGATGTGTCCGCTATAATGTCGCAGTCATGATAAAAATCGCAGATCGCCGCCATTACTAGTCAAAAAAAAATAATAATAATAAAAATGCCATAAATCTGTCCCCTATATTGTAGACGCTATAACTTTTGCGCAAACCAATCAATATATGCTTATTGCGATTTTTATTACCAAAAATATGTAGAAGAATACATATCGGCCTAAACTGAGAAAAAAATTTGCTTTTTTAAAAAAAAAATGGGGATATTTATTAGAGGAAAAAGTACAAAATATTGTTTTTTTTTTTTCAAAATTGTTGCTCTTTTTTTGTTTATAGCGCAAAAAAAAAAAAATCGCAGAGGTGATCAAATACCACCAAGAGAAAGCTTTATTTGTGGGGAAAAAAAGGAAATCAATTTTGTTTGGGTACAGCATCACATGACCACGCAATTGTCAGTTAAAGCAATGCAGTGCAGTATCGCAAAAAAATGCTCTGGTCATTGAGCAGCCAAATCATCCGGGGTTGAAGTGGTTAATAAAAACCTGTTTTTATTACATGCCTGTTTTAGTCCCAGGGACATCATTACATGGTTTCTGTGGTTCTCTATGCAATGCAGGCAGATAATAGATGGTGAGAGGGGCCAACAGTGTACAGTGAAATCAGAATGAGCAATTTTCTGCACAGAAAAGGATTCTGTACAGCTGTGGGAAACTGAAGGTAAGGCTGGAATTCAATCTTAACCACTAGAGGACCAGCCGTCGCAGTTACAGTATACTGCGGCAGGTTGGCTCTCCTGGGCAAATCACTGTAGCTATACGTCGGCCGCTTTAAGACCAAAAGGAGGCATGCGCGCAGCGTCATGACGGAGCCGATGTCCGCCGGGCACCCGCGATCGCTCCTGAGAGAGACAGAATGGAGATCTGTCACTGTAAACAGACAGATCTCCATTCTATCAGGGGAGAGGAGACAGATCTGTTGCTCATACTAAGTATGAACAACAATTGGTCTCCTCCTTCAGGCAGTCCCATCCCCCCCACAGTTAGAATCACTCCCTAGGACACACATTTAACCCCTTGATCGCCCCCTAGTGTTAACCCCTTCCCTGCCAGTGACATTTATACAGTAATCAGTGGCTATTTTTAGCACTGATCGCTGTGTATATGTCAGTGGTCCCAAAAAAGTGTCAAAAATGTCCAATCTGTCCGCCGCAATGTCGCAGTCCCAATACAAATTGCAGATCCCCGCCATTACTAGTAAAAAAAAATGTATAATAAAAATACAATAAATCTATCCCCTATTTTGTAGACGCTATAACTTTTGTGCAAACCAATCAATACGTGCTTATTGCGATTTTTTTTTTTTTTTTACCAAAAATATGTAGAAGAATACATATCAGCCTAAACTGAGGGAGAAATTTGTTTTTTTATATTTTTGAGGGGGATTTTTAGATATTTACTATAACAAAAAGTAAGAAATATTCCTTTTTTTTCAAAATTGTCACTCTCTTTGTTTGTTTATAGCGCAAAAAATAAAAACCGCAGAGGTGATACAATACTACCAAAAGAAAGCTCTATTTATGGGGAAAAAAGGGACCTCAATTTTGTTTAGGTACAGCTTCGCACGATCACGCAATTGTCAGTTAAATTGACACAGTGCCTGTATCGCAAAAAATGGCCTGGTCATTCAGCGGGCAAATCCTTCCAGGGCTTAAGTGGTTAAAGTGTCATTGAAACCACATCATAAAAAACAATCAATAAATGGTGTATTGTGTGCTGTCCATACTCACCCAGTCACTATGAAATTAGTTTCTGTTTTCTGCAAAAAAAAACTGATTCTGTTGCTCTTTATCTCCACCTTCTGTCCATGTCCCCAATTCAGCTAGGGATTTTGCAGCTGTGGTGGCAACTCTGCACGTGCTCAGTTTTTAGTGAGTTCTATGGTCCTCCCTAAGCAGCCCTTGAGACTAGAGTCACACATGTGGGTGTATACACAGTGGTAAATGACAGCCCACTCCCTCCCTCCTCCTTAATGCCCATTAACCAGCTAAACACAACGGGGGTGGGATATTTCATGTAAATTGCTGGAGACTTCACCTCCCTCTTATTCTAAGACACAAGCTGGAGGGGCGTGACACAGCCTGCGACTGGCAGAAATCCACCCACACCGTGTTATTTCCACAAAATAATAAAGATGTGATATCAAATCATACAAATATATACCGTATTTGTTTGACAATTTAAAACAGTTTATTGATATTAATTATTTTTAATCTGTATTCCAAATTAAGGGTTTTTTTTTAACATGTGACCAGCAGCAGAGAACTGGAAGCTCCTCCTGCTTATGCTTCCCTGCAGACAGTCTGGGAAAGATCTGGGTCATGTGACAGCCGTATATCGATTAGAAAAAAGGTACTTAGATTTTTTTATTATTTAAAATAATTACAGTATCATCATCCACTTACAGAAATAGAAGGATCAAAGTAAATTTAACAGTGTGTGTTTGGTATCACTTTAGCCTAGGTTCACACTACTGCAATGCGATGTACTGCAAATTTGATCAGTTTTTTTGTCCTGTGTGAGGTGCGAATTTGCCCTGTGTTTTGAGGTGGACAGGTGTGAATTTTCCACGGTTTTACCACGAACTTCAGGAGGCAGTGAACCAGGAGGCATGTGAGCGGTGTGCTGCGAGTTTACTGCAAGTTCAATTGAAGCCTATGAAGATAAAATTCACACTGCACCATAGGAATTTGCATCGCACCCGCAGTCAACACGCACAGGACCCTTTTTTTTTTCTCGCACCAAATTCGCAATGCATAGATGTGAACCAAAGCCATGGAATACTATACTTTTTTCATGACCCTTGAATCTGTGTGTTCCTAAACGCATCAAACCCCCTGTAAATTCGCAGACATTCCAACCTGCAAAAACGGGTAGGTGGCAAACTCATTTCAGGGAGCTGGGCATGGCTTAAATCTTGCTACATATTGGGCGTGGCTTAAATGGGGTGTGGTTTTATAGAGTCTGAGATTACTTACATAGTGCAGAATGTAGTAATGTTAAATAGGGAATGTACAGTGTTGAGTGTATGGCGGTGGGTAGTATGTGCAGGAGAGGAGTGCAGAGTTTATGTAGGTGAGTATAATGTGCATGTGAGGAGTGTGGAGTATACAGTGGTGAGTAGTATGTGCAGGATGGTGTCAGTAGGGCAGTGGACGGTGACAGTAGTATTTTTATTATTATTTTTTTACAATTGTATTTTTTAAATTATTTTTTACAATGTATTTTTTTATTTTTTGTTTTTCACAATGATTGGGGGTGAGGTAGTAGACAGTGTGAGTAGAGCAGTGTGTCAGTAGTTTTTTGTTTTTATTATTTTCTTTATTATTTTTTTAAATGTTGTTGTTTAATATTTTCTTTAAAATTATTTTTTTTAAATATTTTTTTTCGCAGTGCTTCTGGGGAAGGGGTGGGGAGTATGTTGCGGTGATGGTGTCAGTAGGACAGTGGATGGTGTCAGTGGTTTTTATTTTTACATATTGTTTTTTTTACAATTATTTTTTTTTATGTTTTTTGGGGGGAGGGGGTTAGGGTAGTGGACAGCATTGGTAGGGCAGGGGGGTGGTGTCAGTAGTTTTTTTATTTTATCTTTTTTTTTATAATTACATTTTTTATAATTTTGAATTACAATTTAATTTTTTTATATTTTTTGCATTTTTTTAATCAACCCTGTTGGGGGGGGGGGCTTTGGTGAGATATCAGGGGTCTAAACAGACCCCTGACATCTCCCCTTTGAGACAGAGAAAGAGGTTGAGGACAGAGATTCCCCAGTCCCTTTCTCAGCATTGAAGATGAATGGACAGGAGACAGCGGCTCCTGTCCATTCATAAACTGAGCAGAGTAGCACACAGGTTACTCTGCTCAGTTTCCACAGGAAACAGGAGTGATCTCGCTCACTGTGTCCAGTTTAGAAAAGGAAGGGGCTGGTAAATGACTGGTCCCTTCCTTCGCTCTCCATCCTGACAGATCCCCACATCCGGTGGGAAAGGAGAGGAGGAAAGTTGGCTGTGGGGGATGAGGCAGGGCGGAGGAATGGGGGGGTGAAGAACACGGAGGGGGGCTGGAGGAGGAGGATCCAGGGAACAGTCGGGGATGATCGGTGCAGCAGGAGGGACAGCTGTGATCCCCGATCTCCCTGTATAGCTTTTTAGCTGTCAGCCGCGGGAGGGAGAGAAGGAGAAGCAGATGTCAGCTATACAGGGAGATCTGTGTTCACAACTGTCCTTCCTACTGCACCGATCATCCCTGGCTGTGAACCAAGGGACCATCCAGGATCAGCCTTGCAGCCGGGATATTGGGCAGCACTTGCGGGTGTCCGGGAGCCGCCCCCGAAATGCGGGAGGCTCTTGCACCTCATGGGAGACTTGGCATGTCTGAATTTGCATCAGTGTGAACCCAGGCTAAATGTCCCCTTCACACTTATTCAAACAATAAAGGGAAAATGGGGAAGACGGGTTAACCTACCAGAATTCCTCTGGAAAGGATAAAAAATGGGGAGAGTACACAAATATTTTGCAGATAGAATTCCTAATGGGGTTCAACACCTGGAGCAGGAACTGAAAGACAAAAGTGCTAACCACTTACCCAACTGGGTTGATTTACTATAAGTAAATATAGTGCCTACTCCGATTTTCCGGGAGCCTGATGGTGACTACCGGAGGTAGGGATGCATTCTCAGGGTGCAGGTTTGTATGCATGGTGGGTGATGAACAAGAAAGAACATTGGGCGCCAGTCACTTTTATGCTTTAACCACTTCATGCAAATCGCCGTACCCGTACATCGGTACCTTGACAGTAAATACTGGGGTTATGGTAGCAGTTAGCTGCCATAACCCCAGCATTTTTGGGAACGGCGTGCGTTTCTCTTTCAGATAAAATTGGTCTCTGTGGTGGATTCACCACAAGATCACTTTTATCGGAGGCGGGAGTGGTGCCCACCACCCTCCCGCCTCGCTCCGGTCGTCTCCGCCGCTTACTGGACCCGCCGGTAGCAGCGGAGACTATCGCGTCCTCTCCCGTGGATGCCTGGCTACCGACTGAGGTGAAGATGGCCCCTGCTTAGCTCCATGGCATGAGAGGGCGGGAGCGACGTCAAACGTCACTTCTGCCCATAGCTCTTAAAGGAGAAATTGATTTATTTATTTATTTATTTTTTTATTGCAACTTAAAACTGGTAACCTGTAGACATTTTTAGACATCGCCTATGGAGATATTTAGGGGGAAATTTTGTCATCCATTCCATGAGCGGGCGCAATTCTGAAGCGTGACATGTTGGGTATCAATTTACTTGGCATAACATTATCTTTCACAATATAAAAAAAATTGGGCTAAATTTACTGTTGTCTTATTTTTTAATTAAAAAAAGTGTATTTTTTCCCAAAAAAGTTGTAAGACCGCAGCGCAAATACGGTGTGACAGAAAGTATTGCAACAACTGCCATTTTATTCTCTAGGGTGTTAGAAAAAATATATGTATATAACATTTGGGGGTTCTAAGTAATTTTCTAGCAAAAAAAAATAAATGATTTTAACTTGTACACAACAAGTGTAAAAAAGAGGCTCGGTCCTTAAGTGGATAAACAGAGTGAAATGTATTTCTTGAACAGGAAAAATGTGGGCGAGAGGGGATCAGGCACAGGACACCTCTAATAATGATCAGCAACAGGCAGATTGGCAGACTCCTTAGACAAAAATAAGTGAGATGAGGTAGACAGCAGTACAGGAAAAATAGCCTTTAAGCAGAACCAGCACATCTGTACTTTGTAGGAAAGGCCGTCTCCTCTAGTAACTTAACTTTACTCACAGCTTCATGCTCAGATTCCCTTGGATGAGTTCTCTCTTGAAGTCCTCCCATCAGCCTCCAGCTCATAAAGAGTCCCCTCTGGTGTTTCCTTAGAACTCCATCTCTCTAGAATCGTTTCCGGATCTTTGGCAGGCTTTTCTCTGCATAAACTTGAACACCCGGACAGGCCTCGGACAGGCATAGCAGCCGGCAGCCACCTGGATGGGCTTCAGACTTCAGGCCTAGCAGCCAGGAACTGTACACACATCCACCCAGGCCGAAGCCCTGGGCGGGAAGACTGACGATCACCTGACTTCTTTTCATGAAATAGCTTCTCCCAGCATTCATAGCAGCAAATCTGATTGGCTGAGAAAAGTCCATAACTTGAATGTTCTGTAGATTATAATACTAATGTCAAAGACAACAGTGCCACCTACTGACAAAAGGGAGAAGCCACACTGAATAGGATTTAGAACAGAAGTCATTTGATCATTAAACACTACAAATTAGCCAGGCTGGCTACCACCCAGCACAACTAAATTTACCTGTAGCCCTACTCTAGGACGAGGGTGCTACATAAATATACTGTGCACCTTGCAAGTTCAGTTGTTCAATTAGAACATATGCATTTTTGTGTGCTCAGGAGGCACAGGTACAGCATCCAGCCCTGCTGCCATCAACCTGTCAAATTATATGACAGGCTGGAACACATGGTGGCTGAACACTATAACTAAATGGTACTCACATTTCGGGTCATATGTGATCCTTGGAACACAGGTATTCTGCACTCCAGGCATACAGTATATCCCTTAAAACATACAGCCCTAAAGATGAGTACCACTTGATACAGTGTCCAGCCACTGAGTATTTCAACAGCTTGTGTTGGATTCATCTAGGATGGAGGGGGTTCATTCAAAGTAAGAACTACCATGAAAACTAATACTGGAAGGGTTTTCCTCCAAGAGTCTTAAATGGGAGATAAATCAGTTGGTAAAGTAGAAAAAGCCTATAAGTTGAGTTGGTAAATCTTTTTTTTATTCCTGTCATCAGCTATTAGCAAGCTGTTGTGTTTTTAAGGCTGGCAGATACTAGTTAGTTCCTCTTTTCCTAAGAGTCTATTTGCAATTAAAAGTGTGAATGTAAGCTTCAGCTTTAGGCTGCTTGCTATGGCAAGAGAGCTGCAGTAGAGCTTGTATAAGACTGGGTATATATTGTGTCAATGCTGTAATGAAGTTCTTAATACACTTATGGTACTGACGTATGAGAGTCATTTCTGAATCACAGTGTCAATGCTGCTACTACCATAGTAACATTTGTGCATTCCCAATGTGGAATCTTTATTGTAGTCAAAATCTCCATAGCACTGAAACTGGATTCATTAAGGTTACTATGGAAGTCTCAAGCACGCTAATGTCTCTTTTTAATGAGTGTTTTGAAGGCAATTTACATATTATGATATATATATTTATATTTCCTTTGCATTTTATTCAGTATATTACAAACATGGTATTATGTGGCCATTTGTGGTTTAAAGCCAACACATACTTCCACACTGTAAATTGATTGTTGTGCTGGAGGGTGGGGGCTGACATAAAGGAGAAATCCAGAAAATTAAATAATGTTCCTGCTTTTTATATTTTAATGTAACTTTTGAAAAAAAAATATGCAGCCCACATTTTCTGACGTGTAACAAAATGAAACCTGCCTATGACTACCTTCTGAGTCTCAAATACCAATTACCCATTACACTTAAAGAGACCCTGTCAGGACTCCTAATAGATAAAAATAACAGCTGCTTCTAAGAGACAAGGGTTAGTATCTTCACCTCATTGGTGGCTCACCTAACTCCCCTTTATACCAGGGCTGCAGCCTGTACTTGTGTCTTCAACACTTCTGGAAATTTCAGATGCCTGCGTGTTAGCAACCCTGATTCACCGCCAGCTTCCACCTGGCTTGCCAGGGACACATCCCATCTACTGGGGATGAAATAGGGTACGCACCCACATGTAATAGGGAGAACCTCCACTATCTTAGTTACTCGCATTCTCCTGGCCTGAGTGCCACCTCTGGTAAGAAAAGAACGTCCACACATATAATCTTTTAACAAAATTTTACAGGAAGCAGCAAGATAACAATTCTCTACGTCCAACCTACACCCTTACAGCTTAAGGTCCAGTTTCAATCTTCAGCACAGTATAAATGCATATGATCACAGATTGTCCAGCCATCTCTTCCGTGCTCCTCAAATCAGGTAACTCATAGGTGGGTTCTCCTCCTGAGTCTACATAGGCCTACCACAAGGGGTTCTCTTACTCAGGCTACAGGCTTACATGTTGTATACCGGGGGTAACCTATTCCTGTTACTCACCTGACCCAGACTCCTCCCACTCCAGAAAATATAGGGATGCACAACTCCACCTACCAGCTCTACCCAGAAGAGGGACATCACTAAAAGTGGTACTAACCCCTGCGTGCACTCCAGGCTGTTAACACTGGCATGTCCATGGGACTGGGGCTATCACAACACTAGAAGAGAATGGCATTGCTCAAACTTAACCATAAACATAAAAGCATATGCAAATGAACATGTCATATACACATTAACATCATGGTATAGAAATATTATACCTGGCTGATTACTTAAAGTAGAATTCCAGACTATTACTAACTACTGCTACCACCTCCCTTCTACCACCTATACTAACTAACCTGTAGAAGAAAGAAGCATATACTTACCTATTTGCAGGGTACTCCAGTCTGGTTAGAAGATCTCCCTGTGTCTGTTAAACTGAACCATGTCTGTTAAACCACTAATAGCATTGCACACATATCTGTACATGGATTGGGTACCTTACAATTGTGAAACCTCTCCTTACCCACCTGAGACAGCTGAGCTCCCTTTTAGTTAGTACTCCTTTTAGTTAGCTGAGCTCACTTAAAGGAGTACTAACCCCCGCTTACATACACCCTCTGAACCCATCACTGTTAATGCCTGTCACTACAAAGGTCAATAGAAGGAATGTAGAGGTCAGTAGAAGGAACAGTGGCATCCAATAATCAAACCCAAATGGCAAAGACAGTAACGGAGGCTGCAATGCTAGAATAAAGGGGAGATAGTAGTCACAGGCTGCCAGTGAGTTGAGGATACTATCGCTTCTCTTAGAAAAGCATTACATTATAATCATTTTAGTGACCGGACAGGGTCTCTTTATAGGTTGTTGCAAAATTCTTAACTGTTCAATTAATGTATATTTTCATTAAAAAGAAACTGCAGGCTCTGTGAGACTTTCGAAATGCTTGGAATCACCCCAGGAACCCTGAACCTGGGGCAGTGTAATTTGCAATGCAGGCTCGAATATACCATCTGTGCTGAGAATATGCTGATCTGCCCCAAATCATGTAGCACTGAGATCCCAGTACAAGAAGAAACTGCTTGGAGGTTTTACTTGTGGCATGCTTATTCTAGGCTGGTTATCAGATTATAAAAGCCAGAATAGGACAGGCAATGATAATTTTTATAAGTTTCCAGTGGTTGCCTGCATATTTTTGCAAATCCATATAGTTTATGAAACTCACTCATTTACAGAATTGCAGCATCTAGAAGCTTGCTATTAGTTACATGAAAAGGGACTAAAGCTAATACACACAGGATCAGAGGTAAGATGAAGGGAAACAGCTACTGGGGGTACACAGAAATTGGGCATGCAATACAATGACAAAAAAAATAGATGAACAACATTAGTTAACATTAACATTAAAAATAAATAAAAGACTCCTAATTTAATAGATATTTTTTTTTCTGTAATTGTCACTGTTATGAGTAATATGACATTCAAAACGGAAACAGAAGATTTAAAACTGTTAAAAACTGGCTCAGATGGGGTGTAGCAAAAATATGGTAAAAGGACAGTGGCAGGGAATGGACATCTACTTTAACTCTTTCACTGCCACCAGCGTATGTCATACCTTGGCAACAAAAGGGGGTTTTATATACACCTATAAAAATCACAGGCCGACTGTTGGCTTTTATATGGAAACACTCCGGTGGCAGATCAGCTGCTGGATAACTTACATGGACCCCCCGAACGTGCGCCCCCCCCCTCCACCTTGCACACCAGGCTCCATGATCCCCCTGCTGTGGCTGGGACTGGCATGGCAGGTGTCACTGAGTGGAAATAGGCAGACCAGCGAATGTCTATTCGCTGATTTTGTCTAGCTAGTAAGAACCTGGAAGCAATGTGTATTGTATTACATCACTTTCAGATTTGGCTGTCATTTTCCTCTATCTCTGTGGCCCTGGGAAGTAGCTAATAGCACATACTGTATGTAAATGCATGTAAATGACAAAGGATAAAGGATTCTGTACAGCTGTGGGAAACTGAAGGTAAGGCTGGAATTCAATCTTAACCACTAGAGGACCAGCCGTCGCAGTTACAGTGGGGACGGAAAGTATTCAGACCCCCTTAAATTTTTCATTCTTTGTTATATTGCAGCCATTTGCTAAAATCATTTAGGTTCATTTTTTTCCTCATTAATGTATACACAGCACCCCATATTGACAGAAAAACACAGAATTGTTGACATTTTTGCAGATTTATTAAAAAAGAAAAACTGAAATATCACATGGTCCTAAGTATTCAGACCCTTTGCTGTGACACTCATATATTTTACTCAGGTGCTGTCCATTTCTTCTGATCTTCCTTGTGATGGTTCTACACCTTCATTTGAGTCCAGCTGTGTTTGATTATACTGATTGGACTTGATTAGGAAAGCCACACACCTGTCTATATAAGACCTTACAGCTCACAGTGCATGTAAGAGCAAATGAGAATCATGAGGTCAAAGGAACTGCCTGAAGAGCTCAGAGACAGAATTGTGGCACGGCACAGATCTGGCCAAGGTTACAAAAAAATTTCTGCTGCACTTAAGGTTCCTAAGAGCACAGTGGCCTCCATAATCCTTAAATGGAAGACTTTGGGATGACCAGAAACCTTCCTAGAGCTGGCCGTCCAGCCAAACTGAGCCATCAGGGGGAGAAGAGCCTTGGTGCGAAAGGTAAAGAAGAACCCAAAGATCACTGTGGCTGAGCTCCAGAGATGCAGTTGGGAGATGGGAGAAAGTTGTAGAAAGTCAACCATCACTGCAGCCCTCCACCAGTCGGGGCCTTATGGTAGAGTGGCCCGACGGAAGCCTCTCCTCAGTGCAAAACACATGAAAGCCCGCATGGAGTTTGCTAAAAAAACATCTGAAGGACTCCAAGATGGTGAGAAATAAGATTCTCTGGTCTGATGAGACCAAGATAGAACTTTTTGGCCTTAATTCTAAGCAGTATGTGTGGAAAAAAACAGGCACTGCTCATCACCTGTCCAATACAGTCCCAACAGTGAAGCATAGAGGTGGCAGCATCATGCTGTGGGGGTGTTTTTCAGCTGCAGGGACAGGATGCCTGGTTGCAATTGAGGGAAAGATGAATGCGGCCAAGTACAGGGATATCCTGGACGAAAACCTTCTCCAGAGTGCTCAAGACCTGACTGGGCCGAAGGTATACCTTCCAACAAGACAATGACCCTAAGTACACAGCTAAAATAACAAAGGAGTGGCTTCACAACAACTCCATGACTGTTCTTGAATGGCCCAGCCAGAGCCCTGACTTAAACCCAATTGAGCATCTCTGGAGAGACCTAAAAATGGCTGTCCACAAACGTTTACCATCCAACCTGACAGAACTGGAGAGGATCTGTAAGGAGGAATGGCAGAGGATCCCCAAATCCAGGTGTGAAAAACTTGTTGCATCTTTCCCAAAAAGACTCATGGCTGTATTAGATCAAAAGGGTGCTTCTACTAAATACTGAGCAAAGTCTGAATACTTAGGACCATGTGATATTTCAGTTTTTCTTTTTTATAAACCTGCAAAAATGTCAAAATTCTGTGTTTTTCTGTCAATATGGGGTGCTGTGTGTACATTAATGAGGAAAAAAATGAACTTAAATGATTTTAGCAAATGGCTGCAATATAACAAAGAGTGAAAAATTTAAGGGGGTCTGAATACTTTCCATCCCCACTGTATATGCTACATTACATATGTTATGTTATACATATTGCAGTGCACATAGCAGTTACAGCAATAATTCTAGGGTCATTATTCATGGTTTACTCTAAACTGATGACCTGTAATGCCGCGTACACACGAACGCACTTTCTGACAACAAAATCCATGTTTTTTTTACAACGGATGTTGGCTCAAACTTGTCTTGCATAAACACGGTCACACAAATCTTGTTGGAAATACCGAACGTCATTAACGTGGTGATATACAACACGTATGACGAGCTGAGAAAAATTAAGTTCAATAGCCAGTGTGGCTCTTCTGCTTGATTCCGAGTATGCGTGGAACTTTGTGCGTCGGAATTGTGTACACACGATCGAAATTTACGACAACGGATTTTGTTGCGCAAAAATTTGAGATCCAGATTTCAACAGAAAATGTCCTATGGAGCCTACACACGGTCGGAATTTCCGACAACAAGCTCCCATCGAACATTTCCGTTGGAAAATCCGGCCGTGTGTACGCGGCATAATGCCGCGTACACACGGTCGGATTTGCCGACGGAAAATGTGTGATAGGACCTTGTCGGAAATTCCGACTGTGTGTAGGCTCCATCACACATTTTCCATCGGATTTTCTGACACACAAAGTTTGAGAGAAGGATATAAAATTTTCCGACAACAAAATCCGTTGTCGGAAATTCTGATCATGTGTACACAAATCCGACGCACAAAGTGCCACACATTCTCAGAATAAATAAAGAGATGAAAGCTATTGGTCACTGCCCCGTTTATAGTCCCGACGTACGTGTTTTACGTTAGAACGATCGGATTTTCCGACAACTTTGTGTGACCGTGTGTATGTAAGACAAGTTTGAGCCAACATCCGTCGGAAAAAATCCTAGGATTTTGTTGTCGGAATGTCCCATTAATGTCCGACCGTGTGTACGGGGCATAAGAGTTTTCAAAGTGTCGGCTATGGACAATTTTTGGTTTGATGTTTGTTTTATGGGAATGCGCTATTTCAAGACTTGACATATTGGTTATTTATTTGGCATAACCTCGTCTTTTAAAGAGAAAGTAAACCCCGTCCGATTTTTCTTTTTTTTTAAATATATAGATGCTGTAAAGTATTGCAAAGCCACACACATTAAAATAGGCCAAAAACAAGGTTTGAAATTACCTTATTTAAAGTGGGGTTCTACCCAAAAAAACAAAAATACCTCAAAAATTCTAAAAACAAAAACAAAAAAACATTTGGATATTTTTTTTTTTTACTTACCTCTAAATGCCTGTTGCTAGGGGGTCCCCTGTAGTCTGCCCCTTCCTTTGCCTGGGCTAGTGACATCACTTCCCCCTCGGCACAGGAAGGGCTCCACTTTGCTCCCTCCCTCCTGTCAATCATCTGGGACCCATTACAGGTCCCAGGTGATTGAGCGGCCAATCATGGCGCGCGGCGCCGCTCGCGCATGCACAGTGGGTGCCAGGCTGTGAAGCCACAGCCCAGCGCCCACAGTTGAAATGCCGGCGCCGACGAGCGGAGGGGGGGACAAGCGGGGCTTCGATCCCCCGCACCACTGGACCCAGGGACAGGTAAGTGTCCAAGTAAAAGTCAGCAGCTGCAGTATTTATAGCTGCTGACTTTTAATTTTTTTTTTTTTTGACGGCCCCCCTGGGTGGAACTCCTCTTTAACTTTTTTAGTATCTCGTCTCTTCCGGGTATTGGCCGCACCATTGTTACTCCTGTTTGCTGAATCATTTGTGGACATCATTTCCGCCCTTAATTTGTTTCCCTGTCCAAATCTGATGCATGTGCATGACATCTTATACTGTCACAAGGTGGGAGAACCAGGAAGGAGAGGATCAGAGTACAAGATTGCAAGGCTTCCCTCTGTGCCGTTCTCAGTGGAATGACCTGGCATGCAGAGGATACAGAAACGGCACACATAGTGTGCAGTTAAACAATATATGGAATGCGCAAGCGCGGCTGACGTCACTCAACATTGCAGGATGATTTCTATTCCAACTGAAACAGTGAGTGAACTTTCACAGGCAGCGATCAGCTGCCTGTGCTATATAGATTACAAAGAACTGAAGTTGAAGTGGAGGGTTTAAAACCACTTCAATAGTTACATTAAAAATTGTGTAATACTGTATATTGCATTTGTGTGCGCTTAAATTTTTTTATTTTTTTTGATGTAGCACTACCCCCGTAGGGGTTGCAAATGACAGGGTTCCCCACTGCTGCACAGCCAGGCACACAACAACTTTAGCTTGCATCTGAACACATTGATCAGTCCTTGAGCTTTGTTTTTTATGTTTTGTTGGGGGGGATTGGAATTATGGGATATCCAACTTGATAGCAACAAAATCAGGGACAACTTCCTCTCTCGGTACACAGCTCCACTTTATTTTTCTCCTTTATTTTGTACAACTCAAATTAATTCCTCCTCCTTGGATTGTACAGCTCTGATTGTTTAGCTAACAGCCTTTGTTAGGTCAGCAACAGTCCCTTACAGTTTAGGAACTCTCAGTCCCTTTATAAAACAGCACAATGTGGTGTGAACTGCAGCCTGGAGTACCTCCACTCCCCTGTAGACACTGGTCCCACCTCTACCACTGCATGAAATGCTAGTGTAGTGAAATGCTAGTGTAGCACCCTTGTCCTAAACAGGGCTGCTAGTAAATTTAGTTGTGCTAGGTGATAACTAGCCTGGCTAATTTGTAGTGTTTGATCAAATTAGTTTCTCCTAAGCTTGGGTTTAACTGTGGTTTCTTCCTTTTGTTAATAGGTGGCACTGTTACCTTTGGCATTAGTAATATTAGAATTACTTTTCTCAGCCAATCAGCAGGAGTTTCTTTGGCCGCTGAGACTGCTGGGTAAAGGTATTTATTCTGAGAGAGTCAGGTGATCAGTGATCGGTTTCTGTATTGCTGCCTGCCTAGTTTTATTTTTGTCTAAGGAGTCTGCCAAGTTGCTATTGCTTACGGGTGTTCTCTGCCCTACCCCTCTCTCCTGTTAAGAGAAATAAAACTCTCTTTGTTCATTTTTAAAAGTGACTGGCCCCATCTTTCCACCTTGCACAACACTCACTATGCCTAGTAAGTTGCACCCTGAGGAGGAATGTCAGCCCTCCCTGACTCTTGGGGTCACCACCAGACCTCTGGAGGTCAGGGAGATCGCTACACTAGCCCACCTGGCTACCTCTTCACCAGCCCACCTGGCTGATTCTTCACCAGTCTGCCTGACTGACTCTCTGGAGGTTCTCCCAGGGCAAGATAGGGAAGATTTAAGCACACTGCTATCTTCCAGAGAGACCTGCTACATGTGGCAGTCTTTCCCCTTGTAAGTCTCTGCACCATGCTGTAGTACTCACACTGTCCTCTTCTTGCTCCCATTACCTCTCAGGAATGCCTCCTTCCAACTTCACCTGTGGTAGGATTCTTCCAGGTCAACACCTGAGCCCTGGCCCGAGGTAGAGCCCCCCCCCCCCGGCAGGGGTCCCTCAAGGGCCACCGACAGTCTCCTCAGCACTACATTTCCATCTTCCACCAGGCTCCCCTCCGAGTATGACTTCTCTGTAATTAAGTTGTTTTTAATGAAATTTTTTCATTAATAACAGGAAAATGAAAAACAATATTGTATAAGTGAACAATATACTGTAGATCAAGTGAGTGTATACATACAAAAGATACATACAATTTCTTAGTACCGCATAGAGATAAATGGATAGGCTGACGTAACATCAATGCAAATTTAGGTTGGAAACATTGTAACTTTACCAGTAACCTGTCTATTGTAATGTGAAATGTAGCATGGGTTACTACAGTTGTGTGGTCTAGCATTGCTTTACTCCGTCCTCCACACGCCCCATAGGGATCACACTGCGTCTTAAGGTCAGAGTCAGCAAGACTATTGCGCACATTCTTGCAAGATGTTTCAGTGTGATATTTCTAGTAGGGATGAGCTTTGTGTTCGATTCGAACCCATGTTCGACTCGAACATCATGTGTTCGGCTGTTCGGCGAATTCCGAACGTTATGGGCCATTCGCGTCAAATTCGCGTGGCGCGTCACGGCCCATAATTCACTGCGGCGTCGCAGTGCATTGCTGGCTGATGATTGACCAAGCATGCACTATGACCCGCATGCTTGGCCAATCACAGCGCTGTGTGTACAGAGAGCCGTAATTGGCTAAAGCCAAGGAGGGCCTGTAGGCGCTTTTTGAAGTATTTCCAGTTACTGTACTGTGTACCCCACACAGTCTCACCTAAAGTATAGCTACCTGCAGCCAGGTGCTTGTGTAGGCTCTTTGAAGTATTTCCAGTTACTGTACTGTGTACCCCGCACAGTCTCACCTACAGTAAAGCTACCTGCAGCCAGGTGCCTGTTTAGGCTCTTTGAAGTATTTCCAGATACTGTACTATGTACCCCGCACAGTCTCACCTACAGTATAGTATAGGGAGCAGGATGCCCTCCAGGGGCCAGCCTAAGGGCAGCACACTGCCTGCATCACACCGCAGAGCTCAGCATGTGCAGGGCGCTGCTGTCTCTGCACATTATTCCAAAAGTTCTTTGGTTTGGGCTTTTTTTGAGACGAGTGCATCAGATCGCACCGCTGCTATTTGCAACATATGTCTCAAGCGTATCTCGCGTGGCCAAAACATCTCCCGCTTGGGCACTACATGCTTGACCAGACATATGTTGACCTGCCATGCAGTTCGTTAGCAAGCGTACCTAAAAGACCCACATTAAAAGAACAAAGAGGACCTCTCCTTGCTCCTCATCAGCTGGGATCTCCAACCCCACTATACCTTCAGTCCTCTCTGAGACCTGCACTGAGAGGAATGAAGGTGTAGAATTAGGTGTGTCACAGCCAAGTACTTGCAGGCAATCTGCTATCGATACACCGACGTCAGATTGTACCAGGCAAATTTCCCTGCTCCAGCTGCTGCACCGCAGAAAGAAGTTCACTCCCAGCCATCCACATGCCCAGCGGTTGAATGCTAGCTTGGCAAAAATGCAAGCACTTTAACTGCTACCTTTTCAGTTGGTAGACTCTGCCCCCTTATGTGAGTTTGTGGAATGTGCGGTTCCTCAGTGTCAGGTTCCCAAATGCCCCTTTTTCTCATGGAAGGCGATTCCGGCTCTCTATCAGCAAGTGTAAGGCAATGTCTTGGCCTTGCTGGACAGGGCGGTCAGTGGTAAGGTGCATATTACCGCTGACTCATGGTCCAGCAGGCATGGACAGGAACGTTACCTAAGTTTCACGGCGCATTGGGTGACTCTGCTGGCAGCCAGGAAGGATGCAGGACAAGGTGCAGTAGTGTTGGAGGTTGTTCCGCCTCCACGCCTCCAAAATGCCAGTACTGTTGATTCTGACACACCTCTCTCCTCCGCCCCCTCCTCTTCTTCTTCCTCCATGGCCTCTTCCTGTGCTTTGTCCTCAGAACCAGCGGTGCTCCGTAGGCATTCAAGGGGCTACGCAAGTACGCAGGCCAAAAGATGCCATGCGTTGCTTGAGCTGGTGTGCTTGGGGGACAGGAGTCACACTGGGGCAGAGATTCTGTCAGCTTTGCAGGGGTAGGTTCAGAGGTGGTTTGGCTCACGTCCTTAACTTGGTGGTGCAGCGATTCTTGGGCAGGTACCCAGGGCTTACAGGATGTCCTGAGGCAGGCCAGGAAAGTCTGTGTGCATTTCCGCTGCTTATATATTGCCAGTGCTCGGCTGGCTGACCTTCAAAAGGAATTTAACCTGCCCAAGAACCGCCTAATCTGTGACATGCCTACCAGGTGGAAGTCAACGTTGGCCATGCTGCAGCGGCTGCACACGCAGCAGAGGGCCATCAATGAGTACTTGTGCGACTATGGCACCAGGAGAGGGTCAGGGGAGCTTTTTTTTTCCCCACGCCAGTGGGCCATGATCAGGGATGCATGCACTGTCCTGTCACCATTTGAGGAGGCCATGAGGATGGTGAGTAGTGACAGTGCATGCATCAGTGATACTGTCCCCCTTGTCCACCTGTTGGAGCACAGGCTGCGTGGAATAATGGACAGGGCACTTGAGGCAGAACAGAGGCAGGAAGAGGAGGACTTCCTTAGCTCTCAAGGCCCCCTTTATCCAGACAGTGTGCCTGTGTGCCCGCCGATCACACAGGAAGAGGAGGAGGAGGAAGAGGAGGATTGTGTCAGCATGGAGGTAGAGCCTGGCACTCAGCATCAGCAGCAGTCTTTAAGGGATCATTTACAGTCCCAAGAAACCCATGGACTTGTACGTGGCTGGGAGGAGGTGGCTGCGGATCATGTCGCCCTTAGTGACCCAGAGGACTCCGGACCGAATGCCTCAGCAAACCTACGCTGCATGGCCTCCCTTATCCTGCAAAGCCTGCAGAAGAATCCTCATATTCGTGGTATCAAGGAGAGGGATCAATACTGGCTGGCAACCCTCCTTGATCCACGTTACAAGGGTAAGGTTGCGGACCTTATCTTGTCATCGCAGACGGAGCAGAGGATGAAACATCTTCGGGAGGCCCTGCAGAAAGGTCTGTGCAACGCTTTCCCAGAGACTGGGAGGTTACAAACTCCTGTTCCTGGACAACGTGTTGCTGAGGCTTCGGTCAGTCAAAGAAGGAGCGGTGGAGAAGGTGGCTGTCTGACCGATGCATTCAGACAATTTTTTAGTCCACAGCCCCAAGGTATGATCGGTTCTAGCAACCATCGCCAGCGTCTGTTTTACATGGTGCAGGAATACCTAGGGGCAAGATCTGACTTGGACACCTTTCCCACCGAAAATCCTCTGGGTTACTGGGTCTTGAGGATGGATCACTGGCCAGAGCTTGCACTGTATGCAATTGAGCTACTGGCCTGTCCTGCATCCAGCATTCTTTCGGAACGCACATTCAGTGCTGCTGGAGGCTTTGTAACCAAACACAGGGTGCGTCTGGCCACTGACTCAGTCGATCGACTGACCTTCATAAAAATGAATCAGTCTTGGATCACCACCAGCTACCATGCACCTGATGCTGATGTAACCAAATAATTATTTTTGAAATGTCAGATCCCTTCAAGACTGCCTATGCTGATGCTGAGTGGCTATCCTGTTATGCTGAGTGATTATCCTCTTCCTCCTCAATGATAGTGCTGATAGCTTGTAAGAACATTTTTGGTTCTGGGCGCCGCCACCAGTGGCTAAGGCCCAATTTTTCAGCCCCTGTTTAACAGGGGCGTGTAATTACCATTTTTGATGCAATACTTTGCAGCAGGGCTCGTTCCTGCGCTCCAACTAGAGTATCTGTGAGGGGTTGCAGTGTTGTGGCACCAGCACCAGTGCCTAAGGCCCAATTTTTCTGCCCCTGTTCAACAGGGACATGTAATTACAATTTTTGATCTAATATTTCACAGCAGGGCCCGTTCCACCACCACCACCAAAGGCCCAATTTTTCTGCCCCTGTTCAACAGGGACATGTAATTACAATTTTTGATCTAATATTTCACAGCAGGGCCCGTTCCAGCGCCCCCCAAGAGTACCTGTGAAGACTTACAGTGTTGTGGCACCAGCACCAACACCACCAAAAGCCCAATTTTTCTGCCCCTGTTCAACAGGTGCATGTAATTACAATTCTTGATCTAATATTTCACAGCAGGGCCCTGTGAGGGCTTACAGTATTGTGGCAACACCAACACCTAAGGCCACAATTTCTGCAGAGTATATAGGGTAGACCCCTACTTTCAAACATCCAACTTACAAACGACTCCTACTTGCAAACGGAAGGAGACAACAGGAAGTGAGATGAAATCTACCCCTAGGAAGGGAAATTCTCTCCTGTAAGAGTTAATATGGGAAAAACATTTGTCCTTTCCACTGATGCTTTATCACCAATCTTTGTTTCACTAGAAATCCCAAATTTTCTAAAAACATTTGTCATTGAGACAGAAAGTGAGGTGAAATCTTCTGAAGAGGAGCACAGACAGCAAAACAAATGTCACAGGGGTGATAACCCTTCCCCATGTTTTCCAAAAAGCTTAAAAAAGATTTTTTTGGCTGGAGCTAAACACGTTAAAAATGTACCAGTTCGAAATTACAAACAAATTCTACTTAACAACAAACCTACAGTCCCTGTCTTGTTTGCACCACCTGTATACTGCTGTTCAGAGTATATAGGGCTTGGTGACCCCACGCCTTTCCTTTTTTTAATTTGGGTGCCGGGTTCCCCTTAATATCCATACAAGACCCAAAGGGCCTGGTAATGGACTGGGGGTACCCATGCCGTTTGTCTCACTGATTTTCATTCATATTGCCAGGACCCGACATTACATTTAAGCCGCAAGCAGTTTTAAATGACTTTTATTCCTTTACAAATGTCATTTTGTGCAGGGACTGTTCTAAGCACGGGAAACACACGCCACTTTACAGGCATACTATAGACACCCCCCAGGTACGATATTTAAAGGAATAATTCCCTTCTTTTTTTTTTTTTACTTTAAGCATCATTAAAATCACTGCTCCCGAAAAAACGTCCGTTTTTAAAACTTTTTTTTGCATTGATACAACATGTCCCCTGGGGCAGGACCCGGTCCCCAAACCCTTTTTAGGACAATACCATGCAAATTAGCCTTTAAAATTAGCACTTTTGATTTTGAACGTTCGAGTCCCATAGACGTCAATGGGGTTCTAACGTTTGTGCGAATTTTCGGTCCGTTCGCAGGTTCTGGTGGTTAAGGCCTTATAGTTCAGTTGGCTATGGTTTTGAACAACCAAGGTCTCCAGCATGGGTATTTTAATTGGAATTACCCTGAGAGGCTGCAAACAATACTTCGTATGTGATATGCAAGTTAGCGGTTTTAATTACTTCTGCAAGAGTTGGAACTTCAATGCGTTTCCAACGTTTAACTAGTTCTAGTCTAGCACTTAGGAAAATGTGAGAAGCTGTTTTCCTTAGTGGAGGTGGAACTATTTCTATACCTAGAGACAATATGGCCAGCCCTGGATTTTTGGGAAGCTGGGATCCAGTGATTCGTTCTACCATCTTAAAAATAGCAGACCAAAAGGTTTGCAGTAATGGGCATGCCCACAATATGTGGAACATCAAGCCTGTATTACTACATTGTCTCCAGCATACTGGGGATGACTGAGGGTTGAAACCAGGTAGTCTTGTTGGTGTTAAGTTCCACCTTAGGAGTATTTTCTGGGAGAGCTCCCATAAATTAACGCTCTTGGTGGCTGCATATGTAGATGTGAGTGATGTTTTACCATTGATCAGGCGTGTAGGAAGTCATTAGGTCTATTTCCCACATTTTCAGAGAGGGGGTTTTGGTAAATATTGGTTTTTGATTTTAAAAATGATAAAAAAGGGAGATGCCCTTGATTGAGGTATTAGGGTTTGCGAGATATAGAAATACCCTCTAAGGTAGAGTAATGGAGGGATTAGGATGGATGCTAATAGGTGTGATGCTTGGATGTAAGTGTACTGATCATTTAGTTCTAGCCCATGTTTGATTTGGACTTATCCATATTTAAGTGCCCGCTTAGTCCCCTGCCAGACCCACTGCCTGGGGATTGGCTAAGTTCCCCTAAATATGTAAAGCAACCCTCCTAGCCTCTGCCCACTAGTCTCTAGAATGTTCTCCAATTTTCTAGAACCTGGGGGAGCCACCAGAGAGCTGTCTGTATGAGTCATGCTGCCCTGAACTCTGATAACCCTGACCAACTACAGACTCACTGAATAAATATTCAAAAGTCAAGATAGAGTTTACTACTCTCACACTAGTACCACACTAGAGGGTGCTACATTGACAATATCCACTTGTTATACCGATGTGCTAATATCATATGACATGCAAAATTAGAACTAATAGAATTTTATTTTCTAAGGTCACTGATTTCAGAAAATATATAATGTTTAGGGGTTTAACTACCTTTCAGACCTAAAATGATTATTTTTACATGTGAAAAAAAGAATCAGTTTGGATGGCAAAAGGGTCAAAGGTGCATGACATAGGATTTCCAGAGCATTATAAATTTTCTAGCAGCAGCTGTATGCCTTTAGACTTCATCTTTCTGTTTGAAACTCTGTAAATTCTGTACATTCTCCCATGGGCAAACTTTGATTCACTCTTTACATTGTGTATGTAAATTGGAGCTTGAGCTATCAAACTCTGTAAATAACAGGCAGACAGGAAAACATATATAGTATTTCACAAAAGTGAGTACACCCCTCACATTTTTGTAAATATTTTATTATAACAGTGTACATTTGCTGTCCCCTCAAAATAACTCAACACACAGCCATTAATGTCTAAACCACTGATAACAAAAGTTAGTGCACCCCTAAGTGGAAATGTCCAAATTGGGCCCAAAGTGTCAATATTTTATGTGGCCACCATTATTTTCCAGCACTGCCTTTATCCTCTTGGGCATGGAGTTCACCAGAGGTTCACAGGTTGCCACTGAAGTCTTCTTCCACTCCTCCATGATGACATTACAGAGCTGGTGGATGTTGGAGACCTTGCGCTCGTCCACCTTCCATTTGAGTATGCCCCACAGATGCTCAATAGTGTTTAGGTCTGGAGACATGCTTGGTCAGTCCATCACCTTTACCCTCAGCTTCTTTAGCAAGGCAGTGGTCGTCTTGTAGGTGTGTTTGGGGTCGTTATCATGTTGGAATACTGCCCTGCAGCCCAGTCTCCAAAGGGAGGGGATAATGCTGGGCTTCAGTATGTCACAGTACATGTTGGCATTCATGGTTCCCTCAATGAACTGTAGCTCCCCAGTGCTGGTAGCACTCATGCAGCCCTAGAACATGACACTCCCACCACCATGCTTGACTGTAGGCAAGACACACTTGTCTTTGTACTCCTCACCTGGTTGCCGTCACACACGCTTGACATCATCTGAACCACATAAGTTTATCTTGGTCTCATCAGACCACAGGACATGGTTCCAGTAATCCATGTCCTTAGTCTGTTTGTCTTCAGCAAACAATTTGTGGGCTTTCTTGTGCATCATCTTTGGAAGAGGCTTCCTTCTGGAATGACAGCCATGCAGACCAATTTGATGCAGTGTGCAGAGTATGGTCTGAGCACTGACATGCTGACCCCCCACCCCTTCAACCTCTGCAGTAGGGATGAGCCGAACACCCCCCGGTTCGGTTCACACCAGAACCTGCGAACGGACCGAAAGTTCGCACGAACGTTAGAACCCCATTGACGTCTATGGGACTCGAACGTTCAAAATCAAAAGTGCTCATTTTAAAGGCTAATTTGCATGGTATTGTCCTAAAAAGGGTTTGGGGACCCGGGTCCTATCCCAGGGGACATGTATCAATGCAAAAAAAACTTTTAAAAACGGCCGTTTTTTCGGGAGCAGTGATTTTAATGATGCTTAAAGTAAAAAAAAAAAGTGAAATATTCCTTTAAATATCGTACCTGGGGGGTGTCTATAGTATGCCTGTAAAGTGACGCGTGTTTCCCGTGTTTAGAACAGTCCCTGCACCAAATGTCATTTTTAAAGGAAAAAATCTAATTTAAAACTGCTTGCGGGTTTAATGTAATGTCGGGTGATGGCAATATGGATGAAAATCAGTGAGACAAACGGCATGGGTACCCCCCAGTCCATTACCAGGCCCTTTGGGTCTTGTATGGATATTAAGGGGAACCCCGCACCCAAATTAAAATAAGGAAAGGTGTGGGGCCACCAGGCCCTATATACTCTGAATAGCAGTATACAGGCGGTGCAAACAAGACAGGGACTGTAGGTTTGTTGTTAAGTAGAATCTGTTTGTAATTTTGAACGGGTACATTTTTAACGTGTTTAGCTCCAGCCAAAAAATCTTTTTTAAGCTTTTTGGAAAACATAGGGAAGGGTTATCACCCCTGTGACATTTGTTTTGCTGTCTTTCCTCCTCTTCAGAAGATTTCACCTCACTTTTTGTCCCAATGAAAAATGTTTTTTGAAAATTTGGGTTTTTTGTGGAACAAGGATTGGAAAGCATCAGTGGAAAGGAGAATTTTTTTTCTCATATTAACTCTTACAGGAGAGAATTTCCCTTCCTAGGGGTAGATTTCATCTCACTTCCTGTTGTCTCCTTCTGTTTGCAAGTAGGAGTCGTTTGTAAGTTAGATGTTTGAAAGTAGGGTCCTGCCCTATATACTCAGCAGAAATTTGGGCCTTAGGTGTTGCTGTGGCCACAACACTGTAAGCCCTCACAGGGCCCTGCTGTGAAATATTAGATCAAGAATTGTAATTACATGCCCCTGTTGAACAGGAGCTGAAAAATTAGGCCTTAGGCACTGGTGCTGGTGCCACAACACTGCAACCCCTTACAGACACTCTAGTTGGAACGCAGGAACGAGCCCTGCTGCAAAGTATTGCATCAAAAATTGTAATTACACGCCCCTGTTAGACAGGAGCAGAAAAATTGGGCCTTGGGCACTGGTGCTGGTGCCACAACACTGCAACCCCTCACAGACACTCTAGTTGGAATGCAGGAACGAGCCCTGCTGCAAAGTATTACATCAAAAATTGTAATTACGCGCCCCTGTTAAACAGGGGCTGAAAAATTGGGCCTTAGGCACTGGTGGTGGCGCCCAGAACCAAAAATGTTCTTAAAAGCTATCAGCGTGATGATTGAGGAGGAAGAGGATAATTACTCAGGGATAGTCACTCAGCATCAGCATAGGCAGTCTTTGAAGGGATCTGAGATTTCAAAAAAAATTATTCGGTTACATCAGCATCAGGTGCTTGGTAGCTGGTGGTGATCCAAGACTGATTCATTTTTATGAAGGTCAGTCGATCGACCGAGTCGGTGGACAGACGCACCCTGTAATCGGTTACCACGCCTCCAGCAGCACTGAATGTGCGTTCCGAAAGAACGCTGGATGCAGGACAGGCCAGTAGCTCAATTGCATACTGTGCAAGCTCTGGCCAGTGATCCATCCTCAAGACCCAGTAACCCAGAGGATTTTCGGTGGGAAAGGTGTCCAAGTCTGATCTTGCCCCTAGGTATTCCTGCACCATGTAAAACAGACGCTGGCGATGGTTGCTGGAACCGATCATACCTTGGGGCTGTGGACCAAAAAATTGTCTGAACGCATCGGTCAGATGGCCACCTTCTCCACCGCTCCTTCTTTGACTGACCGAAGCCTCAGCAACACGTTGTCCAGAAACAGGAGTTTGTAACCTCCCAGTCTCTGGGAACGCGTTGCACAGACCTTTCTGCAAGGCCTCCCGAAGATGTTTCATCCACTGCTCCCTCTGCGATGGCAAGATAAGGTCCGCAACCTTACCCTTGTAACGTGGATCAAGGAGGGTTGCCAGCCAGTATTGGTCCTTCTCCTTGATACCACAAATACGAGGATCCTTACGCAGGCTTTGCAGGATCAGGGAGGCCATGCAGCGTAGGTTTGCTGAGGCATTCGGTCCGGAGTCCTCTGGGTCACTAAGGACGACATGGTCCGCAGCCACCTCCTCCCAGCCACGTACAAGTCCATGTGTTTCTTGGGACTGATCCCTTAAAGACTGCTGCTGATGCTGAGTGCCAGGCTCCACCTCCATACTGACACAATCTTCCTCCTCCTCCTCCTCCTCCTCGTCCTCTTCCTGTGTGATCGGCGGGCACGCAGGAACACTATCTGGATACAGGAGGCCTTGAGAGCTAAGGAAGTCCTCCTCTTCCTGCCTCTGTTCTGCCTCAAGTGCCCTGTCCATTATTCCACGCAGCGTGTGCTCCAACAGGTGGACAAGGGGGACAGTGTCACTGATGCATGCACTGTCACTGCTCACCATCCTTGTGGCCTCCTCAAATGGTGACAGGACAGTGCATGCATCCCTGATCATGGCCCACTGGCGTGGGGAAAAAAAACCAAGCTCCCCTGACCCTGTCCTGGTGCCATAGTCGCACAGGTACTCATTGATGGCCCTCTGCTGCGTGTGCAGCCGCTGCAGCATGGCCAACGTTGAGTTCCACCTGGTGGGCATGTCACAGATTAGGCGGTTCTTGGGCAGGTTAAACTCCTTTTGGAGGTCCGTCAGCCGAGCACTGGCATTATATGACCGGCAGAAATGCACACAGACTTTCCTGGCCTGCCTCAGCACATCCTGTAAGCCCGGGTACCTGCCCAAGAACCGCTGCACCACCAAGTTAAGGACGTGAGCCAAACAGGGCACATGGGTCATTTGTCCCTGTCGGAGGGCAGAGAGGAGGTTGGTGCCATTGTCGCAAACCACCATTCCTGCCTTAAGTTGGCATGGCGTCAACCACCTCTGAACCTGCCCCTGCAGAGCTGACAGAACCTCTGCCCCAAGCACACCAGCTCAAGCACCGCATGGCATCTTTTGGCCTGCGTACTTGCGAAGCCCCTTGAACGACTACGAAGCACAGCTGGTTCCGAGGAAGAGGCCATGGAGGAAGAAGAAGAGGAGGGGATGGAGGAGAGAGGTGTGTCACAATCATTAGCATTTTGGAGGCGTGGTGGCGGAACAACCTCCAACACTACTGCACCTTGTCCTGCATCCTTCCCAGCTGCCAGCAGAGTCACCCAATGCGCCGTGAAACTTAGGTAACGTCCCTGTCCATGCCTGCTGGACCATGAGTCAGCGGTAATATGCACCTTACCGCTGACCGCCCTGTCCAGCGAGGCATGGACATTGCCTTCCACATGCCGGTAGAGAGCCGGAATCGCCTTCCGTGAGAAAAAGTGGCCTTTGGGTACCTGCCACTGAGGAACCGCACATTCCACAAACTCACGGAAGGGGGCAGAGTCTACCAACTGAAAAGGCAGCAGTTGAAGTGCTAGCAATTTTGCCAAGCTAGCATTCAACCGCTGGGCATGTGGATGGCTGGGAGCAAACTTCTTTCGGCGGTGCAGCAGCTGGGGCAGGGAAATTTGCCTGGTACAATCTGACGTCGGTGTACCAAAAGCAGATTGCCCACAAGTACTTGGCTGTGACACACCTAATTCTACACCTTCATTCCTCTCAGTGCAGGCCTCATTGAGGACTGAAGGTCTAGTGGGGTTGGAAATCTCAGTTGATGAGGAGCAAGGAGAGGTCCTCTTTGTTCTTTGGTGTGGGCCTTTTAGATGTGCTTGCCAACGAACTGCATGGGAGGTCAACATATGTCTGGTCAAGCATGTGGTACCTAAGCGGGAGATGTTTTGGCCACGTGAGATACGCTTGAGACATATGTTGCAAATAGCAGCGGTGCGATCTGATGCACTCGTCTCAAAAAAGGCCCACACCAAAGAACTTTTTGAATAACGCGCAGAGACTGCAGCGCCCTGCACATGTGATGCAGTCAATGTGCTGCCCTTAGGCTGGCCCCTGGAGGGCATCCTGCCTCGTTGGTGATGTGCCGCCTCCTCCTCCTCCTCCTCCTCTCTCCTATCAGGCACCCACGTTGAGTCAGTGACCTCATCATCCCCTCCCTCCTCATCACTGGAGCAAACCTGGCAGTATGCTGCAGCAGGGGGAGCATGACTGCCAGATTGCTGTCCTTCTTGGGCACCCCCTCTGTCCGTGCTCATGTTACTGCCTTCATCGAGCTCAGTATCATCATCAGAGCCTTCCAAACGCTGGGCATCCTCCTGGAGCATGTACCCAACACTGTGGTCAAACAGTTCGGGGGACTCCTCAGGAGGACATGGTGGAGCTAGGGAAGGAGTCACTGATGACATTGAGCCGAGGGAAGAGGCCACTGCTTTGCCAGACAAAGCACCCTGGGCATGGGTGAGAGAGGATGAGGAGGATGAGGACGGCTTGGTCATCCACTCGACCAAGTCTTCCGCATGTTGCGGCTCAACACGGCCAGCTGCCGAAAAAAAGGCCAAGCGTGTCCCATGGCCACGTGCTGATGAGGATGCACCGTCTCCACGACCAGCACTAGACACAGAGCCTGCTTGCCCTCTCTTATTGGCTTGTGACTGTCTGCCTCTCCTTCTTGGCCTTCCAGACATACTAATGGCCTGTAGCTGCACTAAGCTGGGATATATATATATATATATATATATATATATATATATACTGCAGCTAGCAAAATCAACTGCCTGCCTGTAGTATGAGAACACCTCCAACCTTCTACAGGTAGGTTTAGCTGAACACTGTGAGCAGGACGCACTGCACTAACTGTAAATAGTCTAGCTGCCTGACCATGGTACTAATAGGATCAAAAGAACACCAGTAATTTTCTTTAGGTAGCTGTAAATACTGTAACAAGACAAGCCTGCCTGTCAGTAGGAAGGTAACAGGAACGGATCTAGCTGAACACTGTGAGCAGGACGCACTGCACTAAATGTAAATAGTCTAGCTGCCTGACCGTGGTACTAATAGGATCAAAAGAACACCAGTAATTTTCTTCAGGTAGCTTTATATACTGTAACAAGACAAGCCTGCCTGTCAGTAGGAAGATAACAGGAACGGATCTAGCTGAACACTGTGAGCAGGACGCACTGCACTAAATGTAAATAGTCTAGCTGCCTGACCGTGGTACTAATAGGATCAAAAGAACACCAGTAATTTTCTTCAGGTAGCTTTATATACTGTAACAAGACAAGCCTGCCTGTCAGTAGGAAGATAACAGGAACGGATCTAGCTGAACACTGTGAGCAGGACGCACTGCACTAAATGTAAATAGTCTAGCTGCCTGACCGTGGTACTAATAGGATCAAAAGAACACCAGTAATTTTCTTCAGGTAGCTTTATATACTGTAACAAGACAAGCCTGCCTGTCAGTAGGAAGATAACAGGAACGGATCTAGCTGAACACTGTGAGCAGGACGTACTGTACTCAATGTAAATAGTCTAGCTGCCTGACCGTGGTACTAATAGGATCAAAAGAACACCAGTAATTTTCTTTAGGTAGCTGTAAATACTGTAACAAGACAAGCCTGCCTGTCAGTAGGAAGATAACAGGAACGAATCTAGCTGAACACTGTGAGCAGGACGCACTGCACTAAATGTAAATAGTCTAGCTGCCTGACCGTGGTACTAATAGGATCAAAAGAACACCAGTAATTTTCTTCAGGTAGCTTTATATACTGTAACAAGACAAGCCTGCCTGTCAGTAGGAAGATAACAGGAACGGATCTAGCTGAACACTGTGAGCAGGACGCACTGCACTAAATGTAAATAGTCTAGCTGCCTGACCGTGGTACTAATAGGATCAAAAGAACACCAGTAATTTTCTTCAGGTAGCTTTATATACTGTAACAAGACAAGCCTGCCTGTCAGTAGGAAGATAACAGGAACGGATCTAGCTGAACACTGTGAGCAGGACGCACTGCACTAAATGTAAATAGTCTAGCTGCCTGACCGTGGTACTAATAGGATCAAAAGAACACCAGTAATTTTCTTCAGGTAGCTTTATATACTGTAACAAGACAAGCCTGCCTGTCAGTAGGAAGATAACAGGAACGGATCTAGCTGAACACTGTGAGCAGGACGCACTGCACTAAATGTAAATAGTCTAGCTGCCTGACCGTGGTACTAATAGGATCAAAAGAACACCAGTAATTTTCTTCAGGTAGCTTTATATACTGTAACAAGACAAGCCTGCCTGTCAGTAGGAAGATAACAGGAACGGATCTAGCTGAACACTGTGAGCAGGACGCACTGCACTAAATGTAAATAGTCTAGCTGCCTGACCGTGGTACTAATAGGATCAAAAGAACACCAGTAATTTTCTTCAGGTAGCTTTATATACTGTAACAAGACAAGCCTGCCTGTCAGTAGGAAGATAACAGGAACGGATCTAGCTGAACACTGTGAGCAGGACGCACTGTACTAAATGTAAATAGTCTAGCTGCCTGACCGTGGTACTAATAGGATCAAAAGAACACCAGTAATTTTCTTTAGGTAGCTGTAAATACTGTAACAAGACAAGCCTGCCTGTCAGTAGGAAGATAACAGGAACGGATCTAGCTGAACACTGTGAGCAGGACGCACTGCACTAAATGTAAATAGTCTAGCTGCCTGACCGTGGTACTAATAGGATCAAAAGAACACCAGTAATTTTCTTCAGGTAGCTTTATATACTGTAACAAGACAAGCCTGCCTGTCAGTAGGAAGATAACAGGAACGGATCTAGCTGAACACTGTGAGCAGGACGCACTGCACTAAATGTAAATAGTCTAGCTGCCTGACCGTGGTACTAATAGGATCAAAAGAACACCAGTAATTTTCTTCAGGTAGCTTTATATACTGTAACAAGACAAGCCTGCCTGTCAGTAGGAAGATAACAGGAACGGATCTAGCTGAACACTGTGAGCAGGACGCACTGCACTAAATGTAAATAGTCTAGAAGATAACAGGAACGGATCTAGCTAAACTGAATACAGTGTATATATATATATGCAACACCTGGGATGCATATATATACACAATACACTTTAAGTGCAGCTAACTGACTGACTGTCCTGTCTAATCTAGCTAACTCAAATAAAATGACACTGTCTCTCTCTCTCTCTAAGCACACCGGAACACACTGCACAGGGCCGCCGTGCAGGCGGCCTTATATAGTGTGGGGCGTGTACTAAATCCCCTGAGCCATAATTGGCCAAAGCCTCCTTGGCTTTGGCCAATTACGGCTCTCTGTTCAGGCGGCGCTGTGATTGGCCAAGCATGCGGGTCATAGTGCATGCTTGGCCAATCATCAGCAAGCAATGCACTGCGATGCCGCAGTGAATTATGGGCCGTGACGCACCAAACGAATTTGGCGCGAACGGCCCATATCGTTCGCAATTCGGCGAACGACCGAACAGCCGATGTTCGAGTCGAACATGGGTTCGACTCGAACACGAAGCTCATCCCTACTCTGCAGCAATGCTGGCAGCACTCATACATCTTTTTCCAAAAGACAACCTCTGGATATGATGCTGAGCATGTGTGCACTCAACTTCTTTGGTCAACCATGGCAAGGCCTGTTCTGAGTGGAACCTGTCCTGTTAAACCGCTGTATGGTCTTAGCCACCGTGCTGCAGCTCAGTTTCAGGGTCTTGGTAATCTTCTTATAGCCTAGGCCAGTGTTTCTCAACTCCAGTCCTCAAGGCGCCCCAACAGGTCATGTTTTCAGGCTTACCATTATTTTGCACAGGTGATTTGATCAGTTTGCCTTCCTTAGTATTTACCACAGCCGTTTTGTCTGAGGGAAATCTTGAAAACATGACCTGTTGGGGCGCCTTGAGGACTGGAGTTGAGAAACCCTGGCCTAGGCCATCTTTATGTAGAGCAACAATTCTTTTTTTCAGAACCTCAGAGAGTTCTCTGCCATGCGGTGCCATGTTGAATGTCCAGTGACCAGTATGAGAAAATGAGAGCAATAACACCAAATTTAACACACCTGTTCCCCATTCACACCTGAGACCTTGAAACCTCAATGAGTCACATGACACTGGGAAGAGAAAATATCTAATTGATCCCTATTTGGACATTTTCACTTAGGGGTGTACTCATTTTTGTTGCCAGCAGTTTAGACATTAATGGCTGTGTGTTGAGTAATTTTGAGGGGACAGCAAATTTACACTGTTATACAATCCGTACACTCACTACTTTACATTGTAGCAAAGTGTCATTTCTTCAGTGTTGTCACATGAAAAGATATAATAAAATATTTGCAAAAATGTGAGCAGTGTACTCACTTTTGCGAGATACTGTACATAAAGGTGGAGCCTGTATCTCAACCTGTTGACTGCAAAAGTATGAAGTATCCATACACAATACTTAATATTTGTTTGTATAAAAAAATTGTTTCATTTTGATTTTTAGTTACACAAAAACTTTATTGAAATACAAATACAGAAACAAAGACCCAGTGGGTCGTGAACAACATTACAAGTGAAAGGAAAAAGGAAGCAAGGTAGATTTTACCAAAAATACTATACAGACCGGCATGTCAGTAATAGAAACAATACAGACAGGTTACTTACAAAAGACAACCAGGTATATGCTGAGTATGAACCGTGAGTGAGTAATCTGGGCCCATGTGCATTGGAAAGGCTTTCAGAGTATAGGGTGACATGCATTGAGCCAAAGTTCCAATTCTGTAGGGGCCAGTAATTCAAAGGGTCGAGGTATTTGAAGGGATAGACTTCAGCGGATGTCAGTCAGGCATAGTATGTGTAAGATGGGGGGGCTGAGAATCTGGTCATCAAGCTCCTCGCATGGGGTTCAATGAAGGGGGAGAGAGAGTCTCTGGGTGAGTAAGTGAAGAAAAGGACCTAGAGAGGAGCGAAGGGTGAGGGGGAGTGGGTAAAGGAGAGAAAGAAGAGAGGGAGATGAAAAGAAAGGGGAGAAATTAGGAGACTGAGGGGAGGGTGAAAGAAAAGAGAAGAAAAAAAGAAGAGAGGCAGGTGGGGTAAGGGTGGGGGCAGGAGGAGGGTGCTGGAATGACATGAGAAATGGATGGGGTAGGACAGCAGGATATATTAGAGGGGGGTGGAGGAAGCAGTGGGTGAGGGGTACAGGGTGGCCCTACCATCTAGGGGCACCCTGGCTTCCCCTTCCACCCCCGAGACTCTGCCTCTCGGTGATGGAACAGATGGTGCCTAAATGCACTCAGCGGAGGTAAGGCAGTGGTAGAGTGTGCAGTCAAGACTGTTTCAACTAAGCAGTTGATAAGGGGAGGTCTCCCATAAGTTTGCTGTATTCTGGCATTGTTTGGAAGTGAAGCCAACAGGTCCATGCATTCGTGAACTTAGAGCAGGCCCGGATTTACTCCCTTTGCAGCCCCAAGGCCAGATCCTTCAATGCCGCCCCCCACACACACACACACCACGTCCTTTATCGATGACTTCTACAATAGATCAATTAAAAACATATCTCCATACACAAGAACACTGAAAATAGCTGACTTTAATTGTACAGACTAAAAATACTTCAGGGTAAGCGCGCGAGGGGTAAGGATTTTTCGCAGGCAATTTTTCAAGGCAATGGCTGATGTTAGTGCTTCAATCATCCCCGGCACCATGGTTGTTATGGTGTCAGGATGATTGAAACACATTATTTATATCATTACATTGTAATATAAACTGAATGAATGGGGATGTCACTTGCCACGGTGCCTGCCACCAGATAGGGATGTCACTTGCCACGCTGCCTGCCACCAGATGGGGATGTCACTTGCTACGCTGCCTGCCACCAGATGGAGATGTCACTTGCTACGCTGCCTGCCACCAGATGCGGATGTCACTTGCTATGCTGCCTGCCACAGATGGGGATGTCACTTTCCATGCTGCCTGCCACCAGATGGGGATGTCACTTGCCACGCTTCCTGCCACCAGATGGGGATGTCACTTGCCACACTGCCTGCCACCAGATGGGGATGTCACTTGCCACGCTGCCTGCCACCAGATGGGGATGTCACTTGCCATGCTGCCTGCCCCCAGATGGGGATGTCACTTGCCACGCTGCCTGCCACCAGATGGGGACGTCACTTGCCACGCTGCCTGCCACCAGATGGGGATGTCACTTGCCACCAGATTGAGATGTCCCTTGCCATGCTGCCTGCCATCAGAAGGAGGAGGGCGGAACAGCGGTGCGGGCAATGAGAGATGTCATCTCTCTCCCCCGCCGCCGCACCGCTGACATTACTAGCTACTCTCAATTTTTTCAAAAATGGCGCCGGGCGGCGCAATCACGCTACTGTGCATGCGCTGCCCGGCCGAGCGCTTACTAGCTTTCCCGAGCCCGGCCGGTTTCGGAACGCAGTTGCATGGTCAGCTCGCGGCCATCTTTTCTATGGGCACTTTAATGGGCAGCACGAAAGGGGGGGCGGCCGCGAATACGCTGCAGGAGCGGCGCCGCCCCTACACCACTGCCGCCCCGAGGCCTGGCCTCGGTGGCCTTGTGGCAAATCCGGCCCCGACTTAGAGGGATGGTCTTGCGCTATTGCAATTAGTTCCTCCATGTCCACTATTTTGCTGAGGCATTACAAGCCCATCTCTGATGGAAGGGGATCATTTTTACTTTTAGCCCTTCACGTAATAAATAAAGAAAATATATATAAAACACCATATACTACCCTTAAGCTCCTTTTTTTGAGGGCCATCAAACAGTAAATACAGGTACATTTGTTTGCTCGCCTTCTATCCCAGAAAGCAGAAAGTTAAAGTAATAGGAGAGAAGCTCCAAATTTCAGCTCACCTCTTCCTAAGGTGTCTGCAGCAATATATATACATATGCACACAGTGTAAATTATCTAGGTACAGCAGTTTGGATCAGGAATAACACAAGATATTGATTAGATTTTTTTTTTTATAATGAGAACCATAATTTCACTGGCAAAATACTGATCTGCCCTTGACAGCATAATTAACCTGGAGATGTTGAGCCACTGAAACTATAATTATCTGCACTAAAACACGAAAATATAGAATAATAAAAAATGAGAAATTCAAAGTAGAATAAGAAGTCAGTAGTATAGAAAGTGACAATTAAGTTGCAACAAACCTGACAGCTTGGCTGGGCTAAGCCATTAAATGTGAAAAAGCAGCCTGGATTGTTATAGCTGATATTTTCTTGAAATACATAATCATAGCATGCATTTCAATACTGCACAACCAGGGCTATATTTATCTTAACTGGGCAACTGCCTAGGGCAGCAGTATAAAAGGGAGCAGCACAAAACCAAAGTGGCTCCTTGTTGAACTCTACCTGCCAGTCCAAAAATTCCACTTTGAAGATCAACATCTAATTAGCACACAGTATAAGCATGAATAACATGTCACCAGAAGAACTTTATACAATTAATTTCAAGGTTGGGGGCTTCAGATAAGCATAATTTTATGTGTAGACTTGCCATCTTTACATTCTACCTAAACGCCTTGATCGCTGGAACAGATGAGATTAGCTTAATGTGCCTGACTTGCGAATCAATTGTTGCATTTTAAATTACATGGCAATGGTGCTTTTAAAAATATGATATGATATGATTATACCTTTGCTTTATTTCTGAATTCTTATGAATTTCATCTTTAAGCCCTAAAAGCAAGGGCTGCTTCTATTTTCATTTTTTCAACATATTTATTTCATTTTTTTTCCAATGAATATGTTAATAGTTATATATGAATGTTAATATAAGTCCTGTGCTGAGCATACAACAATTTGCATATGTTCTCTTTAGACTTCTTTAAACTTTATAGACTTTCTAACCTACTCCTAAATAAGGATGAGCCTACCACCCCCCGGTTCGTTTCGCACCAGAACATCCGAACAGGTAAAAAAATTTGGACGAACAAACGAACACCGTTAAAGTCTATGGGACACGAACATGAAAAATCAAAAGTGCAAATTTTAAAGGCTTATATGCAAGTTATTGTCATAAAAAATGTTTGGGGACCCGAGTCCTGGCCCAGGGGACATGTATCAATGCAAAAAAAAAGTTTTAAAAACGGCTATTTTTTCTGGAGCATTGATTTTAATAATGCTTAAAATGAAGCAATAAAAATGAAATATTCCTTTAAATAGCGAGCCTGGGGGGTGTCTTTAGTATGCCTGTAAAGTGGCACAGTTTTCCCGTGTTTAGAACAGTACCGCAGCAAAATGACATTTCTAGAGGAAAAAAGTCATTTAAAACTGATCATTTAAAACTGATCGCGGCTGTAATGAATTGTCGGGTCTCTGCAATATAGATAAAACTCATTGAAAAATATGGCATGGGTTCCCTCCCAGTCCATTACCAGGCCCTTTGGGTCTGGTATGAATATTAAGGGGAACCCCGAACCAAAAATTAAAAAAAAATGCTTGGGGGTCTCCCCGAAATCCATACCAGGCCCTTCAGGTCTGGTATGGAAATTAAGGGGAACCCTGCACCAAATTGAAAAAAAAAATGATGTGAGGTCCCCCCAAAATCCATACCAGACCCTTATCAGAGCACGGAAATCGGGAGGCCGCAGAAAAAGAGGAGAGGGCGAGAGAGCGTCCCTCCTCCTGAACCGTACCAGGCCACATGCCCTCAACATGGGGTGGGTGCTTTGGAGTAGCCCCCAAAGCACCTTGTCCCCATGTTGATGGAGATAAGGGCCTCATCCCCACAACCCTTGTCCGGTGGTTGTGGGGGTATGCCAGCGGGAGGCTTATTGGAATCTGGAAGCCCCCTTTAACAAAGGAACCCTCAGATCCCGACCTCCCCCCATGTGAATTGGTAACGGGTACATTATACTCCTACCATTTCACAAAAAAAGTGTCAAAAATTGTAAAAAAGACAGGAGACACTTAAGGACAAGTTCTTTATTAAACGATAAAAAATTTAAAAAGTCCCACGATGTAGGTCCATCTCACGCTGCCGACGATCCGAAAAAAAAAAAGCCGCAACACCTCCGCCTCCATGGGAGGCTCCCACCAAGTGACGCTTCTTCTCGATGACAGCTGTTATACAGCTGAGGGCGGGGCCACTTGGTGACATAAATGGGTGACCCCGCCTTCCTCTGATGCCACGTGTTCGCCAAATGTCTGAACAACCAAGGTTCGGCCCGAACTTATGCTCGGGCCGAACCGTTCGCCCATCCCTACTCCTAAAGAGAGGAGTCGTAAGGGCAATTATGCCGCGCACACACGCTCGGACATTCAAGCAACAAAATCCTGGATTTTTTTCCGACGGATGTTGGCTCAAACTTGTCTTGCATACACGCGGTCGCACAAATGTTGTCAGAAATTCCGAATGTCAAGAACACGGTGACGTACGACGAGCCAAGAAAAATTAAGTTCAATAGCCAGTGCGGCTCTTCTGCTTGATTCCGAGCATACATGGAATTTTGTGTGTCGGAATTGTCTACACACACTCAGAATTTCCGACAATGGGTTTTGTTGTCGGAAAATTTGAGATCCAGCTCTCAAATTTTTGTTGTCGGAAATTCCGATAACAAATTTCCGATGGAGCCTACACACGGTCGGAATTTCCAACAACAGGCTCCCATCGGCCATTTGTTGTCGGAAATTCCGAGCGTGTGTACGTGGTATTAGAGTTTATAATTAGCACATCACCACTCTCTGAAGGCAGCAAAATTTTCCTCACTAGAGGTAAAAGGAGTTTCAGCTGAACCATAAAGGCATTTTTACCATATTACAGGCACCGCACTATACCTAGAGTCCATTATTTTCTAACTAATTTCTTAATATAATTGGTGGAATTCAAAGGTACATGGCATTTTTTAAGATGAATTCCAGGTATGGATATTTTATACATAGTTACATGGTTACATTCTTACGTTCAGCTTGGGCCAATAAAAGTATGTATTTACCATATCTGGCCAGTGGAAGCTGGAAATCACTGTAAACAACACTACTCCAGTGATCTCAACTTGTTTCTGGGTCCCATGCCGAGCTGCCCTTCTGAATTGAACAAGGTGGAGAGGCCAATCCCAAAAGGTTTTGCATTCATTCAGAACCTGTCAGGGACATGCTGGCCATAGTGCAGCTGATGCAAATGCGCAATCCCGCAAGGCACACGAATGTGCGACTGCACACAAATATGCATGCACACACGCCAATGATGTTGGCGCCATATATAAGTGCAGCAGATTCATTAGTACTTTGCTGTCTGATCAGCAGCTGTATCTGTGTTCCTGAAACCTTAACCTGCTGATTCCTGTATTTGACCCGGCTTGCCTCTGAATTTGTTGAACTTCTCCTATCTTGACCTTGGCCTGTATCTGGACTTTGCCTCTTGCTTATCTGCCTGAACTCCCATTGCCGATCTCTTCTTGTACCTTGACCATTCTTTGCCTGCCATTTATGCCTGTATCTGACTGTCTGTTACCAACCCAGCTTGTCTGACCACGTATCTAGTGTCTCTTCTGCCAGGCATACACCTGCCTGTCTTCAGTCACCTGCTGCTACCAGCCCAGAGTCTGCTCATCTACCAACGCCTGCTGTCTGGCTTTTTGGTCCACCCTGGTGATGCACCCATCAAACGTAAAACGGTTCAGGCACCCGTACACCACTGCGCTCTCGAGGCCACTTTTACAACATTGTGAAAAAGAGGGGATAGGTATGGCGCTGCTGTTATTAAGAGGTGACCTATTTTTTCACTTTTACAACATTGGTGGTCTCTGAGCCAGGGTTGTACGAGCGGCCTTGCCTCTGCACATCAGGCTCAGCCATTGGGTAAGTGACAGCACCCATGCCGAGCAGCCAACCTCCTCTGTTCAGAATGCAGCAGGGCAGCCACTTGGCACGGGATCTGGAAGCAAGTGGAGATCACTGGAGTAGCTATGTCTACTTTAGTGATTTTCAGCTTCCAGGGGCATCAGCCAGGTATAGTATATGCATTGTTACATTGGTCCAAGCTGGCCAGTGTAACCATGTATAAAATATCCATACCTGGAATTCCTCTTTAAGAGATCAATTTTATGTTCTATAAGAAGAACTCAAATTTAAGTAAATAGATTTGTGAAGCATATTGATTACCAAGCAAAACATCATAACATGAAATGTAAAAGAGCATGTAGAATTTATAAACAGCTCATTCTAACCATTTATTTATTTCATGATGGTAATACTCACACAAACCAAAAACAGGCTCACTCGGTCTATGATCCATGCTAAAGTTGAAGCAGTCCTTCTTGATAAGGTCCAGAAGTTTGAATGCTTATGGTGATTGGTGACCTTGGGTAATTCACTACATACCCCCTCATTTTGAAATGGCCTTTCTCCGAACACCATAGGTACACTGCTCAACAGCCCACAATCTCAGGTTACTCCCAGTACACAAACCCTCTCTTGACCCCTCCCCCCTACTATTCTCTTCTACTTAATTTGAGTTTTCTTGTTTTTCTCTTTCTTATTTCTCTGCTTGAATGCCATTTTGCTTCTCAACCCCACTTGTTGGTCTTGAGTATCTTTTTATGATTTGGCCACCTGCTTATATATCACAGGGATTCTTGTATACTATTCTTATACTAGAGGTTCTCAGACCTTATCCTCTAAATTTTTTTTGTTTTTGTTTTTTACTTCACTGGGTTGGGTTTTTCTGTATACCATCGTACTAATAATGTAGTTTTTTGTTTTGTTTTTTCTGTATGTTTTCCTCTCTGGTGTTCACAGATTTGTTGTTGCATTTTTTCTACATCGGCTTCAATTGTCCTAATTTGTGTCATCTTAATTCTATTAATCCAATAAAAATCACTGAACAAGAAGGTAATACTCGCACTGGCTTTGCAGACCTCCTTGTGGAAAATTATACTTTCTGTTATGCAAGTTCATTTGCCTCAATATTTATTGAAACTTAGGACCTGGAACAGGCATGAAACAAGGATGAAGGTCAGCATAAAAGATTGAAGAAAAAGGGTCAGCATGTAAATCGGGATACTGTACTAGAATTTTTAACAGAGCTTCACAATGACATGATGTACTGTATAATTTTGCCATGGTAAGAGGAACTCAGATGTGGAATCTGTACCCAAAAGAGGCAAGCACAAGACAAGAGTTCAACTGATCTTTCCACCATTACTGATTTATCATGCCTTGTTCTTCTCTGTGTAGAGGTGTTCTTCATAATAGAGGCACAGGGCTTCCTTATGTTAGTGCTGCCCACTTGATCTGATGACTTGTGGTGGAATATTCAAAATGTAGCAGGAAAGCTGAAGGAAGCAAATACCCATAGAATGAAGTAGGAACAAGGAGGTTTTTACACTACGCTTTCTCTCTGGCAGAAAAACAGAGATTTGCACAGAAGGGATATCACCAAATCTCAGTATTTGCAAAACTGTCAGATGTAGCAGTGCTTTAGATGATCCCATACTGCTGATATCAGATTAAAGGCACATGAAGTGCACTGCTATTTTTCATGAGGAATTTAAAACAAAATATTAAATCATTAAGGTTACTGTTTAAGTACAATTAAGATTTCTAGATGTTCCCTAAAAGTTGGTAAGCATAACATTTTAAATTGAAGTCCACTATAACCAAAGCAGCTCTTTTTCTGTTTTAGGCCCATATAACACGTGCAAATGGAACCATTTGTGATTACCAGTAAGAGACTCAATGGGGATCCATTTGGACTCGTAACTAGGTGCGGGTGGGAAGCCCTATTGAAAGCAACAGAAGCCTGGCAGCACGCATAGGTATTGCGGCCATTCTTATGTAATCACTTAAGCTGCAATTATTTTTGGATCATTGTCCCTGGATGCAAACAGTCTGCATCCATGGCTGATCATTCACAAGTAATCGCTGTGATGAGTGATTACATACTAATGGGCATGAATAGCTGTGATCACTATCAGGCTCCCATTTCTTTCAATGGGGCTTCTCACCCAAACCTATACGCATGGATTCCCGTTGAGTATCCCGCGGGTAATTACAAGTGCAGGTGTGAATGAGGCTTTACAGTTAAAGTAGAATTCCAGGCTAAACCTAACTAGTCTTAAAAATGCTCCCCCACCTCCTAACACCTATGCCGATTAACCTGTGTAAGAAAGACGTATATACTTACTTTTCAGCCCGCTCTGGTTTGGTCATATGATCCGGCTTCCCTATGTCAGTCAGCGATGGGAGGGACCACCCACAATGGTGATCCATGGGAGTCTATAGGTGATGTCACCGCTTCCAGGCATTCCTGGGCAATGTCGATCATTCTCTCTTCTACTTTGAAGCTGCTGCTGACTGACACAGAGATTGTGTGACCGGACCAGAGCAGGCTGAAAAGTAAGTATATACATCTTTCTTATACAGGCTATTCAGCATAGGTGTTGGGGAGGTGGGTGAGCATTTTCAGCACTAGTTTAGCCTGGAATGTCCTTGACACTCATTTTATTTAAAAGTAAGCATTGTAAAAGGTATATACCAATCAATGCTCAGTTACTATTGAAATTTTGCAGGCATCGCTGTGGAAGTAGTGAAGTAGTAGAAGTAGTACCAACAATGTAAGCTGGATCTTAAATGAATAAATAATGTCTCTCCAGCAGAACTTGCAATCTAAACCTAAGAATGTTCAGCTGTAGAAGTCTTCCTTGTGCATGGCCTACCCTACATTTAATGAATGATTCCAGAGCTCCAACAACTGCATGATTAATGTGGGAGGTCGGAAGTTTCATCTCGGCAGCTAATAGAAAATGACTGCCTCTCCAGTGTTAGTGTTCTCCAGGTACCTCTGCAGTAATGAAAGGTTGATGTAGGCAGAAACCAGGATTCCTCAGCTCATTAATTACAACTGCCCAGAGTGGAAAATTTATAATTAAACACTGTTTACTCCCTTTACTTTTGGAAGAAGTAAATTAAAGGGTAATTATGGATCTCCGCTGTTATGTACTGGGATTTGTGAACAAGCTGCTGGGGGAAGGCTGGATAAAGAGTAGAGGGTTTTTTAGAGTAATCTGAGAGCAACTTTTCAAAGTCTCTGCAGCGTTGATGTTAATTAGGGAGTTTTTCATATCTAAGGAATAAATATGGTGCTTATTATCCCACACAGAGTACATAATGTCCACGTAATTACTCCTTGATAGGATTGAAGAGAATACATTAGGGTTTCTCGAAACTTGCCCCTGCATTCACCTCAGCATTAAACCTCACCACAGTCTCATCTTGTAAACATGAACTTCTGGCACAATGCAAGCTAATAAAAGACAAGATGTCCAAAGCTAAATAGGGGGACTAATGTTGATATTAAATTGCCCAAAGCACTGCATTGTGCAATGTGAATATGGGCACTGTGGGTGTTTTTTTAGGGTGAGCCAGCAATAGATATGTATAGCACTCCTCCTATTGGGGTGGTGTAGTATGACCACCTAAGCGCCCTTTCACACCAGCTTTCTGAACAGGTCCACTCCTTGGTTTTTCAGGTGGATATGATCAGACGCTCCATGTGGGTCTATGTAAACTGACTGGTGTTCATTTACACCTGCCTACTTCTGAGTCCATCCAGGTCTCTGCATCTGGACCTTAACGTGGCACATCAAAGGTAGCCTGATGTAAACGGACATAGGTCTGTTAACATCTGTCTGCCCCTAGAGCCATCACAGGTCCTCTCCTGTCCGCTGTGTAAATGCAGACACAAACTGAACAGGATAGGATGTAAAAAAACTGACAATCATGCTGTTCATCTCTGATTCAACAGGGGATCTGCTCACAGATCCCCTGCTGAACGGAGCTGACAAAGCCTGTGTGAAAGTGCCTTAAGTAGTGTGACAGACTAACATCTTCATCCCTGGTATTTGGTATATGGAGGGGTTAAAAAATGTTGGGCTCCAGTAACTTTAGTCGCTTTATTTTTTATTGCTAAACACAATTTTAGGAGAGATGGTTTAGTGTTGTAGGGTACTCAAAAAGCAAAGAAATAGGAAAGGTTTTCTGAAGTATTAAAAGACCCTTCAAGAGCAGTTTTAGCAATTGCTTGGACTGCAAGAGCAGCAAGACAGATCTATAATGCTGTAAGTTGCAGTGTATCTCTCTTTAAGCAATAAAGTTCTTGACCTTGTGGGTGATGAATCATTCTTACAACGTTCAGGTGATCACTTCTCAGTTGAGATACACTGTGCTTAGAAAAAGGTATACAACAGCTCAGGCCTAGCAAAAACACTCTTTTAAATTAGCTAGGGACCTGCGTGAAAATCTTTCACAAGTGTAGAGCAGAACTTGAGCCAATAATAACAAAAACAAAAATGAAAAGCCCATTAAAAAAAGAAAAACAGCTTTTGCTGCATCATTCAGTTTCAAGCTGGAGTTTTCTTTTTTCTGTTGGTATATGTCTTCAGTCTGATGGCTAGCATGATTCAACCTACTGTGCCTGCCCCAGCTTGGACAGTAAGCCCTGGTTCACACTGTTGCAATTTGACAGTTCAAAATCTCATGATAAGTTGCACCCTATTGCCGGAAATAGAACTATTCAAATTGTTTCGACTCAAGTCATAGCGACTCTGAAAAAAGGTCCCTGCACTACTTAGAACAGAATCAAGCATCGGAGGAAAATTTAATTCCAAGTATTTCCAAAGATGTTTTCAGTTATTTTAGGCTGAGAGGAACAAAGTGTGCAGGGACCGCCCTGTCAGATCTCCGCTCTCCCCTATTGGGGGATCGGATGAACATGGACCGTCTGTCCGTGTTCATCCGATCCGCTCTGTAGACGGATAGAAAAATCGGATTTCCCTTCGTCTGCAGAATTGGACCAAAGCAGGAACGGATGATATCAGGTGTCAGCGGATGTTCACCTGCTGACACCTTCTATCCAATAGGGATGCATGTATGTCCGTATTTCATCCGAAAATGGATGGATGAAATATGGACATACTGTCCGCACGTGTGAAAGGGGCCTTAGGTTCAGTGGGGATCAACAGAGCGATCCCTGCTAAGCAAGCGGATGTTTACGGGGCGGATCATCAGGGATCCGTCCCATGTAATAGGGCCCTTAGGAATACAGAGTAAAAATAAATAAATAATACATAATATCAATATTCTCTTTTAAATTGTCATATAAATATATATTTCAAATTAAATCTTTATTATTTTGTGGCAATACCATAGTGTGGGTGGATTTCTGCCAGTCACGGGCTGCGTCACGCCCCTCCAGCTTATGTCTAATGCCCTGTACACACGGTCGGAGTTTCCGACGGAAAATGTGTGATAGGACCTTGTTGTCGGAAATTCCGACCGTGTGTAGACTCCATCACACATTTTCCATCAGATTTTCCGACCCACAAAGTTTGAGAGCAGGATATAAAATTTTCCGACAACAAAATCCGTTGTCGGAAATTCCGATCGTGTGTACACAAATCCGATGGACAAAGTGCCACGCATGCTCAGAATAAATAAAGGGATGAAAGCTACGTGTTTTACGTCACCGCGTTTAGAACGATCGAATTTTCCGACAACTTTGTGTGACCATGTGTATGCAAGACAAGTTTGAGCCCCGTCGGAAAAAATCCTAGGATTTTGTTGTCGGAATGTCCAAACAAAGTCCGACCGTGTGTACGGGGCATAAGACTGAGAATCGAGCGATCAAACAATGCTGATCACTCCGTTCTCAAACATCTCTGAGCAGAGAGCTGGTGACTGTCAGTTACTTCTCTCTGCTCTGCCCCCCCCCCACCCCGCTCACTAGTGTGCTGGGCTGGAGGAGGCGGGAGCGGCTGGCTCAGGCTCTCAGTGGGTTGCTGAGAGGCCGGGCCAGGTGTCCGGGATTCTCCCTCATTGGCTGAGACAACAGCAGGCACCATTGGCTCCCACTGCTGTCAATCAGTCAGTCAGTGTGCCAATGAAGAGAGAGATGGGGTGGTGCTGAATCAAGGCTCTGTGTCTAAATGGACACACAGAGTAGCGGCTCGGCTTGGATGCCCTCATAGCAAGCCACTTGCTGTGGGGGCAGAAGGGAGGTGCCAGGAGCAGTGAAAAGGGACCCAAGAAGGGGAGGATCCTGGCTGCTCTGTGCAAAACCACTGCACAGAGGAGGTAAGTATAACATGTTTATTTATTTTTTTAAAGTGAGACTTTACAATCACTTTAAGAAAGTTGCATATCCTCATTCTTCCAGCAGTTGCAGTTGGCAGTCCTTCTATTATACTGAAGGGGTTTCACATGACATATTCATACCACTTTAAATTTTTCACATTTTGTCATGTTACAACCAAAAATGTAAATGTATTTTATTGGGATTTTATGTGATAGACCAACACAAAGTGGCACATAAGTGGAGCACTGTTCAAACCATCATTCGAAAATAGTAATAGAAAGAGTATGGCACACCCTGAAGACTTGTTGTTGAATACTTTTTCAAGGCACTGTAGTTGGCCAATCACACTCTTTTTTGCGAGATGTTATAAAAAAAATGTATTCTTAAAGCATTTGTTACCCCAAAATAGTGTCAAAAGTGTCCAATCTGTCCACCGCAATGTCGCAGTCCTGCTAAAAATCGCAGTTCGCCGACATTACTAGTAAAAAAAAGAACGAATAATAATGCCATAAATCTATCTCCGATTTTGTAGACGCTATAACTTTTGTGCAAACCAATCAATATGCGCCTATCTGGTTTTTTATTTACCAAAAATATGCAGAAGAATACATATCGGCCTAAACTGATGAAGAAATGTGTTTTTTTTATATTAAATTGGGTGATATTTATTTGTTTTTGTTTATAGCGCAAAAAATAAAAACTGCAGCGGTAATCAAATACCACCAAAAGAAAGCATGTGTGGGGAAAAAGGACATTCATTTTGTTTTGGGTACAGTGTGGCACGACCACTTAGAACCCCCAAACATTATACCTTTTTTTTTCTAACACCCCAGAAAATAAAATGGTGGTAATTGCAATACTTTCTGTCACACCGTTTTTGTGCAGCGTTCTTACAAGTGCACATTTTTTGGAAAAAATACACTTTTTTGAATTTAAAAATAAGACAACAGTAAAGTTAGCCCATTTTTTTTTACATTGTGAAAGATAATGTTACACCGAGTAAATTAATACCCAACAGGTCACGCTTCAAAATTGTGCCCGCTCGTGGAATGGCGACAAACTTTTACCCCTAAAAATCTCCATAGGCAACATTTAAAAAATTCTACAGGTTGCATGTTTTTAGTTACAGAGGAGGTCCAGGGCTAGAATTATTGCTCTCACCCTACCGATGGCGGCAATATCTCACATGTGTGGTTTGAACACCGTTTTCATATGTGGGCGCTGCTCACATATGCGTTCGCTTCTGCACGCAAGCTCGGCGGGACGGGGAGCGTTTAAAATTTAAAAAAAAAATCTCTCTTATTTTTTTTATTTTTTATTTTTACACTGTTCTTTTAAAAAAAAAAAAAAATTGTGTCACCTTTTTTCCTATTACAAGGAATGTAAACATCCCTTGTAATAGAAAAAAAGCATGACAGGACCTCTTAAATATGAGATCTGGGGTCAAAAAGACTTTACACTAAATGCAATAAAGAAAAATAAATATGAAATTATTTTAAAAAAAAATTGCTTTAAGAGCTATGGGTGGAAGTGACGTTTTGACGCAGCTTCTGCCCTGCAATGTTATGGAGACGGTTGGGGGCCATCTTCCCCTCACTTGTCTCCATACCAAGCCAGGAAGAGGACCCGATCGTCTCTGCCGCTACCAACGGCTCCAGTAAGCGTCGGAGGGCACCGGAGAGCGGCGAATCCGCCCGCAGAGACCACTATCATCGGAAACCGGACTGCTCACTGAAGAAGAGGATACTGGGTTTATGGCAGCTAGCTGCTGCCATAACAACGATATCCCTCTTCAAAATGCCGACGTATATCGGCGTGAGCCGGTCCAGAAGTGGTTAAGCAGCGCTATCACATATTACATATTCATAACATTTCTGTTGTTGATGTGAGAACATAGGTGATAGAAGCAGCTCTCTGTTCACTTTCCTCTTTTATGTTTACATTTTATTATATTCATTTGTTTTTGTTTATAAATACAGATATATCACGTACCATTAGGTGGCAGGGCGCAACTTGCATATATGTTTATTTTACTGTTATATTTTGAGTTTGTGGCTATATTTTGTACTCTGCTCCTCCATGGATGATTAGCTGTCATTGTCATTCTGTTGTGCTTCTTGGATGGTACAGCACTGAGAAATTGGCACTTCTCTGATCTGTCCCAGAAGTACTTCAAAAAGAAGATGAAGGAGACAGAGGATATCGAACCCCCCCAGACCACTACACTTGCTGAGTGAGCACTATCAGCCCATCACCCATGGAGGTAAGTACAGTGGGGAGGGTGCTGGGTGTTCGTTTAGCTCTTCATTTTTTTGACAAGGTTGTCAATTTATATACCGTATATACTTGAGTATAAGTCAAAATTTTCAGCCCCTTTTTTGGGACTGAAAGTGCCCCCCTCAACTTATACTCGAGTCACCGCCGTCTGCCTACATGATCAGCGTGTCATGCAGGCAGACAGCGGCCAGCGTGTGCTACATACCACTCAGTAGCCTCTCACTGTTCCAAAGCCGCGCCTCCTCCTCCTCTGTGATAGGCAGTCAGTGTACACCCTATCACGGACATTCTCTCATCCTCGTCCGTGGTATGAGGATGAGAGAATGTCCGTGATAGGCTGACCACTGACTGCTGGGAAATGGAGTTTTCTATCTATCATGGACGAGGAGGAGGCGCGGCTTTTGAACAGCGAATGGCCGCCGAATAGTAATAGCACACGCTGATTGGTGCAGAGCGGCACACGGAGGAATGCACAAGACACAGGTAGGATGCACACAGACACATGCACACATACACAGGTACATATACACATGACACATACACAGGTCACAGGTACATATACACATGACTCATATACACATACACAGGACACAGGTACATATACACATGACTCATACACAGGACACAGGTACATATACACAGGTACAGGACACATGCACATATACACAGGATACAGGTACAGGACACATGTGCATATACACAGGTACAGGACACATGCACATATACACATGACACATGCACATATACACAGGACACATGACACATGCACATATACACATATGCACAGGACACATGACACATGCACATATACACAGGACACATGCACATGACATATGCACAGGACACATGCACAGGACATATGCACAGGACACATGCACAGGACACAGGGAGGTATACAGCTGCAGATGGGCATTGTTGACCCTCTTTTTCCACTTACAGTAGATGCTGCATTTCTCACCCTCGTCTTATACTCGGGGTAATACGTTTTTCCCATTTTTTTGTGGTAAATTAGGGCCTCGACTTATACTCGGATCGACTTATACTCGAGTATATACAGTAATAGATAAAGGTGAATGTTTTGCTGGTATAATTTGAGTTTGTGACTACATTTTTGTAGTCTGGTCTGGAGTGTTCACTTGGGAGCTGCTGGTGCTTTCAGAATGACATTTAAAATGTAAACTAATGCTCTATAATCTCACCCCGCCTGCCCTCCTTACACCCCCTGCACTTGCCCTGAGGGTGATTAACTCCCCCCTCACTCTCCTCTCAGCCCCCTCCTTCACTCCCTCTCCCTCTCAGCAAGACCCCTTCCCTCTCTCTCTCTCTGTTCCCCCTTTTCTCTCTCTCTCTCTGCCCCCTCTCTCTCTCTGTTCCCCTCTCTCTATCTCTCTCTGCCCCCCCCCCTCTCTCTCTCTCTCTCTTTTTTCCCAAAAAATTGCGTTTGAAAGACCGCTGGCCAAATACAGTGTGACATAAAATATTGCAGCAATTGACATTTTATTCCCTAGGGTCTCTGCTAAAATATATATAATGTTTGGGGGTTCCAAGTAACTTTCTAGCAATAAATATTGATTTTAACTTAAGAAACAAGTGTCAGAAAAAGATTTAGACTTTAAGTGGTTAAACTTCCTGCATTTGCACGTTGTTAAAAACTTGGCAGACTGCCTGGATTTTTTCTTTACACACAGAAGTTTATCCCTTTGATTTAAAGTGGAGTTCCACCCAACAGTGGAACTTCCACTCATTAGGTTCCTCCCCCCCTCCGGTGACACAGTTGGCACCTTTCAGGGGGGAGGGGGGTACAGATACCTGTATATTACAGGTATCTGTACCCACTTCCGGCATAGATACCCGCAGAATCTGCGGGTATTTACGCCACTTCCTGCTCCCTCCCCGCTGCCTGCTGGGAAACACACGGGTCCCAGAGGCAGCATGGACCATCCGTATTGCACTGCGCGACTCGCGCATGCGCAGTAGGGAATCGGGAAGTGAAGCCGCACGGCTTCACTTCCTGATTCCCTTAGCGAAGATGGAGGCGGCAGCACCCGAGGACGGAGAGACGCTTCGGCCTCGGGTGCCGACATCGCGGGCGCCCTGGACAGGTAAGTGTCCATGTTTTAAAAGTCAGCAGCTGCAGTATTTGTAGCTGCTGACTTTTAAAAAAAAAAATTCGGTGGCGCTCCGCTTTAAGAAGTAATAGTTAGTTTCAATGTTTCATGTTAAAAACTTGGCAGACTGGGGATGTTTTCTTTTGACAGCTGAGTGAGCAGATAAGTCTCTCCACTTATTCTATGAAAGAATCGGCAAACTCTGCAATAGAGATCGTCAGGGGGTTAAATCGAGATCACGATTGTGCAGCTCTATTATCAGGTAACCGGAGATCCCATGCGGTGGCAGCGCTGGTTTACCATAGAGCTGGTCGTAGACCAAATGGTCCCTGGCCATCTCTATGACCCTGGGAGGCCAGAAGCAACTCTATGACGTTGCTTCCGGCTCTGGCAGATGTAAACACTGCCATTTTTTTTTTTAGCTGAAAAGCCTGAGATCAATTTTTTTTTATATCATGCTTTCCAGTATAGAGGAGAGATATGGGGTCTTACAGAACCCGTGATCTCTCATAAAGAGGACCTGCCATGCCTTATTCTTATTACAAGGGATGTTTACATTCCTTGCAATAGGAATAAAAGTGATCAAAAAATAAAAAATTTAAGGAAAAGTGTAAAATAAAATTATTTAAATAATAACGTTAAAGCGCCCCCATCTCTTTGTGCATGCCGCAGAAGTGAATTTATACGTAGGTCGCGCCCGCATATGTAAACGGTGTTCGAACCATACATGTGAGGTATCGCTGTGATCATTATAGCAAGAGCAATCATTCTAGCACCCCTCTGTAACTCAAAACTAGTAACCTGTAAACATTTTTAAAGCTTTGTCTGTAGAGACATTTAACTATCGTAGTTTGGCATAAAATTGTGCAATTTTAAAGCGTGACGTGTTTGGTATCCATTTACTCAGCGTAACATCACCTTTTATATTTCACCACAAAATTGGTTTATGTATTGTGCTTTTTTTGCATTAAAATTCATACCGCGTGACATAAAAAATTCCAATTACCGCCATTTTATTCTCTAGGGTCTCTGTTAAAGAATATATATATGAAATGGTGTTCAGAACACCCAACTGATATTCCATAAATATGCATGGTTCCATAGATGTTAATGCATTGAGCAGAAAGCTGGGGCAGAGGCCTCACCTAAATAGTGAGAAAATCTTTATGTCGCTTCAAAACGAATAAGCTGCTATAGCTGATTTGATTTTGAAGGTACATGCTTGGAAGTTGTAATCCTTATCTTTTACTATTTACAAAGTCACTGATCTGAAACTAGTGTTTTGATATCTGCTGTCCCAACACATGAATGCACCAGGAATACAGTAACAAAGTAAGAGGCCGCAGTACACATACTTTATCGCATGTGGTGACAGGCATACTGTTCTAGTGCCTAAATTTAATCTCTATTTATTAGCTACCCCCCTCCAAATAAAAAGGCTAAGTTTAATCTAAAATAAACCATTAGGAGAAAAAAGTAAAACAAAAAAAAGACTCACGCACGCCCCTGCACAGTCTATGGAGGTTTTTTTTACTAGAGAGAGCAAAATCTGGTGCAGCTCTGCAGAGAAACCAAACAGCTTTCAGGTTTTACTATCACAGCTTAATTGAACAAGCTGAAGTTAAAAGCTAATTGGCTACTATACACAGTTGCACCAGATTCTGAGTGCTCCAGTTTAAGGCTCTATTCACACTAGCGCGTTTTTTGATGCATTTTGCATTTTGCAGAAATGCATGGGAATTTTTTAAGATGGGTTCCTATGGAACATGTTCACATCAATGCCTTTTTGTTTCTCTGCGTTTTTGGAAAGGGTCAGGGACTTTTTTTCATGCAAAATGCAGCGTTTTGCATGTAATAGAATTCAATGGACAAGCATCAAAAACGCAAGTGCACCGTTTTTGCAGCATTTTTGATGCGTTTTGATGCGTTTTTGCCGTTTTTGCCGTTTTTTTTTTTTTTTTTTTTTTTTAAGACTGTAAAAAAAACTGTAAAAAAAAAACGCAAAACGCAAATCGCGGCAAAATCGCGGCAAAAACGCTGCTCAAAAACGTGGCAAGCATGAAAAAAAACCTCCAAAAACGCTCAAAAGCAACATGCATAGGTGTGAATCGAGCCTAAGGCCTGGTTCACACCTATGCATTTTTTTAGTGCATTTACATTTTTGCAGAAACACACTACAGTCCATTTAACAGGGTTTCCTATGGGTCTAGTTCACATCTATGCAGTTTATGAAAAGGGCCAGGGACGTTTTTTCTGGTTTTTGGTTCCATAGACTTCAATGGATCAAAAATATGTATTGAAAAATGCAAAATGCATCTGCAATATGCAAACCGCAACCTGCGTAGGTGTGAATCAGGCCTTAGTAAGGCTCGATTCACACCTATGCATGTTGCTTTTGAGCGTTTTTGGAGGTTTTTTTTTCATGCTTGCCACGTTTTTGAGCCGCGTTTTTGCCGCGATTTTGCCGCGATTTTGCCGTGATTTGCGTTTTTTTTTTTTTTGTTTTTTTTTTACATTTTTTTTTTACAGTCTTAAAAAAAATTAGAAAAAAAAAAAAAAAACGGCAAAAACGCATCAAAAACGCACCAAAAACGCATCAAAAACGCTGCAAAAACGGTGCACTTGCGTTTTTGATGCTTGTCCATTGAATTCTATTACATGCAAAACGCTGCATTTTGCATGAAAAAAAGTCCCTGACCCTTTCCAAAAATGCAGAGAAACAAAAAAGCATTGATGTGAACATGTTCCATAGGAACCCATGTTAAAAAATTCCTGTGCATTTCTGCAAAATGCAAAATGCATCAAAAAACGCGCTAGTGTGAACGGAGCCTTAATCTCTGTTGTCCTTGCATTGTGTAAAATATGTCATTTGTAGTTTTTGCTTACAATTTTATCTATTTATTTATTTTGCTTTAAAGTCTTACTAAACCAAAGCTGAAAATGTAATATATTGCAGCTTACAAATTATGAGATGTGGTGGCTGCAATGATTTTTTTTTTTTAGGCTGTTTTCCCTTCTGGTTTCACCTGGTGATCTGGCCAGTAACACACTTCCTGTATTAGGCTCCATTCACATCTATGCATTTTTAGCGCTTTTTGCATTTAGCAGATTTGCACTACAGTCCACTTAACATGGTTTCCTATGGAACACGTTCTATAATGCAAATCTGCAAAATGCAAAAAGCACTAAAAATGCATAGGTGTGAATCCAGCCTTAGGCTGGATTCACACCTATGCAGTTTTAGTGCTTTTTGCATTTTGCAGATTTGCACTACAGTCCATTTAACATTGTCTCCTATGGAACACATTCTGTAGTGCAAATCTGCAAAATGCAAAAAGCACTAAAAATGCATAGGTGCATAAGGCTCGATTCACATCTATGCATGTTGCTTTTGAGCGTTTCTGCAGTGTTTTTTGTGGTGCTTGCCGCATTTTTGAGCAGCGTTTTTACAGCGTTTTTGCAGCGTTTTGAGTTTTTTTTTTATACTTTATACAGTGTTAAAAAAAAAAACGCAAAACGCGTCAAAAACGCCACAAAAACACTAAACACTGTAAAAAAGCTGTAAAAACGCTGTACTTGCGTTTTTGATGCTGGTCCATTGAATTCTATTACATGCAAAACGCTGCATTTTGCATGAAAAAAAAGTCCCTGACCCTTTCCAAAAACGCAGAGGTACAAAAATGCATTGATGTGAACATGTTCCATAGGAACCCATGTTAAAAAAATTCCCATGCATTTCTGCAAAATGCATCAAAAAACACATTAGTTTGAATGGAGCCTAAGAGTCTACTCTGAATGATGGAGTGCAGGGGCACTTTTGGGCAGATGCATTGTCAGTCGGGGGGGGGGGGGGAGTGCTAGATGGACTAGCAGATTTAACATCACTAACTAAATTCAAATTACAGCTAATACATAGTTACATAGTTAGTCAGGTTAAAAAAAGACACTAGTCCATCTAGTTCAACCAAAAAAAAAAAAAATCATACAATCCCATATACACAATCCTTCACCCACAGTTGATCCAGAGGAAGGTGAAAACCCCAGCAAAGCATGATCCAATTTGCTACAGCTGGGGAATAAAACTCCTTCCTGATCCCCCAAGAGGCAATCAGATTTTCCCTGGATCAACTTTACCTATAAATTTTAGTACCTAGTTATATTATGTACATTTAGAAAATAATCCAGGCATTTCTTAAAGCAATCTACTGAGCCAGAACCACCTCTGGCGGGAGTCTATTCCACATTTTCATAGTTCTTACTGTGAAGAAACCTTTCCGTATTTGGAGATTAAATCTTTTTTCCTCTAGACATAAAGAGTGTCCCCTTGTCCTCTGTGATGACCTTAAAGTGAATAACTCAACACCAAGTTCACTATATGGACCCCTTATATATTTGTACATGTTGATCATATCCCCCCTTAATCTCCTCTTCTCAAGAGTGAATAAATTCAGTTCCTCTAATCTTTCCTCATAGCTGAGCTCCTCCATGCCTCTTATCAGTTTGGTTGCCCTTCTCTGAACTTTCTCCAGTTCCCTGATATCCTTTTTGAGAACTGGTGCCCAAAACTGAACTGCATATTCCAGATGAGGTCTTACTAATGATTTGAACAGGGGAAAAATGATCTCTCTCTGGAGTCCATACCTCTCTCAATACAAGAAAGGACTTTGCTCGCTTTGAAAACCGCAGCTTGGCATTGCGTGCTATTTTTGAGCTTATGATCTATCAAAACCCCCAGATCCTTCTCCACCATTGATTCTGACTCGGTTGAATTGATGATAGGCAACTCCTATCCTCATATTGATTAGTGGTTCCAAATTAATAATAACTACTGCAGTAGGGAACAGACACAAAAGATACGCTCAGCATCTTTCCAAATTACTGTTCTGCCTTATTATGACGCAATTGAAGGTTTTTATGCACATGATTACGTAGGTATCACATTAATATTACAATTGTACGTTTATGGTAACAAGGGGCGTTACATAGGCAGGCTTATTCTAATCAGGACTCAAAAGAATGTAAACATGCACTGAAAACATTATTAGTGCTGTGTGCACAGTGAGGGCAGTGTGCAATACATACAAAATAGAATACAATTATATACAGAACTTACAAATTTCCATTACAGTCTCCCCTCTTTTGATCAATATTTTGATCACTAACCATACCTGCTATCACCTTTAACCTGGAACCTCCACACGCTTAGGTGGAGGTAGTCCTAGCCAAAGAGGCAAAAAACTCCATTGTGGAGAAAATAATAGCTGAGCAACTTTTTCATTACCAAATGACTTTTCATTGTGAAAAACAAATGATTGATAAGACATATTTACAGAGTACTGGCTGTACACTCCTGTGGCCAGAATGGCCTTCTAGCTTAATTGTTGGCATGCTGACTTATCAGCATATGTAAACACGGACAATTCTACATAAAATGGAAGACGTACAAAAGACAAATATGACTTCAACATGGCTAAACTATTTTTCAAATATATATATCCCTTACAAATAAAGTAACTGAATCAAAAAGTACCCTAGACTGTGATCACAAGAGGGAAACAAATCAAACAGAGATTTCTTTAATTAAGTCATTTTTGCAGTGTCTGGTGTGGATCCAGGTGACTTTTCCTTCAAGTTTTGCAAAAACTGTACATGAAATAGATGCTGTATTGAGTCTCCAAACATTTCCTTATATATAAATGTCTCTTAACAATCCACAAGTCACCTGGCTTTAGTTTTAGATCCTTCCAAACTTTTAGGATCTGGAATTGGGGAGAAAACACATAAATGAGTTTGTCAAAAAACCTTAAAAGATCAGCAACATTCTCTGTGAGATCCGAATGAAGGACTTCAGCTGCTGAGACAAAATATAAGCAAGTGAGTAACACACTCCCAAACAAAATCCCATAGGGAGAGAGTCCAACATCCCCCTTAGGGGCTTCATAAAATATAAGAAAACATTCAGGCAAAAGTTTTCTAGTTTCTTACTCTACTTTGTCTGATACATTGTAGACAGTAGGGGGTGTAAAAATAAAACCTCAAAACTTCTAGTAAGGACTCTCCTATAGAAAATGATTTCCTCTGTTACTCTGTACTTTCTGGCACTCTGTACTTACAAACTACTTCTGATAACACTTTTTACTGTGGCCTTTGCAGTAGCATTTGCCACTGGACATCCAAAAAACATGTCCATACAGACAAAATGCATACTCGTAAGATCCTGACTTGGGCATCTGGATATTTCTTTTTGTAATCTCTGGGAGGGATGTTCAGCTTTTGGTAACACCTTTGGTAACAGGTAAAACAAGAAGTGGTATGTTATAAAAACAACTGTGGAGAACCCTGGCTCTATCCCACGCTCATTTACTAAGGCAGCCATAACTGCTTGTGACTGATGACACGGTCCATGTGTCAAGCTGGAGGGAAAAGAGTGGCTGGCAGACATACATGATCACCTTTTCCAAAGTCCTGTTTCTTAAGAAGTTGCCCCCTGTGGACCACTTGTTCTTCTCGTTCTGGGGTCCTTAAAGTTGAATTATTAATCCCAGCTATACTGGGCCAGAACTAGGGTGGAATCTGTGAGTTGCACAGACCCATCAAGTGTCCGAGGCTGTAAATGCAGCATCCTTAGTCACCTGGTCTGCTTCCATGTGTGAAAGTTAATATGGCTACCTCAGCAAGAACCTGGAAGGCTGAAAACAGCCGATCAAATTAACTTGGCATGCTTTATTGGTTTACCTGCCGAAGTAAAAACAAACTTCTGGCCCTTCAAATGAAACCAAAAGCTCTCTATATCTCGACTATCTATATAAATATACACTCTTTTTACAGCTCACAGGTTTTGCTAAAACATGGAGCTCGGTTTCTTGAGCTGGGGAAAAAGGATCCAATGACTTTGAATACAGAGTATCCTTCTGGGTGATAAACTGCATACTCAAATCTACAAAAAATTAAATATCTGGGTCTTCAGGGAGTGTGTCCCGCACTGGGCTCACAGCAGCTGATTCCTATACCATCAATTTAACACATGTGTCTTTTCCTTTCTTTTGAATAAAAGGAACGCATTTTTCATTGTTAGATTTGTACATAAACAAACTCATATTTTAAACCTTTCATTAGACAGACATTTAGTTATCTGTATATTTGCTGCACAGAATGTCGGACCATTAAAAATTAAATGTTTGACCAAAACAATATCTAACTTTGTCTAATAGCACCTTTGCATAAAAGCTACAGCTCTGATATATCGGGATGAACCCTTCATTACTGGGTCCAGCTTGCATAAATATATTACAATGGCTTGTTTTCTATCACGCTATTTGTGTAAGAACTCCAGTCTCATGTTTCAAAAGACAACTTTTTCCTGGCAATATTATAATAAATGATAACAATACCCTGCGGTCATGGAGAGATGCCCATAAATCCAAAATATTCTTCTGCTTATACCACTGCACTTACAAGAAAAAGGGGCACATCATTTCACAATCCACACATTCTGCTTTGGATTTCAAAAATAAAAATAAATAAAAACAAAAGGACCAAGAATCTGTATGATGGACCAGAAAGCATCAAAAACTATAAAACAACTGCCTGCAGGTGGCATCTATCCTAACAGGGTGTGTGGACTTGATGTGATGGGTCTGTTATATTTAAATTTTATTTATAACAACTCTCACATCATGGACTGACATCAAGTTATTATCAAGAACCTTGAAATTTCATTTTTGTAGAAAAACTTCTTATGTATTCCATCCATCTTGGCTTTGTTAAATATTATGGCAGCTGTATTCCAAATAACAACCTCATCTTAATCTTTTTTTCTCTCAATAAGGGCTTATTGAATAAATGTAAAATTACAAAATTGTTATCTTAATCTAAACTAATCTCATTCATTACAAATTTCCCCATTAACCTCGACTTCATTTCCAACCAAAGGTTGTCTAAACCAGTTTCAATATATCTATATTATTAATAAAATTGTTAAACTCATATTAGAAATTAATACTCATTATTACTTAATTTTACTTAATTTCCCTTTTTAAAATGCACTGTTTCCACTATCAAAGGATATTCAATTTGTGTAATACACGGTTAAATGTAACCTTCATTTTACCATGTTTGGAAAACAGATTCAAAATAATTGTGATCACATTGTTTACCGTTAGATTCCTTAACCCGGCACATTTTGTTATAAATGTTTTGTCTAAAAAACAGAAATTGGCATGGTGTCCTTCCAGCTTATCACTGACCACATTCTTTCAGGAGAGCACAAAGGAGGGGGTCACATCTGCGTACATGACACACACAAGCAATAGAACTAAAGGTCCCAGCATTCGCACACACATACACCAATATCTCTCTAAAATCGCTTACATTTTTCCCATTTGTACACAACACATGCATATCATTCTCTCAATTTCTTTTAACTCTCATTAATATTTCCCTGCCTAAATTCTGCTTTCCTTATTTTGTTCAAATAACTTTTATATCTAGCTTCTATGATCAGACGGGGAGCCAGAGTGCTCATCCCATCTTCCCTCTCTGACAACATATAAAATATTCTGTTTTACCTCTCATTTCTCTGTTTCTGACTCTAATAGTTGTAGTGCCTGACCCCAAATTCATCCCACAACTTAACATGAAAATGTCCCTTTCTGTCTAGTGTTAATGTCACCCTTGATCCATCCTGCTCACATAGATAGCTGTTTCTCTAGCTGTTTACTCTGCATGATTCTTAGTCCCTGTGGACCTTGGTAACCCAGTTACCCATTGTGGATCCCTGTCCACTCTAACCATTAATCTAGGGGCTCAGTATAGGCGGAACCGCACCTTTGGTTCATATATAGCGCTCCTCTTGCGCTGGGCATTTTTGAGGGTCTCTTACCCTTCATTCCCTTACTTAATTTAATGCCCATAATGACTGGCCAGTCTTCTCTCTTCTCTACTTGTGCCTATACCCTCTTGCCTCTAAACTACTTTATCTAGCAGATGTACTACATATACCTGTGAACAGCACTATTCTTCCCTTTCTTATCTATAACACTCCGATGGACAGTAGACAGGGACAACATAACATATAACCACCAATCAATACAGTTCGATTAAGGGGAGTAAAATAGGTACCCTTTGTCCCGAAAATGCCTTACCGATCAAGGAAGTCTGATAACTCAAATGTAAGCAAAAGGCTTACCTCAGCCGGCTGATTATCAGAAATTCCCGGATCGTCTCAAGCTCCTTGTTTCGGATACTCAGGGTCACCTGGAATCCCCTCCTAAGGCAAAGCTCGCCATGCTGACTCGGTTAAATTGATGATAGGCAACTCCTATCCTCATATTGATTAGTGGTTCCAAATTAATAATAACTACTGCAGTAGGGAACAGACACAAAAGATACGCTCAGCATCTTTCCAAATTACTGTTCTGCCTTATTATGACGCAATTGAAGGTTTTTATGCACATGATTACGTAGGTATCACATTAATATTACAATTGTACGTTTATGGTAACAAGGGGCGTTACATAGGCAGGCTTATTCTAATCAGGACTCAAAAGAATGTAAACATGCACTGAAAACATTATTAGTGCTGTGTGCACAGTGAGGGCAGTGTGCAATACATACAAAATAGAATACAATTATATACAGAACTTACAAATTTCCATTACAATTCCCTCAGTTGTACTCCCCTAGTATGTATGATGCAGTTACAGTAAGAGTTTTTTTTTTCCTTTTGGAATAAAGGTTTTACATAAAAAAATTAAAGCTGATTACTTGAAGCACTCCTGTCAGTGGTAAATGGTTTGTCTCATCGCTATAACTGATAAAGCTGCAAGAGAGCTTGCTCTTTGAAAAACAACAGAATTACTGGCTGGATCACCAGATTAAAACTTAAAGGAGCCTGAGCTAGTTTTGCACTCCTGTGACCCGTTGTCAGCAGAGAGCGGTCTGAAGTCCGCTCTCTGCTGATGTCACTGGAATCAGTCCAGGTACTGTGTTATCCCGACAATAAAGTCTGGATCCGGCAAGTGCCTGGACTGATGCCTGTCTCACTCAGCGAGTCGTTGAGACGACGGTTCCCTGCCCCTACACAGCTCAGCGCTCCAGTGAGCGTGGAGGAGTAGAGAGGAGAGCTGCTGATTGACAGTCAGCAGCTCTCCTTTCGGGGATCTGTGAGAACCAAGCCATCAGCGTTGTTCAATGACTCGGTTCTCAGTGCAGAGATGCCGGGGGACAGATGCAGAATCGGTCCGATGCTGCATCCACCTAGGTAAGTAAAATGGGGAAAAAAAAAAAAAAAACATACTTCTCTTTTAAGAAAGAAAGCCTAAAAAAGAAATCTAATGCAGGCACCACATCTAAGAAATGGTTAGCTGCAATATAATGTTGCTTTTGCGCTTGATATGGCTTTAAGGTTGCCTTTCTTCTACAGAGGAGCAGAGGTGGTGATGGGTGGGCTAGTCAATAATCAGACAATGCATATACAGTGCATATAGAAAGTATTCACAGCCCTTCCCTTTTTCGACATTTTGTTATGTTACAGCCTTATTCCAAAATGGATTAAATTCATTATTTTTGTCGGAATTCTACAAACAATACCCAATAATGACAACATGAAAGAAGTTTTTTTAAAGTCTTTGCAAATTTATTAAAAAAATAATTAAATAAAGATCATATGCACATAAGTATTCACAGTCTTTGCTGAATACTTTGTTGAAGCACCTTTGGCACCAATTACAGCCTCAAGACTTTTTGAGTATGATGCTACAAGCTTGGTACACCTATTTTTGGGCAGTTTCTCCCATTCTTCTCTGCAGGACCTCTCAAGCTCCATCAGTTTGGGGAGTGTCGGTGCACAGCCATTTTCACATCTCTGCAGAAATGTTCAATCGTGTTCGAATCTGGGCTCTCCCTGGGCCACCCAAGGACATTCACAGGGTTGTCCCGTAGCCACTCCTTTGCTATCTTGGCTGTGTGCTTAGGGTCGCTGTCCAGTTGGAAGATTAATTTTTCACCCCGGTCTAAGGTCCAGAGCGCTTTGGAGCAGGTTTTCATCAAGGATGTCTCTATACATTGCTGCATTCATCTTTTCCTCGATCCTCACTAGTTTCCCAATTCCTGCCACTGAAAAACATCCCCACAGCATGATGCTGCCACCACCATGCTTCACTGTAGGGGTGGTATTGGCCAGATGATGCCTGGTTTCCTCCAGACATGATGCTTACCATTCAGGCTAAAGAGTTCAAACGTTGTTTCATTAGACCAGAGAATATTGTTTCTCATGGTCCTTCAGGTGCCTTTTGGCAAACTCCAGGTGGGCTGTCATGTGCCTTTTACTGAGGAGTGGCTTCCGTGTGGCCACTATACCATACAAGCCTGACTGGTAGAGTGCTGCAGAGATGGTTGTTCTTCTGGAAGATTCTCATCTCTCCACAGAGAAATGCTGGAGCTATGTTGGAGTGACCATCGGGTTCTTGGTCACTTCCCTGAATAAGGCCCTTCTCCCCCAATCGCTCAGTTTGGCTGGGCAGCCTGCTCTAAGAAGAGTCCAAGTGGTTCCAAACTTCTTCTATTTATGGATTATGGAGGCCACTGTGCTCATTGGGACCTTCAATGATGCAGAAATATTTCTGTACCCTTCCCCAGATCTGTGCCTTGATAAAATCCTGTCTCGGAGGTCTACAGACAATTCCTTGGACTTCATGGCTTGGTTTGTGCTCTGACATGCTCTGTTAACTGTGGGACCTTATATAGACAGGTGTGTGCCTTTCCAAATCATGTCCAATCAACTGAATTTACCACAGGTGGACTCCAATCAAATTGTAGAAACATCACAAGGATGATCAGTGGAAACAGGATGCACCTGAGCTCAATTTTGAGTGTCCTGGCAATGGCTGTGCATACTTATGTGCATGTCATTGATTTTTTTTTTTAATTGCAAAGATGTCACGCAAACTACTTTCACGTTGTCATGGGGTATTGTTTGTAGAATTTTGAGGAAAATAATGAATTTAATCCATTTTTGAATAAGGCTGTAACAAAATGTATAAAAAGTGAAGCGCTGTGAATACTTTCCAGGATGCACTGTACATGCAAAGTCAGTTTAAAAGTGAACCTGCGGTTGCAAAACTGCAGGTTCATTTTATTGTCCCAAATTCAGCAGTAAATATTATCTTTTTGCTCCCTCACTACTTCTCTTCTGTTCTACTCTACTTATCGCTGCTGAGTATGAGGAGAACTCTTTGTAAGCGTTAGTTGGGTTTCCAGTCAGAGATTACACATGGCTGTCTACACACCCCCATGTGACAGTGCTGGGACAATCACCAACCTTCAGTGTTGTCACACTGAGTTTTTCATATGTTCTTCCATACTTCAGTCTGGAAGCAACAATTTCTTACCTACGGGCAGCTGAACAGAGCAGCAAGGGTTGGGTTTCCACCTGGTAAAAATTACACTTGTGGCCATTGTTATCCATAAGAAAGACATCATAAGGCTTGTATTTTTTCAGAGAAAGATGACAAATGTAGGGCCGCACTCTGCTAGTCTTATTGTTGGACCCATTGGGAAGTTTTTTCTATCTTCTTGTCCCAGTGACTACAGAAAAAGTTAGAGTAACCTCTCCATTGTGGACACAGATAAAACCTGACAGTGGCTTTAAAGCCTTTCCCATGCTAAAACTAGGAGCTCTAACTTAACCTTCAAGCACAAATTGGCACTAGGGAAAACTGTTACAATACTTTCCTTTTGACAACTATACTGTTCACATGTGGAGAGGTCTGACACAACAGGAGGGAATTATTGACTTGTATCTTGACTGTACTGGATTATTGAATTCAGACAGATCAGTCTTTCCACTGCCCCTGCTTCCTCAAGGCCCTGCATATGCACCTTCTCCCACTTCTGACCATATCAGTGTTAAGTGGAACAGCTAAAACATGGTAAGATGAAGATACTTCTCAGCACCAGAATATCAGATAAAGGGGAACTTTCACACCTCCTTACATTCTTATATTGTATGCTTGCTGAGCACCAGGATATTGGCTACAGAAGACGATCTCACAGCCACCTTACCATATTGCAGCTT